>JASJUZ010000035.1:600000-1200000 GCA_037159825.1 Tupiocoris notatus | reverse complement strand
ACCCTCTTAAAAACCCTCTAAGATTTCGTAGTGATGCGACCCTTGAGAATGAAAGCAATTTCTAGCTGGCTGCAATAGGCTACAAGCGTAATTCGGTAGTTATACAGTACCTGCCTCGCAGATAAGTAGCCCACATTTGACAGTAATAATCGACAATACTCATTTAGAAAATGTTAGGCCGAGGAAAAATTATTGTTTTTTTTGGTTTAGAAATAATTTTTCGTTGTATGTATTAGTTAATTAGAGACTCAATTTTATTTCAATAAAACAGATTTTTTTCTCTTTGTTTTATTTTTATTTCTGTTGATATCATCAGGTGCTTGGGACCCTTGCTTTGTCTGTGCTCGAAGTTGGATTTTTTTCGCTCCCTTGGCACTACATTATAGGCTCAATTTTTGTAAAATAATAACCACGTCTGCCACTTGACTATTCTAGTCGCCATCCATCCTAGCTTGTATTGAAGTTAGGCTGAAGTTGGAGGCCTCTTGGCGGGGCCGACCTCGCGGTCCTACCAACGGTCAAACTTGCTCTACAGCCATTCCCTTCTCACTCCTCGGTACAGATATCCGCATCTTCCCTCTTTATCTTCCACGCTGAACTCAGCTCTCCCACCCGGTCCAACCTCCCGAGGGCCCTCACCTCATGACTCAACCCCAATCAGGGAAGATTATTTAAGCCTCTCCGCCTTCCTTGTATCTTTTTTCGCTCTAGAGAACAAGGTCAGCCTGAAAATATACTCTCGGCTTCAACAAGTGCTAGCAAACGGTTTGAAATAAATTGAGAAAAATAAAAGAGGTTCTAGTTTTTTGGTTTTTAACATTTATTTCTTCATATCAGCCTGCTCCAATAAAAATTCCACCGCGGAGGATGAAGTAACGCGAATATATGAAAATATAGTTAGGTGAATAATAATAGATGAGCCTAAATACCAAAAGGAAGTATTACGTCACAAAGTATTATAAGCCTTTATTTTTTACACTGTTTTGGTCTCACAGTTTTGGTGTAACCGATTCAACTCAATACTATTCTGGGAAAGCGGATCAACTAACCATAATAATTCATGGACACATCCCAGGTCAAAAATCGTTGGAATATTCCTTTAAAAAAAAAAAAATTAAAAAATATATATATTAGAAAAGTATGTAAAATATAATATAAAAATAAAATAACAAAAAGAGAGAATTTGTTGGTTTCGGTCGTCAGTTAGGTACGTCGGTACGTCAAAATATTAAATCAAACTAAAAATAAAATAGATAAAATAGAATAATGAGCGTATTAGCGAATTAATTGCCGGATTCGAAAATAAACCAAATTACTAGGTGCTGATTACTATCTAGTTACTGTATATTTCTCTACGCTGATTTGGAGAATTCTAATATTATAACTTTCGAAAATCACCTAATTCCAGTCGTAGGTACAACTATAAAGAAAAAAATCCTCGAGAAAATGAATAATTTCCATCCTAACAAAATTCAAAGCGTGACTATATCCGGAGACTGCTGATTTTTCACCTCGGATGAGTTCTCGTTTCGATTAGATAGCCTTTGGAATCCAAGGTGCTCTAGGGTAGGGCGTGCTCTAAGCTACAGGTCTTTAGGTTCTCACGGGGAAAGACAGAGAGCCCGAGGCGAAAGATAGTGGGGATAGCTCTCCTTCTTCACCAGGCCCAATAAGAGGCTTCCACTTCTTGAGAAGCAAGGCGGACTCACGGAATAGACCATGGTGGGGGTCCTCGGATGCTTAGTGCATACAGCCATGCACTTCGTACAATGCCAGAGGGAAACCCGTGTAAGCGACAGGATCCGCACGATTCGCCCGTGCAGACGCGATAACATCAAAGGACCTGCATGCGACGTCACGATCGATACTGACCTCGATCCTTCGCCCTGCAAAGACGTTGCCACCGGAAAACTGCCTGATGTTCCGAAAAAGAAATCGATTTACCGGAAATCGCAAAAAATTGCAATCAGCGGACGAAATTGGCGGATACCACGTTAACGCACGTTTCTAGTACAACATTCCTCTCTACCGTCAGAACGGTTTGCCCAATAAGAAAATTAGTGGTGAGAAAATCGGTGAAAAATTTCCTGAAGAATACGTACACGGATGTGAAGATAGAAAAACTCTAACCGTTTCATTGTTAACTGGTTAACCGGTTTAATTGTTAACTGATGAAAATTAGTTCCCGAAGAACTATTCCCGCTGTACATACAAAAAAAAAAAAAAATAAATAAAAATAAAAATAAAAATAATAAAAATTACTACTTGGCATATAAATTTGGGCTCCGAAAGCACGGAAAATAATTATTTTACGTACAGTATATTAACAAAGTATTTTGTATTTTTTTGTCTGAGTTTGATTTTAGTTCAATTTTGGGTTATGTTTGTTAATTTTTCAAAGTGTGAACGGCTCAAGCTCGTCACCACAGGCCTAAGGACGAGTTTTATTTTAATGTAATGTGGAAGCAATTTTAATTATTTTGAATAAATTTTCTTCTCTCTTTCTCTTTGAGAGCTTGGGACGTTCAGAAGTGATTTTAGGCAGCTGTTAATTTCGAGATATGACCAATAACTATAGATTGAAAGCACACATTTTGGGAATTGCTAAGTCGGTGACGAACTGCTATGCACTTTTGCAAGCGAAATTATTATTTTATGTTCTTGGAAATTTTTGTATAATTTATTGATGAGGAAATGTAGAAGTAATAATTAATTTTCATTTTGTGTATACGATTGCAAGAGGTATTTAATTTTGTTTAATGTATCCAGGGGAGACGGAAGAGAGGGCCACATGGCCCTAGTCTCTCCCTGGTAAATAAATAAACCGATTCAATCAATCAATCTCTCAAACGGCCACATTTTCAGCTAGGAAAAAGGCTGTTATACTGTGGTTTATTATTCCTACGCTTTAATAATGATTTATGAACGCGTCTACAAATTTTAAGAAAAATGATAAGAGATATAGGAGAAAAAATGAAAACGACTATAACTATAAGAGGAAAAAATCCACGGTGTAATGATTATAATCGAAAAAACGTGATGCCGGACTTGAAAAAAATGTCACCTTCCACTAGCCGCAGAACGAATAGCTTAAAAACCGGGCCGAATCCGAGAAAATGCATTGGATCAAAGTTGAAAATTTCATCAGCTTTAATTTACGTCCAACTAACTTTTCCCGTAAGGCAAACCGGTGTTGAGGTACGGGTTTTTTTTAATTTAACACGGCATGAAGGAACCTATAGTTACTTAGAACTGGATTTTTAATTTTGAAAACCATTCAGGTGGCTCCATAGTGACGGGAAATTCCACACAAACTCATCGTTTTCCTGGTGGAAATATTTATAAACTTCTGAAACTATATGATTTCGATCTATTTCCTACTGTTGTCACACGCAATCCGGCCACCTACATCGGCTGAATGTAATGATTCCCCTGCCTGATAACTACAAATCGTATATACATGCAATTGTGTATAATTCCTTGGCATTCTTTCCCGGACAGTTTTGGAGAAGTGCGGGAGTAGTGGCAGAGTTTTTCAGATTATGACAAGTGTCATTACGTTGGAGAGTATATTCGAAAAATTCTGGCCCCAATCCTATTCAAGAAATGTTCTCACCCGAGCGTCTTTCTATCGCGATGATTTTCATCGTCACCGCCGTCGGCTGCACCAGCGTTCCGAAAATGGTGAGCTGTAAAATTTAGAAGGAAAGACACGTTTTCTACTAGTTGTTCTTTTAATCAAGCCCTTTCGTCTAGTGTATTCACATTTCGTTCAACAGGGTCCTTACGATATAGATATCAAGTATATGGAGCACTGTGGAAACAATAAGGATTACATAGAGGTCGATTGGAAATGTCAAAGAATCAATCGAAGCCTCGTTATCGCTAATACGACGCTAAATTTGAAAATTACTGTTGACAATCGAATCAAGGTCAATTTTATGCCACTCACAGTATTGACTATTTGGCACTAAGTTTCACTTGAGTCTTATATTAAACTTCAGCATTGGTGATATTGGAATCCAGGTAGAGACCAAATTAGCTGTGATGACCAACCAAGGGTGGAAAGATAACCACCCTGGTATGACCACCAACTTCAATAATATGGGAGCTTGCGAATTAGCGAGAAGGACCCTCACACCCAAGCAATATGCGCAAATTGCTTCCAACATGATACCACCAGTGAAAGGATGCCCCCTCGCACCGGTCGGTGATACATTTTTCTGCAATTTATTGAAATTTTTGAAAATTAGGGACTTCAAATAGTTGGACTGAACTAAGACAATTTTCACTGATTTCAGGGCATCTACAGAGAAGAGGTCGTCATTCAAATGCAGGCATACAACTTAGCCCCCATCTTCGTCTATAACAAATACAGAGCACGAACCGGTTTATTTAGAGACGACGTAGAAATATTTTGCCATTACAACTACGCCGATGTGGTACCGAAACGAGTAAGGCGGAAAAATTAGGGGAACCCGAAGAAAAAAAGAATCGGAATAGGCAATGTACGGTATCTGCTTTAATAAAATGTCTATTATACTTATGTCTATTATGTCTATTAGTATAGTCTATATTACCTCATGTACTAGCGCAAGGTGAGAAATTAAAATTATCTCTACAAGAATAATATTCTACACCTAAAATTCTCAACCGCTCAGTACAATAACCTTCTACAAGAACTCTCAAACTCTCAACAACAACTACTCTTAACAACAACTGTACACTGCAGCATGTTGTAACCACACAACAACTCTATATAAAAACTCTCTGCTTTTATAACGCTATATCAAAGCTTTGAAACACTCCGAAATTTCAGAGGTGTGAATGTTTTTCAAAACTTTCTCCTCTTTCTTCTCAATTGTAAATTATACTCTTCTGAATAAAGCACAACAACAAACCCACAACTCTCAACAACAATTAAAATAACAGATGCATAAAACTTCTCTCTGCAACAATACTCTTTACAATCACAACAACTCTCTACAACAACAACTTTTCACAGCAACAACTAGAAACAACAACTCTATAACAACTTTCTGCCACAACAAATAACAACAACTCTCTTCAAGAACAACTGGCAACAGCAATTCGCCAACTTGCTATCACAACTCATCCCCACAACTACTGCAACAACTTTCTGAGAAAAAAACTCTTCACAACGAAAACTTTCTCTGCAGTTTAATGCTTGGTACCCTTATACAATTTGATCTCTTCTGGACAAAAAATAAGATCCATTTCACAAGATGTGTCACAAATCGCGTAGATATTTCAGTCAAAACAAAAACGATAAAGCCGTCAAAGCTGAGCAGAAAAAAATTATCGAATGTGGCCTGTCGGGGTTTCTTCCAACCTAAACATGGAAGTAATGAGTGCACACCCGTAGCCGCTATCGGATCATCTATCACAACGGCTCACACGTTCGATGGGATTCCCCTAGGACATTTCAAATTCGTCCGATGAAACAGCGAGTGCTCAGATTGAATTCCGATCAACTGTTTGGCATTTGAATACGCCGTGACGAATGCGTAAGCAGCTAAGAATCTTGCCAACTCGGAGATTACTATTCACAACGTTCGAGACTTCGTGATTAGCCGGTTTTTCAGTTCCACCATCTTGCGTTTCTTCGAGCTCAATTTAACGCGTTTCTTTTGTCCGTTTTTATCACAGCGAGGATCTGAGCGGAAGCTCGTGTTAGCTCGCGTTGCTCGGTAGCTTCCATAGCTAGGTTCTTAACATGATCGCTTGCACGTCATAACGGACTCGGTTTCTTACTTACCTGTTGATTCAGAATGGGAAAAATGCGCGGGTTGACCGCTTCTCATGTTGAGAACTGGTAATGTTGAATGACTGACGAGACGGCTCCGTGCTTTTGTTCGGATTGTCTAATTTGCATAGCTAACTACCGACCGGAGATTGTCTCGGTCGCTGCTACTCGGAGAATTATACGGTTCGCGAGTCGACAAAGTTGAAATTTTCCCTACACAAATAGCGTCAGAGAAGGTATTGAGAAATGGATCATAATATGTCTGACATTGAACCGGTTAAAGACAAAAATATTCCTTCTCAAAATGAAATTCTGCGATTCGATAAAAATACAGATCTACTGGTATTCGAAAACGTTATTAATGAGACTTGTAGCGTGTCTGAGAGATAACAAGCTTTCTGAAAGAACTTTGGCTGTTCGGAAAAAAACTTGCAAGGAGTTGGGAAAACTAGGAAAACAAGAATAGCTCTAGGAAAAATTAAACCAAGAAAATTCTACAACCAGAGCTAAAACAGGGCATATGTTGAGGAGAAATTCCGGACTATCTGAATCGTCGATTCGGAGAGCGAACAACCGTACGCCAAACGAGAAGACCTTGCCGTAGCCTGGGGCCAGCACGTTTCTCTACAGCATCAGAACAACCTCAACAGCTCGGGAAAACAATTACATAAATTAGACACCCTTCTTCTCCCAGGTCTTTTTTCAAGTCTTGACATAAATATAACGAGATCTCCAGGTGGTGGCTTGACCTCTTAGCCCGTGCGAAAATCGCAGCCTTTTAGCTGTAGGTACCTAATTTGGACGAATGTGGACTAGTCAGCACGATCTCTGGAACTAATTGAGGCGTAACGTTCTTATCAAAGCAGTTGAAAAGAAATTTGACGATCGAAATTTTCAATTTGCAACAGCTGAATTGCATTTAATCGAAATATTCGTAAACGCGAAGGAAAATATGAATCTCACCTACTTGCCACCTGA
This sequence comes from Tupiocoris notatus, assembly GCA_037159825.1. NCBI lineage: Eukaryota > Metazoa > Arthropoda > Insecta > Hemiptera > Miridae > Tupiocoris > Tupiocoris notatus. The sequence continues at coordinate 1,193,255 of JASJUZ010000035.1, read as the reverse complement.
AAATAGAGTATACACTCTAGAATATTATACATAGCACTCTATTTGGGGAAAGGTTAAAAAGTAATTTTTGATAAAAATTATATATATCTGGCTCCATTAAAGCCCTCAGAAATTTTGAAATAAACGCTCTGGAACTAGTCCGATTTTTAGGAGTAGGAAAATTCATCAAAACTCTTAGAAAAAAAAAAAAAAAATCAGAATAAAAAAAAATCACAATTTTTTACAACGGATCAGTATAACTTCCTGCTCCAACGAACAGATAACTCTAAAACTACTCTACAGAAGAACAAAAACGACAGCAACATGGGAAACACTTGAAAAATCTACTAAACTAAACTCGAAGGGATATCAAAAGACACCGGAGTGCCCTAATGAAAGGCAAAAAAAAATTATCAAATCGCAAAATAAATTCAATTCTCGTTATGCTCTGGAAATAATTTTTTCCACACGTTAGAACTCTTTCGCTTATTTCCTGTCAACGTCGGGAGAAATTCGGAACCGGATTCAGTTGACGGTTTAGGTAGCTGAGTATATTGTGTGCAGGCGCCTCTGTTTGAGGAGCGCCTCGGTGATTTGAATTTGAAATTACCGAGCGTTTCGTTTTTGAAAACAATGGTCAGCGGGATCGGTCTAATTTGAAGCAGCCAACAACAATAGTGATCGACGGTGACTTTTGCATAATTCATTTTACCCGGTTCCGAACGGCTATTAACGAAATTCACGTTAATTATCAGCTATAAAATCCGTCGAGAGCAATTCGAACCGGTGTTGGAATAGAATCTCATATCTAGACATGGAATCGAGTTCTATTGGCTTGTAAACATCGTTCACTCGTATTCCGATCTAATGTTCCTCGGAGCAGTTTTCCTTCTCTTCACCGCGCGAGAGGTTTTAATTTTTTTCGACCTTTTCAACGCCTCGGGCTTGATTTTTAAGGGCTACCCCACCCCCTCAGCAGATGTTTTGATCAACTGAGCAGGTAGGAAATTGTTTAATGCGTCTGTCAGAATTTTCAATGAGCACTAGAAACGCTCGTTTTTTTAGGCGTAGTATCATTTTGTTTACAATGATCGACTTTGTTTTCGTGAAGAGGCGATTTTCGAAGAGATATTTTTCTAGCAGTTTTTCTAATCGGTCCTTCTATTGTAGGGAAAAATATTCGCCCTGAATTTTTTCTACACTTAATTGATTGTAGAAAAAATAAACTGCTCCTGCGTCAATAAATAAAACGTCGCGTCTGTTTTGACATTTAGAAATCGATTAAAAATAATTTACCAGCCTCAAATTTTGAGGGGAAAATGAGAACGTTCGAGTTTTTCTTTTTCTTTTTTTTAGTTAGTCTAAATAGGACTATTTTCCCAATTACATATATTTTTTTAGGATTTCGTTTTGTCGATCGACAAATAGAAGTTAAACTTTGCTGTCTAAAGCGTATAACATTGATGGGATTTTAGAAATTTTCGAGATCGACCGTTCCCAGGTTCACACTAAGAACTTCCTTTGTGTGCGTGTATTTTCCATCTTTTCGCCTTTTAGTTTGCTCTACCGGCAATGAAAAAGGCTCGTTCGACGGAATTTTTCATAGGCGCTGGTAAAATGTGAGCTTCAGTCGCCCGGATTAAATCCGATTCCCAACAGCTCTACAGCATCTCACAATTTCATCTTCAAGCTCTTCCCATTCTTTCCGTCAACGCTTTGGTGCAAGGCGCGAGGAAGCGATTCGCTAATTGGTTTCCTATGTACAGCCTGAGCTCACAATTGAGTGGAAAAGAAACCGCATCGGCTTCAAAGGCCGATTCTTCTTTCGATGTTTACTGGTTAACCGCTAACAGAACAAACAACCGCTCAAAAACCCGACGAACCTTGTTAGCGTAGATGCCTCAACGAACGCCTTACTATTCTCCTAATATTGTGTCTCGTCATATCAGAAAATCCTCCGTTATCCCTTATAATAGACGTTTGAAAATTATTCATGCTCTGAAAATAAATTACCGCGTTGCCAGCTATTCGAGATATTGATCAATAACACTAAATCTATTCGAATTGGTAGGTTACATTGATACTGATCGAATTTCAACGAAATAAGGATGACAGGATTTTTTAATGAAAATTTCCAGTTTTTCCGATCTGAGTGACCACCTTTGGATTTTAATTTAAGATCCATTCGCTCACTGATCAGGTGGCTTCATCTGAAAGCCGACAACCTGAAAACAACCCGAAAAAAAAATAGGCCCGCGGTCAAAAACAACTTCTTTTCCAAATATTAATAGTTAAGTTATAGTATGGTGATATTATAGTTAGTTAGTTAAATTCTTCTATAGATATAATGCAGCTGAAGAGTTTTGACGACCGTCTAACGCGTATAGGACGATTCTAACGGCATCAAAAAGACCTCATGGCGAATTTCTGAAATCTCGAAAATCCAACACAAAACCTGCGACAACTCGAGAATCATTAAAGCTTTCGACTCCGTTATGGTCTCATTCGATCGATATTAAATACACCGTTGTCTGAAAAACATTGGAAAATACGAATTTTCTCCCTCAAAACCACCAAAACTACCCTGAAAATTAAGGTAGCGAAACTTGAGCCATTGTCAGAACAAGATTGGTTTTTTGTGATAATTTCAAGAATTTTGCTGTTATAGTTTCTTCAGAAAGTGTCGACGGTGGGCTGCCAGGATGTTTTTTGGCTATTCAGATTCTAAATGCCTGGAAACGTAATAAATCAAATTTCAAGAGATCGCTCGACCATTATTTTCCTAGGGCGATTACAATGGTATATTAATGAATAATAAACCGAAATTGCTAGGTATTTCGGTTTAGTGAATATACAGAGGTTTTTTACGACTGTCGGCAGCCGCGAGGTAACCTGTTGCTAGGCGACCTAGCTATCCCAGTTGCTGGTTGCTAAGCAATTCAGGCAATTGCGGTCGCTACGGGCGAAACAATAATAAATCATGCCATCAGTGCAATTTCAGCCGATAAACCTATTTATTTCACTATCCAAACAACGATTTGAATGGATATATGTTGAGAAACGCTTTCAAACCAGATTCTTTCCTATATTCTTCCTTCTACTCAGCTTGCACTAGAAAGCTGGTTTGAGAGGTTATAGATGTCTTAGTAGGGAGAAAATATAGATGAAAAAAATACCTTTGTAGCGAGATTCCAATACAACATAGCACAATCGAACGCGCGATTTCGATTCGAACGGGAAAATTGTCAACGATGGGAAAACATTCAAAACGCGCGACACGTCACGACATGAACTGCGGGCGGAGTCTTCACCGCGATACGGGCGGCCGAGTGAATGGCTGTGGAGTTGGTGAGCCAAGTAGCAACGCTGCTGCTGCTACCTGGTGGCCACTTCCTTGGCCCTCGCCCCCTTCCCACCCTCGCAAGATCAACCACTGTTCTAGTGGTCGGTTGTCCTGTCTTGGACCAGAGGCAAGCCTGCAAGTCTTCTGTACTACAGCGTCGAGGCTGTGGTATCGTTTTTTTCCCCAGGGTCTTCTTCTCTTTTCATTTCGAGATCCTCATTTTTTGCTCCTTTTCCTCGCCCTCACTCCCTTTATCCTCGGAGACTGCTTCTTGTCCGGTCCTTTCTAATCCTTTTAGGCCCGTTTTGACTTTGTACGCCACAGAATTGCCTTTGACTCGAACGTGCTAAGAACTGTTTATCTCTTTACGGACACCTTTTTGAATCTTGTCTCGGGAGACCGTAAAAGTTAGGTTTCGAGGCTCGAAACTCCCAAGATTTGACTAGGAATGGTTGTTTGTTGGGATAAATCTCGTACAATGCAAGGAGCAGTTCATGCAGCTATTGCGACTTGCCGCATTCAATCCATTATTTTTGAGTTAAGGAGAAAAAAAGTCGAACATGAATATTATGGGTGAGCATTATTCGGCTCTCAGTCCCAGCGGTTATTTCGAACGGCCATTTCTAGGGCTACTAACAATAAAATTTAATATTTACGTTTCAAACATGTAGAATACGAATATCTAATGAAATGAATTTAAAAAAAATTATATCAGTCCGCTGTCAACACTTTTCTGACAAAACTATAAAAGTTAAAATCTTGACATTTTTACCAAAAATCAATCGGTTGCCGAAAATCAATTTCCGTTTGCCTGGTGATAGCTCAATTTTTTTTTAACAATACCGCTACCTCTATTTAAGGGTATTTATTTATTATTAGTATTATTATTTTTTTTTTGTTGAGTGATAGATTTTTTCTAACGTTTTCTAGAAAAAGGTGTAGTTAGTTTTAATTTTTATAGATTTCTGAACGCTGATTCTCAAATTACGTAGTTATGAGATTTATGATGTAAAGGAATTATACCACCTACTAAACAGTCATTTGCAGTGTTTTTCTCATATGGTGTAAATTTTACGCAAGGCTTCCCCTCTTTTGGATTATTTGTGTCGGATTCGCGCATTATCTGTGCACAGAAATCATTAACGGTACTTCTTCTAATAATTATATCATTGCTCGTTGGAGCTGTGAAACTTATTGCTCTAAAACGGGGCAAAAATTTAGATTCCACCGAGATTCGAACTCGGATCGCTGGATTCAAAGTCCAGAGTGCTAACCATTACACCATGGAACCGCTGTGACCAAGAGAGGTTTTGAAGAATTATTGAACGGCAGTCTGCGCTGGCATCTACCAGATGCCCTCGCTATTAGAGAAGTTCTGAACAAAGCCACTAGGTCGCCGTATAAGCACAAAGTCCTCAAGAGATTCTTCATAATCAGCATTTTTTTAAATGTAATGATCTTTTAAAAGTTCTTGCGTCAGATAAGGTAATTTCTTTACATTTATGAAAAAAATTTACTTCTTTATTTCTTTCTGTGTAGGCATTTGCTTAGAAAATTCCAAACGGAGAAAACGAGTGATTTGAAATTAAATGGAAATGAATATTTGAAAATCACGTTCCACTTTATAGCGATTTGACCTAGTTGAATCCTTTTACAATGCTGAATTTCATATTCGTGTTTCAGTTATATTCACTATACTGTACATAATCCTACTTCAGAACTGGTCGATGAATTAGCAATCATATCTCTTTAAATCGGAGATATTTTTAAATTTAGTTTTTGATTTAATTGAAATAAACCATCGTAATCACACACGAAAAACCCAACCCTCCTAAAACTTTGATTTTTCACGTTTCAATTACCTTTGAAATGTTCAAATTTTAATTATTTTAATGTTTCTCGATTTCCAAAGCGTATGACAAGCATTCCAACGAGTATAGAACGATTTTTAGACCTTCAGTAACTCACGATTTATTACTTTAACAAAAAGTCGTCTATTCAGAATTTTGAATATACCAAAAGAAAGGTGAATTAACTGTCCACATTTTCTCCATGTTATGTACCTATCCATTTTTCAAGCGTTTGTGAAGTATTCAACAAAAAAAGTGAAATATATACGAAAAAATCCAAATTTCAACTCTAAACTTTCTTTTCATCAATTTAGTGCAAAAGAAACAAAGAATGAAGCATATATTATTGATATACACATCATCAACTATCATCATGCTGAATTTCATCAAAATCGGAATAAAAAAATATTTCACGAAAAATTCAAGGGGAACCCCTGCGATTTTTACCAACCGATCAGTTAACGAATTTTTACTCGTCTCTCAATACAGATAAAAATCTGAAATTTTCAGGAAAGTTGAATTTTACCGAGATGTATCTTTGTGATTTTTTTTATTTCTCGTAAAAATTCGCAAGTGGTCCGAAAAAATCAGTTTTTGAATTCACCAATTTCGACATTAAACCGTGCTTTTCGGGGACAAAATTCATGTAAATCAATTGTTTTATTATGCAGGAGTCTTCATTTGAACGCCTTACACACGTACATAGCAAAAAATTTGGTGAAAAAAATTTAAACAGCGCCACAGAAATTATTTTCCGTATATCGAGCTTTCAACCGGCCGAAATTTAAGCTCGGCAAGGGTTAAGAATTAAATTTTTGTTTTTCAGTGATTTTGAAAGCTATTCTTATAGGAAATTTAACGCTGAATCCGAATTTGATGTCGAAACGACGGAAATTCGACGGCAACTATTAGTTTTTTCCAGTTTTACACCGATTTCATGTTTTTCTACTTTAAACCTTCTTTTCATTATTTTAGTGCAAAAGAAACGAAGAATGAAGCATATATTATTGATATACACATCATCAACTATCATCATGCTGAATTTCATCAAAATCGGAATAAAAAAATATTTCACATAAAAATTCAAGGGGAACCCCTGCGATTTTTACCAACCGATCAGTTAACGAATTTTTACTCGTCTCTCAATACAGATAAAAATCTGAAATTTTCAGGAAAGTTGAATCTTACCGAGATGTATCTTTGTGATTTTTTTTATTTCTCGGAAAAATTCGCAAGTGGTCCGAAAAAACCAGTTTTTAAATTACCCAATTTCGACATTAAACCGTGCTTTTCGGGGACAAAATTCATGTAAATCAATTGTTTTATTATGCAGGAGTCTTCATTTGACCGCCTTACACACGTACATAGCAAAAAATTTGGTGAAAAAAATTTAAACAGCGCCACAGAAATTATTTTCCGTATATCGAGCTTTCAACCGGCCGAAATTTAAGCTCGCAAGGGTTAAGAATTAAATGTTTGTTTTTCAGTGATTTTGAAAGCTATTCTTATAGGAAATTTAACGCTGAATCCGAATTTGACGTCGAAAGGACGGAAATTTGACGACAACTATTAGTTTTTTCCAGTTTTACACCGATTTCATGTTTTTCTACTTTAAACCTTCTTTTCATTATTTTAGTGCAAAAGAAACGAAGAATGAAGGATATATTATTGATATACACATCATCAACTATCATCATGCTGAATTTCATCAAAATCGGAATAAAAAAATATTTCACGAAAAATTCAAGGGGAACCCCTGCGATTTTTACCAACCGATCAGTTAACGATTTTTTACTCGTCTCTCAATACAGATAAAAATCTGAAATTTTCAGGAAAGTTGAATCTTACCGAGATGTATCTTTGTGATTTTTTTTATTTCTCGGAAAAATTCGCAAGTGGTCCAAAAAAATCAAGTTTGGAACTCACCAATTTCGACATTAAACCGTGCTTTTGGTGGTCAAAAGTCATGTAAATCAATTGTTTTATTATGCAGGAGTCTTCATTTGAACGCCTTACACACGAACATAGCAAAAAATTTGGTGAAAAAAATTTAAACAGCGCCACAGAAATTATTTTCCGTATATTGAGCTTCTAACCGGCCAAAATATCGAGCTCCGCTGGCATCGGCAAGAGTGAAGAATTAAATTTTGGGTTTTAAGCGATTTTAAAAGCTATTCTTATAGGAAATTTAACGCTGAATCCGAATTTTACGTCAAATTGACGGAAATTCGGCGACAACTATTAGTTTTCCCCAGTTTTAGTACTACACCATTTTTACATTTTTCATCTTTGATAATTTTTGGCAAATACTTACGGGACTGTTCAATATTATTCTATTACTCGCTCTTAAGGACAATTAGACGTAGATTTTGAATTTGAAGTAAAAAATTGCGGGATGCTCAAATTTCAAGTCATTTAATAAAATTGAATGATTTATTTTTCTCGCACCTTTATTTTGTTCTTAGTTTACAAACTTTAATGTCCCACTCGACCTTTCTAGATATTACTAGTTTACCTTTTCGTCGTCTCAAACATGGAAGTACTGTGTGATTTTAGCACACCACTGGTTCAGCTTTCTCGTCGGATCGGTTTTATTGGATAACCTCCATATATCTAACTTTAAAGTAGATTAAATTCGTCCCAATTTGAGCAATCTTTTAATTACGAAAGGACAAGTGAAAGTCAATTTTCTGATAAGGTGAAATTTCCTAGTTTTTTCATCTCTTTTTTTTCTTGAGCTGATTTACAAATATTTTATTTGAAGCTGATACATCGTACGATGTATCCACTCCGTGTGTTCCAATCTAACGTAAAGAAAACTTACAAAAAAATTAATATGGCCAATCTCCGCTGCGATTTCCTCGTCTTTCGCCCTTGTACGACTGTACCTGCTAACTCATGGCAGTTGCACGTTGTAGCATATTACAGTTGTTGGGCGCAGCGAGATGAATACTCGTCCTTTCCGTATCAAGATAAAAAATTATTTTATTTATAAATTAAATTGTTTGCAATTATTCGTAGGCCCTGAGGAACGAAATAAATTTTTCCAAAAGCTCGTCGAAGGAGATATCTGGCATTGTATGACCTCCATCCCGATAAATGACAACTATTTATAATTAAAGGTCACGCTATTTCAGTATTTCAACTATCCCTTTTACTCGCTTTTTGTTCTCAGTTGTACTCGAAACAATTCGCGCTCTTTAATTAATTCCAATAATAGTACAACGAGTAATTTCTCATTTAATTCATCCTAGTTACGAGTCATCGTAATTACGATTATTCAATATTAATCCGATACTTGATTTTGACGCTGTAAAAAATAAAAGCTGACGGCATTTCGAAAATCAGTTTTATTTCTGGCAAATTCCTGGACACGAAATTTACTTCCGCTTTCAGGTTTGAAATTTTTCGAAAATCCATTTTCACTCCAGGTGATTTCTTCGTTCATTCTTGGCGAAAAAATACAGGATTTTATGTACACGAAGCTTTTTATTGTGGTACAGTTGAGTCACATTATTACATGGATGAAGAAAAAATCGATTCTTTCGAAGAATAGAATTGCGACGAGTCTAAAAATTATCGATAGATACAATAATATATACTCAGTTACCGTATTTAACATCGAAAAATTACGAAATTTGTCCCCAGTAAAATATTCGAAGTTTACCCTAAAGCTTAGAACTTATTTACATAGGTACTCCACAGATTACATCGGTTAGAGATTTTAAATTAAGAATCAATCACAGTCAAGTTAGAACAGTCTTGTCAACTGTTGGATTTATTCTTCTATTCTATTCCCAAAGTTGCTTACATTTAAATAACATCGAATTTCGTTTACCTTCTACCTGCTTTACGAGGAAGCACAGCTAAATTGAAGTCACAGGATTGCGAAAAGCGAAACGATAGCGAATAATAACTTTTTTCTTCGCATATTTTAATTATTCAGAATAGTAAAATTTCATAGAATTACATATTTTTATTATATTAAAATTTTTTTATAATATTACGATTTATTAATAATATTAAACGTTTTTAAAATATTACTATATTTTTATATTACAATAAATTTTTGTACTGCCGTTAGACGTAACTCATCTAAGACAGTAGTCATCAATAGTAGAAATTTCGTATTGAAAATATATACTACAGGTAATTTAGTTACAGACGAATAAATATTCAAAGGTCGGCGATTTTAAAATTAGGAGGCTTAGAGCTGAAAAAACTTAAATCTTCTCTACAGTCGACTCGAGTGCAACAAGTGGTTTCGCTTATTTGGAAGACAGTATTCATGTCATGCTATTTTTTATGTTCTCTATTTATTTATTCTTTTGAATAACTTTTTTGGACAAAATATTTTTTAATATTGAAGGAGATGTGCACCGATTGACAATTTTTTTTGTTTACAATTTTCAATTATGTTTATTTTGCACGTCGAAAACGCGGAACGATCTTTCGAAATGTCTGTCAAAATTGTTAATGTTAAAAAAGGAGAATTAAAAATGGACAAGCAGAATCGAAGTGGAATCCCCTTCCCCTCCTATTACTTGAAATTTCGCGAATTACTCTTCCTTCAGAACAGATAAAATATAACCGTCCGAACGATGTCAATGCCAATACGTCTATCGTGTTGTTCCTTCCCTAATAACAGTGCATTTGAGTTCAAAGCGGTTTCCCGATAATCAGATGATGGCGTGCCCGAAGTTCCCGCGAGCCATAAGACAAGCTAACTGTACCTATTAGGATGGGAACCTCATCATCGTTCTCTTAGTGCCCATCATAGTCCGTAGACCTTGCGTCGTTCCACCCACATGGGCAATCCGAAGGCCGAAGAGTTGTTGGATTTTACTCAGACGAGTACGCGGTCGAAAATCTACGGAAATAGCGGGGATCCTGGGATCAAGGACCGCAAGTTCCGCTGAATTTCTCGCGACGCTGTAGGAACGTGGATGTAATAAATCGAATATGCACGCTCTGCCACCAAATTTACCCCTGATTTCTGCTTCTGTGGGAAGAATTAGCCACTATCGTTTCACTGCTTCTTAAGTTTTCTCTCTCTCTCATTTTTGAATTAATTGCCTAAATATCTACCATTGAAGGTCGAGAGTTTTATTCATTTCATATTTCTATTATGTACATTTTTTCTGGCGACACTCTTCAAGCGTCCATTGTTCGGGATATTTGGTCTCGCTTTCTCTAAGAAAATAAATAGAAATTCGGTTTAATTTATTGTTCGAGCGATGTTGCCTTCAAGTTGCTCTAGAGAGTACATCTTTTCATCCACTTTGTGTTCCGAAGGTTGCATTAGCAACGTTTGATCGGTAATTAGTTTACCGGCCTGGAGGAAAATTAGTTTTCCTAGGGCGGTGAAAAAAGGTCGTTCCTACTAACGAACATTGACTTTTCTGTTGTTCAAGGTTCCCCGTACAGTGCGTGATCTGTATCGCTAACACGGAGAAAGGCTCCTTTTCAAAAGCCTATTCCTTCAGGCCAGTTCCACGAACCAAGGACACCGCAAGGAGCAGCTAGTTTCCTATTGGTTGATTCTACCGTTTTAGGGCTCGCTACAGTGTTGCCAGGAGGTTTTATGGAAATCCGCTAAACCGAGACGGAAACTAGCCTGGAATTCCCTGAATTGATGAACAACTCCTTAAAAAGTCCCCGAACCCTGCAAAGCCACAAAAAATTACCGGCAAAGCTTAAATTCGATGCGATGCTCGACTTTGAAAAATAAAATAAAATAAAAAATAAATAAATCTTTAAAAAATGAAGAAAAAAAATTTAAAAAAATAAAAAAATAACAAATAAATAAAAATAAAAAAAAGCTACTCTTGAAAAAAATTAATAAAAAAGCAATCTGAGGTGCGGTTATGGGGGGAGGATCATGCTGAAATAAAGAACTTTTATGATGAATATTGGTTCAACTGTCAGAGCAGGTCTTACAAGCAACAGGTCTGCTTTGAGGTTTATCTCTTTGTTGAAGTCGCTTCCCTCTTGATTTGTCCTGGATATCATTTATGGAGACTATAGTGTGGACTCCTTTTCTCTCTCTATAATTCAAGAAATTATCTTGCTAACCATCTGATCATTTATTTATTGATTTAAGCTATTCGGCTCCATAAATGGAACTACGTTGGCAATTCTGTCGAGTTGAATCGAACTTAAATTCCAACACTGTCTACCGCGCCTGTTCCCCAGTGCACATAAACATCACCTTGGCCTGGAAGGGTCGCAATAAGAAAATGCCTGCCCTCTATCAATGCCGCTCATTACGACTCAGTGCTAACATGGGAGTCATTTGTGGAGCAATTAGACGTCTAAAGATACCCCACGTTCCAATACTGATCGAATGTCGGTTTGAAGGTTGCGATTGAAGATAGCCGTAAACTGAGGGAGTAATAGGAGCTCCATATTGAGCTATGGATCCATTCAGAGGACCGGTTTTTTCTTCTGGAAATTGAATATGCGGCGAGTGCATGTTGCGTTACATTTTTTTTTTTCATTCGCCTTTTATCCTAGAAGAGTTTTTTTATCTTAGAAAGTTGTTTTTCTAAATCATACTGCTATCATGTTTTTTTTTTTTTTTTTTTTTTTACGTTACGTGATTGCAGTGATATAAAAGGGCTCAGTTAATAAATTACAGGTAAATTGCACTGCCCGCATTTCGCGCGATATTACGTAACAAAATTTACCACCTGTAGTTTTATCTACTGATAAAATGTGATATACAGGTTTTTCAGCGAATTTTGTCGAGATTCGTTGCATTTTCCCGCTACCGGAATAATTGAAATCCTCGAACCGAAGACTGGAACAAGTCGACCTTCGATACAACAGTCGCTTACAATTCTAAATTAAGAACAACAGAAATAATAATTTCTAAGAAAATTGTGATAAAACTGTACTGAAGAAATGGTAAAACGCAGAAAAATATCGGGTGTAGAAATTATTCAATAATGTAACTCAATAGAAATATAGTAACAGAAGAAGAAATTATTAAATTTAAATTAGAAATTAGTCTGAAAATTGGTGATGTTGCAAGCTAGAACAAAATATTTGATAGGGAATGTGATAGAGCGTACAAGGAAACGACCGGCAATCGTTCGAGAGCTAACTTCTCTGTGGACTTGTTGCTCGTCCGCCTAATTTCGTGTTCTCTGCTAATGATAGAAATACAACTAAAAGCGAAAATAAAACTTTTCAATGTTCGTTTACAATGCGAATGGAAATTCATGTCAAAAACTTCATCGGAACAAAACACCTTTCTGCTTCTTACAAATAAATATAAATAAACTCCCTTGTTGCGGAGATTTTTAAAATGCGAACGACGCGAATTGCGTTTTGAAAAATATTTTCAAGAATGACTCACTACTTCAGTCCGCGGTTACGTAAAAAAAAAAAAAATAATAATAATAAGATAAATAAATAAAAATAAAACTTTAAAGAATTGCATCAATCTTGAATTATTGCAGATTGCCATAAAATTCTGGTTGAAGAAATATTACAAACACCTAATCAAAAAACTGGTCCATATTTACCTGCGCCCTTTTCAAAATATCACATCGTACCACTAAATGTTTCGACTCGTCAAGATAGTTAGTAGACAATATTAAATTAAAATTAAATGACCCCAATAATCCGTCTGGTTAAGCAGAAACTTATGTATAACTATGTATTCATAATCAGGTCTGTTCTTCAATTTAAAAAAAAAAATCTGCGAGTATTTTCGATTAATATCAGAGCAAGACAACCAGTTAGTAGTGATAAAATGTAGAAACGCTTTGGTAGTTAATAATTTCACCATTCACGCGACGCGAGTGACCTTTTGAATACTTCGTTAAATATGTATTTACATAGCGTCTCAGAATTTCGTACTTAAGAGGTCATTACGGGATCCATTAGGCTCCAAAGGTTAAATAGGAGTTCCCTATTTTCAATTGCGTCAAATAGCGAGAAAATAATCTTTAAACAAATTTCCTCTTAAATCAGTGATAATCGATGCTCCGGACCACGATAAATAACGTCTGTTATAGTTGTTTCGGAATTCCTTTGTAGCAGATTAGCAAAAGAAAAAAGTCTGCGAAATAATTGATTCTCAATAGGAGGATTTATCTCGAAAACGTCGCAACCACGATTAAATTTTTCGCTCGAATCGGTATCATTTTTTCTAAACCGATTTCACAAAATATCATATCTGTTGTTCTATACTAGACGTAGCTAACAATTTACAAAAATATAACCGCGATTCGTAGTAAACTGACTGATGTCGAGGAAGACGTGTAATTTGGAAGCTTTTCGAAAAACGTCTACGTTTCCGAAGAATGTACGTGATCTTCGTGCTGATGTTCGGATTCAATCAGATCGAAACCGGCGTGGTGGTCATCGTGGTGATGGTGGTGCAAGTGTTCCATCAGCTCGTGCGCGTGGCTGTGCTCGTGCCCGACTGAAATCAAAAGAGAATTTTTTAAACGATCATTTTCGTAAATGATTTTCAACTTTCAGTTATGAAAATATTTATGTCGTTTTAATGTAACGTTTTTGAAATTTCAATAAATTTCCAGCGCCTATTTGTGGGCCAACTCAACACATCTTTTCAAGGCCGCATAAAATCGTACCCAAAATCCATGAAATTTGTAGTACAATACTAAAAAAACCTTTAGAATAAGTGTCTGTGTCTCTGTGTGTCGATGGTAAAAAAAAGTGAAAAAAGTGGCCATATCCATGAATGAAATTTTAACGAAATGTTCTCCAAGTGAATGTGCAAAATTAGTCTCCGAATTTTGGGTAACACACGGTACTTCCGAGATACGTGCGTTCGAAGTTTATTCAATTTTAATTTTTATAGGCCACAAGAGTCAATATTTTTTAATGGATGAGGCCTGGTTTTTTAATGGATATCAATGCATGGGCACAGATCTTTTTTCTCCCATGTCAATAAATTTTCACGGCCAATTTCCGTTTTAGTAAACTATTCAACAATGCAAGAAACGAAAAATCGTCTCAACGATTTCGAGATGCTAAGAGGAAAAGGTCCGCTGCAGGTCACGAACAATGAATAATCCCTATGACGTCACGATTTGGACGGAATCGTGTCAAACGGTCTTAGATCCGCTTGAAATGTCACACCAGGTCATGAGCGGGAAACGGAATGCTCAGTGCCGTTAGACTCATAGAGATGATAAATGTTCAAAGAATTCCTAACGATAAGCCACTATTGATAAATACATGAGCAGTAGCCGCGAAATCTGATTTTCCAATCATTTTACGGTTGTCTGGAGCTTGAAGTCCAGGTTCGCGGTAACGGATGTTGCAAGCTGCCCGTGTTCTGGTTGTAGCACGCTCTGCCACCGCGAAATTTGCAAAGCTTCACTGACCCGTCTGATTTTCGAGAAAAAACCTCCAGCCAAGCGTTTGCAAACTAGGTGGTGATAGATTGGTCAATATTCTCCGTATTAAATCCTGTAGCTTGAAAATTGCCTGAGGGCTTCAGATCATACTTATTGAAATCGTCACACTTCGGGAAGTCAGCGTTTTGCGACGGAAAATGATCTGCGAGAACATTTTGAGCATCGTGACGAAAGTTCCTGGTTCAATTCTTGCCACCTTTATGGGAGAAATTTTTGCCATCGCCTCAACAACTTATTAGGAGTGCCAACTGTTGCAGGGGAAAAACTAATAAATTCCCTGCGACGGGAAATTAACGCAGAAACTTTCCCTACAGGTAGGCAATCCTGAAAGTTGCCATACCGCCATATTTACACTACTTATATTGACCTTTGATAAACAGAGGCGATTTCCCATTACAGCGGTAAAATACATTTTCCTCTCTGTAATAATAAGGATGCGTTTGAACCCGAGTGAATATTCCATAACCGTCGTATTGCGGTCGAAGGCCGATCAGGTGAGAGGTTGTTTGAAAGATGAGACCGGTTGCATAAGCGAATGTTGTAACTCGGATAGAACTCGGTCCTTTTTTCGCCCGTCGAAATCCGCGCTGATGCTTTCAACTATTTAATGTCATGTCGGGCTTTGGTGATTGGAAGTTACTCAATGCCTAGTTAATTCATTGCCCGGCTCTTCGGTCATTCGCCTTGAGGCATACATTGTGAGGGAATGTTTTTAGAAAGTGGTCGAATATTGCAGTACGAACTAACCAGCTTCCTACCGCGCCCAGTGCACCAGTCATATTTACCTACCGGAGCGAATCCATTTTTTATTGCAGATCGCAAAAAAGGAGGCATTTAAAAGCTCGAGGTCTTTGAAAGTGTTTTGGCGAGCAAATGACGCGTAGTTTTTATTGGAAGGATCACACTTCACACTTCCGAGTCAATTTGATATTGTTAAGGTAATCACCAACGATTTTGTCCCTAAAAACCTTCAACTTTGGTTTCAATAGAATTTCAACTAAACAAAAAAATATAGTCTTTTCGATTACCTATGATTAAAATCGGCATTCATCTAAGATCAGCACTATCACTAAGTCAAACTTAAATAGGTTTGCCCGATTAACGTCCAACTCTTGGCGACCTCAGTTTTTTCAACAGCTTTTGCAAACTGGCTTTTCAGATAATTACTTCTCCACCTCTTATCTGTAGGGCCTACTCGAATATAACAAAAACTCCGCACCCAACGCTTTATTTTTGAACGATTTTGTACCACGTTTATTGTGCAACCCGATGAGCGATTATAGCTTTCGGTAAATAATAGTTTTTGGCTGAGTAAGGAGACATGGCATTCTTCTACGATCGTCTCATGAACTTTTTTATTATCTCATACCTCTCGAAAGAGATCGAACTCGATAACATTGTCTGCCAGGAGAAAATGATAAATTTCGTTTCAACAAATATGTTATCTAACCACTGCAAATCAAATGATAAGGTGATTAGCCTTTAATAAAATGTATTTAAAATATTTAAAAGCCAACATGATTCAAAATTAGTTGAATGAGGCTTAGAGTTACCTATGATCGAAAGAATAGAAGAAATACTCAAAACAATTCAAAAGAGTGACGATTTTCTGTTCGATAATGTTTCGCCATGTTCTCGCCGCGAGATGCGCATTGTCACGGTCGGTAATCCGAGTGTCCAGAGGTCAACAGACTCAGGTCTTTCCCGGAGACCGTCGGCTCGCGGAATCGTTTTCTCACGTCTCGTAAAATCGTTCATACGAACCGCTCGCCCGCGTCGAGTCAGTCATTTTTCCCGACGGAAGGTATTGTCTTGGAAATCAACTCGGAAAAGGAAATAAAAGGCACGTCAAAACCAGTTCTTTTGATTCCAGGTGTCCGGCGAGATTCACAGAAGAGCCATTCTATCGTGACACCTGCGCCTCCGCTGTTCGCTCGCTGGGATTCCTGTTGGCAGAAAATCCGCGGATGTATTTGACGAAGTACGAGATCGCACGCGAGTGTTGAAATACCGTAAAACGGAATAAAAATGGTTGTAATTATTTTACATTCTCTGCTACCATTTATTTATTTTGCTTATTTATTTCTAGAGGAAACGAATGGCGAAAATCCCAAGCCGATTCTCTTTTGACAATTCGATTGCACATACATTTAATGTAAATGTTGAGCTGGTACATTAAATTAATATTAATAATTATATGGTGCAGATGAAGATGAAGAATTAGAAATTGTTATTAGAGCTGTTAAAGCAACCAAAATGTTTTTATCGTAGTTGTAGTAATTTGAAGCATAGACAATTTTTTTTAGCCGTTGTTTGTTGTTGCAGAAAATACGACATTTTTTTTTGTTGCAGTACTTGAAGCACCGAAGTTGTAATAAATTTAAAGCATTGACCATGTGTTTTTTTTCATTCCCTGAAATAATCGCAGTTGATCGCTGTTTATCAGGTAAAATATTCGATCTTCGAAAACATGGCTGATTTCCATGACGGTCAATAATGTGAATCCTGTTTTCCCTGTCATACCGTCGGAATCACGTATTTCCCCGAATCGGGTCGCGAGCGTTGCGCTGTTTTCCAAGAAATGAGAACTCCCATTGTCAACAAAGCTGTGGAATCGATGGAATAGATTTTTCCCTAAATGGGATACCTTCAGTGAACAAACGGAATCAGAAACGGGGCATTGCTCTGGGAAAAACATGCGCTGTTAGGTCGAGATGTGAAACGGAGCAGACGGAGCATATAAAAGGAGCCAAATAGTCTGAGACCGTAAGGCATCGAGGTAACGAGGGCCATGTGATGGCTTTGGTCGTGAAAAACAACGGAATATCAATTTATGGGATCATTCACTCGGTCAAGCTAATAGAGATGGATATTGTGCGATCGGTTCATAACAGAATTAATTTTATTCTTCTTTTAGCGTGTTATCCGTACGTTTTATAGACACCGACTACAGATTTTTATTGATTCTACAAAAAAGCTTAGCCATTAATTTATTGGCGCCGCAAATGGATAAATATTAAAATAATAATGGATAATATTAAAACTCGTCACTTCGATTAAATACAAAGACTACTATACACTTTAACACTAGGTTGTTCAAGCATTAAATGTTGTAAGGCATAATATTTTCGTTGTAGTTAGAAAAAATCGTGTCGAAAATGTAGTTGAATATTTTAGGAAATAAACGCTCTTGCTTGTTCAAGTATCTAAGCGTTGTTATTGTTGTTGTTACTAAATGTATCATAAAAATAAGACAAACTGTCTGTCATCATGAGGAGGGCATAATTATTTTCTTTAAAACATATACAGAAATATATTAGTGATTTTTTTTTTTAAAGAAAGGGGAAAAATGATATAATGCTCAAGCACGATTAAACAAAAGTATTCAGATTTAGTCAAATAGAGAATGCAACGATGGGACGTATCAGTGAAAAATAATCTTGTTATGTTCAGAAGCAAATAGAAAACGTGCTCAATCGAGTTTTCATCATGCTAAACTCCGATGACTGACCTATTCTATTCTGTGTTATCAACTATCTATCATTATTGCGTCGTGTTAAGAATTGGAGCATTTTCTAAACAATTTAATCGCAAACAGATGGAAAATTCGCTACACTCTATAGAAAGTTCCATTCCTCTGTTTCCATTGCACAGATAATCTGAATATGAGATGGAGCATTTTTCATCCCCATGTCAGCATCACATCATCGCATATTGACGATTAATCATCGCACGCGTGGGAATGCGGATTACAAGTCGAATCAGAAACTTCGAAAGGAAACAATGGAGTTGAGCAACCTGCGAATAATCATCGAAATTACCGATGAGTCCGAGGCGCGGTTTTTAGCTACGAAATATGAAAACGTTCACTCGAAAAGGTCGTTCGTTCTTGACTCACGACCCTCACGCCGATGGCATTTTCGGTCAAAGGAGAACTTGAGACAGAAATGGTCCTTACATAAGATCTCGACCAGCAACAATAGCGAACACTTCCTTCCTTTTGGTCAGGAGTGTTTTCCTTTCCTCGGCTTAACCTTGGACGTCTTAAAGCGGAACAATGGCCCAACGCCATCTTCACTTGCCTGGACGCTGTTTTCTCACATTTTCTCGCTCTAGATTAAACAAACACGAAGAAGTAGAAGCATCGAAAACAGCTATTGTTTTCGTCGAATCATTAAATGATTATGGTTGAAGAATGAAAACAGTTTTTGTTGTAGTTGTTGAGGCATAGAATTGTTGTTGTCATCTAAATGTTGTTGTAGCTGTAGTTGTTGTAATATCTTAAAAAAAGGTTATTGTCGTTGTCGAACCATTTAAAGTGGTTGTATTTTTGAGTATTGTGTTGTGGTTGTGCTTAAGAAGCTGAAGTAACAAATTTGTTGTTGCTGATGTATAGGGGAATAAATTGCTGTTGAAGCAAATTTTGTTTTTGCTGTAGTTGTAGTTGATGTATTATCTGGATTTTATTGTTGTTGTTGCTAAACCAGCAAAATGTTGTTGTTATAGTTGTAAATGCATACAATTGTTATTGGCTAAGGTGCTAAATGACTGTAATAGTTGAAAAATCTAAATTTTGTTCTTGTTATTGAAACATTTCTGATGTTGGAGTTGAAGCATCATCAAATATGCTGATGTACCTAATTGGTGTCGAAGTAATGTTGTTGAAATAGTAAATTAATGTGAATTATGTCGAAGCATCTTTGCGTTGTTGTTCCTTGATATACAGATGAACACAGGTGGACATTTATAAGAACTGAAACCGAAAAAGTGGTTCTTCAAATGTAACAGCCCTGAAGAGAAGGACACCAGTTCTACAAGGGAGAGGCTTGTGAGGCGTGGCACCAACATTGACTGACCCCTGGAATCAACGTTGGGTTCAGTCGGCCAGCTAAGCCGATCCGAGGGTTCATTGATCAAGGTTTCCCTTTCAAGTCAGCGGAAGCCGAAGTGTTTACCAGTTGTTCGAAGTTCGAGCCAAACTTGAAACTTGTCAGGCTGTCGACGACTTTGAATAAACTTGCGTATTTCCGACAACTTAAGGCGCTTGGTTTTTTGAAGTTGCAAAGCGACATTCAAGTCGCGATTTTGGTATTTGAGCGTCAAGTTTTTCGAATTGAAGTCGTGTAGAACTGGAATTTTCTAAAAGGGCGACACAATGTGTCCGAAGTATTTGTTTGGTATTTTTCACGTATATAGAGTTAGAAGTATCAAATTTTCCTCTTTTTGGAATGAACGAATATTTTCAACTCGAGCACTTTTAGACGGCTAATAAACCACTCGTAGACGTTTGTTTTAATAGTACCCAAGGTAGGAAGTTCATATTTTATCGATTTACATGAACGTTGAAAAACCGCAGTTTGCAAGTGCGGTTTTATTCGATCGAGAGACGCCAGTTTACAGCAATAAATCCCCTCAGGGCAGATAAGTATGAAATATATGCCACTAGCTGTCACCACGGGGAATCGCGAGCCGTTCGATTGTACGACAGTTGGATTTCGTTCCTGACAATTCCATTGCGAGAGCGTGGTATAATATAAATATATAGGTTGAATATAGTTCCTATAACAGGAATTAGAAAATTAACCAAAAAAAATTAGGTTTTTGAAATTTTAAAAAATTTGTCAAGATAATAGGTAAATATTGTAATTTAAAAAAATCACAATCTCTAAGTTGCGTCGAATAACGGCGCACCTAATTTATTACAGTTGATTCGTAATCATAATATAATTTTTATAGACAAAAAATAATAAAGAAATAATATTAAAAAAATAATTTAAAAAAATTTACTACAGTTGATTCGTATTCATAATATAATTTTTATAGACAAAAAAAATTAATATTTCCAAAAAACGTCGACATGCTCCTCGTTAACTTATCAAGATCAAAATTTGTTCCTCCAAAAGGAATCGAAAAAACCAAAGAAACAATTGCACGACGCCTTGAACTGTCAATATGAAAGACACATAGTTTGATCGGTGACTATTTTTATCCCGTGGACACAAAGAAATGTTTGCTTTGCTGAATGCCGCCTACAAGATTCTATTGTGTTCAACGCTCCCTCGCCGCGCAAATCAGATGGAGATTTAATCAAGCTATATTTTATGCGGATGATTATTGTCAAAGATCGGTAACCCGGCATTGTGAGGCTGTCTTGTTAAAAAACGCTGCAAATGATTGTACAGTGGTTTATTATTATTTCGCTTCAATATTGATTTAAGAAGACTATCCATTTGTCATTTTAAATATTCCGTACATTTGGGAACATTCCCACCGAAAAACAGATGGTAACTATAGGGGAAAACTCCGTAGCAACTATTGTAATTTTAATTAATTTTATTTTTCTCAATTTCCAAATTAAAAAATAAATTTTTTGCCTAACAGTACAGCTGGAGAGAGTGTTTGTCGACCATTCCAATGAGTATAGAACGATTTTTATAGCTCCAAGAACTCTCGAGTTATACCCTCATGTCAAATTTCTGAAAATCTCCCAAATTCGATACAAAAGCTGTGATAACTCGGGAACCAATGAAGCTATCGACCCCGCGATGGTCTCATTCGATTCAGCGTCCAAAAATCTATATAAATTGATACCACGTACACATTTTTCTGAAAACCGTGGAAAATATGAATTTTCTCCCTCTCAAAACCCCCCGAAAATACCCTTAAAATTGAGCTAGCAAGTTGGTTCAAGAATTGGGCCGTCCTAGGGCCGAAATTGATTTTTGGTGAAAATTTCAAATTTTTTAGCTCTTACAGTTTGGCCGGAAAACTGCTAACGGCGGACGGACAGAATTTTTTTTATTGGATATTCGGATTCTACATGCCTTGAAACGTAAAACATCAAATTTTGAGGGGGGTTAGAAATTTTTTTTTCTTGGGCGATTACAATGGTTTATTATTGAATAATAAACCAAAAACGTAAGTTTCGTTATATTGTGAACTGATAAAAAGATGACGCTTCAAAGTCGTTTTGAGGAATATTACAACGATGCGATAAAGTCGCTTATCCGCTGAACGAAAACAACCAGCTGTCCGGCTTGATGATTCATAGCGATACATAATTAGCCACGTCCGCGTAAGGAGATGTGCGTCTTTTCATCAACGCTCACCGTTCAGCCTACTCTTGGTAGTTGGGAAACAATGAAGCCATTTGAATAATGCAGTTCATCCGGCGTCCAACTCCCCAAGGACAATCCTTAACGTGGGAGGGCAACGAGGGGAAAAACACTCTCAGCGACAAAATATAACAGAAACGGAAAAACATGAATCTAAAATAAAACCGAATATAAAAATGCTACAAACGAATGTACAGTGGTTTATTATTCCTTCGCTTCAATAATGATTTAAGAAGATCCATTTGTGATGGTAATTACAGATTGCTAACAATAGGAGAAAACTCCGTAGCAACTACCTAAGGTAATTTTAACTTTTAATTTTTTTTTTTTTTGAATTTCCAAATTAAAAGCTAAATTTTTCGCCTAACGGCGCAGTTGAACTGATTTTTGTGTCATGTAAAAATCTAAATAGAAGACACATTTTCTTTCCATTTAAAGCATTTCCTATCGCTCGAGCAACTCGTGCACTAAATGCACTTTTGCATCGCGATCAAATTCCAACGTTTCAAAGCCACAGAAGCGCGCTGAACTTTAAAGCCGCTCTTCTTCCACTCATTACACAATACTGATAGACGTGAGTTCACATTACTGCGGATTTTCCGGACATAGAAGAACTTAGGTTTCAACGAACAACGTAATCGTGGGACGTTTTTCTAAAGAACATATTAAGTACTATTTGTTTATTCATCGCTCGTGAATGATCGGCCTGTTGGAATACTCTTCCCCTACTCTCATGTCACCAGTGGACGTTATCAAGTCGTTTTTGACAGAAATAAAATTTAAAAAAAAGTTTTTTCTTGGAATCACATTATTTGAATATTGAGTGAACCCTTTGTCCATTGCAAAAAGGATCAGAAATCTTCTGCTCCGTCGCAAATAGAGTTGGTTGAATTGCAAGTAGTAATTATTTTCAAATCTGATAATTTTTGTAGATTTTTTTTATCCGCTGCGAATGGTTGCACAGTTATTAAGAAAGGCTTTGCTTCTATTATGATTTCAGAAGACCAAGACCATCTATTTGTTATGGTGACTCTTCCGATCTGATTATTTACTTACTTTCCCTAAATAATCTAATTAAAATTTAAATTATTCGCCTAACGGTTCCACCGAAGAGTGTTTGAAACCTTTCCAAAGAGTGTTGACCGATTTTTACAGCATCAATGCTTAATACCGAATTTCTGAAAATCTCGAAAATTCCACCCAAAAAAAATCCAAAGAAATTGATACACCTGAGAAGCGAAGAATAATATGCATTTTCCTCTTCAAAACTCCGAAAATACACTTGAAATTAAGTTAGCGATTCGGTCAAAGAATTGGACGATTGTCAAAACATGATCGTTTTTTGGTACAAATGTCGAGAATTTAGCTGCTCAAACATTCGTAGGTACTACGAAGCCCTGATGATGCCCGAAGGGCGAAAGTGCTTGGCAGGCTAATAATAAAAACAGGAGAACAAGTCGCCATGGTTTTCTCCCCCTCAATCTCAACGACGAAGTAAAACGAGTAAAACGTAAAATTTCGAGGGGCATGGAATTCTTTTCTTGGGCGATTACAATGGTTTATAAAAAAAAACCAAAATCCGCAATTTCAACCGCCGCTATGTGAATTAAGATCTCCCTTCTCAGGACGAGACGGCTATGCTACGGAACGTATGACATGCGGCCGTTCCATGTTCGTCGCGTAAATTAAGATCCAACCCTTCTCGCCTGGTGACCGCAAGGTCGCTAAATATTCAAGGGTGATTTCCATAAGACTACGTTATGAGCTTACTCATACATCACTTTAGTGGTAGAATATTTTCATTCCGTTGCAGATTCTGCAACGCCGTTTTGAGTTAATTGAGCGACCCTTGGGAAACAGGTCGCCGTTGTGAAAAGAGCATACAATAAACTAGGAACGGTTACCTAGCGGGAATTGTCGTTAGCTCGATGACTGTCGTTCGTAATGAAAACCGAACGGGTCGACCTTGGCTGTCGTCATTGTCCCGCGAATCTGAGACGATGATAACGCAGTCGCTCGCTTCCCATCTGCACGGAAGTTGCTTCAGGTCACGGAAGTATGCTCAGGTAATTTCCTTCGCGGCAGCGAAAGAAATTCTATTATTGAGCGGCTCGTTTTACTAAATTAACCAACAATATTGACGAGTGATGTAGAAAATCTCCTCTAACTATGATGGCATTTTTATTAAATTTCGGCTGTAGATTCGAAAGGTAAATTTTTGAAAACATTTTTTGAAGTGCGCGTCTTTAGAGAAATGGTTTTATTTACCGTAGCGTAGCAAGCGATATCGCACCTGACGGATTTTGAACTCGTTCGCCCGTCGGAGAAAGTTTTTTTGGAATTCGGAGCGGAATTTCCTCCCATTGGAAGGAAAATCGTGTCTATCTGAAAAGTTGCCGCCTCCTGAACATCATCATGATGCTGTCTGCCGTCTGACGTCACTGACGTAGATATCAGTTCTCGCGTTTGAGGAAGTTGTGCGAACCGTCGATCGATTTTTCCCATTTAACTAAGTTTTCCCCTTGGAACTTCCAGTCACGCTATTATCGATTCCTCTGCCGAATTCTCCCATCTGCTCGAATATCTAGGCTTGATTTAAATAAGGACTGCAAAACGGCTTCTTCGAGTTCGCCTATTGTCAATTATGAGAATATATAATCGATTTTAGGTGATGTTTTAGATTAAGAATAAATTTGGATTTT
This sequence comes from Tupiocoris notatus, assembly GCA_037159825.1. Taxonomy (NCBI): domain Eukaryota; kingdom Metazoa; phylum Arthropoda; class Insecta; order Hemiptera; family Miridae; genus Tupiocoris; species Tupiocoris notatus. The sequence continues at coordinate 1,168,865 of JASJUZ010000035.1, read as the reverse complement.
TAAATGTAATTATTTTGGACAATATGAAACTATTACATTTCGCTCTGTACTGTTTGGACAATCTGCAAGAAAGAGAATTTTAGAGCCTTTTAATGCGGTTGTCTTTTGGAAATGAGGCTAAACGCCGATTAGCTGATAGGCCGGTTTTCCTGTTTGAAGGCTCAACTAGAAGATTGGTTCTGCTCACAAAAGGAAACGCGGATAAGATGAAAAAAGCCTGAGACAATTATTCAATTAAGGTTAGTTTTTCGTCCTTGGTTCAGCAGACTTTAAGGACTAATTCTTCATTTTCATTGGAATCAGCTGTACTTCCGAGTCCTGAAAATTTTTTATGATAATGCTTCGATTCGTGTTCTACGTTGAGAAATAATAAAAGTGGTCCAACAGAAAACCTTTTTTGCGCAGGAAAATTGTTTTAAAACTGTAAGGGATCTTCAGAACGAATGTTCAACGAATTTTCAACATTCTTCAAAAAGATTCAATAACTATTTCAATATCATTTTTTGGCAATTCGTCAATCAGAATTTTTGTTGTTAATAATTTGTTTGAAAATTGCCGCCATAAATTTCCACGATTTCGTTTTTGTTCTTGTGCATATTTGCGTCATCGTTTTCACAAACTTAATTGATATTGCTTCGAAAAATTTGTGAACAATAAAAAAAAAAAAAAAAAAAAAAAAAAAACAGTATGAAAACTTGAACCGCAACACTATGAAAAATCGTGAACAACTTTACGAACAACAACAACATCATAATTTTTCATAAATGTTCTCAAAGTTGTCTACAAAATAAATTTGTCCGCAAATTTTTGTTATTGTTTGGTGAATAAATTTAATTGTGGTTCATAATTTTGTTATTGTTGTCATTGAATTAATTTATTTAGTGCATAAATTTGTAGTTCTGGTAACTTTTGCATTTTATGTTGTTGTTGTAATTACTAATTTATGGACAATGTGAATAAACATAATACGTTTATATTATAAACAATAACCTTGCAAACAACTTGCTAAAGTACAAGATGATTTTTGTTATAAATATTGTCAATAAATTGCTGTTGTTCACGAATAAATAAACGTTGCTCAAAAATCTTCAAAATTTGTTCGAAGAAGTTGTTCAAGTAAAAGTTGGCGATGTTTAGAGCGTTTTTCATTTCCATTATCTTTATCGATCACCTGCAGTTCGTAATTAGGCGATTTCGTGGATCTTCCATAACTTCTATTCAATCTATTTCGATTTTAGTGGGAAAATCAAGCGGGGAAAAAATGCTGATCCAATGGCGGCACGATTTCTCAAAAATAACATCGCGAACAGTTTGAGAAATGATTTCGTGGACAGTTGTCCTCGGGATAGTAGATCGAAACATTCTTCAGACTTGGAATGCCTCGATGGGCAAATGTCAAGGGCAAAATCCAGCGCCGGGAAGTAGCGAGACGATCTACTACGGAATAAAGGACAAGCTCTATACGAAAAATCACCTAAAGCAGAACATTTTTTGTGAGCGGAGTGAGAAGAAACGGTGGAGCGAGTAGAGCGGAAAAAACGCTGCAAACGACGGTTGTTTATTATTGCAAAATATCGTCTGCTTCGATGACGTTTTTGAGAAGATCGTTTTTCACTCTAAGCGACAGCGATTGCCTAGCAACGTATTCGCTTAGCAACCAGTTTCCATGGTGAAAGGGTTAATGATAGAGTTGCATTTAAGCTTTTGCATCTCAACTTGTCAAATGAGGCTTATTTAAATATTTATTTAATTTGGAGGCTCTTTGAACTCGATGGTGCTTCTCTGTATAAACACAACGCAGAGAGCGAGTATCTCGGTAAATCATTTCCCCCGTCCGCGGCACGGATTCCATATTTACATAGTGATACACTGCCCTGCTACTGGCGACAATTCTATTCAACAACCCTTGGAACATTTCAAAATACGCGTGGATTGTAAAAGCCGGATGATTTCTCGGTCAAATATCCGCTGCGTTGTTTCACTAGTTATTAAAAATACTGGCTTTATGCTAGGACGCTCTGCACCTTTAAAATAATTTGAAATAAAAACCAACCCTAAGTACACAGGCTTTTTTTTTTTTTTTTTTTTTTTTTTTTTTTTTTTTTTTTGCATAAAATACTCTAAATTTCGAACGATAGGCGTAGAACTTGAAAAACTCTCCCTCATGTAAATTCTGATGTTTCTAAATACCTCACGTTCCTGGGCCATCATCAGCGCCCACGAGAAACAGATGATACTGGAAAGCAAACTTCGCCCGAAACGTGAACTGGGTCACTGCAAACGCAGCATGGCGGAGAAGGAAAACTCTGGAATTGCAGGCCTTGAAATCTTTACGCAAACGGTGCAAAATTGAGAAGCTTCCATCTGATTGAAACAATAACATGTACGACTCTGAAATAAACGCATTTTTCATAATTATTCTCCCTTTCGTATGTACGTAGAACCGGTATCCTCCACCGATAAATCGATAGATTTCATCGAATACAATTTTTCCCTCTAATTTTTAAAACAATAAAGGTGGACTCTTTTGTTGATGGAATTGAAAATGAATATGTATTCAAAAGTCGATCCAGGCTAAGGTCGTAGACTCCCATGAACCGGGGATGTTATTTAATCGAGTAAAAAAGAGAAACGGGAGTTTATTATACGAAAAAGTCGTTTTCCCTTTGGTGAAAAGCCGTCCGAGCTCTGTATTCAGTCAAGTTCAGGTTGTGGTGAGATTGCGCGGAAAAGCGCGAATGCCGTGGGCGTACCTGTATTTCAAAGGGACGAGCTAGGACCGCGAACGCGAACTAAAGGCAAAGGGCGGAATGGCCTCGCTCCGAGGGACTCCAGCATTTGAAATATTCACAGGCTTTCCTTCCTCTTCCATGCGGAACGAAGTGGAAAAAAGTGGAAGATCTGTTCCAACGACTGGCCGGCGATGATATTATCTTCAAAGTTTCCTTCTCGTTTTACATTATGAGAAAACGCCAAAGAAACTAAGCAATTTGTAAGATTCCAAGGCCCCGAAATGTTCGAATTTCGGTACGGAAGGTTCGAATGTTTAATATGGGCAAAATAAGTCCTGCGATTTTCAAAGGGACCATACTGATGCTATTTCAATGTCAAGCTGTAATAATGGCATTTTGGTAATATAAAAATTACGAAAATTGGGAGGGAAAACTTGGCGACTCTTTCTCCAGCGTTCCTTTTCCGTTCAAATTACGTCATTTTCCATACTTGGTATAACCAATTACATAGCCCAGCTTGCGACCGAGTACCCTTTTTAAAAGAAACCTTGTCTTGAAAAGAATAGCATTTAACAACCGGACAGCCGAGAGAAACTTCGATCACAGCGTGATTTTCCGGTTCAACTCAATAGGTAATTTTCTTCGAACAATTATCAACATAATTCCATAGGCCCGCGGGTTCAAGCTTCGCTGCTGCCCATGACCAGGCGGTCTCACCTTGTCACTTTTACTGTTGAAAGCTCAAAAAGGATGAAGGAAGGAAGATTTTGACGGAAAATCCTTTCCTCGAACGAGCCATCCTCGACCGCGAGGCGTTTCCTTGTAATCCGCGCTTGAGCTGTTCGACTCCCTTCAAAGCGCAGCGAATTAGTCCCGCTCGCATCGTCGGCTCTTCCTTTACAGGTCACTGACAGATATTCAATAAGTGATAATCCGCGTTTCGAAAATTGAAGAAGGTAGAAGAAGGGAGACAAATGTAGAAGAAGTTGGTTGAAGGTTGAAGAAATAGAAGATGGCAGAAGAAAAATATATAATTGTGGAGAAGAAGGTTGAAAAAGATAGAAGTAGGAAGAAGAAGATGGAAAAGGGTAAAAGAAGGTAGAAGAAAATAGAAGAAGATAAAATTTGGGAGAAGAAGATAGAAGAAGGGAGAAGAAAATAGAAGAATAAAGAGGAAGACAGGGGCAGATAGAGGAGGGTAGAGGAAGATGGAAGAATATAGAATTTGGGAGAAGAAGATAGAAGAATATAGAGGAAGATAGTGGAAGATAGAAGACAGTAGAGGAAGATAGAATAAGATGGAAGAAGACAGAATTTGGGAGAAGAAGATAGAAGAAGGGTGAAGAATGGAGAAGAAGATAGAGGAATGGAGATGGTAGAAGAAGAAGATACAAGTAGGGTGAAGAAGATGGAAGAAAATAAAAGAGAGTAAAAGAAGGTAGAAGAAGTAGGTAGACGAAGATAGAAGTAGGGAAGGTAGAAAGATGATAGAAGAGGGTACAAGAAGGTAGAGGAAAATAGCAGAAGATAGAAGAAGATAGAATAAGATGGGAAAAGGTAGAAAAATGTAAAAGAAAAATATTTAGAAGATATAAATAATGGGAAGAATATAGAAATAGGGAAAAAGGTAAAAGAACATAGAAGAATTGAGATAAGGTAGAAAATGATGGCATAAGATAGAAAAAGGTAAAAGAAAAAGATAGATGACAATAGAAGAAGATAGAAGAAGGTAGAGAAAGGTTAAAGAAGGTAGGAAAATGTAGAAGACAAATATAGAGAATAATTATATCAATAATGAGACGAAGATAGAAGTAGGGAGAAGATGGTAGAAGAAAACAGAAGATAGAAGTAGATAGGAGATAGGAGAGATAGGGAAGAGATGCTGATTCTATTCATGAAAATGTTCTAGTAATGGAAATGCTTAGCAACCGAAAACTTCCTTGAGCGTGATGAGGAATCGGCCAGTTTTGGGATAAAATTTTGTTCAATTTTGAATAAGATCATAAATACGACAATAAATAAGCGGTGCCGAATTCCTCACAGGTCAAGGTCTCGTGATACCTAGGGACGTCTTCCGTTTTCGTAGTCTCTACCGAAGAGAAATGCGGGAAAGGATAGCTTAAGAGAAGGGGATCCGCGATCAGCACTCGAGGTCGTTAGGTTTAGGTTCAGGATCTATGTGATGACAAAGGTAGCGGACTTAAAATTAGGCGAGAAAGAAACATTGCGATATTCCTAGCTTGCAAAAAGTCTCATAATTTTTATAATATCGTGAGCTACAGGATCTCGGTGGCATTCGTGAGAGCAATAAATACGGGTAAAACCCCGCCGGTTCTTTCACCCGAGAGGTAATAAGGAAAGTGAGAAGCGCTGGAGTTGTCAGCTAGAAAAAATCTCGTTTAGCCGGTCAGCGAAAAACCCGAATGACTCACGGAGAACACGAAACTCGACAGAAACCTAATTTGCCTTTCTGTATTTCACAGAGCGAGAGGAAGGTGGGAAAATTTCAATTAACCGAAGGTCGATCGGTTTTCCTGTGATGTAATATCGCGTATATTTTTATACTCCGTTGCATTTTAACTGAATATTTTAGCGATAGTGTTATCGCATTTCCTTCGCTGTATTTTCCTCGTCAGCGTCTATTTATTCGGTTCATCGCTATTTTAGCGCGCTATTTAATTATCTCGGCCGGCAGCCGTAGAAGTATAGTGTCTATAAATAATAGGCTCGTCAAAAAGATCCGCAGGATTCAGTTTTGAATTTTATTTAAAAACAATTTTTCATCCTCATTCGATCTCTGATTTTATTTCAACAAATTTACGCCCGGGAAGCACCGGGTAAATAAGTTTATCTTATTTTATTATAATTTTTTAATTTTATTAATTTTTTTTAGGGCATACCTAGGGGTTATTTTCTTGAGCTTCTTTCGGATTTTTTCAATTAGAAATTCAATTCGTTTCGAAACATCAAAACATAAGTTGAGATCCGAAACACAAATTTAGATTGTTCATTTTTCAATACCCGATATAGAATATTTCAAATTGGTACTGCGCATCGCGGTTTTTATAGGCCGATGACACAAGTTCGAAGTACAAAATCTAGTTTTCAACAGACTATCTCTGCGAAACCGTGTTTACGCGACACCGTGTCATGACAGGACGAGTAGTACGGTCGAGACACGTCCCATAAAGCGGAACGACGCAGATAGAACGGCTGAAAGAGAATGAAACGGAGGTACGAACAGGTACAGGCTAGGGAGAACTTCGTTAGAGGATACAAACAATGGCAACTGTTGCCACACAGGATTCGCCGCTCGTCCAGTCGGAGGTTTTTCGGTTCGAAACCCGCCTAACTGATTTGTTCCGATTCCGTTCCCAATTCGCGAAGGAACCGGTCGAATCAACACGCGGCCCAGATATTTTCAGTAACCGAAAATGACAATCCTTTTTAAATATGACGAAAAATGGAAAAGCTACGAGAAAAGTTCGTCCACTCAATGTCGAAAGTTTTTCAGCGTTATCATATACAATTCGCAATTGTATTTTTTTCGCTGAAGTAATAAGTCTAATTTTCTTCGGATTTCAAACTCTACGGTGACACGCGCCCGATTTTCAATTGCTCCCTCCGCTTCGATAACGGGTCGCATTTCCGAGTAAACCTCGCGCGACGTCTTCAAGATCTAGCGTATCTAGAGCATGCGTGGTAAAAGCAATTAACATTTCCACCTGCCTTCCGGCAAAAACATCGCCGGAATCACGGCCGGGCGCACATAAGGAAAGTCGACAGTCCTTGAATTAACAGTTTTTTGCTCTTCTTCGCCATTCATGTTAAATTTGCCACATCTGGCCAGAAAAATATATTTTGTCAATTGAGCTATGGCTCGTATTATGCGAATAAATAAATTCAGGCAATCCCGAGACAACTGATTTCACAGTTAAAGGGCACAAATGCACCAATAATTGATCAATTTTTTCGGTTCTTTAAAAAAATTATTCGACCTAAATTACTGTTCATCGGATTCATTCGTCAGTTCAGCCCAGATATTAGACCTGCGAATTCAGTAATATTATATACGTGTACGCGAATAAATAAGAACGCGTCGACTCGGTTAATTCTATAAGAGCATTTCGCGGTTATGGAGAATCGCCGTACATTTAACGCCTTTTCCGCTACATAAACGTTGACTCTGTACTATCCAAATATATAACGGGGGAAGTATTTAGAACGCCCGAGGGATTTCTTCATTACACGGTACATTTAATGCGGAGAATCGCACATACAACATAGGGAATGCATAAAAGCTGCATATTAACCTAGTATAATGATTGAAGAATAACCAGTTAACAACCTACGAATCAACTCTAAATAAAACGATAAATTTATTCACCAAAACGCTTTAAATTTGGTATTAAAAATTCGTCATCGTCCGAGAGCCAGTTGATCGTTTTGACTTCGGAAATTTTCCAAACTACTTGCGGAATTTAGCATCCTCAAATATGAGAGATCAAAGTGATTTTATATGCTTTTTACATGATCACTCGTCAAAAAAAGGCGGAGAGGAGAATTGAATAGAGGTCCCGAAGGATTTATAGGTTCTGTTTGGCAGCCGAGTCTCCGTTCGTTGGGAAGATGCCAAATGTGAGGGCGTGACAAAACTAATTTCGGTTCGGTCGAGCTCAGCGCGAAAACGTGGGCGGACGAGTTCCAGGGTTCGAGCTTGGAAGGCGGTCAGATGCGGATTGAGGCGGGCTCCGGTGCATTCATACCTTGAATAATTTTCCCATCATCGAACATCATTAATTTTCAATAGAACCCAATTGTAGTTGATGAAAAAAAAAAAATCGAAAATATTCGCAAAAACGAAGATTTGCGAGGGCAGAATATTTTTTTAAAGATAATTTTAGATAATAATTAAATATTATGAAAATTATAATATAATTTCAAAATATTCAATCAATATTAATAATTAGTAATTAAATAATATAATAACAATTAATAAAGGTTAATAATCCGATAATTTTTAGGTAACTTTTTAGATACTTTTATAAATGAATTTCCTCGCTATTATGCACAAATCTGGCCTTTGGTAGTGGAAACCATTAAAATCATCATCCAGTACGAGGTGAACGAAGGAACAATAACCGTCGAAAATTCGAATCTGTCGCTGGTAATGCGGGTTTTTCTATTCGGTGAACCCTAAAATAAAATTCAGATAATGCTTCGAATAAATGTATTTTTTCGAATCGGAAAACAATTTCCTTCCTCGCGTCGATTCGTGCACCTCGCATCAGCTTAGCCTCAAACCGTACGCCGATTATTGCATCCTCGGTAGCTAGTCTCGAGACCGTAAACCACGACGTGAGTCGACCGATATAAAATAGGAAGATGCTCAAGTGGCCGAAGATGGAAAACGGCTGGAACTCGCTCTCTTGCCACATAACGGACCTGAACTGCACGTTTGCAATCTGCTCGACTTGTGCGGGTCATGTAGTGAATGTAACTGAAAAATTGTAAAAATCTTTATACTCATCTTTATAGTAACTTGAGTCGTTATGTCGATATTTTAATCATATAGAGGAAAATAGATGAAATTTCGTTCCGCTAATTTACTTTGGGTGAGCCGTGAGGAGAATTTTGCACCTTTAAAGTATCGGTAGGCGGTATAAGTTAAATTAAACTTTCAAACTTCAACTTCAACGTCCAATATACATATTCAAAGTTCAACATCCAACACCATTTTGAAACTTCAACGTCCAACTTCATTGTCAAACTTCTATTTCAACGTCAAACTTCAATGTGTTGCATTCAAACAACAGTTTTAATTAATAATAAATTTTAATTTAATGTCGAACTTAATTGTCAAACTTCAACTTCGATGGCTAACTTCAACGTTCAAATTTAACTGTCAACTATCTAGTCCTCGAATGGAGAGGATCATTATTTTTAATTAGAACCGCTGCAATTTTATTGAGCTGCAAATAATTTTAAATAGCTATTACTTTATTTTATATGTTTTTTTTTCTCGTCAGAAAAAGATTCCCTCGTCTTCACCGTTTGATGGGGCAGTGAACGGTTATTATTGAACGAGGAGACAAAAGTCGCCTTGATACAGTGTTCAAAACATGATGATCCAGCGCTAACAATAGGCGAAAATAATAAATGGAGGGGCCTTTTTCGGCAATGGGTCGCCTAATTGCCTATATGAAACGTGTCAAAGTAAAATAGCGTCGAAGAATAGCTATGCTGGGAGGACCTCAAGTCCTTGAGCTGAAATCAGTGGCTTTTCATCAGATTCTCGATTCGCCAGGAGTCGAATAATTTTCAAAAGCGATGATACTTAATAGACACTTCAGTATATAAAGGAATTCAAGGAAGGATTTGTGCTGTTATCAACAGAAAAAGGAAAATACTATAATTGAAAATTGTTAGCTCAATTTGGAAAATTGCAGTGCCTATAGCGGTCTTAAAATTAGGCGGGTTTGAACAACCTACTCTCGCCAGAAGAAAAAAAAAAAAAAAAAAAAAACCGTGACAAAATGGCCTATCCTTTGTGTTGGCTACAGTTATTATTTCTTCATCAATATGTTTGATTGGTTATAAGTAGATCATTTCAGACATTTACGTTAAAAAAAAAATTCATTTTATGATGACTGTTTTCACCTGGCACCGAGGGTTGGCAAAAAAAATGTCCGAGTAGAATTGAATTATTATAATTTAGCAGAAAGAACAACGGAACAAAAAACTGGAAAGAATCGACAAGAACTCAGCGTCGTCACTCAGTTGAAAATATGAAAAACAGAACTTAGAAGCAAAAAAGGTTATCCCGACAGTCGCGCAATCAAAAAACACACGAAAAAGTGCTGAGCAAACTAGTCGTTCGAAGCGTCGTCACCGTGGAAACCAATTCCCAGCTGTGGATCCGCTGCATCTTCTGGACTGAGTCGCCGGCACTTCCCTGAAGCTAAGTATTAGTAGGTAGCCCCTTTTTTTTCGGTAGAGGCCGAACAATGACAATTTCAAGTTACTTCGAGTCTCATGATATCGTTAATATAGTCAAAGTATTTTCAGCGGCAATAAAAATCGTTCGGCCGACCAGTAACATGGCAAATTTCTAATAGCAGCATCTCTGCGTAAGAGATCGATTGAAGAAACGTCAAAATTGAACGACGCGGTTTTACGCTGCAACATACAAAATCCGCGAATCCCATTCAATATCGCGAATACCGTTGCGATAAGTGAAAATCGGGAAAAGCGGTCGCCCTCAAAAAACCTCAGCTGGCGTATTGAGTTGTTCGTAAAAAGGGCGAAATAAATGGAAAGCACGAAGGAGAAAAAACGATAAACGGAGAGTAACGAGCGGGAAAGGAGGAAACGGAGTCGGAATCGGAACTCAAACAGCAGTAAACCTAGTTTCACGGTCTTGCGACTTCGATTGCATATAGCTGTGCCTTCGTGTCACTCAAAAGTCGAATGACACAAAGTACTTCCACGTTTTCCTCATATACTTCAAAAGCAAATGACCCGCCAGTCTGGTCGTAGAGACAAAAACCTGACAGTTTTCCAACGCTGAGAATGTTGAAAAACCACAGGGAAAATCATTGGAGTGCAGAATAACGCGGAAGTGCTTTGTGTGATCTGATGTTGAGTCAATATATATACTGCCGATGAAATGAATAAAATTTAATATTCGCTCAACAAAACTGGTAGCAGAAATTCGCCTATTTTTAATCAACTACGCAAAATGCAACTAAATAAAATAAAGTTCGATACATAATAAAATTCTCAAAATGAAATATATATAAAATTCTCATAAAAGTCTCCTCGTGGCTCTATCAGAAGCAGCTTTTTTTTTTTACAGCGGAAAAATCTCAATTTTTCCCCATTTTCCGCTGCCGAGTTTTCGCGAAAAAATGCTCTCTCATCGTTGAGAGCTGCTGGAAAAAATCCCCCAACTCAGTATAGCCAAGATAACGGCCAAATTATCCCCCTTATCGTAATCTCTCGCCTCATCCATTTCCTCGGCGAAACTTCTTTTTTTCCAACCCTAGAAAAATGAACATATTTCCCCGCCCTTTGCTTAACGATCGTTAAGGGGCGTTTTGCAGTTTTTATCGGCGTTATCTCCACGAGAATACATGATTCAGAGGCTCGTATCTTCGCTCGAACGAGGTAGGCATTGAGTTTGAAGATCGTGTACTAATTCGGCTAATTCGAACCTCGGTATCGGCCGCTTTGAGCGCAGAATAATCCCGTGGATTAAAATAGCGATCGAAGCAGTTCAGCAACTTCTCAGCAGCTTCGCGCCTGATAGAGCACGTCAACGCGATTATTCCTTATCTCAAAGCTATCACCTGAATTCGCTCACCTGTTCGCAAATTCTATTCGCGTCGCGTAAAAATTGGCTCGAAAAACGCAGAGCTAAATACGGCTGAAATGTCGTTCCGATTGAGCTCGCGGAAAGTTTCAAACTCAATTAAAACTTTTTCAATCGGAATCGAGAGAGTTTGAAGTAATAACGATTAGCGGTTTTTGAAATCGTCGTGAAAAAAATTAGACTACTTCCAAAACCGCTCATGTCCACGAATTTGGCGCTGTTGAACGGTTTTTCCTATTTTGGCTTGCGCAACTCGAATCCCAAGTCATGCAGTCGTCCATCCGAAGAGGGGAAAAAAATGAGGCTAGGATAATACCTCTTACAGCATCCAGTTTCACTACGTTGAACGTTCCATACGGATAACGCCCTGATAAAGAAGAGAAAGCTAATTATAATTATCGTCGAACAGGCCGTTCTATCTGTTAATTGTTATTGGACAATTGCCTATATCCTGGAGTCAGATTGAGTAAAAAGAGATTAGTCAAAAAAATAGTTTCAAATTGAATTCTAAAAATGAAAAAGTTATAATAAAAATATTTTTAATAAATAAAATAAATTTAATCAAATTAAGCATTTCTTGTTCAAAGAACGTCTGCATCGTGAAAAATAGAAAATTGTAAAAAGTCAAAAACATCAGGTACCTATCAGGTTTTTTTTTATTAGAAAATTATTTTTTTTTTAAACCGGCAAAAAATCAGAAAAGTTCAAAACAGAGCTACTTAAACTAAATAAAAATAGGCTAAAAAATTAGAAAAAAATTTGGTTAATAAAATAAATATTGAAAGAAAATAAAAACAGAAATTAAAGTATTTTCCAAAAATACATCAAAATAGATCAGAAAAAAATAGAAAATTTCTTTATAAATTAGAAAAAAACTTAATCAAAAATAGCACAAGAATAAGAAAAAAAAAATTATTTTAAATCGTAAAAAAATTTTTTTTTTAGAAAGTTGGGGGGAAAATAGCAGAAGAAACAATTTCAGCAATTAAAATAGTTTAAAAACCCATAATATTAGAAGTACCTTCTTTCAATTATTCGGAAACATTTCCTTCACATTTGAAAATTAATCTTCATAGCAAATTTTAAATGATAAGACCAGAGGTGAATAATTACGTTTGCTATTTTCGCAATCAACCGCGAATATTGTTCGAGCTTGTTGGGGAATTATTTCGCTTTACACGATCCATGGAATCATTTTAGCTCGAATTGTTAATTAAACGTCGAGGGCAAAAGTGGGAATATTTCTAATTGAAGGGGAGCGAAAATCAATTAAAGCTCTCGACGTTCTATTTTATCGTCGGGTTGTGCGATTGTGGAAAACAATGTTCCTCTTTCGAGTCTAGCTGCGATGCCACTTGGTTGGCTCTGTTTTAAAAATACCTCGAAATCAACTAGCTAATTGCCAGTTTCGCCGGTGTTTTAATTGAAAATTTCGACGAGGAAGACAACTTGGAAAACTTGAATTTCTCAAAGTGGAGGGGCAGACTTTGACGAGCGAATTGTGATTTCATTTAAACCGTTTATTTTTTATTCTTCTCAGAAATCGTGGAGCACAGAAACGTGACTTGAGCGACTAAGGCGGATCGTTGGAATTTATTCGGTTGTCACGGAATAGATCGCGAGATGAGTCCGAATCGAATTAAACCTCATTAGAATTCAGCGCGAATTCCATTTTTCCTCATGACAACAGTCGGCGAGAGTATTCGCCCATAAAAAATTCCCAGTCACGGCAATAACAATTATCCTCCATGAAATCCTGTAGGAGGAAAAAATCCATAAAGGTATTTTGGCTTTGAAAATTTAGCATTTTCGATCGCGGGAAACCCGGTGTTTTTCATCTTGAAAGTTTTCCCGTCCCAGGCAAAATAAAAGAGAATTTTACCAATTCGAAAAAAATGAACGAGCGAATATTTTATCACTTCTTGATACTAGTTGACCTAGCGGGTAATTTGTTTCGCTGTTTTGTAAGAGGTTTTACGCGAATTGCGGAATTTTATCTGAACCCAACTCTCCTCCAAAGGTCGGCCCGTCAATGGGAATTAAATAATCATCCATTCCGACGCGATAATTCCGCGATAGGAGAGTTACGAAACTGCGAAAGTACAACACGTGTAAAAAGCTTGATAAGTCGTGATTCAGGAGAGCTTCAAGCGAAAGACGAGACTTGGAAGCGGGCAAACGTTTGCTGAGAATGATGAAATATTATGACAAAAGGAAAGGAGATTTTTAATCAATGCAGCGAATGGCAGCGAATGAGCTTCAAACAAGCTAAGATTGAGTCAGGACAACACATCGCACAGAAGTCGCTTCAGTGCACTTGAGTCTTGTAAGTTCACTATGCTTGAGAGACTTTGCTTTGCTTCTTTCTTGATTGTTCGGTTTTAGTTGTGTCCCTAGTGTTTGCTACATTTGAGTGTCTCTAGCTTTTATTACGCTTCAGCGTCTTTAGTAGTGTTTGCTACGCTCAAGTGACTAGGGTTTGTTAAGTTTGAGAGTCTGTAGAATTTGCTATACTTGAGATTCTGCCGTGTACGCGTGAGAGTCTCAGGAGTTTGAGAGTGTAGTGTTAGCTACGCTTGGGAGTCTCTAGTAATGTGAGAGTTTGTAGCGTTTACTATACTTGGGAGTCGGTAGTGTTTGTTACGCTTGAGATTCTGTATCATTTTGCTAAATTAGGGTCTCCAGTGATGCTTCAGAGCCTGTAGTGTTTGCGTCTCTAGTGTTCATTCCCACGGGGCGTGGCACGCTGGCATGCCTCCGCATTCGTGGAAGACGTCTGAACGATGTGTAGTGAGTTTGCCTCAGTAGCCTCCGGAAGCGTGGAGAGTCCACGACCGCTCACGCTTCATATCAAACGTGTTTGATTTTGAAGCGTGAACACAACAGTTGCCAACTACTTTCAACTAGGAGCTCGTTCATCGCGGTCGGCTTTGCAAGGAAAACTGAATCGTGAATGTGGCTGTGTGTGAACTGCCCACGACACTCAGCTGGTTCGCTACTCCAGTCGTGAGCCAAGACAGTGAGTACGAAAGAGTGGCACGATTGCGTATTTTTGCCCCGTGGGAACGCAACGTTTGAGAGTCTTTAGAGTGTGTCTTCAGTGTCTGTTGTGTTCGGTTCACTCGAGAGTCGCCAACTCGGTCATCATGTTGATGCGCTCGGGTCTATTTGAGCGTTTTTAATTTCCGCTACGTTAAAATTTTTCACCTTAACTGCGCTTGAGTGTTAATCTACCTATAAAAAAGTTTCTAAATCATGCGTGAATCCTGAAAATCGGTTGTACATTACTTGAGTTAACTTGTCTCTTCTTGTATTATACCGCTTTTATTAACCGAGTTCCAACATTAGATGAATTTATTTTTCGCAAGCTATTTTTCGGAATCTTGCGGTTATATTCCTCGCAAACTATTGCGTGAAGAGCTTGCACTTATTGCGTAGCGAATTGCGGGGAAACAATTTCACAATTATCTCACGGCGGGAATGAGCTAAATGAGTTATTCATCGAAGGCGTATCTCTCGTTAGCTCGTTTCTCGCGGTCTTGATTCGTTGCAAGAAGTGTTTAATTATTAAGTTGACGCAGCTTGAGTTTTTTTTTTTTTTTTTTTTTTTTTTTTGTCAAGGTATCGGTCCCCGGTTCACCTTGAAATGGAGATCGGTCCCGAGAGGCGACATGGAACGAGTTCGACTCCGGAAGTGGGAAAAGGCATCGTCTTGATATTAATTGGATGTGATCGTTGCTAATCGTTAATTTATTTGCCGTTGATCATTGGGAATAATTACAAAAGGAAAGAATATTTCGCGATTGGAGATGATTTTTGTGGATAGAAATCTTTAAAAGGGCTTCTAGGATTTTTTTCTAATTGTATACAAATACAACGATATAAGTTCCATTTAGAAAAAATTCACAAAGGCGATTCGTACGAAATCTGCGATATTTGAAAAAGTTATTTTAATATTTCGCGGTATATTGCTTCAAAAAAAGGCTCTATAAAAATCTAAATAAACCGATCGGTCGCGTTTTTCTATTCGAATCGCCCGTTTCGCACGTTTCTATCAATGTTACCGATACTTCGCTCCATTTAAGTGTCGTTGGCCGATACGATTTTCCATTCCAAGCGGATATTATGGAAATCGTATCTAATCCTTGTTCATTCATCGAGATTCGCGGGATTTTGTATTGACGCGTTTACACTAAAGGAGAAAGAGTTGTAATATTTGTTCCCTTGCGGTTTATTCTTCCGTTTATATCCCATTAGCGGCATTTTCATTCAAGCCGCGGTCAAGCAACAGTCACCGTCGTTAAACCTGTTATCAAATTCAGGTCTCGAGTCACCGAATGGCGTTCGAATGCGAGATAGATTAATCCGCGTATTGCGATTCCGTTTGTTTTCTTTCAAAAAATTCCCCTCGTTATTTTTATCCATCTATTTAAATTATGTTGATCTATTTCACTTTCAAATAATAACCATCAACGAGTAGATAAAGTTCGTTATACAATCTTTCGCCGGTCGAATGCGTTGGTGTTATTCGTTAAAATAGTTAGCGCTTTTTAATTTTGAAAGGCGTTGTTCGTTGTGTGAAAGATATAAACACGTTTCGTCAACGGATTTCAATGCGAAATCGCATTCCCCCGGTTATCTACCATGCAACTGAGTACATATTGTGGGAATATAAAAGCGTATCGCATACAGTTCTTAAGCTATATAAGAGTACGAATTAATATTTTCTAAGCGTCGCTAGAATGAATATTTGAACAATGATGTGTGTTCAGTTCACAGTTTGTTATACCTGTAATGTGTTATCAGCTCACAGTTTAGTGAGAACTTTTTTTTTTTTAACTCACAGTTTTATCTGAAATGTGTACTAAAATGACTGATTTTTTTTTTTTAAATAATTTCTTTACAGTTTACAATCTGAGTGTGATGTGTTTTCAGCTCATAATTTTATCTGTAAGGCGTTTTCAACACACAGTTTTTCGTTTAATTTTTTTCCCAGCTCAAAGTTTAGTGTGTACACTTTTATAAAACTCCCAGTTTTATCAGTGAAGTGTTTGCAGCTCACAATTTTTGTGCTCAGTGTGTTTTCATCTCAAATTTTAATTGTGTAATCTTTTCTTTAACTCGAAGTTTTAACTGAAATGCGTTTTCAGCTCGCTGTTTCGTTATTATGTTTTTTCAGCTCACAGTTTAGTGTGTACTATTTTTTCTTCAGAGTTTTATCATAAATCTGTAGTACTGAGATTACTGTTTTTTTTTTTTTTTTAATTTATTTTTTAAGTAAGTAAATAATTTGTTTTTAGTTCACAATTTGAGTGTGATGTGTTTTCAGCCCGTGGTTTCATCTGGAATGAGTTTTCAGCTCATAGTTAAGTGTTTTTTTTCAAATCACAGTTTTATGTGAAACATGTTTTCAGCATACAGTTTTGCGTTTGATTTGTCTTCAGCTCACGGTTTTTGTGTTTAATTTGTTTTCAACTCAAATTTTAGTTATTTTTTTTTAACTCACAGTTTTTTTCTGAAATGTGAATTAAGATTGCAATTTTATATTTAAAAAAAAAAATGTATTTTCATCTCACAATTTTTGCGTTCAATTTTCAGCTCAAATTTTAGTGTGTACTCTACATTTTAGCGTACAGTTTTATCTGAAATGCGTCCAAATATTACTGGTTTTCCTATAATTTATTTTCTGTGCATAGTTTTGCGTGTGATGTGCTTTCAATCTTAGTATTCATTTCTTTAATGTGTTCACCGTTAATAATTCATCTTCACTATTCATAACTTTCAATTATTTTTTTCAATTCAATTTTCATAATTTTTCATCACTTTTCATAATTCATCTTCACTTCTGGTAACAGTTTCATCTTCAATTTATTTACTGTTCACAATTTTGCGTTTTCAGTTTCCGTTTTCGTCTGTGTTGTGTTTTGAGCTGAATTTCGCAACTGCGTTCAGCGAGCAAAATCGTGAAATATTATTTGAAATATTCGCCGAACGGAATAATCGCTTTGTTCCAAGCGATTTCGCATAATTGGGCGCATTTCTGAATAAAATCACTTACTGAATAAGCTGAGAGCGATCATAACGCAGAAGCCGGCGATAATCGCCATGAGCTGGGAAAATCCGTGTTTGCTGTTGCCCTTTTCCCGTTGGAGGACTTCGAAAAACACGACGTACAATAGTGTGCCGGACGCCATTCCTTGCAATATGACGGACGGAAGGGCGACCGAGGGCGAGTTTGGGTTGACCTGTTCGTTCGTGATTATGAGACCGATTCCGATGCCGACCGGCGACACAACGGCGAACGCCGCCATGTACAAGACGACGAGGACGGTCTTCGTGCGCGATGAGACGAGCTCGACGCCTACGCAAAACGCAATGACGAGCTTGTGCGTAGCGATGGCGGCGCAAAGGTACCACACGTTGGGCGCTTCTTTTTCGAGACCGACGGCAAGACCTTCGAACACGGCGTGGAACGAGAGGGCGAGCACGGCGAAAAACCCTCTCAACGATTGGCCGACAGTGCTCGGCCGGTCGGAATTGACGCTCGACGATCCCGTTTCTGAAGGTTCGGTAGGAGCCGGCGACATATTGCCGATCGGGTCGATCACGTTTTTCTTGCTGCTGTAGCTGCCGTTACGTATGAGAACCTGCGTGCTGGCCGTGATCGTCGACGGCGGCGTCTGTCCGGGCTTCGCGAGGGAAATCCGCGGGATTAAATTCCCGCCGCGGCAGCCTTTTCTCAAACTCAGCGATCTATGGAGTACTTCCATGTCTTCTTCAGTATGACCTTTGTCGAGTAGGACGTGGACCGTTTCTTCGAGCAAATAGACGAAGAAAAATCCCAAGCAGAAGATCAGCTGGGCTAGATTGATCCCGGTGTCGGTGATGACCGCCGGTATATACCCGGTGCGCACGATCGCGTCCATGTGTTCCTGCACTTCGGGCTGTAAATGCATGAAAACCGTGTAGAGGAGGACTCCGCCTCCGAAACATAGAAGCAAAGAAATGACGAACGGCTGTTTCGACCCGTGCACGTGATGCGACCCGCTCGGCGGCTTCCATCTCAAACACGACGCCAATTTAATCGGCAGAATACCGAGGAAGAACGACGATATGCCGAGAACGGCCATGGCGGACAATTTAGCGACGACTATGCTGTTCATCCCATCGCCGTCCGTCGTGCCGTTCATGCTGTCAAAATTGGCGAACTTCATGTCGACGAACGCAGTCGGTACCATGCGCGGACTATAGTTGCATTAAGCGAACCGCACAGACGCGAGCTTCCCCAAGCGACTGAAGACGGCTCCAACTTGCAAGGGAAGCCGCCGCTCGGCCGCCCCCTCCAGCACCCTCCCACCCTCCGACGAGCGACCTCAGGCTCCCCCTCATCGGCGATCGATCCTAGACCATAACATTGTGCAGATAATTTGTATGCCGATGGGGAGAGAAACTGTGCAAGGAAAATAGTGCAGATTTGCTCGTGTGCGTGGTTATGACAATGTTGGTAAACGGAAGAGTAGCTATCGCCATGGAAGTATAATGATGGCATTTTAAAAGGATAAAAAATGCTTCTAAAAAACTATGCAAACTATTTTACAGTGGTTTGTTTTACTTCGCTTCAATAATGATTTAAGAAGACTATCCATTTGTGACAGTAATTATTCCGAACAGTTGTGAACGAAAAACAGATAGGGGAAAACGTAGGGTAGCAACGATTGAAATTTTAATCATTTTTATTTTTCTTCATTTCCCAGTTAAAATCATTTATTTATTTTTTTAAATTTTTTGCCTATTAGAGTGTTCGACGAGCATTCCAACGAGTATAGAATAATTTTTATAGCTCTAAAAACTCTCGAGTTATAACCTCATGCCGAATTTCTGAAAATCTCCCTAATTCAACACAATAGCTCGAAAACCAATAAAGCTATCGACCACGCAATGGTTTCTTTCGATTCAGCCCCAAAAAATCTATAGAAATTGATACTACTCGTAAATACACCATTTTCAGGAAAACGTTGGAAAAAGCGAATTTTCTCCTCCTCAAAATCCCCAAAAAATCCCCTTAAAATTGAGGTAGCGATTGGGATGATGAATTTGACCCGTTGACTGACCAATATTAATTTTTGGTAACAATTTCATGATTTTAGCTTTTATAGTTTCGTCAAAAATGTGTTGACAACGTACGGTGTACGGCGGATAGATAGATTTTTTTTGTTGTATATTCGGATTATAATGCTTGTCTTGAAACGTGTAAAATCACATTTTGAGGGGGTTAGAAAAAATTTTCTTGCGCGATTACAATGGTTTATTATTGATAATAAACCAAAATGAATTACGAGCTGAGCTTTGGTCTCTAGAATTATCAATATAGAAAATAAAATCTTTTGAAGTCTAATTCATATTCACTAGTAGCTATCGATTGATTGGCTCACACGCCGTGTTTCCGCTTTATAAGCAATTTTCTCTATTTTAGCGCTATTTTGATTTTTACAAAAATCAATATTCGAACGCTGTTTTGAAATATAAAAGTCGCTAGAAATAAATCGATTCATTTCAAACTTTTTTCAACCGTTAAAAATATTCACTATCACTGAAAAAATAATGATAATAATAATTATAATAATAAAAACCAAATCAAATTCTTCGAAACGCTTTTTTATTACCTATATATATTTTTAATTGTGTATCCCATTTTTAAAATTTAATTCTTCATTCATCCACACTATTGTTTTTGGAATCAATTTGAAATTTTTGGTTGCTATACTAAACTTCGAATTTAGCTCAATTTTTACTTGCAAAACCACAAAATTTATGATTAACATTTTTTTATTTTTTAAAATTTAATATATTATTTTTTTAGTAATTTTTATTCGCACAATATTTGAGTTTTTCCGAAAAATTTTATGTAGATCGATCCCAATAAAAAGCTCGACTTCGAATTCGCTCTATTTTTTATCATACCTACTTATACGATTTTATCAAATAGGAAGAATCTATTGATACGTAACGAACCGTGGGTAAACGGTAAAATAATAACGGACCTACGAAGCTAACAGGCGGAACTGATTGGAATGGGCGAGCATAAACAAATATCCACGGGTCGGATCAAGTTAACCGAGAAAACGTGCGTGACATTCGGTTCAAACGGCAAACGCCAAGGAAGCGATTTTCCCTTCTTATTTCGCAGAGGATTTTGAAACGAACCCGTAGTCTAATCTTATTTCCCTATTTTTACCACTTTTATTTAATTTAATTGGGTGAGCACGTATTAATTTTCGCATTAAATTTTAGTTAATTTTACCGGTATTTTTCAAAGGGAGTTACTTTTAAATTTTCGAAACACCTACGTAAAATTGTACTAATTTTCTTCTTCTGAATTTCATTTCTACTAAAATTCATATAACTAAAATTCAGTTCTAATATTTTTGATTTTCAATATTCGTACTTTTATTTAGATGTACTTATTTATTTAACCCTTTTACCTTTTTTAGCTACTAGCAACCTTTAGTATACTGTGAGTAATTCAACTGTGTCAATTTCAATCCGGCGCCTTTTCAAGGTAATTTAATTTCAGCAATTGAATTGCAATTTTCGATATTAGGTTGCAATAAATATTGAAAAACCTGCTGCCATTTTTATGGCCATTTCTTATCAAGGTAATTTAATTTCAGCAACTAAGTTGCAATTTTCGATATTAGGTTGCAATAAATAATATTGAAAAACCTGCTACCATTTTTATGGCCATTTCTTATCGGTGCGAAAGTCGTTTATTCATCCGAAATTCGAAACGACGAAAGCGCTGAATTGAAATTGATCTAGATATATTCGAGAGGCGATAATTGTCGATAACCACTCGACAATTCGTCTCGCGAGCTACTTAGGCCACTCGAAATGTCACCAAGTGCGAAAGATTAAACGATTTGGATCCTTATCTATCGCTGTTATCTTCTGTCTATAAAAGTCAAACGGAGCACCGTAATCCGAACATTGTCATTGTGAGGCTGATTAACGCGAGTTGAAGCAAGTGATTTTTTTCCGGAAACAATTAACAATCGATATTAAAAATGGACGACCAGACGGTGTTGAATTTGAACAAAGGTGTCGCGATGGTGTCACTCGCCGCTGCTGTGACGGTTTTCGAACTTCTTCCGCTTCTAG
Source organism: Tupiocoris notatus (assembly GCA_037159825.1). Lineage (NCBI taxonomy): Eukaryota > Metazoa > Arthropoda > Insecta > Hemiptera > Miridae > Tupiocoris > Tupiocoris notatus. Next base: position 1,147,601 of record JASJUZ010000035.1, on the reverse strand, counting down.
TGATGAGAGGTTCTCATATCGGACGAACAGCTAATCTGTGGTTAGGTATGAATCGACTGCTAATTACGTAATCGCCCGCGAATTATTTTTCAGACATTCGCGCACCGGATTTCGATACAGGAATGACGCGAGAGAATTTTTTTGTACTGCGGTAAAATGTTTGCCTGTCTAGGTTTATTGACTGATTTAATTATTTGGGAATCTATCGGATTTTTTTCAAATTTCTTTCTTACGTGTCAATTCTTGACTCGATTCGTTCGTTTGATTACGATGATATAGACGTTCGTTGGTGCAGTTTTATCTATTCGTTCCAAGAGGAAAATTTCAGACGAAAACGCATTTTTCTCTTTCGAAAAGCTTCGTTTGCTTTTCAGAAAAGAGTGGAAAAATTCGCTGGGAAAAAATTACGTCAAATCGAGTCGCGACGTTTGCTCATCGGTTATGAACGAAGTCAAATATTATCGTAATCTGTTTACCCAGACGAAGAGGGAGCTAATTTGTATGCGCAGTCGCCTGGAACGCGGGAAGGAAGTAATTTTAAGTTGACATTTTCAATAATGAATTTAATTTAGTCAAGTATAATTAATAGATATTTGGTGTAGATAGAATTAAAAAAGAATTTCGAAATATTTTTCTGAAATAATATTTTTAATTTTATATAATACTAGGGGTAAAGGTCCTTTCATGTACTTAGTAAATAAATATTGTATATTGTATATTGTATTTTCAACCTGTGCAAAGTTTTAGCCGAGGTAGACGTTTCAACTTTTATGCTTTCCAAGATTTGTAACTTGCACAGAGGATAACTCAGACAAAAATTCGTCAATTCAGATGTTTAAATATACCAAAAGATAGGTAATTTAACTGTCCACATTTTCCCAATGTAATGTACCTATCCATTTTTCAACCGTTTATGCGTTATTCAACAATATTAGTGGAATATACACGAAAACATAGCATTTTTCAACTTCAAACGTTCTTTTCATCGATTTAGTGCGAAAGAAACAAAGAATGAACCATATATTATTGATATACACATCATCAACTATCATTATGCTGAATTTGAGCGAAATCGATTGCAAAAAATTTCCGCGAAAAATCCTAAGGGGTACCCCTGCGATTTTTTACAACCGATCATTTAACGAATTTTTACTCGTCTTTCAATAGAGATAAAAATCTGAAATTTTCAGGAAAGTTGTGTCTCACCAAGATGTATTTTTGTGATTTTTTTTATTTCTCGGAAAAATCTGCAAGTGGTCCAAAAAAATCGGTTTTTGAAAGCTCGAAAATGGGGCTTTAACCGTGATTTTCGGGGTCAAAATTATGTCAATTAATTATTTTATTATGCAGGAGCCTTCATTCGAACGCCTTACAACCAAATATAGCAAAAAAGTTGGTGAAAATAATATAAACAGCGCCACAGAAATTATTTTCCGTATATCGCGTTTTTCACCGGCTCCGTTGGCAGCGGTAAGAGTGAACAATTAAACTTTCGTTTTCAAGCGAATTTGAAAGCTATTCTTATAGGGAATTTAACGCCGAATCCGAATTTGACGTCAAAACGGCGGAAATTTGACGACAACTATCAGTTTTTACTAATTTCAGTACTACGCGTTTTCATGTTTTTCAACTTTGAAAATACTTATAGTGCTGTTCAAATTTGATTAATTAAAGATTCCTACGGGAAATTAGACGTAGAATTCAAATTTAAAGTGAAAACAATAAAATTCTAACGACTATTAATTTTTTTTCGATTTTCATGTTTTGAAGTTTCAACTTTGGATTTTTTTTGTCACGAATTTTGAAAAAAATAGGTGCTGTGAAAGCAAATATTGAGAAAATTTAATTTAGAATCAATTAAAAATAAAAAAAGGACATTGATTATTGTTTGCTTTCGAGATGGATTCCACTTTTTGGAGAAAAAAAACGTGTTTAGGGTTTTCTCCAAGCGTGAATAGATAGCTCCGCGTGGATATAACATAAAAATATAATTAAATACACCAAATTATAGGATTTTGATAGATTTCTCGCCTTTGAGTAATATACCTATGTACTTAAAAGTATTCGGTTCAAAAGTTATCGTGGAAAAACAGCCATTAACGGTTGATTCCGCTCAGTTTCTCAGTCAATAGTATTTATACCCTCTCCTCATCCTCGTTGTGTAGTTTTATGTATACAGATACTCGTAGATAGATGACTAATTAATTTTAATATTCACTATTTTAGTATAATATTTTTAACAAAAAATTTTTATGAGTTTTGAAATATTTTTTAAAATAATAATTATTTTTAATTTAATATAATAATAATCAACTTAATATTTAGTATTTTAATTTAATATTTACTACTTTAAGTTTTTATTTAGAAAATGTATTTTTAAAAATAAAATTGAATTTTATTTTATGCAAATGTAGTTAATTAATATATTGGGTGTTGATAGAACAAAAAAGCAAAAAAAGGAATTTCGTAATATTTTTCTAAAATAATATTTATATATAATAATAATTAATTTAATATTATAATTAAATATTTTTAATAATGATTTTTCAATAAATTTTGAAATATTTTATTCAAAATACTATTTTTCTTTTAATATAGCATTAATTAATACAATATTTCTAATTTAAAAATTTCATTTTAAAATATCTCTTTAAAAATAGTATTGAATTTTATTTTAGGCAAGTATAATTAATAAATATTAGGTGTGGAGAGTACAGAAAGTACTCTGTAAAATTATTAGAAAAAATGTGATAATGGCAAGAATAATTATATATTCGTCGAAAACTCTTGGGGCGAATAGACAATATTCATTCAAGTTTTGAAGAGCTTCTGTCAGCCTCTGAGTGTTCCTTGTGACGTTTTTTTTCGACCGGTGTTTCCAATGCATTCCACCTGCTTATCTCCATATTTCCATACTAATAATGGTTCACCTGTCTTCACATGGAAGTACTTTGTGTACACTATTTGTGACAATGACCGAAAACGCTGGAGAAGTGTTGTCGAAATATTCGGCGATTTCAGGTGCGCCTGAGCCGAATTCGCGTTTGAAAATGGTAAGAATCGTGCTCCTTGGAAGTAAATAAATCGAGTTTATGTTTACGAGAGCGTTAACTGCTCTTCGAAGCAGTCTTCGACGTGACTCTCGGCTGAACTTGTTATGTTGAATCATCAGATTCGAAATCGGAATCTCATTGTCAGTTCCATTGTTGTATGTATCGACGGCCGCAAGCACGCGCTGTTGTCGGGCAGTTTTTCCTCCAATCGTGCGCTTTCCTTGGTCGCGAGTGGTCCTCCGGGATTATTAGAAATGTTGAATAATGCGAGCTATTTTTACCACATGGACGAGAGCGGTTTCAAAGAGCTGGCCTATTTGAATTTCAACAAAGTATGCGCGATCGTTTTCCTCGCCGTTTCCGTTATTATATTCGAATTTCTACCATGGCCTATTATCAGACGCGGTTCGGGTTACGTGGGGAGAGTCAACAATTTGTGGCTTGGTATTTCCAATTTTTTTTCAGCATTTTTAATGGTTTTTAGTTTAAATTATTCACCTTCTCGCTGTTGTATTTTTTCTACAGTAATGCTCAACTAATTTTAATTAATATTTAGTTAATGTTGTAATAAAATTATGCTCACTTTGATTCTTTCAGTTTAATATCCGATGGGCTTAAATAATCGAGATGAAATTTTTACAATGTAGTTTTTAAAAAAAAATTGATTTTCAACACCGATTTTCGCATCGCTATCGCTCACAACGGATACTTTATCTGCAGATCACCTTTTAAGAGCTGGCGGAGGTGTCCTCTTAGCAACAACTTACATCCATCTCCTCCCCGAAGTGCGAGAGGGCGTAGAGAAGTTGCAAGAAGCGAATAAAATGCCAAAATGGCCCGTCGAAATTGCCGAACTGATTATGTGCATAGGTTTCTTCCTTATGTACGGCACGGAAGAGATGGTTCACCGATGTTTGTCCAACGACGACCACGGTCATCGAAGTGCTGGTCATAATCATCATGATGACGGTACAGCGTAAGTGTAAATCGGGTATAATACGTTTTCCAAGCAGTGAGCCGAAATTTTGAATTTTGGCCTAAGTTTTTTTAATAAAGTTTTTTTAATAATCGAAAACTCTGTGCCGTCGAATTGGTCAAAAATGAGCTGTCTGTTCGTTCAATTTTCAGCAATTGTGTCGCCCTTATTACGTAGATGATTATTTAAAACATTTACTTACTTAATTTTATTTAACCGATATCTTCTGTTCGTCTGTGCGATAAACGTTTATTTGCTCGAAAGTTATTTTTATTCGATTATTCGTTCGATATTCCGTTCGCTTGCTCGTTCGTTCACGCTTTAAATCAACCGCTCGTTCAATATTTAGATCAATTGTTATTTCACAAAATCATTCTTTCGTTTGGTCACTCACTGAAAGAAATTTTTCTTCTCCAGGTGGTCGCATTACTTCTTCCTGTAGGTTGAGGGGGAGAAAAAACCCTTGGTCCTATAATGCCCTGAAGAAGCCCGAACGGGTGAAAGTACTCGGCTGAATAAAAAATGGAGAAGAGGTCGCCTCGTTTTTCTCCCCCTCAACCTACAGGAAGGGGGCTGAAAGAAATGTTCTTTCGTTTGACTGCGTCATTCAGCCGATCGCTCTATCGATCTTCCCACGATCGTTACTTCAATCACTCGCTCGATTTTCATTCTTCGTTTCATTCTTTCGATCCCTTGTTCGATCACTCGCTTTGTTCTGTTTATCGTTCCGTTCATTGTTTTTCAATCCCGTCACTCTTTCGTTCTTTCGATCGTTCGATCGATCTCTCAATCGGTCATCCAGATTTTTTTATTATTCGCACATTTTTGTTTGTCCTATTATCACTAATTTGACCGCCATTTCCATCGTTCTTCGTGCGCCCACTCGTTCGTTCGCTAGTCTTTCGTTTGATCATTTGGCCATTCATTCGTTTGATCACTCAGGCATTCATTCGTTTGTACGATCTCTCATTTAATCGCTTGTTCATTTGATCTTTCTTCCGTTCAATCGTTCGATCATTCGCATGATCGATCATTTGTTAGCTCGTTCGTTCATTAGATCGTTCGCTCATGTGATCGCTCATTCATTAATTTGGCAAATTGCTCATTCTTTAGTTCAACCGTTCGTTCTTTTGATCGCCCGCTTGGGCAATTTAACCCTCGTTCATTCGCTTTTTCGACCCTCCGTAGTTTACTCGTTCATTCAATCGTTACTTTAAATGATCCTTCGTTCGTTGCTTTATTTGATACTTCGTTCAATCACTGTGCTCGTTTGATCGTTCGCTTGTTCTTTCGTTCAATCGTTTTTCCACTCTTTTTTTTTTTTTTTTTTTTTTTTTTTTTTTTTTTTTTTTTTAATTGAGTGATTGATTATTTTTTATTCGTTTGAACGATCGTTCATTCACTAGTTTCATCGCTCGTTCTTTCAGAAGTTCATATAACCATGCGTTCGATTGGTCCTTCATTTTTGTCGTCCAGTCGATCGATCGTTCTCTCTATCGATATTTTGCTCGCTAGCTCGTTGCTTCCTTCGTTAAGTGACTTTTTATATATATTCATTTATGTATTTATTTTATTATTATTATTTTATTTATTTATTTATTTATTTATTTTTTTTTTTTTGTAAATGTGACTGTCTCAAGAATTCCGGAAGGAATTACTGTGATTCCATGTTCTGTTTGTAATTGTCTTTGTCAATTGTATACGTGTGTGTTTAATGTTTTACAGCCGGCTGTTTTATTTTTCATTTCTGTAGCTTAGGCGAACAGTATTTCAACTCGACTGACGATTACCAAAGAAGAGCGCATTCACTACGGTACGTTGATTGTGGATTTCCGTTGGGACATTTCGTACGAACGTTCGGCCAGTTTTTATAGGTAGTTAATTTTCGGAAAATTGAAGTGAAATTATATCACCAAATATTTCGGATGAAAATGATATTATTGAAAAATTCGAGATAATTATAAATACTTTTTTTCTATGCAGTCAGTTTAATTAGAATTTAATTTGTTATAAAGAACAAATAAAAAGAAAGTCTTCCTTTTATGAGAGGATAAGAATTCTTTTATGAAGTGAAAAGTCCTTGAAAAATCGAGCTTTTGCAATGGGGAACACCTCAACCGCATTTAATTCGAGTTTTAAAAACCTAAACAATAAATGAATAAATTTCCAGTCCAGTGACACTGCTTTGCAATATTTCCCCTCTCGACTCTCATATTTGTGTTTTCTGTGGGAGAAATTCGGAAGAGAAAAAAAAGAGCTTTCGTACAAAATGTCCGACATGACAGTCCAATAGATAAATAGCCGGGTCTCTGATCTTATATATCGCCCCTTTCAGGCTCAGTGACTCGACACCTCTCAGCCTTAGGAATGACCATGTTTACGGGTCTATGCATTCAGGGCTTCAGTTGACGCAACATCAATCACCCCAAAACAGAAAATGTAGTAGGTCCGTTTTATATCATTCTCATTGATTTCAATTTTTGACGTATAACGCATACTAGGACACATGTAATTGTTGAAATTGAATTGTCATTGTCTCCGTTAATTGTCTAATTGTGCTCGTTTTTATGCCACAGTATCCTACAACGCTTATTAACAAAAAATAAATAAATAATCTATATAAATATAGGTATATTAAAAAATTAAAATAAAAAATACATAGTAAAATAAAAATTTCTGGTTTAAAAATATTACATAATTACTATATATAATCTCATAATTATAATAATTTTCTCACAGTGGCCATATTAAGGTCGACCCTGACCGACCCCTGAGAGGCATCTTGTTGGTAATTGCTGTCTCGATTCACCAAGTATTCGAAGGTGCGGCCGTCGGGCTTGAGAAAAACGTCAAAGAAATGTGGACCCTTTTGGGTGCTGTCGCTGCGCACAAATTGATCATAGCTATATGCGTCGGAGCTGAAATCCTCTCCGGCGGTGCGAGCGTTTTCGTCCAAGCTATCTGCCTTTTCGTCTTCGCAATTGCTTCTCCGATTGGTGAGTTTTACGGCGAAAAGTCACCCAAGACTTTTCTCGAAGTAAATATAAATTGAAAGGGTGAAGAACATTTTTCGTGCCAAGATCATTAGAAGCCTTGTCAAGCTAATAATTTTCCGTCGTTAAATCCATTCCATTAATCACGGTTGGAACCGATTGAATTTTTGCTCAATTTTTTTCATTTATACTCTACAAAAAAATGTAGAAAAACATTTCCCAAAATCGACTGCGGATATCAATTTTTTTTTATTTTGATTTTTTATTTTTTTATTCTATTTTTCCAATAATTTTTATTTATTTATTTTTATTTTTTTTTATAGGTGTCGGTCTTGGGATGGGAATGTCCTCCGGCGAATCTCTGTCGATGGATTTCGCCTCGACGATACTTCAAGGCCTCGCAACGGGCACGCTCATGTTTGTCGTGTTTTTCGAAATCCTCTCAAAATCCGAGGAACGCGGCGTCGTCAGAATCACTCAGTATTTGGCCACTTTGGTCGGCTTTTTAATTATGCTTCTTCTCCTGTGCTTTCTCGACAGTTGAAAATCGAATCTCGAAACTTCGATATACTCCAAAATGGCAATTCGAGTGAGAGCGATTTTTATTAGCCACGCGATCGATTTGGAAATCGTTCGAAAGATAATCTGATTGGATATTTGTGATGACGCCGATGCGTCAGTATTTTTATTATTGGGTCTCGATTTCCTCATTCATAATACGCGGATTTGTTGAATTTCGTCTTGACCTGTAATCTAACCGGACTAAAGTATTGCGCTATCTGTTATCGTTTCGATTGTAAAAACTCGTTGAATTCATTTCATCATCGGACTGACAGTGTCGTCGGGAAGTGTCGATTACCTCGTTAATTTTCTACTTTTCTACGTCTGTTATCGTGTTCGTATATAATGATACCCTTACAAATGCATTATGTGTCGTTAATTACAATTTATGTTGCTCGAAAGAGAATAATTTATTCACAACCTAATTGCTATTCTAATCTGTCAATTATGAATTTTGTCTTTTTTGCAGCTCTAATTTATATATATTTTTTTACTGAATTTTTCTTCTTTTTGTAGTACAAACGGCTATATAAATATACTGACAAATTTGTTAGTCCGAACATTTATTTGTTCGTTAGCACATTTTTTGCTCGAACATTTAGCTCTTAGCGCATTTGCTTGGCCAGGTTCTCTGCTTATTTTCTCTTCTTTTCATTTGCTCTCTTAACTTGCTAATATACACGCCAATATTAACCTTCATTTGCTCCTTTCATTAGATCATTCTCTCGTTAGCTTATCCACTAAGCTTGTCTCATAGCTTGATACTTTGCTCGTCCGCTCATCTCATTAGCTCATTTAACTGATGGTTAGCTTATTGTCTCAGCTCAGTCTCACAGTTTGTTTAATGATTTTATCATCAATAGACTCACTGATTCGTTTTTAAGCTAGCAAAGTGCTAATTATCTTGTTCACTAGCTCATTAGCTCGAGTGGTTCTCTCGTTAGCTTATCCTTCTGCGTTAGCTAGCCGGGCTCGTTCTCTCAGCTAGTTCGCTCAGCTACTACACTTGCTAGCTAATATCTTTGTTCATTTGCGCTCGTTAGCTTATCCACTAAGCTTGTCTCATAGCAGCTGCAAAGCTAATTCACCAATTTCGTCTCATAGCTTGATACTTAGCTTGTTCACTAATCTCAATAGCTATTTCGCCTAACTGATTAGCTTGCGTTTCCTCATATTGAAATCTTGTTCCCTCTTTCAATCATTGACTATAATTCTCGCCAGCTTAACGATATAGCTCGTTCAATTACTCGCTCAGCTCTAGCTTGTTTGATGGATCTTTGGCTTAGCTTCATATCTCGTTAGCTCGTTCATTTGCTCGTTTGCTCATTAGGTTGATCAATCATATTCTCGTTAGCTTACTGACTTGGCTCGGTCCCTCAGCTTGCTCAACAGATCGATAATTAAAATCCTCATTGATTGGCTTGTTATGTAGCAAGCTCATTCGCTAATTCTAGGTTCTTCTCATTAGCTAGTTACTTTGCTCGTTCGCTTGTCTCATTAGCAAGCTCGTAAGCACATTCGTACTACCTTGTAAGCTCATTTGCTCACCTTAGTATCTCGTTTGCTTGATGGCTTATCCACTTGGCTCTTTCTCTCGGTTTCTTCCCTTAGCTTCTTGACTCAATCGCTCAGCTCGATCGCTAATTCGTTTTTTAGCTCGTTCATTCGCTCGTCAGCTCGTTCTGGTCGATATTGTGCCAAGAGTTGCTAGATCGAAATCTGATTTTGTCACTTTTGAACAGTAAAAATTCTAAAACGGTTGGACATCAATCCTAGCGCAATTTCCAACGCAAGGGAGGTTTTTATATTTTTTATTCACATAACTTTACAACTCCTCGACGATTCCAAATTCCCTTTTTTAGCAGGTTTCGCCTTTTTGGTTTTCCCTTTTTTATGGCCGGGTCGCGAATTGACGTCGCGTTTGTCCTTCGTTTTTTCCTGTGCGTACCTGAGCATATCGTGACTTTCGTAGGAGGTTTCATTTTGCACAGCTCTCTTTTCTGTCGAATGGAACGCGTGCAAGATGAGCCCGTTGCTCGCGGGAGTTTCTACGAACGAGTTGACGACGATGTCGAATCTCGGCTCGATTCCAGAGCTGACCATCGACGGCGGCGGCGCGGGCGTAGTGAATTCTTGAGTTTTGGATTGCTCTAACAAAATTTCAGCACTGGGTTCAGTCAGCGTTTGGCTTTCGCTGGGCTCAACGTTGAGAATCATAGGTTCTATTGTTAGGTTGACCGGGGTAGGCTTTATATCTTCTTCCTCTTCAGCCGGCGGATCTTTGGGATTTTTGGGCTGAGACATTTTGTCGCGAAGCTCCTCGAGCAAACTGTGAACGCTCAAGGCTGGCGTTTGAGTCGAATTTTCGGCTGCGAACTCTTCGGGCGCACTTTTCAGTTCGGGAGTTGGATTTTTCCCAGCTCTCACCTCTTTGCACTGCAATGCTCCTTTGAGGCTATTTTCCGAAACTCCGAACAGCTTTCCTTTGCTGGAGCAGGAATTTTCTTGGACCGGGAAGCAAAAATCGTTCGCATCTCGGTCGGCGGGTTTTTGAAAAGTCGTAAAGCGCGGATCTCGCGTCGAATCTGCCGGTTCGTCGTCGTCGGTGGCGTTTTCGAACAATTCGGTGCATTTGAGGATCAATTCGGGAACTATAGAGTTCTGCGCTGCGTTTTCGGTTCGGTTTCCCTGAATCGACGCGTTAAGCCGCCTGATAATGCAAGCTCCGATTTTGCTATAGTCGTCGCGGGAATTTTTCAACGATTCGTAAACAACGCCCGGCTGTTTCGTCTGATCTTGGCGCAAGAGGTGCGTCTCTTGAATTTCTTTCGGTTTTTGCTCTCTTTCCGAGCTCGACGTCGAGTTTTGCGATTCTTTCTCGCCCAAGCCGACCAATTCGTAGCCGCTACCTTCGGACGTCAACGATAGCTCGCTCGCCTCTCTGTAGCTCATATCGGGATCGACTGTGTCTCGGGAAGATTTCATCGGATATTTCAACGGGTATTTCAGGTACGGCGTTATTTCCGTCGATGGAGATACGGTCGAGTCGACGTATCTTGCGAAATTCTTCAAGCTCACACTTCCATCGGTCGGCTCGCTAACAGCGGCGTCGAAAAGGTTGCGCAATTTGCTCGCAAGAGCAGAACTGTCCACTTGGGTCGCCGTTACCGTGAAAACGCTATCAACTTCCGACGTTTGAGTGGACGACGTGACACGTTCGGGAGGCCAATCGACATTCTTATGGGCGAAGGGGACGATTTCGATCGATTTCGTTTGAACATAAGACAAATCGAGAGGGAAGACGGTTTCATAAGATAGCATGACGGTCTTGAAGACGCAAGTGTACGCCTTTTCCGTTTTACAATATGCCGGCTGTTTGAAGACGCTTCCGAAATTCGAAAACCGTTCGCTGCCCATTCGAGTCGTGAAAATCGAAGTGACGTCGCTCCGTTTCGATCGAGGTTTAACACTGGCCCTTACGCTTTTCTTGCCGCTCTTGGCGATGCCTTGGTTTCGCTTTTTCAGACGTCGGACGTCTCTGTAGTCTCTGAAAACGGCGACCTCGGATCTTATCGGGTGGAGGCAGTTGAACGACGAGAGGAACTTCCGACTCCACGAGGTTTCTATTTCTTTCCTCCGCATCAGGTGCTTTTCCTTTTCGATAGCTCGAATCACGCAGCCCAATATTCGCTTGTTGGTAGCCATGTTCTTCGAATTGTCTATGATCTTCGCATTGTACAAAAGGCTCGACAGATTTTTCCCTTTCAGCTTTTCAACAATAAGCTTCTCGCTGTTATCGTTCGTTAAGATACTTATCAACTGACGAACGCAAACGTATTCTTTATTGAGGCGATTATTTTTCAGCGCAACTGCGTCTCTATCGTAATTTGAACCGATCGGCGCCGCTACTGTTTTTCCTATTATCATCATTTATATCGCCCTCGATATTTGGAAATTCTATGCACATTCACCGGAAATTTACCGCGTTCAGAGCTGACAACGATGTGGCAACCCTAGTTTCAGTTAGTAAATAATTTCCACGCTTATTAGGTGAGCAATGTCTTGGAGAAAATGGAGCTCCTTGGAAAGCAATATCCGAATCGAATTCGAGCGGAGGATTTATCAAAAAGTTATCATGAGAAAATTTGCATATTTTGTCAGTAATAAAAGAAAATATGATTTTTTTCAAGTTTAAGGAGATAATATGAAAAGGCAAAAACTCAAGTTCAAATTACGCTATTCCATTCCTTGATATTTTATCAAGAAAATCAACACAGATTTCTAGTTTGGAAAAAAAACCAACTCAGACAATAAATGGAAAATGATTTTGTTCTGATAAATTCCAAGCAATTTTTACTGTCGAGCACGATTATCATGGTTTACCACGAGCTGCAAGTAATTCCGCGTCAATTATTTGGAGGAAAAATTTTAAAATTGGTTTCCGATCATGTGATTTGTCGCAAAAAAGCTTGGATACTCGCTTGAGCATTTTTTTTAGTAACCAAACAAAAATACTATCGTCAAAGGCTGGCAAATTGTTGAGTTAAAAGTGTGATTTCGTTTCGATTGATAGTTGAATTATTCCTGTATCCATCGTCGGAAAAGTAAGCGATTTTTTTAAAAATATATTTTCTCACGATCTCCGCCGTGACTATGGGCCGTTTAGATATGATAGAAATTGAGGGGAAACGGATTTTCATCTATTTCGAAAAAAATATGTATCGAATGAACAAATAATTCTTTCTTGTAAGGAATTAAATCTCAAGTCTATTTATTTATATCTAATCGTTCATAAAATTGATAAATTCTCTAATAGAGAGCTGAAAGTATTTAACTCGAAGCCTTCAAAATGTCCAAATTTCGTACTCTAACCTTTTTTTTTAGAAAAAAACGCCTAATTTTTACTAAGCTTCATGATTCATACTAATACGTAGATGGAGGCGGCGAGAGTTAATTCGGAAGGTGACACCAACGAGGGGATTAACTTGCGCGTCACAAATAGCACCTTCTTGTCGACCGAGCCTATCGTCAAAATGCGCGAACGCCTTCAGGCTCTAAAGGGTCTTCAGATGAAGACGTCAGATTTGGAATCGCAATTTTTCAACGAACTTCACGCCCTCGAGCGTCGCTATAGTGTCGATTTTATCAAGCAGTTCGAAGAAAGAAGCGGAATCATAACCGGTCGGCGAGAACCCGAAGTAATTTTTTTCGTAGTCAGTATTTAGAAAAATTGCGAGGAATAAACATTTCTAGTTTTTTGCCATGTGAGGGCAGCTTCATCGTGTTTGAAATTCAAGTTTCCATTGCAGTAGCTCCTATGCAGCAGTGGTGGAGGGTGAAAAAGGGGAGGTGGAGTTAGCCCCACCATTGAAGAGGATATCCGTCCCTTTTCCGTTTGACAGTGCAAGTGGAGAAGAAGGTTGGAGAATTGGTTGCATCACCTCCCACCAAGTAAAAGTGGGGAAAGTTGAGAGAATTAGGGGCACGTCTAGATGGTTGGCTGGTTATGGCTAGTCGATCGTTAGGTCTGGTTGGTCGTTTTGGGGTAGAAGATCGGTTAGGGCTGGCTGGCGGGTTAGCTGGTTGCTCAGTTGGGGCTACTTAGCTGGTTGGCTGGTTAGAGCTTAATGAACTGTTAGGGCTGGTTGTGTGGTTATTCGTTTAGGGCTGGTTGATCGGTTAGGGCTGGTTGGCTGGTTGGCTGGTTAGGGCTGGTTGGCTGGTTAGGGCTGGTTGGCTGGTTAGGGCTGGTTGGGTGGTTGATCGTTATGAGCTGGTTGGTCGTTTGGTGCTGGTTAATCGGTTAGGGCTGGTCGGCTCAAAACAGCTGGTAGTACTACCCAGTTCTCAGTAACTGCTGCTCAATAGTCCAGGTATCATTTTAACAGTCTCCTCAAGTAACGGTCGATTTGTTCCAAATAGGAAGCCGAACTCGCCGAAGAAGACGATGTACTGAAGGAGGCTGTTTTGAAAACGCCTCGAAGCGATGACGAAGGAGTTCCTGGCTTCTGGCTGACGGTTTTCCGACACTCGGCAACGTTGAACGACATGATGCGGCCTTACGATGAGCCGATCATCGCTTATTTGGAAGACATAAAAATCGATTACATCGAAGACCCGATGGGTTTCAGGTTGAATTTCATTTTCCAGTCGAATCCCTACTTCAGCAACCGAGCGCTGACGAAAGAATATCATATCAAATCGGTGCCGACGCCGTTCAAACACGACTCGGAAATATACAAGTGCATCGGATGCACAATCGAGTGGCTGCCCAATCAAGATGTCACCGTTAGATTCGGCAAGCAACGTCAGCGACACCGCTCGACCGGGAACGTACGGGTCGTCGAACGTCTGGTAAAAAACGAAAGTTTTTTCAACTTCTTCAACCCCCCAGTCGTCCCGGACGATCCTAGAATCGAAGTGAAGGACGAAGTTCACGTTCGTCTGGCGACCGATTACGAAGTGGGCCAGTATTTCAGGACCAGGGTCATTCCTCACGCGTATTTGTACTACACCGGCCAAATACCGGAGAAAGATGATAATTATCAAGATTGCAACTCGGATTCGACCGAAGAGACTTCTGATTCGGATGACGATTAGATCGGGCCGTGAGTTTATTTTTCAGACATCCCACAAATAAAAGACCGAAATAAAATTGCAGTGAACGTTCGTTAAGTTGTTTTGTTATTTGCAAATAAATAAACCAGGCTCGACCGTTTGAGAATCGTGACCAGGTTATTTTTCAATTTTCTCTTTGTTCTTATTTTCCAATTTTATTATTTTTGATTTAAAAAAAAATTGAAAAATAAATAAAAAATTCCCGCTTTTTTACCCTCTCGCAAGCGCGAGACCTTGACATTTGTGAAAAATCACGATTTTGTGCGAGTTCAACGTCTATTTTGTGTTTTGGAATTTTTTTCGGTCAACGACGAAACTAATATATGAACAATTTATTTACAATTCAGACAAAATAAATAATTCCAGCACTTATTGGTTTTTTTCTACTTCTATAAATTACACCATTCGACTTGGTGGTACGGAAGGTCAGTACGCAATTTAACTAATTACACGTGACTCGAGAGAATTTTCCAGTTACCATCACCATTAAGACGTTTCACTACGAAAATGTGCACCGATTTCGAACATTTAAAATTCTCTACTAAAAACATATTTTCTTCCTCGTTGCGACAAATACAAGAAAAAAATTTTTTGACTCCACGTAACTTAGTAAAAAAAATAAATTTTCGATTTTCTCAAGTCCGATATTGAAAATTTTCTACCACGAAAATACCATTCTAAATTTTTTCATCGTGAGAGTGCCACGGAGTTTCAATGATTTATTTGAGGCTGTCAATACCACTTTAGACGAAAGACACTCGAATTTGGATCGAAAAGTTTTGTCAAAATCCTCACTATCTCTCTTGATAT
This sequence comes from Tupiocoris notatus, assembly GCA_037159825.1. Lineage (NCBI taxonomy): Eukaryota > Metazoa > Arthropoda > Insecta > Hemiptera > Miridae > Tupiocoris > Tupiocoris notatus. The sequence goes on along the minus strand of JASJUZ010000035.1, from coordinate 1,132,590 downwards.
TCGCGAAAATTTCAATCCGAATTCATGACGTGTTTAGCTATTGTTTTGACGGCGGCGAACGTCTCTCGACCAGTCGGGACGATTTGAGAAGCGGGCAGAAGAAATCCAAACGTTCCCTTGTCTCTAAGTTCGAGCGTGTAACTGTATTTGATTCCAGCTCGGCCTTTCGCCCAGTCGTCTGAGCTTCCTAAAAAAATGACAAAATCGATTAAAGAAAAATCCCTCGGTAGTATTAAATAGTTCAATAAAAAACTAGAAAATTTTCACGGTACTAAAATTCTAATAAAAGAGAAATCAATCTCAAATGAAATGTGGAAATGTGAAAGAAACTGCAATCCCGTTTCATAAAATGGAGAATTTTCTACTATAATATTATAATTTTTTATTAAATATTTATTTTTCCTATTTTACTTTTAGCTATATCGAAGGACTGCAAAGAACTATTCCTTTTTTTTTGCTAGTTGAGATTCGCTAAATAGAGTGAAAATATATTTCTTTCTAAGATAACAGATATTTCCTCGTACAAAATTATCTGCTAGAATTATTAATTTATTTGAAAAAAAAAAACAGTTAGGTAAATTGTTCAATATGAATTATTGGGACTCAGTTATGAGATCTGTTACTCACGAAATAATATTTTTAGTTTAAAATTTCTCCTTGTAGCGGTAACTTTTGGGTTTTCCTTCTTTCTAATTTATTTCTCTTTTATGACATTTCTCTAAAAAAAAGGAAAAAATTTATATCAAAAATTGACTTAGTGAGAAAATATTCGTGACTCGTGAATTTTTTTTAAGCATTTTTCTCGAGCAAAACTTTGATTTTATTTATGTTGAGCTATCTTCTCTTAATAACCAAACAATGAATAGGGACATTTTTCTTCTAACAATAGAAAACCTTCAATACTTCGTCGTTGACAATTCGTTGCTTCATTATGAAGCACTTAACGCGCTTTGTTCGGCAGATTGGTTATAAAAACCTTATCGTTTCATGAAAGACGTTAAATTTAATAGTCAACTGACAAACGATTGGCTCGATTTGCCATGAAGAGCGGAGAATTATCGAAAAACGAAGAATTTCCGAAAAGCGAAATCTTAACCGTGATCGATGTCTTTCTGTTGTCATCAATCACAGAGAGAATAGAGAGGTAAAGCACACTTGAATGACGTATGACACTTGAATGAGCATCAGTGAGATCTCTAGGAAAGTAAAATGCTGGAAGTATAACCACACAACTGGAGGGATTACGGAAAAAATCTGAATCAACCGATAACAAGACGGATAATGCCTCTAATGACTGAAATACTCAAAGCCTTATCCTTTTATTTTATTATAATATTTTAATTAATTGATTATAATTTTTTTTTTTTTTTTAATGCTTGCCTGATGTCGGGTAAAGCAGTGAAGGCGATGTCCCAATTTTGTACGGAGTGCCGTACATTTTCTGGAGGGATTCAATCGCTTTCCGCCCAAGGTACATGAGATCGTCGTAATCTTTCGGGTTCTGCTTCGTATATCCCCACGGCAGAAGAAGCATTTGGCTGTACGAATGAAGCGTGAGGTACGCCTGGGAAAATTTCAGGTATAATGTCACTTTGGATTCAAAATAATAATGCTGCCAACCTATTTTACGATTTCGAAAATCTACCTTCATTCGGTCGCTGTGGTCCATGATAAAATCGCTCATAGCTCTCGTCTCCGGTTCTGAAAACGGACGATCGCCGGCGTAAGTTGGCTTGCATGGATTATTAGAAGCGCCGACTTCCTTCCAATGGAAGTCCCAATTCCTGTTGAGATCGACACCTTGGCAGTTTTCCGGATCTTCCCCCCAGAAGAATCTGAAAATTATCGAAACTACTAAAGAGCCAAGAAAATAAAGGAACTGTTCGATAGGTAGTGATCAAAACTGCAGAAAATCTTCAGAAAGTGAGATACGTACGGAAATATGAAGTATTTCGTGTCTAACATATTAGTCTTATGGTTTTGTTAAAATTATTCCGTAAAAAAATATACGAGGATTACCTCTACCCAGAGCTTAGTAGAACGAATGTCAACGTAGTTCTGACTAACAAAATATCATGAATTTTCTAGTTTTTTTAATTTATTAAATATTATTGTTATTTAGTATTTTATTTCATCGAGTTCCCTACTTTTCTTAGAAATGAGTTTGTACGGGACTTAAACATTGCCTTGAAAATGCACCCAACTCGGAAATCGGACAATTCACGAGACAGAGAGGGACCAAATAATAATGCAAAAGGCGTCGTCGAACTGGGACGATTTCTGCGTACAAAACGTCGTCACGTTGTCGACTCAGCTGAAACGATCTTCGAAGTCGAACCGTTCGTTACAATTGAGGGGAATAAACGCTGGATGAATTTTGTATAAACCATTGATGGTTGTACGGAATACAGACGAAATTGAGTTAGAAGATAGTGGGCCATAGACATCGTTGATTAGTTGCCAAGCTCAAAAAAAAAAAATAATAATAAAATAAAAAATACGAATTCTCTCAAAGAAAAAATTCTTTCATTTATATTAATCTCAGTTGGAAAAAATTCGACTAATTCAATTAGAAAATAATTTGTCTAACCGTATTAGCGATTGGCGACCCATACAAGCACCCCTGGTATTATTACTGTCTTTTTTAACATCAAATTTTATCAAAATGGTTCCTAACTGTGTGAAATATAAGTTCACATCAGTGGTCCCTAGAAGGGCCCGCAATTAATGGCCAATAAAAGGTACTATCTATTATAGTTCTAACTAAAAGCTGATAAAAGGAACTGTCTAGTGGCCTATGAAAGGCCTTGCTCATTACACTAAATATTTTCCAAATCATGGCCACTAAAAAGGCTCAAATAGTAGCCTATCGCAAGTGCCCAGTAGATGGCCCATGAAAGGACCCCTAGTATTAGTACTGTATTTTTAACCATCGTATTTTATTAGTAAATATTCATAACTGTTGAATAAAATGGCTAATTAGTAGCCATTTAAAAGGATCAAATCACATCCAATACATGAAACTGACTAGTGGCCCATGAAAGAGCCCCGCTATTAAATTCCCGTTCTAACTGCCTAATCATAGAGGGCCCGAATGGTAGCCCATAAAAGGACCGCTGGTAATAATACAGTATCTGTGTCCATTACATTTAATTCCAAACGGTGACTGTTGAAATAAAAGGTCGCATAAGTGGCCCTCAATTAATAAAAAGGGACCAGTTAAACGCTGAGGCCCAACAAAGTTCCCCAAAAATCTGCCAAACCATGGCCAGTAGAAGGGCCCGAATACTTGCCTATCATAAGTGTCCAATAGTGGCCTATTAAAGGGCCAAATTGGGACCCTTGAAAACGTTGGCTTTTTGAACACCGTATTTTATTCACAATGGTTCGTTACTGTTGAAATGAGTGGTTAATTTACTGGCCCATGAAACTGTCCAATAAGCGGCCAATGAAAGGGACCAGTAATTGGCTGATGAAAAGGAGTAACTAGTGGCCCGTTAAAGGGCCCTACTATGTTTCCCAAATATCGGTAAAATCATTGCAAAGAAAGTGCCTAAATAAACGTGCCCAATAGTGGCCTTTGAAACGATTCGAATGACTGTTGAAATAAACGGGTAAATTAGTGGCCTCTAGTATTGATACTCACTTTTTGAACGATAACTACATTCAAAATTTTTCATGATCTTTGTGAACAACCATGGAATATTATCAAAATTCAGAGAATAAATACAATACCTCGCTTGCCTTCCCTCGTCATAGTAGCTATAATCGTCGGATCGGTAATCGTCGTAACGTTTGGCAGCGTTTTTCGACCTGTTCTTTCTCCACAGCCTGTCCGCACTGTGCGAATATTCGTAACCATCCGGATTGGCTACTGGCATAATATACCAGTCAATACCGTCAACAACGCCTTTGTTCGTGTTGTAATTTTCCGTCAGCTGTTTGAGAATGAAAAGCGCTGTTGACGGAGCGATCCATTCTCTTCCGTGGACTCCTGAAAAAAAATTAATTTAGCAATCCAGGGGTACAGTTCAAGATGCGCTCAAAATTAGCATCCAAGGTTGAAAAATTGGATATGAAATTGGTAAGAGAATTCGAAGAGAAATAATATTGCTTGAGTATACTCGATCAACTGCGAAGCACTTCAGATAAGCTTATGGCATATTTGATTTCTTCCCTCGGCTATCGATAATGTGTGATTCTCTATATATCTGAATTTTGCCTGGCGCCCTCAAACTCATAATACCGAACCTTCAAGAATAATGTGCAGTGCGGATCTATCTCGCTCGCAAACCAACGGGAGTCTCTACATAAAGAGCTTTCTAACCAGCACTGCAAGAATCAATATAGGCTTTAGATAAATAATATAGAGAAACAGCAATTTTCACCATAATTACCTATAATTTAACAACCGTTGAATCAATTATGCAAATAACTAAGTACCTCCATCAATCCAAATTGCATGTGGATCTTTTTTCTTCCCTGACGAAACGTGGGCCACTTTCAACGGTCGGTTTTCAGCCGATTTGCCGATGGTGATTATTTTGACTAGGTCGGGCATCGAGCTGCCGAGGTAATCCAAATATTCTTGAATATCTGCAAAAATTATCAATATTCTCATTTCTCACGAAAAAAAAAACAAGGAAAATTATAATTACGATATTATATTATAATTACGACGATTTAGACTATAAAAAATTAATCATATTTCGAGCTGATGAATTGAACAGCTTGATAAAAATGGGAAAAAGGCGAATTTTATACTTTCCTATTTTCCTACCTTTGTATCGATGGAACCTCGACCACGTCAACGAATGCCCTTTGTCGGATTTGAGTAATTTTTCGCTATATTTTGATTTTGGCCTCGGATTCTGCTTCTTTATTTCCGCCTGAAAATAATAACTGCGAGTCATTTCAAGGAGAAAAAAAATTGAGTTTCTTTTTTGTTGGTCTGTCGAGAACCGAAAAAGAAAGCGTTTCTTTTACGTTTCGACAAGTTGAGGCAAAATAAAAATAACGGGTCGACTAGTTCCACTTTCGGCGCCCTAATCGGATTAAGAGACGTCCGTTTGTTTGCTCCACTTGAGTATTTGTATTAGAACTGAAACTAGGCCCATATATTAATTTATTGACGATCTATAATAGGCGAGGTTTTGAGACGGCGAATAAATTAAATTCCACGGCGAGAAATCAGTTCCTAGCAAAGAATTTCTCTTCACCTACGCTGCCATTTATCGTAAATAAATTGCTCCGTCGACGTGACGCGAATGAAATTGCATTTTTGACGACGAGCGATGATTTACCTCTTCGAACGAAAACATTTCATCGAGGTAGGGTCGTTATTTGAAAATGACTGGTGAAGTTGAGCTATCATGAAACTGCCGATTAAAATTTAGGACAGTAAAATTTGAATATAAAAAGAAATTAATAAAATTAAACTAACTTTGAAACGTGAAAAATTAGTTCTGAGAAGGGTTGGAATTTTTTTCGTAATCGATTACAATAGTTAATTAATGAATAATAAACCAAAAATTGAATAAATCATACAGAATAAGTTCAATGCGTGAATTAAATTTACAAGCTCGAACAATTGGGGGAATGGGCTGGAAAAAAAATTAAATACAATATAATGGATTAATGGTGTTTCTGGTTTTTATAAAAGGCAATAAATGGAATCAAATAAATTTTGGAATGAATCATTTCAAGTAAATAGAATAATTCGAATGAAGGGTATAAAAATTGAAGAAAAAAAATTATTACATTGAATGATTTTTGTTTTATAAAAATGAAATCGACTGCTCTTTCGAGAAGATGAGAACACGAAATCAATGCAACTGTTACCTTGGAAAGTTTCCCTCGCGTTTCTTCGCTATCAATCTTTCCTATAGCACCATGAAATCAACTAATAGATTCCATCAAGTAACGGATACATCCTTTTAGTAACTAGCTATTATAATAAGATTTCTACCTAGCCGCATGGAAAATCCCAAGAACCGACGAGTTCTATTCGTGTTTTTGGTACTTGAAACAGTCATGCGACCAACTAAAACGGTGAAAACAGGTCGAATTGAGTCACGCGTTGGAGAAAAACCTCAGACATGAAACGGTACAGCGATAAACGGTTACGAAGCTGAAGATGCGCTATGGAATATGTAAAATATGGAAAATAAGTAAATTTAACATACTGAGGGGATAGAATAGGGAGTAATTTACTGTGAGCATAATCGGTGTATTCTTCCACGTCGGATCTAATTGTTTGAAAGAGAACCTTCAATACCTAGTGGTATTTTTTTTTTTATTTTTTTTTTAACGATGAAAAATAATCATTTCAACTAATTCAATTAATTTTAAGGCGGTGCAAGGGTTCAAATTTTAACAGGTTTATAATTGGGATGAACCCAACCCGGGCCCTCAACTCGTTTCTCCGGCAATATACGATGAGATGAAAGTAAACGAAACGGGTAGTCATTGCGCCTGTTTATCATTTCCTTCGGCGGCGAATAATTAGGATTGAAAGAACTAATGGTTCGAAACGAGCCGTGAATAGGCCCGAGCAACGACTTTCCACGCGCATGCGTTTCTTCGACGATTTAACGGTACAATCCGTGTATCAAATCTGATGACCCTGAACAAACGGAACGCTCGCGCCGGAGAAAGTTTGTGTGACGAGCATATGCTTCGCCTTATTGTCCATAGAGGTGTCAATTGATACTGTTAAGTGCGCAAGGATGACTTGGGAAATTCGCCCATTTGGGAAGACAATCGGAGATAATCACTTTCACTCTTGCGTTTACGAAATGAGGTTTTCGCCGCGGAAAATTCAATCGGCGCTATTGAGAGGTAGGAATTGATGCGCACGTTACAAGTATGCCATATTTGAGGATCAAACAAGGAGTTTCTGCTTTTAGTAAATTTTCCGCTGACGTTAAGATGGAAGAATTGTGATCGACAGAATTCGATCGAGAAATAGAAATAGAAATAGAATTCGGAACGGAAGAGTTCGAATGGTGAGTGTCCAGACGTGTGTCAAAAACCGACAAAAGTTGCCGTATCTCAGGGAAAAAGGAACGAAGTTCGGTTAAATTTTCAGAGAAAATTCTTCAAGTGAACGTGCAAAAATAGGAGTTTCCAGATTTCGGATAAAATTTCCGAGATATACGAACTTTTTTTCTATTTTGATTTTTACAAACCGTAAGAGTCAATATTTTTGTGACAGTTTCGGTCTTGTACTTTGGCGCGTGAAGTTGAAGCTTGATTTTTTTATATTGACTCACACATCGTACATTCACGTGATTTATATTATTTTAATCCTGTTTTCTTTTTCTAGGGTATCACTTGCTGTAAAAATGATCATTTCACAGAATTTTTACAGTAACGTTAAGCTCACGAAGCTGTATTTTTCCGTTTTTCGTCCCTTCTAATTTGTATTTCAGTGATAATATTTTAATGTACGAACGTTGCGGCCTTTGAGTTTCTTGATTTCATAATAAGTTAATTATATCTGCCTGCAAACTCAAGTATGGATGTTCTGTATGTTATTTGAAATAACAATATTTCAATATTCGTTCTATCTCTAACGACTTTTATAACAAGATTCAAAAATTCGCCCGTAAAACCATACTCAATTTTTTTTGTATTTAGCAATATTGAATCTGAGGACACCGTTTGGAATAGCCGATCAAACTGCCTCGAGCAGATATATCTCTAAAATTGCATTTTTAGCAGCAAGAAAGATTTTTAAAATCGAATTTTACCAAAGCTGGGGTATCTAATGTCAAACGAAAATGAGACCACGTTAAATAATGATTTTCCAACATGCAAGCACGATATGCTGCAATTATATTGCTGCACTGCTGCATAAATTGGCATTATTCTCGTTCGAAATAAAGTGTCGCTTAAAAAGAGCTCAATTCGTCAATGTAGGATTGTAGAACGCTGCCCTAGTGGCCCAGAGTGAATGCGTGGTCTTATAATTAAACGCCTCGGTGGGTAAATTAATTCGAGTGATGAACTTTTGGATCAACAGAACTCTCGCTTTTTCGGTTAAACCCTGCTAAAGCGATAATTGCTATTCTATGCGCTTTGTACGATTATCCTCGGCCTCTGGTCATACGAGATGTTTCAAAAGTATATTCCGATTTACTGGAGAAAAAAACGCTGCAAATGATGCGGCACTCTCGTTGCCAAATTTTTGAAAACCTCGAAAATTCGACGCTAAAGCTCCGATAACTTAAGAATTATCAAAGCTATCGACCACACTATGGTGTCATTCGATTCAGCGTCCAAAATTCTACAGAAATTGATACCAAACACACCTTGGTCAGAAAAACCTTCGTGTATTCGAATTTTCTCCTCAAAACGTCCCAAAAATGGCCTTAAAATTGAGCAAGCGATTCGGTTGAAGAATTGAACCGTTGTCAGACCGAGAATCGCTTTTGGTGGAAATTTCAAGAATTTAGCGACTATATTATTATTCGTCAAAAGTGTTGACGACGTATGGCGGACCGACAGAATTTTTTTTACTTAATATTCGGATTCTACATGCCTTGAAATGTAAAATATCAAATTTTTAGACAAGGGGTTAGTCAATAAATGTTTTCTGTGGTCGATTACAATGATTTGTTATTGAATAATAAACGACCAAAAATTATAAAAACTTCCTATATTCGATAAATTATGTAGGTATCTACGTTTTTATTTATTCGTACCTCAAGATTGGTTGTAAGCACGGTAAATTCGATATCACGGTCCTGCAAGTACTCGCGCAAATATTCGGCCACATTCGGAGGCACAAGGAGGTCCGACGAGACGTTTTTCACCGGCGGATACCAAAATTCAAGCCCCTGCTCATCTTCCAATGTCGTCAGCTCTTGGACGTCTTCATCTCGCATCGGCCTGATCCGGAGGACCTGGTAATTTTTGTACAACCGGCTTTCACTCCTTGGCCGTCCGTGTTTCTTGCTTTTAGCACCATAGTCGTCGTATTCTTCGTCTTTATTGGTGCCACCTAAAGGGAGAATCAAAATTATACGAAAATATAATGGCAGAAAAAGAGAACGGAAAGCAGAAATGTTTGAGTCAATTAATAGCCAGAAAAAGGAAATAAATAATCCTACGTTTATTTACGACAGCCAAAAATTGAGCGTTTACCAAATAATAGCTGACAAAATGCCTCGATTTTCGAGACATTTAGAAAAACTACTCGTCACTTTTATCGGCTGTATTTCAGGGAGTAACGGGTTTGAAGTAACGTTTGGCCAGTGATTCAAAAGCGAATTCAATTTTCGACAAATTTGAGTAAATTTTCAGTTCGCATAATTTCGGAGTTATTGGCGAAAAACGAAAAAATGAGGTTTTGGCTGTTGTGAAGTTGCTTACGATATCGAAAAATCAGGAAAGCCTTCCAACAGCACCAAGTGGAGAATCATGTCCAGCTAACCTCCTTTTTTCGATAAATTTCCTGAACAGAAATAATTTTGAGTTTCCCCCCTACAAAAATGAAAAGAGCGCAATTTGGAATAAATCGGATTCGTTCGAGTATAAAATTGCAAACGTGAACACCATTAAATTAGAATAAGTAATTTTCTCCCCTCAAATAACTCTAGTAATAGTTGACTGGGTGGTTCGTATTAAAGTTCGTAGAAAAAATGTTCCGGCTTCCAACCGAAGACACTTCGTACTTGACGATTATTGTTCACCATATACGCTTTATAGGCTATGCGCCGGACGAAATTCTTCAACTCGACCGTTACGCATCCTAACCATTGGATGTTGAACTTGGCGACCGATGGAGTCAGAAATCCAAACAAGGCTTTGCGTAGGGGAATCTACTCGGAACTGCGTACGTGACTCAGGTGGCTCTCCCAGTTCCGCTCCCGACGTTTCTAGTTCCTTAGGGCAACAGGTCCGCCCTAGATTTAAGTGGGAATCTCTAATATTTCTCACTTAGCCGCTCAAATGACCGTCTCGATCGAATTGGACGGCCGATTTTCACGAAGACGGTGCAATTATCGAAACGAATCGCACTCGCGGGAAATCCGGTTGCGATGCGAATTTCGAAAGGGGAGACGGCGAAATTAATGTGGAGCATGATCGGCGCTGATTACGCGTCTTCGTAATAGTACATAATTGAATCGTGGTAAAACCGAATGAAGCGAAGGAGTAAAGATTTTGAGTGCTCGCCTTGCCACCTGAAACCTAATATACCAAATGTTTATCCATAGAGTAGTTAATTTTTTTTTTTTTTTTTTTTCTAACAAGGCCAACGCGAGGGAGTTACTAGGCGAAAATGGGCAGTCAACGTTGCTAGCTATTGGCGAATAGAAATATAGCATTTCTGTAGCTATATCCGTATGTAATACAGCCGCTGCCAACTTCATGAACATTTATTTCCTGGTATCAATTTTCGGATATCCCAGTGCGTCTAATAAATTGTACAGAATAAAAAATTACATTCAAAAGCCTGTAAACATATTATTTCCTTATACAGGAAGATCATCTTTATGGGGAATTAACGTAGATTTTTTTATTACCAAAATGATCATCAATAAGTGTTGTACATCCTTAGTGACACTTTTTCTATGTGAAATGGAAATAATGAAAAAATTGAATAAAGAACCGCCGAGAGAAGAGGAGCGCGATCGAAAAATAGCGAGAAACAGTAAAGAATAAGTGACGTCACAAACGTGGTCTACCTTCTACCCCATCGACCATCCAACAAACCGCTTTGCTGCCGTATCCCTCGTGCTTGAAAACTGCTGACGTATACGTAAACTTTGTTGACAACAAGGTTGCTCCTTTCAAGACGTTTTCGGTTTACTATTCAATGATAAAAAATTGCAATCGCCCCAGAAAAAATTGTCTAACTCTCTCAAAATTTGATGTTTACGTTTCAAGGCATGTAGAATCTGAATATCCCATGGAAAAAATTCTGTCCGGCCGCCGTAAACCGTCAAAAAAATTTTCTGGGGAAACAAAAATTACTAAATTGTTGAGATTATCGCAAAAAAATCATTCTTGGTTAGACAATTCTCAATTCTTTAGCTAACTCGCTGGCTCACTTTTAAGGGGAATTTCGGAGGTTTGAGAGGAGTATTTCTACTTTTCAACGTTTTTGAAAACTAGGTGTGTTTGATATCAATCTATCAATCTTTTTAGCGATTTTTCGACGCTGGATCGAATAAGAATCAATTTTGATAGATTCAATGGTTTTTGAGTTATCACAGCTTTTGTGTGGAATATTTGAAATTTCGAGAAATTCGCCTCGAGATTTTCTTGAGCTATAAAAATCGTTCTAAACTCATTGGAATGCTTGTCAAACACTCGAACTGTATCGTTGGACGATGTAGAATCTCGACTGAACCCGAAACAAGGAAAACCAGCAAACATACGAGTCCATGTTTGCAAAGGTGAAATTTCGCTTCAAATCTCGCACGCGTCGAGTTCGCATCGCAATCGAATCGCATTCCGAAGCATAAGCAGAGAGAAAACTGCCCTTGACTTGCAAAAGAATTCGCTTAGCGACTGCTTTCGACAAGGAAAACCCTTGTGCTTTCAAACGGCTTGAAAGTCGAATATTTCAGATCTATACTTGGAATGGATTCCGTGTTCACTTTTCTGAGTAAACTAGCAGAGTTCTATGTGAGATATTCGAGCACTGGAAATCATTTTTAATTCAAACTAAGTCTGCCATATTTCTAGAAAGCAAAACCGAAATATACTTTGTTGATCATTGTGACGGTACAATTAATATTTTGTTCCAAAAAATACAATCATAATTGGCGCGGTTATCAAACAATGTTGAGATACGTTCCTGCTCGTAATTATAATTTTATGGAAAACTCTTCTCGCTCAATTCGAAAATCAATCAAAGTTGTGTTCTTTACTCTAGTATTTTCTGATCGTTTGAAGACAAATTCAGTGAAGGTGGAGCCTTTTTTTTTCCTTAGAAATAGAAGAACCACGAAAAATTAAAAAAATTTAATACCTAAATGGAAAAAATAACACACTTTTCTGCTTCATGATAGATAATTTCTTACTTGAATTTTAGTAACTTTTGAATAGTGAAAATAATTCTCATCATTTAATAGCCAATTCAGAAAATCGGGACATTTGTCTGACCCAGGGTAAGAACAGGGATTGTCTAGGCCAAAATGGGACGTAAAATAGGCATAAAACTGGCTCAATTATTTTATCTAGGGTCTCGCATCGATCGTCTTTTATCGATCTAAAGGCTTCAATTTATATTCATTCGTTTACCATTTTATTCGCCCTATAAAAAAAGTCTAACCCTCATCCAAATGGGATATTTTACGTTTCAACGCATGTAGAATCCTTATTTCCAATTGAAAAAAAATCTGCCCGTCTGCAGTCAACACTTTCTTGAGGAAACTGCTAAATTCTTGACATTTTCACCAAAAATCAAGAATTTAACGAGGAACGTTAAGTTTAGGGATCTTTTTGGAGAGTTTTGAGAGGGAGAAAATTCGAGCTTTCAACGTTTTTCAGACAAAGGTGTATTTTTGGTGTTGAACTAATATAATTTTCATTTTGATTTTATTTTAAACTAATTGTCATATGGAAATAATCTAATTTTTATCCTGTTTTCATCATAATAAAATCTTTATTTTGGTTTCGGACGCAGTGACGAACGTTAAGGGGCACTATTGATTGATGAAAGAATGCTACGCTCGAACGCATCTCGTTTGTCTAAGCTGGCAAGATCGTAATATTTTACAACCGCCCGATTTCGCGTCCGTTACTTTTATTAACATAGTAGGTGAATACGTTACTTTGCTTCCAAAAATATTCAAACCGGAACCAAAATAAATTTTTTTAGAATTTTTTTTTTTTAAGTCAATTTTAACAATCAACCTTCAAACCTTTAGCCATTCTCTATGTAAAATTCAATTTTCCCATAAAATCGCATACCAGATATTTTCTTCTCAATTATTTCCTCCAAAAAATGGCATTCTCCACATGGAAGAGAGAGAGAGAACTTTTCATTCGAGCACTTTTTTATTTTTCTATTCCGAACGTTCAGATTCTCTGAGTAAAAAAGTATATTTCGAAAGGAAATTAAGTAGGTATAGGTAGGTATAAACCTTTTGAAAAAAATCATAACTGTTTATAACCGACGAAATTCATATGCGAAATTCGACCTTCTCCAGCGGTTCGCTAAAAATTCACTCACTTCCAGGAACTAAATTGAACGCATATTCCACAGCTGCTTCCACCCATGTAAAGACGGCGGCGAAAACGCTGCTCAAACTGCGGTAAGTCGACGCGTCGCCGGAAGCGCGCGTCGTCGGCGACGCCGATAGCGCGAGGGACGCTAGTAGCAAAACGGCGACTAGGGGACGAAAGAATTTCATATCGGTAACGGGCTGATCATTGTTCTATCTCCCTAATCTCAGTTCGGCATTGTCGATAATCCTCGTCTTATTCGTCGACGCCGTCAGCTCGCGCGACCGTTTCAACTTGCGTCTCACTCAAGACTGAGACCTTCGTGGAAGACCTTCTTCGGAGGGAATATCGTCCACATGGAGTCCCCACTATAGTCGTCTCCTGCTTTCTTACGGCCTTCGTCCGTCCTCGTTCTTCTTCGTGCGATCTTCACTTTCCTGCCGGTTCCGTACGATTACAGCCAATCGCGCGTCCGCCAAGTCACCGTACTTTCTCCCTCTTCTTGACAAGTAATTTGCGAAGGATTTCAAGCTTCTTAGATCGGAAGATAAGATAAAGTTATTAGAGATGGCTGGTATTTTTTTCTAATAAAATTCGAAAGAGAAATTCCTTTTATTACGCCGAAAAACGGAGCGTTGAAATCTAGAATTAACGCCATAAATGAAGTGAAGTGGTTTATTATTCCGAATAGCCTCTGCTTCGGAAGGCAAATGTTAACGACGTGATTGCTTAGCAACCAGTATCTCTAGCAACAATTATTACGAATATTACGCTTAAAACAAATTTCTGCTTCAAACTTCTCAAAATTCATAATAAATCGATAACTATCTTTAAAAACTCTGCAGATGATACTATATTCGGATTCTACATGCCTTGAAACGTAAAACATCAAATCTTGAGAGCTGAGGAGGTTAGAAATTGTTAACTTGGTCAATTACAGTGGTATAATTGAATAATAAACCAAAAACGTTGCAAATTATTGCACGATGGTTTATTATTCCGTTGGTTCAATTACGATTCAAGAAGACCATCAATTTGTCATAGTTTGTCAAGAGATACCAAAAATACACCTTTGTTATGAAAACGTTGGAAAATACGAATTTTCTTCCCAACACAATTTCCCCTTTCGCTCAAAATCGAGCCTTGTGAGACTTGGATTGTTTTATAGTGAACATTTCAAGGATGGTCGTAAAATACCAAATTTTGAGGGGTTAGACGATATTTTCCTTGGGCGATCAGGTACAATTTTTTGTTATTGAATAATAAACCAATACCTACGTTACACAGCTGTGAATTTCTCATCTTATTTTTTTTAAATTAATACGGTTTTCTTCCTTGTTTTTACCATCAGTTGCATTTCTGTTCAGGCTTCATATTCCGCGTCACCGGGGGCAGCTACTAGCTCAAGGAACTGCAAATGATAACCTACGACAGGGAATCAACGTTGTGGACGGGTCGCTTGCGATTCAGTGAAGTCGGTCAACGTCTAGCCTTTCACGGTGCCTGAGCCAAGTCAACTGATGAGCCCTATTAACCTGTGCGAAAAATTGTCATGAATTTCCCGCCAACTTTCTTCGTCCGATCGTGTGCAATTTTCGACGAATCGCATTTTTTTTTCGAAGAATTTTCCGGGAGAAATTTCCGACAGTGCGAATTTTGCGGCAGTTTCAGTATATTGTAAATTCCCATCTTGTCAGCGATTTTAAGAAATTTCGCAAAGGCATTTTATCAAGGTTTATGCGAATGGAGCATTCTCTCTTTGCTGAGCTTTAAATATAGGCTGTACGTGCTTTGAGTTATATATTAAATCCAGAGTACATTGTGAAAACGGGTACGAAGTAACGGACTTCGGGAGTTATTTCAAGCTCAGAAAAGGCATCCGCAAACGACATTGAAATATTTTGAACCGCTCAAAAAATTTACATTTAAACTGAAGTTTTTTTTTACAAATAATAATTAAAGATAGCTAGAAATGAATATATCGAGGAACGTGTACGAGTATACTGCAACAATATCTTAGAAAAAATAATAATCGTGAAATCGCTTCATCTATGCGTCCACATTCTTTGAAAAAAAAATTACTTATTCTTCCTCGAACAATTTTTCTTCATTCTTCGCAAGTCATTCTACTTTTTTAGATTCGATCGAAGATGAAAAACTTCTATGGTGGAAAGCCAACTGTTTTCTCACGATTTGATGGTATGAGAATTTCGAAGCCCATTTGAATGAAACGGAAGAAAACCGGTTGTGTTCAACTGCATGTGCAAGGAAATGCACACGAGGTCTGTGAACTTTGATTTATGCATAGTAGCCCAATCAAGTTGAACGTCGTATTTTCAAATTTCTCATTCGCCAAGCGGCGACGATTTCTCCAGTCAAATAATCGTTTTCCAGTTTCACTGTCATCGTTAGTTTCTACTTCTGATGCGTGCTACACGCGAACGATAACGGTGTGAAGTTTCATCTGTAAAGTTATCGGAACATTCTAGATTAAAACGTAGTACAGCATTTCCTTTTTAATAGGTATATTATTCGTCACGGAGAAAAACGTGTTTATCACTTATAAAGAGGTTTTTTTTATTTTTCACCTCGTTTCACGCGTTAAATTTTTTTTTATAGAACTTACATTTATGATTGCTGCGTTTTTTTTTTTTGTCGTTTTTTACACTAACTAGGGAGGTCGTTTTTTTTCTTTCAATTCCGTCTTTTCCGATTTATTCTGCAGCTATTTTTATTTTCAACTCGCTATCAGGAGGTCGCATTTTTCTTCCAATTACTGAAGAGGTTGTAATAACATTACCTCAAAAGAACTTCATTTTCGACCATCAAGAAATGAAAAATGATCAAGATAATGCTGAAAATATTGTATATTCGTACAAACCGGTGCAAAATTTGAACATCTTATCAACTACAGAAGGTGAAAAATATGGAAATATCAACGCTCTATACAGACCTAATTAATCACAGCCATTAAGTATAAGTGACTATACGAATAGAATAATATTTACAAAGAAATACGCCTACGATTCAGTAACTCAAAGCCATAAGGCTTGGCGTTCTGGGATGAAATATTTTTCAGAAAAACAATGATAAAATAATTTAACAATAGAACTGAAACATCGAATAATCTCCGATAAATAGAAATAGATTCTCCTCGGAAATATAATATTTCTTTTTTTAATAATTAAACACATTTTTTGGGAACCAGCTTCAATAAAAACACAAAAAAATTTTCGATCCGTCAAGCTAAAAAACTTCCAATTTGTTGACCGAAAAGAAACGGAATCAATTTTTTTGCTTCGGAATCAACCTTTTTTTGGGTAATGTCGACAATAACTGCTCGAATAAATAATAAAATATTATTCACAACTACCTTAAAAATAAGAAACCAATAAATTTTTGGCTGCAAAATCGAAGGCAGTAAGCCGAAAGTTTAATAAGTTCAGCCGTGTGATTCATGTGAAGTATAATATGTACTCAAATGTAAAAAGCGGCGATGTAACGGAAACAATTCTGCTCCAACTAATTTCATATCATACATCATTTAATTTTATACCTAAAATACTTGCGATAAAAATTTGATTAATTGCTCGTGGGGCTTCATTTTGCAAGTAAACAGGAAAAAGTTTGACTAATCGTTACTTCTAGGAAAATTTTCTGGGAATTTTTCGACCCTTTTTTGAACCGAGAGCACGAACATGAGATGAACAATGTAATCGGGGTCATTATTGATTTTGCAAGAAAAGAAAATTGTCTGTCATGTTTGCTTTGCAAACAAAGCGTAGACAACTAACGGATGCGATAACACTGATAACATTGAGAGTTGATAAGATTATAAGATGGAGAGTGATTATTATGCTGATAAGATTGAAGGCACGGCTTTGCTCGAACCCCAAAGTGCCAATGTGTTGGTCCTATCAAGAAAAACATATTTGATGAATGTAATCTAATGAGAAAGTGCTAAGAAAACCACTGCCAAAGTCCTGCCTATCAGCCAATCAGAATAGAACACAACAAGAGATGACGCACGGCAAAGACCTCTGAACTGAGCTAGTTACCGCAGATTTTCAGCCTTCTAAAACCAATTGTGATTTTATGACCTCGTTTTTGTTATAAACCATATAACCGGCCGAATTAATGGCGTGAAAGAAACAGAAGTCCAACAATGATGGCACCTGATGGTGAAATTGACCATGACGAGCTTGAACCAGGGCGGCAGGTTTTCCTTTTGGGTTGATTTTCCGGGAGCGAATAGTTTGGGAAAACGTACACAGAGATTGGCTGCAACATAAATTGATTCCCATGATCCAATTGCATTTTGCTACTAGATTACTTCATTAGGCATTAACAGTTGCGATGGGAGGCATAATTCTCTTCTGCCTGAATTTCATGGATACAATAGCTAATTTTAATAGCCCATAATTAGCATTGGTTTTAAATTACCATTGCAGGCTCGTTGTTCTGAAGGCGGCAAAATGTTTGGTGCCTCTTCCCATTCAGAGTCCTCTCGACACTCCGGGTGAACAAGGGATCGTGCCATGGCAAATCTTTCAAATGTGCCGTGAAACTTTTATTCTGAAATTCTTCCGGCTTGTAGATGATCAGTTCGGAAAATATCGTTCTCTCTTCGCCATTGTTGTTGTCTATGTCGGCCATTGCTTTTAACACGGAGGGCGGAGGCTTGCTCGATTCCAAGTTGAAGCCGCTTTTTTCATTGAATCGAAAAAACAAACTTTGCAATGGAACGTGAGGCGCAATCTCCTTCAACCTGGAACGAATCAAAGAAAAATTATCATGAACCGCAATAACTACGTGGGCGAATTTCGTTTTCTACCGCCCACTGCCATGTACAATAGAATCGCCTGACAATTAGCCCGCTTTCATTACAAAAGAATGATCGATAATGTCTAAACAGTTATCTCCTAAGAGATGAACCTCCCCAGCGTTTTTTAATGGCACAATTAAACGATGGGGGTTTCGCCTGATAAATCAACTCACTGTTCGTTCGTCTCTTTCAAAATCAGTTTCTCCACGTCGGACATATTTTTCTCGTAGAATTTCCGAACTCCAAATGTTTCGAAGAAGAAATCTGTTGGCGTTATGCTCGTACAGCTTGACAGAGCTGCGCGTGGGTAGTAAAGCACATAAGCGAGGCAAGTTTCATCTCTCACAGTGAAGCCGCCCTGCTCAGAAAATGGGGAAATATTTAGACCAAGAAATAAAACTGAGATAACAGGGTGATGAATTTTGAATACTCACAAAAGTAATTCTCGTCCTATTTTCTGTATCGTACATGCACTCAGTTATGATTTCATCCCCAGGGAGGATCACCGCTTCTTTGTGAAGACGTCTCGATTGTTGGAATCTTGGGTCGTAATGCGCATCCTTCAATCATAATTTGTAAAAATAAGGCGTGGAAAAAGTCTGCTATTATATTAAATTAAAGTCTACCACTAAGGGGTTATGTTACAATGTTACATTGAAGCAACAGTACAATCTTTGCATTCTAGCGGCCTTACTGAGAACCAAATTGGCAACACCACGCTCAGAAACAGTACAGTTCATTTGCTATAACCCGAAGGTTAGTTCCCTTGAGTGCTCCTAGAATGTGCTGGCACTCAGATCACTTTTCATGGAAGCAAAGCCTTCTAAACATCAGTAAAAGATGTAGATTGAATTTTGCAAATATTTACCTGAGCAAGAACTGTCGGATCGGAACCTTCTCGTACCCTTAACAGACGAACTCGTTTACCAGTTGAATGAGTATGAAAAGCGATGGAAACAATTTTTATACCATTCTCTGGGAACATCTGCAAATTTCCAAAAAAATATTGGCACGAATCACAGCAAGGGTTTGTTTATGGCCCAATTTGCAAGAAAAGACAATACTGACATTGTAGCAATAATTCAGTGTAGCATTGGCAAGGCATTTGAACAAACGTTGTTTCTTGAAACTTACTAAATTTGTACACTGGTTGTCACAGTAACCGGTGCTCGTAAAGTTTTTCTGCTTGGCCGGAACTATTTGCAAAGACGTAGGCGTGACTCCCGTTACAAGAATGCTTCCATCATATTCCCTCAAACTTGGCGTGTAGAAAATTCTCAAACCAGATGTGTCTCTTACTGGAATGATCCGATCAAGGAATTGAAGTATGAACTAAATATACTAGATGAAGTGTGATAATTTCATTTTTCCCTTTCCATTTCTTTTTTCATGGCTATATGAAGAGCTCAACTCGGTTTGAATGGAGCGAGTTACCTGTTTGAAGAGCAGCATTATTGTAGTGGACTTCCAGTTTGAAATATGTGGCTTTCCCTTCACCCTCTGACATTGGAATGCCGACATGTTCTGGGTAGAATTCACCTGTAACAAGAAACAACGCCAATCAAGAATAGGGCTCTTCAGACAATGTATACAATATTGAGACAAAGCTCAGCTCAAGTGCAGCAGATGCCAGCTGAGGCGCAGAAGTCCCCTGACCTCACCACTTTCCTTATGGAGCCAACCAGATTTGCAGAGTGTTCTAATTCCCCATGTATTTTGCTGCTACCTTTTGTGGAAGCAGAGCGTTTTGATTAGACTCTGAAACGTTTGCAGGTATACTCTTGTCACGCTTCTGCCAGTTCAGAATACTATAAACTCTTGAACATGATGCTATGTTTTATCTGCTGAGGCCAGTTTGAGACGTCTGAGCTATTCTCGGTAATATGGACATGGAATAGGAGTTTGAAGCATGAATCAATAGTCAGTTGTTATTAAGACAAGTGCTAGAAATGATCACTCTGCGTGTGAACAGTTCAATTGAACTGGTAGTAAGAGTTTTGTAATTTTGGGGTCCTTGCTGCTTCGGCCTGGCTTCAGATGCAAGAGCACATTTGCTCAAGCGCCGGAAGGGTACTGCGGCTAAAGCTCGCATTTTCATGCAGACTTCTTTCAGCGTAGCACTGTAAAGATCACAATAGAACTTGTTTGTTCAGCTCCCCAGTGAACCCATCTCTGTGGATTTCAAGCCTGAGCTCTAAAGTCAGTGTTATCAATTTCTTGGGCTCTCAGTGTTTTATAAGCCAAGTTGCTACCAAAGCTCTGTAGGCTTTGGAATACTAGTCCGCAGGACTTGAAGCCGTACCGACCACGCTCACATTTTATTAGTCTCTCAGGATCAGCTGAATGTTAAAGCTGGCTCATGGCTTACAAGACAGTTCTGAATAATTTATCAATAGTACATCTTAAAGGGACAATGCTATCACTTATACCTTCAGAGCCGGCAGCCCAAACGACAATTGGAGTTGCGCAGGATTTCCAAAGCGGCGGAAGATTCGGATCCCTGCAAGCGGTCCCTGGATGGGTCAGGAACGCCTCGAATTCTATTCCACCCAGGCAGGCGTACAATATGATGCGCTCGATGAGACCTTCGTGTTCTTTTTCTATCAATGGAACGAACTGTATTGGAAGAAAAATATTAATTCATCTCACATCTAGGTGAAACTTGTTGTGAACTATTGCAGATGAAGATGATAAATATATCATTTGATAATTTTTAATTAATTGTATTTATTATTATACATTTATTTATTTATTTATTTATATACTTTCATATTTATTTTTTAGTTTGATTATTTTTATCTATCTTATTTCAAAAAAATTAATATTATTTTAGTTTAATTTGATTTATACAATTTCATTTTTTATCCTTTCATTTATTTTTTATAGATAGTTTCAACTTTGTTTAGGTATAGATTATTCAGCTACCCACTTACCCCTGTAATGTGATGTTTATCATCCAGCTGCGGTATTTTATAGATTTTACAGAAGTAAAACGAGGCTGTCTTGTCGGGCAAATATATCTGTAAATAATTCGCATTAATCACGATGAGAAGATTTGTCTTCAATATAAATTCGATAAATTGGATGATTTTCAAAATTCGGTCAGTCATTTGATGTTTTTTACGTACGTTGGGAGTCAAGACGTCCCAATATGGTTGCGACGAAGGGGGCAGGCGAACCGGCGGAGGCGTCAGGTGAACACTTCTGGGCCCTTGCCACTGAATTTTTTTCCATGACGATCTTACGGGATCTCTTTCCGCCATAAACCACATTACTCGCATAGTATCGTTCTGGAGATAGAATATAATAACATGACAACGATATTTTGTATCTACCTGATTTGCAAGAAGAGTAAAGATTATTTATAAAGCCTGACCGATAGGTAAGATTAAACCAGCATGTCTGCAAAGTATTGCAACTACGGCATAATTCTCTGACGCGAGGGTCTTATTGATCTTATTCATTTTTCGAACGATCAATTCTCTGGGTAAAAGATTATCATCATCAAGTAAGCCAATGATTATGTCCAAATATTCCATTTTACAGTCGCTTAGGCGATTTCCAACAAATAAAAAAGAACCCTTAAATAACCATTATTTAAGCTAATTAACCATCTCATTCGCTGGCCTCAAGTTTCATAACATTATTCCGCAGTAAAAAAATTGAACTTTGTCCTACGTTCAGACGCGAAAAAATATTACACAAATCGATAGTCACCTGCCGCGAGCACCTGTCACAAACGCGTGTCCTGCAACAGATGTTGCCTCGGTTCCGGGCAACATACGCTCAGAACGGCACTGGTAAATTAATGCACAAGTCGCCTTACGATCGCGGCACAGTCAATACGAAAAATCCGCTATTCGGATATATTTTGTGGTACAAAATCCCATAAACAATTTGAAATATTCAACCCGTTGATTTGACTCTCAATCAGAAAATTTAATCATCTAAAAAATACAATAATTTACGATAATCACGTTGGCCAAAAAGAAAGAAACTCAATTAAATATTTTTTATGCATTTGGGACAATGTAAATGAAAAATCCGGACGTAAATCACCTTGAAAAGTTACGATATTTTACAAAGGCCGAAAAAGGTTCTTTCAAACTGAAGAATTTGTTCCACTCGGTTGTTTTATCAATTATAGAATTTATCTATTCAATTTATTTGCCAATATTTATATTAAACTCCCTCTTTTCTTCATTAGGTATTCCCATAAAATCTACCGTCGCAATAATCGCACTCCTGGTTATTTTTTTTTTTAGTTGAATAAAATTTAATTTCACCCGTACCACAATATCAACGTCTCCAACGTGGTCGCATGTGAGTAGTGCTCGCGAAAACTGTATCACCGTGTGCGTATCGTTTTGCGACGCAGCCAAAACCTTGTAATTGCGCTCTTCGTCTTCTATTGGCTCGTTTCTTCCATGCACTGCGTGCGCATCCTGGAACAAAAAGTAATATGAGGTCTTTCATGAGAATCTCTGGTCAAAAAGTGACTGTAAAAAATATGTTTAAAAAATAAATAAATAAAAAATTCCGAAAACTTTATTTTTGTGGGGGTTAGAAAATATTTTTAATTGAATATTGGATAACAGATTTTCGGCGAGATTCGCATATTTCGAGCATTTTTCTATTTTCAACTGACGAGCTAGAAAGAATGATACAATTGTCTATGAATTAGTCCAATTATTCGAACGAGGAGAATGAGTAATGAAAATGTTCCCATTTCAGAAGCCCAAAAAAATCCACTGATCTCTAATAACTGATCTTTTGACATTTTCTTATTCGAATACGAATGACATTTTTTTCTCTACCATTCGATCGACACGGTTCTCAAATCATAAATGACCGCGGTCGGCATCTTTTACGCCAAGTGGCGAAAAATGGGGTCACAAAGAGCAAAGGGACTATTTAAATACGGGCTGAGGGGCGACTACGTTCTAGACGCAGGGCTGTTTCGACACTCGGGAGAGAAAGAGAGCGAAGGACGATTTCAAAGAAGAGAGCAGATGTTTGACGCAGCTGCCGAGAAGGGCGCGTGCCACTCGTCAAGACAGATGCCGCCTTGTACGTCGGAAACTCGAAATTACGACTCCTTGGTCCTTTACAATAGACCAAGATGAAGAGCAGTAATCAAGATTATCTTTTAGTTTGAAGAAAGCCAAACTTGAAGCGTTTTGAGGCTTTTCCTCTGAAATTACAATTTTTCGAAGGAGACACAAACCAGACGCCTGCAGCAAGGCGAATACCAATATTCAGTCCATATTAGTAACGTTCTCATAAGCGGTAACTAATTAGTAAATTATGCAAGGAAAAAAAATTTTTTTTTAATCGATTATTTAAAAAAAATATTTTCAATCCTACTTAGCGAAACGTCTTCAAAACCAATTTCAATTCAATCGCTATTGGAGAGCTGTTAAGTTCTTGCGTTGCACCTGTTTCAAAAACACCCTCATTTCTCGAAAGCAATTAATAGGTCCGAAGCAATGGAAACGCTATCAAGTTGCGGATGTACAGTCAAGTCTTGGGAAGTTCTTGGACGGCGTTGAACGCACCCAAGCATACATAATAGAGGGAAAGATCGCAACGGCCGCCTTTTGTTCCTCACCGGTCGGTTCACCAAGTTGGAAAAAACGTTGAACTCTACTCCACCTGTGGCAATTTGACCCTACTGATATTTAAAAGACGGATCAATTCCATACCAATAAATTCCATCTTTGGCTCTGAAATAGTGAAATAGACGCCTTAGAAAGGAATGACACTATTCCGTTTCACCGTTAACGTCCTAGTGATTTTCTTCAAATAATAACGCAAATTCAACCGTAAATAACGACTGCAGAATAAAAATTGATTTTTGAATTTAATTAATAAAATTTTGAATAAAAATTATTGCTCGATCAATGAGGTTGCGAAATCGATCGAAAATGCGCAATTTTATGATACATCGTTTTATTTGGATTTAAGTACCCTCGTCTTCAGGAGAAGGAAGATATAGTTCCCACCCTTATATTACTCTAGTCTCTAACAATTTTATGATAGGCTAGACTGTGCCATAACAAGTGCTGTTTTATACCGGGCGTCCTAAGAGAATTACATTTTTCTAATAAGTGTACAAAAATAGGCTTCGTTGAATCTAATATAACAGCGTTCATGTTTTTATTTCTTTCTTTTTAAATGTTGCAATTTTACCTTTAAAAAAGCTGACATTTTTCCGCATTCAAATACAATTTTTTTTCTTATGCGAGTTTCATTAATTTTTTTTCATTAATTATTATTTAAATTTTAAATCAACCATACCGTTAAAAAAGTGAGATCTTGACGCACTTAATCCATTCATCCGCCTTCATTTTTGTGTCATACTGCGAAAAAAAATTCTGCTTGGAAACAATTTAAATGTTCTCACATTGATGAAATTCGCAATTTAGAAAACATCCTCGCGGCTTTAACCATTAGTTTGGAAAATGTATTACGCTCATAGGAATTTTAACGCTCTTTCAAAAAATGTCCCTATATTTAATGCCGCTCATAAAATCGACAATTTATGGCCGTTTTACTGCATTTAGGTCGAAATAATGAAGAAATCTTGAAGTAGAAAAAAGTCAGGGAATAACTTGGTCCGAAAAAAATTAATAAGAGACAATTGCGGTATTAGAATCGATTCCTGAAGTTAGCACAACTGTAGCACACCCACAAATAATATTAATATATTTCTAATTATACCTTGCATATTTTTTACAACTTACAATTATATGCCCTCGTTTGGAGGAGTCGTCGACCCAAGCGATAATAATATCCGACCCTGCGTACGATCCAGTCGGCGATATGGCCAATGCAATAAATCCCGTCGTCCTAGCGATCAATGACATGCTGATCTCGTCGCCGACAGCTTCCGGCGCCAACGACACTTCGCCGTCGAGGCGAATTACAAATCCCACGACGGCGCAGGGCAGGAAAACGGCCGGGAAAAATATTTTAAATTGGAATCCTTTCAAGAACATCGCGGTTTCGTTTCTCAACACGTACTAAGTAAATTTCAACGAACAGAAGCCGGCTTTACGCGTTGGGGCTGGGCAGGGACTTGCATGCAAGGGCGATGAGAGGGAGCACCCCCCAAGGGAGTCACGGAGGCAGCTGTTCGATCCCCTCCCTGAATTACGTTCATCGCAACGGATAGATTGATCCCCTGCTGTGTTTTCGAACAGTTTCCCGCCAAATAAACAATAATAAATTGTTATTTATCAATTACTGGTCGCTTTAGCTCCGCTCAAGAGCTATGTTGTCTTCCTGGGGCGTAGAGGGAGAAAGGGAAGGCGGATAAGTGGAAGGACAGCGAGGAAAGCGCCAATGGAAGGCGATTACGCTAAAAAATTAAAGTTTTCATTCTTGCCGCTGAAACGAAAATGATTTGTTTAAATCAAGTTTCGGTTGAAAACAACATAATTAGGGAGAGAAAGTGTCAATTTTCGGCTACAAAATAGAAATAAAAGTAAATGAATAAGTATTTCAGTGAAAAAAGTCTGTAGTGTAAAAAGTGTGGCAATGTTGATTTTTGAATGATTGTTTGTTCTGATAAAAGGACTATAATAATTCTACTCTAGTTCTAATATTATAAGAACGCTATTCTACTCAACTGTCGGCCTGTTTTCCAAATTCAAACAATATGAAAATTGTCACACTCGTTATTTTTAATTTATCGAGACGATTCTTGTTGGACAATTTTCCAGCCACGTATAAAAACGCGCAACAATATTATACGAATACCACTAAGGACCCAAACTTTATTTTTAGATAAGCATCTGCGTTTCTGCGATATTGCCAGATACTGTATTTTGTAAGTATTGAAGGTCCGTTTTTCACCCGGAATTATTCAATCTTTGAAAAAAAAAAAAATCATTTTTGGCAAAACTCAAATTTTATTCCACAAAAAGTCAAATTTTGCTTTCTTTTAAAAAGTGAAATCCTACGTTTGGAAAAACGAAAAATTGCCAACTTATTGGTAAAAAAAGAAGAAAAAAACCAAATTCCAATAGGGAGTTTTATTAAATTGAAAAACCGGAACCATAAACATAGTAACTTGCCAAAACGTAAGTTCCTTTTTGCCTAAGTAAGGTCTTCCACTCAACAATCTACCTACAATTGTTTTATTACTCCATTCCTTCATTTATGAAGCCCATTCATTTGTGAACGTTTCCAAAAAACAAGAAACTGGTCATTATGGTAATTTTAATTGCTTTTATTTTTCTTAATTTCCAAATTAAAAGCTAAGTTTTTGGTCTAACGATACATCACAGAAAGTATGAAATTTTAGCTAGAATGGAAGGATTTTTAAAACTTTGACAATTTTCTCAACTTAACTCTCTTGTCAAATTTTTGAAATCTCAACAATTCTTCACGATTGCTGCGATAACTCAAGAACCATACATTAAGGCTATTGACCCAGTTGGTCTGATTCAGCTTCCAAAACTACAGAAATTGATTTAAAAATACACCTTTTTCTGAAAAGCGTTGGATAAAATTAATTTCCTCCCACTCAAAACCCCCCAAAGTCCGAAATGAATTTGAGGTAGGTGAAAAATTGTGCCATTGTCGGACCTGGAAATAAACTTCACAAAAAATGTTGCTGGTGTAGTTTCTTCAGAAAAGTGTTGACGGCGTACGGTTCGAATTTTTGTAATTTGGATTCTTCATGGAACATAAAACATAGCATTTCAAGGAAGGGGGTTAGAATTCTTTCTATCCCCCTTTGGGTTAGAGCGATTATAATGGCTTATTTTGGAATATATTTATGTAATAAAAAACAATAATCGTGAAACATAATATCGACAGCCACGGTGCAAAAGCCTGTAAGTACATTTTTGGTCGAAATTAAGGATATGAGCTCCTGTGTGTTAGTAAGTGCTTGCGCACATTTTGTGATCGGAAAAAAAGGTGGAAAACGCTTCATCTCTTCTCTATGACGATTTTTAATTACCTGCAAGTCGGAAGCCTTCTTATTACAAAGCAAAAACCGGTAAGTCGAGCAACGCAGCACTACTTTCGGCAATGCTTGAAGAACAGTAAGTACTCTTGAGTTTTTCATGTTCTAAATAGTAAAATTATTTTATTATCGTGTTGAGAGAAAGTTTTATTTCCTTTCTACCACATGATTATCATCGAAAAAATGGTCTAATTCGGGGAACAGACGTGTTGAAAACCATTCCGACTTACAGAGTTTTGTTCCTGTCGTTTTTTCTAGTTCTGATCGACTTACAGCGGTTTGCACCCGACCTACAGGGTTTTGCACCCTGCGTACTGGTGTTGACATCGACATACAGGGAATCGGCTGTATCTAAACACTAGGGGCTGAGCGCCCCTGGCGGCTGCCGCCGCCCAACCCCCTCAGAGGGGGGCTTCGCCCCCCTCAGCTATCGCGCGCGGTCGGCCCGTCGGAGGGGCTGCGCCCCTCCTCTCGGGCCTTACATAAATAACTCGGGGTGTTGTCCTTATCACTCCTATATATAGTATACTATATTATATTATATAGTATATAATATAGTATAGTATATAGTATAGGTATGGGTATGGGTATAGGTATAGGTATAGGTATGGGTAGGTAGTAGTAGTTTATTATTTGTGTATGGAGAGTGGGAATCTATAGGTATTTTTATAGTAGGTAGTACTTAGTAGTAGTTGCTATAATTTGGTATGTAGGTGGTGGAGTTCGAACGTACTTTGTATCATAAAGTATTGGGTTTTTCAACTGGAGCAAAGTAGGAGCAAAATTAGACATTACAACTGTAAGTTTTCCAAGATTTGTAACTTGCACAGTGGATAACTCAAATAAAAAGTAGTCAATTCAGATGTTTGAATATACCAAAAGATAGGTAATTTAACTGTCCACATTTTCCCAATGTAATGTACCTATCAATTTTTCAACCGTTTTTGCGTTATTCTACAATATCTGTAGACGATACACGAAAAAATGACATTTTTCAACTTTAAACGTTCTTTTCATCTATTTAGTGCGAAAGAAACGAAGAATGAACCATATATTATTGATATACACATCATCAACTATCATTATGCTGAATTTGAGCGAAATCTATTTCAAAAAAATTTTCGCGAAAAATCCAAGGGGTCCCCCTGCGATTTTTTTCAACCGAACAGTTAACGAATTTTTACTCCTCTCTCAATACAGATAAAAATCTGAAATTTTTAGGAAAGTTGTGTCTCACCATGATGTATTTTTGTGATTTTTTTTATTTCTCGGAAAAATCTGCAAGTGGCCCGAAAAAATCGGTTTTTGAAAGCTCAAAAATTGGACTTTAACCGTGATTTTCGGGGTCAAAATAAAGGCGAATCAATTGTTTTATTATGCAGGAGTCTTCATTTTAACGCCCTACACACGTACATAGCAAAAAATTTGGTGAAAAAAATGTAAACAGAGCCAGAGAAATTATTTTCCGTAAATCGAGTTTTTCGCCGGCCGAAATTCCGAGCTCCGCTGGCATCGGTAATAGTGAAAAATTAAATTTTCGTTTTAAAGCGATTTTGAAAGCTATTCTTATAGGAAATTTGACGCTGAATCCGATTATCACGTCAAAACGGCGGAAATTTCACGACAACTATCAGTTTTTCCAGTTTAATACTACGCCACTCCTACGTTTTTCAACTTTGAAAATCCGTTACAAATACTTACAGTACTGTTCAAATTTGATTATTTGATGATTCCTACAGGAAATTAGACGTAGAATTCGAATTTAAAGTGAAAACAATCAAATTCGAACGATTAATAATATTTCTCGAATTTTTTTCGTTTTTCATACTTTTGAAGTTTCAACTTTGGGATTTTTTTTCGTCACGTTCCGGAAATGGGACAGATTAGGTGCTGTGGAAGAAAATGTAGAAAATTTAACGTAGAATCCAGTAAAAATACGAAAATGGCTAGCGTATATGATAGCTTTCGAGGAATATTCCACTTTATGTCAAAAAACGTGTTTTGACTTTTCTTCAAACGTTAATAGCTCCGCGGGGACACAACATAAAAATAAAATTAAATACACCAAATTGTAGGATTTCGATAGCTCTTTCTCGCCTCTGAGTAATATACCTATGTAAAAGTAGTCGGTTCAAAAGTTATATGCGAAAAACTTGCAAAAAAACGCAAAAAATCGTGTCATAAAACTTTAAAGTGCAATAAAATTTGAACAGAGGCCTAATTAAAAAAAAGAAGATTTTTTCACACGATCAGTTTGTCTCAATTGAACGGCACTATGATCAAAATTTGATTACCTATTCCCAGTTTCTCAATCAATTGGATACCCAAGATTTTTTTACGTCCCCTTCGGGCCGCTCTAGCTCCGGCAAAAATCGATCAACGAACGAATTCCTGTACTTTTTCGTTTAAAGAATTTATCTATGAACAAAATGCGCTCATAAAATCTCATCGCGTTGTGAGAATTTTTCGAGAAAAACGCGAAAAACTGCGAAAAAACGTGGTTTCGAAAAAGCTCAAATTTCGACATTTTCCTCCCTCTCGAAAAGTCAAGGTCCTAAATCAAAATTTCAAAGGTTTTTCACCGTATCATTTTCAAAATGCTAAAAGAATATAGTGCCAAATTAATTTTATCTCTTCACAATTTTTTTTAAATGCATGACGATTTTTCAAAAAGAAAATTTGAAATTCCGACTTTGGATCGCTATAGCTCCGCGGGGGTTTCACCAAACTTAACAATCGCAATTACAAAAATGTTCGAAATTTATCCGACTACAACTTTGCAATTCCCTTAGTATATGTAAAAGTTAATAGTTTGACCGCTAGGTCGCCCGAAAGCCCGAATTCCTGAAAAGCGACTTTTCCCAAAAACGACGTTTTTCGATACATTTCGAATTTTTAAGAATTTTCAGAGGCGAAATAAAAAATTCTAAGATTTTTTCAGCCGATGGCCTTAAATTTTAAACAGCCCCTATTTTTTTCATCGAAATCCCTCCGGCCAGTTCTTCAATCAATCGTATACCTCTCCTCATCCTCGTTGTGTAGTTTTATATATATAGATAAAGGAATGAAGGCCTTTCCAATGAATGTTGAAAATGAATGCCTATGATGTATAATTATAAAATTGGACCAGTTAAGGAAGTTTTAGACTAACTAGTTATGTGCACTCGTTTACTTTTTTCAGAGTTTTACAAGATGTTAAAAAAAAAACCAAAGCAGCATCTAACTTCGTTTAACAAAAAGTTCATTATTTTGCTCTAAGAAATAAGCTATTTCTCATTATTATAAACAATTTTCTGGCTTTTCATTTCCTTCTCCTTCTCTATCAGGTTCCTGGTCCAGTTGACAAGGAAGCCCTCCAAACTGAAAACATCAGTGGTGAGCCAATTGAAGTCGTAGAACTGGGAGATGAAAATAATCATGACCAAGATCCAAAAAAAAGACCAAGATCCAGTGCTCGGAAAAATGGCAAATACAGAGGGGTTTTCAGAAAAACTTTGAAGCACCGATTGGGCCAGAAACTCAAAAGAGAATCCGGGCTGGCATACGTTGGACTTGTTAATAAAATGTATGATGAGAGTCAAGCAAAACGTTGGGAGTACGTGAACCGGCCATCCAGACAGCTAAAACCTTCATCTTCGTTTGGTTGTCGTCGCATTTGTTGTAGTAGAGGGGTTGTGAGGGGGAAAAACCCAGGCGACTTATTCTCCAGATTTTTAATGGCTGGCCGAGCACTTTCACCCATTCGGGCATCTTCAGGGCGACGTGGAACCATGAGGTCCACAAGCTGTGGACCCCTAATCACGTAAGACTGAAACAGTGCCTTCTTCATTTTTCATTTATAATAAAACCGTTGGTGCGTTAAAACAAATAATTTGATTTTTTATTTATTTCGACAACCTCATTTTCAACCTTTTTGATGTATGCAAAACCCTGCAAGTCATCAAAACATGCAACCCGGAATGGTGTAAATTGCTGTAAGTCGTGTAATTGAGCCTTATAATCACATTTTGCAAAATAGATTTATCTGAATCACCTAGAAAAATCTGTCTAGGCCCTAGGAATGAATTTAAAGTGGAACTTGGAATTAGAAGTTCGTAGTATAAAAACTAAAAGGTTTTTATCGTTTCCTGAACATTTTCGTTTTTTGTACATACAGGCTTTTGCACTGTGGCTGTCGATATATCACGTAATGATCGATACTTTTACCATTTTGAGAATCGATACAAGTCATACATCGAATAAATTTGATTCAAAACTCGTAGGGTTCTCATTTGAGAATTCAATTTTCCCAAACCATTAATCGAATTAGAATCGGTAGGAGATACCTAGTTTCGAAGAAAAATACGCCTCAATATTATACGGATTATTTTCATGAATCGTCCAAAGTACCAACTATTGAAAGCAGACATTAATTTACGTTCTATCTAATGACTTTAGTTATTTCGATTCATCATGCTGCATTTACTTTAGATTACTTTTTCTCTTCGGAATATTCATTCGAATTCTCGATGGAAAATAATTAATACAGGTTCGGTAACTATAACACAATATATCGAAGCCGAACATGAATCGATACATCGATTAGTAACCTGTAGTGGCAACACTGAGCAAGTTTCATCCGATGTGCGACATGGCTAAAATCTAAGGCATCGAAATGAGAACGAACTCTCGCAACAACATAAATGGCGGATTGTTTCAGACGAGTTTTCGCTGTTCACTTCAGTCTTCACTTTCGGATTTCCATGTAAAGTGCGCCTTATTGTGTAAATACGCGAGTGTTGGTGTTTTCCTCCGCCGAATTAATTTTGCGATTTCCCCGTCGAAATTCCCATCGCGAGCGCGAGTGCATTGTGTTTTCGAAGACGTGATTCGATCTTCGAGATCGTCCGATTTCAGGTGAGCCCTCTTGAATTTTCACGCGTTTTACTCATATCTGAGCAATAACGAATCGCAGCATTTGTCTAGATAGTATTTTGTATGAAATTCGAGAAAATGTGATCCGAGAAGTTCTAATTTCGTTGTTGCCGAAAGAGAAGTCCTTTCATGATTTGGCTGTGATTAGTGTCACGATTTGAACTCATTAACCCGAGTACGATCTAGTGCTTTATTAAACTACTGGAGTGCGGACGAACTGAAAGAAACTTGACACTATTTCGTGTGAATCGTTGACTTCAAATAAGATTATGTTCGACCTGTCGGTTGGGTAACCGAATTTTTTCGGCAAAATATAGCAAGTGCGATTTCAAAGTAGAAATATGACGCGTATGTGTCCACTGGAGCATAATTACAATCATTAGTCGATCGATTTCGAGGAATGGTTGGAAATGCTCAGCTGAAATAATGCGAAGCAATGGAGAAACGGTTGCTCTAATTTATATTCTATTTATATAAATATCCACTACATAAATATCCACTATCTATTCCACTATCTACTATCCACTATATAAATACCATTTTTAATTATATTTAAATTTCTATGTATCTATATATATATTTATTTTATTATTTCGCCCCTTTCAAATCAAAAATCGATTAAAAAAAGAAGATATACTCAGTTTTCGTTCGTTAACTAATTTTCCTCGTTATTTAATGAGGTAGAATCATAATTATAAGATTAGTATCTCAAGATAAATCTAGGATAGATTTTCTGACACACAATTGGCTTCAAATACAGGTCAACATAGAAGTGAAAAATACAAACCTCCTCTTGAAAGTTAAAGAAACTTTCACCCTCAATAACATTAACATAATGTCAATTCAAAGGTTTGAATATGCCAAAAAATAGGTTATTTACCTAATATTCCACATTTTTCCTAAGTCAGTTTCTCAACCGTTTCTGCGGTATTCCACAAACAGTGATTGTGCGCGAAAAAATCTTACTTTTCAACTTGAAACCTTTTTTCTCATCCTTTTGGGGCAACAGAAACGAAGAATGTAGAATATTCATTATTGATATACACATCATAAAGTGTAATTATGCCAAACTTAAGCCAAATCTGAATTAATAAATTTTTCACAAAAAAAATAATAAATAAATAAATAAAAAAATAGAGAGATAAATCTGCAATATTTTTGAAAATTATCAGTTGATGATTTTTTACTCGACTGTAATTACATAATATAAAAATCTGAAATTTTCAGGAGAGTTGTATCTTACCAACATTGTATTGTTATGATTTTTTCTATGCTCGAAAAAAATTTGTAAGTGGCTAAAAAAAATTGTTTTCTTAATTCACGAAAATCAAACTTAAATTGAACTTAGCGTGGTCATAATAGCCGCAAATCAATTATTTTAATTCGTAGGAGTATTCATTCGGATGATATTATACACACGTACATAATATATCTAGTAAATAGTTATCCAAAAATCAAAGGTGCCACAGAAATTATTCGAGTGCCAAACCTGTCGGAATTTAGAACTCTACTGACGGATCTCCTCCTTGTTGTGCTGTTATATTTAGCACAAGTGAACGAATAACTTTCATCGGGAAATATATATTTCTTGTTCATTGCTTGGTAATTATGAGTAACCGAAAGTGATTTCAGTTAGAGAAACTACTATTTTACTAGGCTATTGAAGAAATCGTTCGTACATCCAATCATAATTGGACTACTATTTAAAGTGTAGGGCTTTTGCTAACTACATCCGCTACTTTCTGATAGTATATTGGTCGTAATCAAATTCTATACCATCAGTCTATTGGTGCAATTGAGCAAATCACTGTATCCGAATCGGGGTGGGGTCTCGCATCTGAAATGCGATCATGTTTTGTGTACTTCCGAGGGGTGCGTATCCATGGTGACGGGAAGCTGTCGGAAGCGCATGCGCATTTTGGTTATACCGCCCCTGGGGGCAACTACCCTTCGAACGTGTTCAGTATCCTCCTCTCGCCCAATCAATTCACTCTTCGTTTTACGCACATCAAGGTAAATAATGTTATTTATTATTTTTCGCGAGATGTTGTCTAGATTATCGAAAGTCAATTGCAAGCGGTGAATTAGTTGAATTAATTTTACACCAGCGAGGAAATTTCCAATTCCTTTGTCAAGATGTTTAATCGGATCTCAGAGATGTTTGCCTCTGATGTACCTCCCAAACAACCCCGCCCTCTACAGCTGGGAGTTTTTCGACAACATTTCCCAATCGATACTTAGGGGAAAAAAATCTGCATTTATTTGTTTTTACAGCTGTTCATTTATGATTTGCTTCAACTATTTGGGATGTATTTTTCACCCTTAAATTTCTAATTTTCAAAGAAAACCCGATCTTTTGATGTGGTAATTTAACCATATTTTATATTCATAAACTGGGAATTACCAGAAGGTTCTCGATGAATAAAAAACATTCTCTAACCCACTTCTTACTTAGGGGTGAAGTACTTTATCAGAAAAATGATATTCTCTGGCAATTATCGAGAATTATTATAAAATAGATAAGGAGGAACGTAAAATATACATATTTTATTACTCCCTGTGTGTCTTGAACGTTCTCTGGTTTAAAATCTGTATAACCCTTGTTACCTTTTTGCGTTTCCAACACGAGCAATGACTTAATATATTAAGCATAAAAAGTATTTTTGATTATGAAATTGAAGCTCATTATAAAGCACAATGTGAAATTGAGTTTTTGTACCCCATTTTGGTGTATTATTCAATAATAAAGGATGCGCGTCAACACTTTTCTGAGAACAAGAGCTAAATAGGAAATAGGATAACAGTTAAATTCTTGAAATTTTCACCAATAATCAATTCTGGCCTGAAAATAGCTCAATTCTTTAGTCAAGTTGCAACCTCAATACAAAGGTATTCTTGAGGAATTTTAAGGAGGGGTGATGTCTTTTTGAGACGCTGAATGAATTTCTACTATTTGACGAATTTTTTTTCTCAGAATTATTGGCCTTATGTATAAAAATTGTTCAGGGAATTATTGAAATTTTTTCCGTTTTTCATGATCAGTTCAAATTTT
Organism: Tupiocoris notatus; assembly: GCA_037159825.1. Lineage (NCBI taxonomy): Eukaryota > Metazoa > Arthropoda > Insecta > Hemiptera > Miridae > Tupiocoris > Tupiocoris notatus. Next base: position 1,097,634 of record JASJUZ010000035.1, on the reverse strand, counting down.
AATAAATTAAAATTCGCGTAAAATTTTTTTGAAATTCTATCGGGTTTTGGTTCTCCTCGTAGATCTGTATGTGCCGTTCAGAATCAAAATCGGGTTCCCCTCTCTCGTCGTGAGATATGAAATTGTTCTGGCATCTCACGCCAACTGGCCGTAAATCTTGATTTTCCCGTAATAGCCATCGAATCACGGATCGGACCTCCGCATCGACGAACGATTCTCCGCACCTTTTAGCGAAATCTCCCTTACAATTTCGAAGGGCTATTGGTTTAATTTAAGGTTTCTCGAAACCATCGAATCCTTCCAATCTGTTTTCCTCGCCGAATGTTCTTCCGCCATCTTTTCGCCCGCCTAGGTAATTTCGATGCTCTGCGTAATAGCCTCTTCAAAACTGATGGATTGATTCTCCTTTAATGCTTGAAACGTGATTCTCCGCGTTCCATGAACTTTGCTGCTTCGCTGGAGAAATTTCTTTTCGACTCCATTGTGTAATCAAGTCCCTGACCTGCTCTTCTAGATTTACGGTGTCTGTCGAATAGCTCAAATTGTATTGACATGTTAGTGGTTCTTTGTTCATACAACAGATTTGGGAATTGCTCAAATTAACTCGGTACCAGAGCTACTGGAACTTCTGAGGGAATTCCTAGATCTATTCCTCCTTCAACTTCGCGCTTTCCTTGTCCTCCTCGTCTTTCCCTCGTTTTATTGCCCTTTCGCCCATTAATGAAATTATTATCGAATCATTGTCTGTTATTGATGCTGCTACTACTTTCACCAAAAAGGCTATAAAAGTTTTTTTTCCAACATTAATTGTTTTATTATTTAATAATAAATTATTGGAGTCGCCAAAAAGAAATTCTTCAAGAAAGTTTTTACCAAAAAATTTTTCTTTGTATAGAACAATTTTCATAGCTCGCAAAATTATCAATGCCCTCATGCCAAATTTCTAAAAATCTGGAAAATTCTACACTAAAACTCCGATAACTGGAGAATTATTAAGGCTATAGACCCCGCGATGGTATTTACAAAGGAAATTGATGCAAAGCACACCTCTGTCTGAAGAACGTTGGAAAAAACCAATTTCCTCCACCTCGAAACCACTAAAAAATAACCTTGAAATTGAGGTTGCTATTTGATTGTTCGGTCTTCTTAAATCATTATTGAAGAAAAGAAATAACAAACCCCTGCACCACCTGCAGACCCTTATATCTGTAGCTTGTTTTTGGCGTTTTTCGAATTGCCGCCTTTTGTATTTCTTTCTGCAAAGCGTGGTTGAACCCTCAATATTCAACCCGCCCAATCGGACCCCATTGGCATTTCGTGGACCTTTAAATTCCTTGCCAGTCAACTATTCTATCGAAATGGTGAGCAGCGTTCGAATGGATATCATCAGCCGTTTGACCCTTTTTGTCAATAAACGCGCACCTTTTTCCCGACGAAATAGAACCAACGAATCATTGTTCATTACGTTGAATTAATTTTTTTTATTCTAACTTCTGTTTTAAATACTTAGGCTCTTCTGTGTTCGGGAAATTTTACTTTCATTGCGCTAATAACATCTGAAGGATAATAATGTCTACGAGAAAATTTGAGAGCTGAATACTTTTCTAATCTGAATCTCGATATAATTGTACGTATAATTAGTGATATTTTAAATTGAACCAGTTTTCCACTACGGAATATGAGTGACGTCGAGATTTTAATGGTTTCACAATGTCCGAAGTTAGTGGAAGCTAAAACGGCGTCAATCCTTCTTCTCGTGCGTGGGGGAAGCTCGAATGTGCGTGGGTAGGGGAGTCGTTCGACAATTCTGGCCGACGGACCAGTCGTAGCGTTTTCAGTGTCGGTTGTATCGTTCGAGTGACTCCGCGCGTGCTCTGTGAAATCAGTGTTGACTTCGACTCGATCTTGACGTTGTGGATACCTCAATCTCATAAGGTACCCGATACGAGAGGCGGTAGGAAGACTTATTTTCCTCGTAGTTGATTATTTTCTTGTCTCCTGGATTTAAGAAAATTATTAGTCTACAGTTGATTAGATAATGTTACCCAAAAATATTTCGAAGTTGTCAGAGTAAGTCGTGTATATTTTCACCCTCGTAGGAGGCAACGTAGAATAATATTTGAAATGGTAGGTTATATCGATGTTAGTTTTATCGATGGGTGTGAAATTAGTGAAAGTAGGAAAGGCACTGAAGTCAATTTTTATAAAAATGAACTGTCTAGCAGGTAAAAGGCCAATTTCTTTTAATGTCTGGTAATTGTAGGCAATGCAAATAACCTAGACTAAAGTTGTATAATAATGAGACTTTACCATAACGATCTACAGCGACTAATCCATCTTCCAGCCATTAGAACTTTCCTTAAACAAATACGTCACTTTCTCATTTTTTCCGGGGAAATAATCTTTGCCAGTTTTTATTGTCGAAGAACGTGTTAATGATATTTCACTGCTAGCAATTCTATTGATTATGGGCCCATCAGATCTCAGAGTACCTATTCTTAATTGAATAAAATTGGTCGTAGTATAGAAAAATAATCGAACCCTCAGATTGGCGTAATTAATATTTGATCTCAGCCTGCAGTAATGAAATGATTCAAAGTCTTATATCAGTAGAAACAGCATAATGTTAGATTACGCGCTATTCAATAATTAAAAATTGATTTATGGTCCTGGAGAACTATTGAATTAAAAATAGAAGATTGACCTTGAAATAGGTACGTTCTGGTCACCATTGGACGAGCTCTTGTATTTTTGTGATGAACCGGTTCCCATATTTTTTTGTGTCATCTCGAATTTGACGCAGGAAGTTCGTGGGTTTAAATGGTCCAACTCGTAGATCCGTTTCGAAAGCATGGCCACTTTTGTCGTGGGATGGATGACTCACGGTCTTGGAAACGTGTACGAAACTACGTTTCATATTTCGTTTTTACCAACGTAGGGAAAATAATATGCTTCCAAAATTTTGTTGAACAGGTAAGAATCTTCTCTAGTTGAAAAATAGAACCTAATAAATCAATGTCTAGAAAATTCGAATTTTTTTGTAGTTTATGTCGCAGGTTATATCGATGGGATTTTTTTTCACATCCGGAGTCTACAATGTGTGAAAAATAATAAATTTTATGACACGGTTATTCGTTAGAACCTCCTGATCGGGCATGAAGTGCTTTGCAGGCTGTTGTAAAAATGTAAAATTATTCGCAGATGAATCACCCCATCTGAAGCTGTAAACAAGATAATTATATATAGTATCGCGAAGGAGTTTACTCGCAAATCAGTTCCAGCGATTACACAATAATGGTTGGCGATTGGAAATAATTTAAAGCGATTAGAACAGTATTTTCTATTCGAAATCATACAATACAGAGCTATTCGGCAGATGTTAAATTATTTTCAGCGATCGCTCTTGAGATTATTATTCCATTACATTGTATTCGAGGGAAACTTGACCCTGAAATTTGAACTCCTTCAATATTTAAAGTTTGACGTCCGAAAATGGGATAGAAAATAAACGTCCTCCATGTCGACATTTTTCTTTGGCATTTATGAGAACTACGTGTATGAATTGATTGACAAAAATAATTTTCGGCCCGATAATGGCTCAATTCATTAGCAATGTCGCTACTGAACTTAATGAATCCTATCTTGACTCATCGAGTACTCCTCAGTTCTCAGTCCATTTGAAATCATTATTTTGCAGCGTTTGCAGTTGACAGTGATCATCGTTTTCTTGCTTTTGATTGCATTTCCAACGCATTTCGACCTTGAGTTTGATTAGTTGTCTTCGTAATCACGCGATGGTATTTTCCTTTAGGTACGGACCCGGTATTTAATCGATAAGAAGTCGATTTTCTCTCAGGTTTACGCATACTTAATGCTTCGCGTCGTCTTGATTCGAATTATGTAAATTCGATCTCTCCTCACTGATTTACTGCGCGAACGTCCTCTCGACAGCCAAATGACCGCGATTGCTATTCGGTTTTCTCGAAATTTCGACCGAAGTCGAGGCGATTAGGCGCCAGTTTCTATTTTGTCGCTAAGTCGGGGTGAAAATAGAAACCGTCACTTATCATAACTCATTAGGTGACAAATCCAGTCTGGAATCGATTTTCGAGGGTAATTTTTTTTGTATTGTGATTGTTTTGTAGATTAAATTATAATTCGATTGGATTTTTCCACTGAATAACTTATCGACAAATTTATTTCCTCGTATTCTTCTATGTTTAGATATGACGATAATTTTATCACTCAAACCGTTCAGCACAAATCGGCAGAAACTGCGATTTCGTCGGTTTTGAAAAAACTGCTAATAATCTTGCCTTATCTTAGATGAGTAATTCTTTTCAAAAATAATTCGAGTCAGTTTATTTAGCTTAACTGATCGGTGCCAATTCTTGACTGTTATCGTAATCTTCGAATCAAGTGTGAGTAATTTGCTCGGAATACCTCATCGGCCGTGTGAAAACGAAAAGCTGACTCTTCGAATCGTTAGAAATCGTCACCGATCGCAATTATCGTTTTCTTTGTCCTGCATGATAAGACAAACGCTATACGTATTTAGAACTATTATTTAAAAATAAAATAAATAAATAAAAACTATTGTAAAATTGTCAAATTGAGGTGAAAAATGAGTAATTATTATGCGAATGAATTAAACAATTATTTTAGGATATTAATATATTTAAAAAAAATAGGAGTTTCTTTTTAAATGAACCTCTTACTGACAAAAATAATTGAGATGTAGAAGGTTAGTAAATCGACTACCGATGGTGTATTTTTTTTTTTTTTTTTTGTTTGTGGATTTTTCATTGCGATTTCTTGCTTATTCCGGCCGTTTTAACTTGATCAACGTGGTCTCCAAGCCTGAGGGCGTTCGTGGATCTGAAATAGTTCTTTGTCTCGGGCAAGGGTTCTTCGATACTTGGAATTCGGAAGCTCAGGGTCATTTGAATCGTCGGAAGGACCGTTTACTCATCTTCTGGTTGTTTCATGTCGTGTGGGTTTGTCCCGACGAACATTTCTCATCCAGTTGGGCAACAGATATGAGGCATTTCACGTAATATGTATTTGATATATCAATTGGCATCCTTTATTGGGGATTTTCCTTTAGTGGGATTTTAATAATCATTCCACGACAAACAAATATCATAAATATCATAGGTACGTTAAATATAATGATTTTTTATTACAATGAACTTTCCATTTGTCGACTTAATTAAAATTAATTTATTCATTTTGTTACATGATTTCTGATTTTTTTTGTAGGTTGAGGGGGAGAAAAACGAGGCGACCTCTTCTCCATTCTTTTTATTATCCAGCCGAGTACTTTCGCCCGTTCGGGCTTCTTCAGGGCATTATAGGACCAAGGGTACCTATGGCCAGATATTGTAACTGGCCATAGGTACCCTTGGTCCTATAATGCCCTGAAGAAGCCCGAACGGGCGAAAGTACTCGGCTGGATAATAAAAAGAATGGAGAAGAGGTCGCCTCGTTTTTCTCCCCCTCAACCTACAAAAAGAAGTAATGCGACCACCTGGAGAAGAAAAATGATTTCTGATGTTACGCAGCAATGTTTCATTTTTTGACTTGGCTTGTTTTCCGCAATTTTTTTTCTTCTTTAAATAGCGAGAAAACATTCTATGAGTTATTATGACTTGTTCGGAACAAGGGGCATCCGTTTAAATTCCGGAACTAGATATTTTGTGAATATGGAACTTCGAGTGGGAGATACTTTAATTGCAACGATCTTCGATGCAGAACTTTAGTTACAATATCTGATGCCATCAATGCTGGATCCAGCTAGGGACTTCTTAGACTGTTTCCACCTTCTGCTAATAATTATCTGAAAGCCATGTACCAACTTCAATCCCGCTTCGGCCAAAATAACTTTTCAATTCAATCCTACTTACGAGAGATATTGTTGAAATCATCTAGGTGTCATTCCATTTTTTTCTCTACTCGCAAAGAAAAAAATTGCCTCCTCGAATTCGCCGTTCGAAACCATTTCCCAAATCGACGACTTTCCGAATCTAGACGCCGAAAATTCATACGCGAAGAGCGGGAGCTCTGAGAAGCTCTGGTATTCGTCCTAACGGAGCTCTCACCCGTTGTTTTCATCCGATCCGCCGCAACATGGCTCCTTCACGGCCCGAGGCTGATGACCACGACGAATGCGGATTCTCCAACACGTGGTCTCCGAATTTCATATTCAGACCGTTGAAATATCGTTAATAACCGGTTGCTTCGCGAAATAAGGTACAGCTGCGAGATGGATTATTTGTATGAGCCTCTACGAAGCTAGGAAGACCCGTAATCGTCCTCGAGTGACCGAAAATCATTTTTCGGAATTCCGCTTGTATTTTCAGACCATCAAAACATCCTGGTTTCTTTTGAGTATTCTCTTTCTCCCACGTTCTTTTCGCATCAGTTCTACAAAGGGAACTCGTACGGTAATCATGAGAAGAGAGAGCAGATCGATTAGTCTTCTTTCACTTGGTTAGTTATCCGAGCATTCCGTGAGAGTTAGGCGAAGGAAAAGCCTGCGAATCTTGCCTTGTCCGAAGAAGACAACGATTTTAAAGAAATTGTAGTGCCTGAAGATTTCAGAAATTTGATTAGGAGGTTCAAAACTGATAAGAAATTACTGCTGTTCAATATGGCCGACTGGTATTTCAATTGGTGTTCCTTGGGATTTTTCAAATACTGTTCTGAAATGTTTGTGTTGTTTTATGCATTGATGCAGCCGAAAGTTGAATATACTAGCTACAATGCCCGTTATGATAACCAAAAGCGGACGTTAGATCAAAATTCATACACAATCGAATTGTTAAATTGCAGTCAAGCAGAAAACCTTGGTTTCTTTTCTTCATTGATCTATCCCTTAACAGGATTGTAACTGTTTTCTCGAATTGGCTAACAGTCCATTATCAGTTTCTATGTCTGATGATTCATGACCGATAAAATAAAGCGATAAAATCCTCTGATCGATACAGCAATGTGAAAAAATTTAGCCTAAAATCTGCTCCTGGTTTCAACGAGCTTCTGTGTAAAATTTCTGCTTTGTGTGATCATTCGTTTGGTCGTGAAAGAGTTGCAAACCTTTTTTTTTGCCTTTTTTTTCATTTTCATATGATGATGGAGATGGTGTTTGATGGGGAAGCTTTCAAACTTTTCCAAGACCTTGTGGCAACATTGTAGGCCATCTTAATGTGAACGCCTATTAAATTCGGTTCTAAATGACGGTTTACGTGGATCAGTGGTATTTTTACCGTACCATCAGTTTTCTAAATCCTCCTATCTTGGGTTTCAGTTCTAGAACGCGTTTCAGTTGAATGGAGCCGTTTTAGCTTGAAGAAAGCCGAGTATTCGAACAGGAAAATAAGAATTGCAGTAACTAGCTTGCCTTTTAACCAGCTAACCCGTGCATTACATCGTGCCGCCAATTGCGCTGCTTTTGATTTTTTTCTCCTCGTCTTTTTGTTGGCCATTGAAATTGTCAGGAAGTTACTGATCGGGAGGAAGGGTGTACCGACAGGAAATAGGCCCTGTCGCGCGGATCAGCGCTTTGACTAGACCGGAATTGGACTTCCACTGTATGCCGGCCTTTACTTGTCACCGATTCATCATTCGCGTTTCGACTTGTACGACTGGAATTTGTACCCCGGCGTGGTGTAGCATTCTTGTACCGATTTGTTCTCTTGACCCATAGGGTTTGTAAATAATTTATATTGATTCTTCTCCTCCAAACCCTTCAACTTATTTAGCAAGCTAAAACTTTTTTTTATTCAATAACAAACTTTTGTAGTCATCCAAAAAAATGTCCACCCCTCAAAATTTGATGTTTTACGTTTCAAGGCATGTGAAATCCGAATATCAAATTCAAAATGATCGAATGCAAATGATTCGAAAGTTTATCATTCCTTTGTTTCAATTATCATTAAAAAAACACCATTCATTCGGGATAGTAACTATTTCGAAAATTTGCGATCGTTTCCATCTAATAACTATAAGGGAAAGCTCCTAAGCAACTATGGTAATTTTGAATATTTTTATTTATTTTCTAATAACAATGTAAATTCTTCGCGATACAGCTGAAGAGTGTTAGATTACCATTCCAACGAGTAGAGATCGATTTTCATAGCTCCGAAATTTCTATCCTAGTTATATCCAGGAGTTATAAGACGGATTTTTTATTTTTATTATTTTTTAAATTTATTTCTACATGCTATGAAACATAAAACATTAAATTTTGGGCGTATTTAGAAAAAATTTTCGTTGACGATTACAATGGTTAATATTGAATAATATTCCAAAAATTCTGTGCGCCAGTTTGAGGTAAAAAATCTCGAAAATTACTCGTTAGAATGCTCGTCAGACACTATCTCAAGCTGTAACGTTAGGCGATTAATTTGACATTTAATTAAGTAATTAACGAAAATAAAAGTATTCAGAATTTTGATTTTCACCTAGGCGTTCGCCCTTATGACTACCTCCTCGTCTTCTAGTCTTGTAGCTGAAACATATTCTGTTTATATTGCTCAGAAAAATCGGTAGTGAAAGAAACTGTTGGCCTTGAAATGTTGGACGAAATGATTGCTACTGCGAGTTGTTTAACCGCGATGCGACAAAGGATCGCTCAAGATCTTCGGGGAGAGCTAAACTGTCACTAATTCACGATCGTTCACCCGCATCGACGGTGGAACAAATTCGACAAAAATGTTCGGAAGGTTTTCCTTCTTTTAACTTTTTCCACCGACTCCGTGGGCTTGCCGGACCTTGAAAGTGTCTTTCTTCACCGGGGAAGACGTTCGGCTAGGAAGCCACGACCGAGCCAATTGTCGACATCCCACTCGGGAAACCTACGGAATCGCTGAACTGTCTAGGCGATGATATTCATCTTTCAGCGGTCGTATTCTCCCCACCGAATTTTCTAACGTCGCACTTCTGCCCACGAATCGCCTTCATCTGTAATGAAACCGACGCCTAGTTCCCCCTCAGATGTGAACAGCTGGCGGACGAAAACAACTCGTGCGAAGTTGCACTTATGCGATGGAATTTCAACTGTTTTCGGTATAAAAATACTCGTCAAGCTGAAAATACGTCGGGTCTGGAACGTGTCTTCAGCGCCGCAGCACAGAATATTGATAGTTACTAGCCAAAGCAAGCTTTTAAAATATACACTTAGTTTTTTTTTTCAAAGTGCCATTATCGTACCCATAGATCTTATATTAATGTAAAAAATATATTTCATTTAAAATTAGTGGACTATTCTTCGTCTCGTATCCTCGTGAAATGGGATTCCAGTTCCCCAGGGTGAGTGATTTAGTAGAAAAAATAATTATTTTTGTAACGCCCCTCGATAACTTGATTTTTTCACCGCTCGCGATGACATCATCAATTCGAAGAAAATCAAACTATAATAATATTACTCTATCTCTCTCTCTCTCACACACACTCACACACACGTACACAATTGTAGTGTCCAGTGAGTAGTTAATTGCTGGAAAATTAAAAAAAATTAAGAAATAAAAATAAAATAACAATGTCAAAACCGTTTAAAATTTGATGTATATGTATGTATGTTCGATTATGATTCTAACGGGAAAGGAAACTCAACGGGAGAGCTTGAATTATGATACAACATTTCTTGCATCAATTTTGATGAAACCAACTGAATACTTGCTTCATATACGTACATTTTATCGTATACGCATGTCCATTTTTCCATTGGCTATCAACTAGCTTAACTGATCGATGAATTGGAGCCAGTCGAAAAGCTGCGTGGAATCCTTGAAAATCCCTCCAAATGAACCCGTTCCTTGGTTGACCGTTCGAAAATGGGATCGCTACTGCTATTGTCATGAATGTTTCGAAGGCTACGATACTATTATGGCGATCGAGATCAAAGCGACCGGAATTTACCGATATTAGTGGCCGCTTGAGGTTCGCCTAGGTGTTAAATACTCAGACGCCTATCTTTATTTGGTCGTACCTACAGACATACTCAATAGATTTAGTACAATGCAAGCGCCGTTTTACTACAGAGAAATTAAACGACTTAAATGGCTCTTGGCTGCTCGTTATTCTTCTACATCGTTAGCGATAACTGTTGAATGACTCATTTTATCGAGGTAGGTGATTATTTTTCGCCGGGACAATTAATAATCCATAGCTTAAATGATCAATAAATAAGCGTTTATGACCATTATCCGCATGATTCGAATATTTGCGTACGAGTCGAAAGATGCCATCAGATCTCTCGCTTTTTGAAAAGTAATGCTCTTTCTCTCCCCAAGGCTTTCGTCTTGGTAAGCGATACCAAAGCGAGCAAACATTGTAACCGATATTCAACCTTGACAAACGTTTCTAGTCCGGATCCTCTTAGTTGAGTCACCATCGCGTCGAAAGACGTTTACATGGGCCTTGGCTTTGTGTACAAACTGACTCAGATCTGCCCATGACTTTGTGAATACTTCTATGTCGGATTTATGCTATATTCAAAGATGAAAAACGAGGAGAACGTCGAAAAAACGATGTAAATCAGGGCTGGGTTTATTATAAAGTAAACCTAGATCAAATATCTTGGCGCTTTATTTTTTCGCATTTTTGAAGTCAGCAGTCTCAAGTGGTATTTGTTGTGTCTGTGGATGATAAGCCTGGAGCTCGACCAAGCCATATTGATAACTTCATCGCGAGACGAGGCGATAAAATCATTTCGGTATCGGATTATTCCAGTCCTCGAGGAACAAGCGAGAGCCCTCTGACCTCTTTCGTAATCCGTTCAATCGAATTGGATCAAATTGAAAGAACATTTCCCGCTATTTCTGCTTGGCCTATCACGCCGAGGCATTTTCAGCCGCATTCGACATTTCATCGATCGGTTTCGAACAGAATCCGACCCGTCAGTATGTAGAAGTGCGGTGAGACCAGAACGACCCAGTTAGGAACTCGCCAGCGTCCTAGAAAACATTTAAATTGAAGGTACATGTCAACTGCTGGGGTGTAGTGGTCTTCTTGCGTTCGATGTGCGTATCTTGGTTTCAATGGAAGCAGGCGACCGTATTTACCATTCAGTGCAACCTAAAGGCTGATATTGCCATGGTAATATTTCCCTTTCATGTTTTCACTTTATTTTATCAATAATGAACCGACGAAGGCAATCGAGACTCATTTGCAGCGTTATATAAATAAATTATGCAACCCTACCTCAACGAGCATTCACTCACGTCGTCGGGACCACTCGTTGTCCAGAATCATCAACTCCGCATAATTCTATCGTCTTGCTCGGCACGTCTCATCCTTACATCCGCTTTCTCGTCGGCTTTCTTTTCTTGCACTAACGGTTGCATTAAGTTGTTTCCCATAATTTCACCTCAAACGAACTGGTAATAGAAGAATTATCGAATTGTTCAATTGACGAAATGAAAAAAAAGCGGGAGAATTACTTTCATTGTTGATTTGGAATATAGATGATTCCCGCGGGAATACTCTCATTTTCCGGTCGAGTATTATTTCTAATGGCACTATCTCCATTGTTAGGTGAACGGCAATTCAGATTGGGAATTATGAGCCTGGGAAGTATTAAGGCATCTGTAGAATCGAAAAGAAGGGGGAACGCTGCTGAGTGTTCAGTAGTTTATTATTCCTTTGCTTCAATTATGATTTAAGAAGACCAAACATTTTTTATGGAGAATTTCAAACGTTTCCACCTAACATCGAAAAATAGAAAACTCCTTAGCAAGTCTGGTAATTAAAATTGTTTTTATTCGTCCTAATTATCTAATTAAAAGTTAAATTATTTGCCTCACGGTACAGCTAAAGTATATTATATTCAAGCGAGCATAGAATTATTTTCATAGCTCCAAAAAAACTTAGAGTAGGCCAAATTTCTGATAATTTCAAAAATTATACTCACAGCTCGGGAACCGTTGAAGCCAAAGATCTAGACCTGTGTTTTCATTCGATTCAGCGTCCGGAAATCAATCGAAATAGGAACCAAGTACACTTCTATCTGAAAAAACGTTGCATAAGACGAATTTGCTCCCCTTCATAGCCCTCCAAAAATACTCTTTTAATTGAGGTAGCGATTTGATTAAAGAATTGAGCCATTTTCAGTCCAAAATTGATTTTTGGTGAAAATTCAAGAATTGAGCTGTTATAATTTCCTCACAAAACTGTTCACGGCGTACGGCTGACAGAATTTTGTTAATTGGATATTCGGATTCTACATGCCTTGAAACGTAGAACATCAAATTTTAAGGGGTTCGACATTATTTCCTATTTGCAATGGTTTGTTATTAAATCATTGCAGATTCGACAAAATCAAAGTACCTTAGCTGATAGTTCGGGTTATGGAAAGAAAGGTCGTTTTCCGGTAAACTATATTTCAGTTTTCATATATTTGTTTATTGTACTGTTATGAATTTGAGTAGTGTAACACTTTTACAATGTTTACATTCAACGTCTTTCAAATTATTGTCTGTGCCAGTCTTCATTAGACGCCAAAAACTCGCCGGAGTTTGTGTTTTTCAACCATCAACCTTCAACCTTCTTGCTCTATTTCTTCTCTTTACTTCAATTTCTTAACCTGTTTTGAATGCTTTCCGTAGATGAATAGTCAATGACTCAAAAACGTTGAATATTTGTCTTCAGCTAACAATAAAAATTCGCGAATAAATATTTTACACACACACTTCCTAGTTTGTATTCATACTTTTTAAACTATTTACGCTCTCGAAAAGTATTCATACTTTTTACGTGTTTCATAGTTCTCTACCCCGTTATAATAAATAGGTCGCATTTTATTCGCTGGAAAAACAGCGGTGAACCGTTTATCTAATAGATTATTCAACGTTGACCGATATAAATCTCCCACGATGCGTCTGGAATTTTTTTATCCTACGAAGGCTTTCTTCCTACATGGTAATTACAACTAGCGGCTGCCAAGTGTTCGTTTTCATATACTAGCATCCTCCCTCAAACTTCCGTTATTTCGCTTTCTTCTCCCAATTCCTCTCGCCACATTGTCCTTCCTATCTTCGGAAACGTCAGGTTGATAAAAAGAAACTGCGCAACCGTTAGTTACTTCATTTGCCATTCGGTTCTATTTTCCGCTCCGACGAATCCCGAGTCGAGAATGTTTTCTTGTATAACTCCGACGTCGAATCGGCTATTTCTCAATTGTCGAGTTGTCGTCGCCGAGGGAGCTTAAAATTTTGTGATGAAGAATATAAAACGTAGTTAATGGTCTTACAGGGGTTATTAAAGCCGTTGTTTCCTTCTTTTTCTTCCATTTTTTAAAAAATTGTTTTAATTGGAACCTTGGACAATACGAAGAATGTGATGAACATGAAAATGCGATGAGCCGCATTCCTCTGCGAGACCCTCGAAAGCTTTTAGGCTTATGCGAAGCCTTCCTGGGCCCGGTTGGCCTTGACATCGACCTCCCACTTTCCATTCGATTAGTGATGCAACGGTTACTCAAGACAACTCCTATTAACATCCAATAATGAAAAACAATTGATGAACGTCTCGTAAGTTAGATTGATGTGACACAGAAGTAAACACATTCGAAGGAGTAAATTGGAAAATAATGGCAAAAACGTTGTAGACAATCGATCTGAACCTTTTTTCAGAAAAAGTTGCCTCGTTACTTGAAAAATGTTGGTTTTAACAAATAGTTGGATAGGATCTAAATAGCAGAAACTTGAACATTTATAATTTGTTTTCGAAAGTACGAAAAACGGTCATTAAGAGTAATACTTTCATTTTTCGTCTACTGAAAACCGTTCGCTTCGACCATCAATAATAGTTATACTCTGAACTGAACTGAAAATAATATGACGAAATACTTGAATTAAAATCCAAAAACTCGACAGTGAAAATTACCCTATTAAGGCCAATTATAGCTTACATAAGGGAATCTCGTGAGAAAACTCTAATTCCGATGGCGCCTCGTTTTCAAAGTGGGCCACATCAATTAGCTGCATTAATTCAAAGGACTCGAGTTGCAAACGCTCAGTTGAACAACTCCTTGCTTTCAACGAGCATAGTGACTTGCAGTGCTTCTACTGAATACTTACAGTACCCTGGATTAAAGCTAAAATAACAGTTCTGTTTACATTACAGCCCTACTCGGGTAATTGTTCCATTTTGTTCCTCTCAATCGGACACAGGAATGTCGTCAGTGGGCTTAAAATAAAAAGGAAATGTTGTTCTTGAAAGAAAGAAGTATTTTCCCAAATTTTTTTTCCTTCTTTTTTTTTTATTTATTTTTAAAAATTTTTTTTTTACAAAATATTATAGCGTAATATTCAAAATGCTTCAGTTCCCAATAAGTAAATACTTGTGCCGGGAACTGGAGCTGCACCGAGCCAGTTAAACAACATTATCACGTTTAGATTATTCTGTCCTCGCCTATTTATAAACTTACGGTTTAGACTATACAATTGTTACAAATCTTACTTAATTTAATTTCTTCAACTTAATTTTTAACATGTTACAATTATTTATTTTAATTTTAAATAGATACCTACACATAGTTTACACTCTTAAGACATATATCGACCGTTTTCCTTATCTGCTGAAATTCCTATGGAAAAATTGAGTAGTATTGGAAAAAAACTATGGTACGTTGAAAACAGTGTAAGGCAAGGGTCAACGCATAATAGTTACTGTGCAATTTCTAAGTTGCACTATTTTGCGAATAGCGCAGGACTCGACATGTTTGAAGAGTCGATTCTTGAAATTTAGCGTGGAATTCAAATCAATGTTGAGTGCAATTTATCAAATTCCCAGTGCGCAATTTAGTCATATTCGAAATTCTTGGCGAAAAATGCGGTTTAAATTTTTTTGGAGAAACGTAGGTATTGCGATTATAAGAAGGGCGGACGTTTCGTGAGACGCGGTAGAGAAAATTCCAACATTTTTTACCCGTCGGGAAAACTGTGGGGATCTGGAACCGAGGGAAATATTTCCTGTTGGTTTTCTGAGCAACACTGATTTTTCCTGAGGCTTGACAAGTCGCGTAGGGACCATGGTAATTTGTGAAAATGGAGTTTCCCCCAACCAATCACCTTCCGGACCCCCCATGCTCTATTCAATGTCTAACGCTATCAGCGAATCTCAACGCATCCAATATCGCACCCGCTTTCATAAAATATGGTTGTGATTGGTTAATTTTCGCAAGGCGCGATCGCACGGCTCGAAAAATCATCGGAGCTGGGAAAAAAATTATGCCGTCGAATATGTGGGCCGTGAGCCCTTGCGACGCAGCGGCCGAGTTTTCAAAAGTGTTTCGCACGGGGATAAATCCGACATAGCCGTGGAATAATTTCTCACGACGTGCACGCTATACAAGACGATGAACTCATGAAGTCGCAGATTGTCAAGAGTGTGAGAATTTTCCTCGAATATTCTCCTTTTGTAAATCTGAATCTGTCGGAATTTCTATGTTTAAAAACAGGCAAATATACTAAGCAACGCAATGTGAGAGCAGCTTTTCCTTTATGGTACATACCCGTGAGATGTAACTTACTATGGAAACTTGCCACCGTTTACTTTCCTGTTCGGACGAGAATTCTAGAATTGGCCTGGTCCGAAGTGGATTTCCTGAAGCGAGTCAGATTACCGCATTAGCTCGTCATTGCTATTGCCCTCGGATTCCAGCGTTGCATAAGTCGACAGCATTGCAATATTAGGCCAACGTTTACCGTCGGGTTCTACAGACTTTTATCTGAATCACCAGTGGAACGATTAATTTCACCAAGAGAGATATCAATGTTGATTGAAAGTCGCTGATAACGATTGTACAGTCGTTTATTACTCATTTGCTTCAAAAATTATGATTCGAGGAGTCCATCGGCTTCTAGTAGTATCTATTTATGAATTTTTCCACCTAACAACAGATTGGTAAGGAAAAACTCCTTAATAAAAAATGTCGTAATTTAAAATATTGTTGTTTTTCTCGATTACTTAATTCTGTGTCAAAAAATTTGCCAAACCATACAGCTTGAGTGTTAGATGATCATACCAACGAGTAAAAGGCGATTTTTATTGCTCAACGAATTCTTGAGTTACTATCCTTAGTATATCTCTGCTCTCAAAAATTCCACATAATAGCTGCAATAACTCGAGAACCAATAAAGCTATCATCCCCGTTGTGTATTTGGTATCAATTTCTATAGATTCTTTGACAATGAATCAAATGAGACTATGGCAGGTCGATAACTTTTATGTTTCCCACTGGGGTATAGTTCGAGAATTTTCAGAGTTAAAAAATTGTTCTATACTATTTGGAATCAAACCCTTTTCAGCGGCATCGTTATACGAAAAAATTAACTGGTAATTTTAAATGTAAGAAAAATAAAAAAAATTAAAATTCTATAGTTTTCCCTCATAGTTTACCTATCCGTTCTTTCCTATCGAGCGTCAGATTGTTGTATCTGGACTCAGCATTTGTCTAGAACTCATTTGCTGTTGACGAAACTGATTCTAAGTGTGTTATCGAAATTCGATGGCCGATTTTTTTTTGGATCGAGCCTGATAGCATCTCGGCGAAATGCACGAATAAAAAAATTAATAAATATAACCATTTCTCTCATTTTTAACAATTTTTTGATTCGCCTGTAATATCAGCTCTAACGATTTTCTCTTTGTTTCAGATATTCCTACCTTCTGGTTATAGTTCGAGGTGAGTTTATATCACGATTCTTATTTTTCTCTCGCCGACCCAGATCATCTATCCTTTCGCGTTCAATTTTCCGTCCACGATTTTTTCGATCAACCTCGCGCCCCGTCCCGTTTCACGGCTCTCTCCTAGCTCGAGGCCCGCATCGGACCTGTTGACCTTAATTTCTGCTCTTTCGATCGGAGTGCACGGTCCTCAACCTTCGAACCGAAGTTCATGATCGGAAACTTTCGTACGAATCGTCTAATGGCATTTAAATTGTATCCAGGGCCCCGCTTTTGTAATTTTGACCCTTGATAGGTCCAATAAAAAGTAGTCGAGTAAAGTTCGAACATTATCACCGCGGCGAAAGAATTTTTAACGATCCTTTCCGCAGTAGACGATGCTCGTTGAAATAATGATAGCGTTGGAGAGCACGGAACAAAAATTGTACTTCTCGTTAACCGCACAAACTTGAATGTCATCTCGTTTCCGTCGTGATCTCGAGTTTGCATTCCTTCGAGGCCCATGAGGACTTGCGGGTCATCCTAAATCCCGTTGTACGCATTTCGAGACTAACGTTCATTCTCTTTAGATCGTCCCTTAATTGCAGTCGTAGTCTCCGCCTGTGTGGTGCATAATTATAACAAGTTTCCCTCCTTTTTTTACTCGACTTCAAAAAGAGAAGGTTACTTTTGTTGATTTGCTGCGTTTTTTTCGGTAACAGTTGTGCGCTGGAATTCAGCCCCTGTAAATCCTATCGGTTTTTTTAAATATATTATTTTTTTTGTTGGGATTTGAGTCTAGTTTGCAAGCTCGAATTTTTGTTTTGATTGGCGCAAAACCAAATAATTTTTAGGCCATATATTGCGCTTTTATATGGAGAAATGATGACCAACAACAGGCCGATTTGAGAAGACAGTGGATCCGAGTTGAGCTCTTTTAGAGCTCCTTGCCTTCCTGCTTTTCGATGACAACTATCGGGAAGCGATTATTGCATCGACTGATCTCTATTTTAATAATAATATCTAGGTATATCCGATTAGATGTTAAAAAAGTATATTTTAATTGAAAATCGAGCGATTTCACCTTTTTTATATTTATTTTTCTCCTCACTTGGGTAGAACTTAACTCAATTTTTTACCAACCTGAGGAATTGATGCTGTTTGACGTGAAATTCAACTCTGTTAGAAAATTGTGGGAAATCTGAATGATAACAACTTAGTTATCATTGTCTTCTTCGACGACGATTCGAAGTTGAATTTTTTCCAGCTCGATTTTTTTTCATTATCTTCAGCCCACTTGTCGTTGGCTTCACGATTCGTTCACAAACTATCGAACAACGGAAGTTGTCCAAAAGTCCTTGGTTGAATTATTCATACGATCGCGTCACATTGGAAGCTACCGTGGCAAGGCTGGCATCCGGTTAAGGTCAATCGGCTGTCTTGCATCACAAAATCTCATCCAATTTTTTCCTGATTCCGACCCCAGGAATTCTATCGAATTCTAGTACAATCTTAGAATGAAAGTTGAATAAATTGAGGGCTGGTTTCAAATTTCTTACGAAATGATGGTGCATTCGGACGTATTTAATTATCCCTTCAGTTAATTTATTGAGATACTAATGGTGAATTCATAAAAAGAAATGAAAACAAATGTTGATGCTAGTTAGATTGCTTGTTGGCGTTGCTTATACAGCTAACTCCAATTCAATTGTTTTTGTGGATAAAAATATCTTGCCCAACAACATTTCTTCGCCCATTTGGACGCAGAGTGAGATTTTCCGTGACGTTTGTTTCAAACGTTCCAGGTGTGACAGATAATTTCAAAGAAGTAGTCTGTGGAAGTGCGATACTTCTATTTTGCTGCTAGATGGAAAAATTTACCGTTCTTCTACTGCCCCTTTTTACACCATCATTGATAATTTTTCAGGCCAGGCTGGCTTCCATCAGATCAATAATTTTTGAGATGCAGCTATTTCGAATTGTGCGAAATTACCGTTTCATTCAGTTACCCTTAGTTTTCGAATTTTCCAATTTTGGCGTATTATTTGATAATGAACCATTTTAATCGCTCACGAAAAAAGGTTACGTTTTATAGCATGTAGAATCAGAATATCCAAAAAAAATTCTTTCCGTCTGCCGTCACACTTTCTTGAAGAAACCTCAAAATAAGACCTACGTGTAAGAAATTTTCTTAAAAAAAAAAAAAAAAATCATTCTCGTCCGTCATCAGACCTACGTGTAAGAAATTAAAAAAAAAAAAAAATCTCGTCCGAAAATGGCTCAATTTTCGAGATATTTTTGAGGAGTCTCAAAGGGAGAGGAATTCGTATTTTCCAAGGTTTTTGAAGCGCAGGTGTGTTTGATATCAAGTTAAATAGGTTTTTGACGTTGAATCACCTCTACGGAGTTGAAAGCTTTCGACCCCTTTTTTTCTGCTAAAAATAAATACGATAAAAAATACTCCATTACGTCGGAATCTGAGTATCAATAACATTGCTACATTGTTATTGATTTTCTATGTTTATTAGTAGTACGCAAAGTCGTAGATATCAGTTGTTTGGACAGTCTATTATTTAAATCGTTGAATGCACCTTGAACTCACAGGTGAACCTGTAACGTCGATTGTGTGCGACTCAAGTCAAAACAACGTAGTCGACTTTTCGACTTGATATGTTCGGCGAAGCCTTTGATTCTCGAGGTATCGGAAGGTCGCCACCGGTTTGACTTGAGAAGGGAGATATGACGCGAGGTACATGTGTGACTGAGATGTCGACACTGCGACAAGAGGGCCGAACGGAGACGGAAAGAATGAGCTAGACTTCATTGAAATACCACGGAGGCACCCGCCTTGAATTCCGATATCAAGGTGTTCTGCCTGGAATTCAGGCCTTCCTTCCTCGGAGCCGCAGGACGCGGAGCCCCTCTCCTTTAGTTTTGCTTCTGTCTTGAGCGAATGCCGGCGCAACCTGTTCGGTGGGAAAAGAACAGCCAGCGTTAGCAGTGGCGAATCGGCTTCGTCGAACGAATTCACTTCTCCGACGATTGTTTATTGGCATTAATGCAGCGAAAGGGAAAATACCTTGTATCGAGGGTAATACTGACATAGTGGAAAACGTTATGGAGGATTTTGATTTTTCATAGGTTGTGGTAATTGGCTCTTCTCCCGTTTCCATCATTCACCTTTCAACTACACATTTTCTAACTCATCGAAGGTTGATACTTATCGAATTTCCTTCTCCGCTTTAGAACTCGCTTATCCGTTTCTATAGATAGATAGTGTTTATTTGTCCTCTTTATATTACAATTTTATTAATTGCTACAGATAAATTAAAATATTGATGCTTCTTGGTTACATTTTTATTAATTATTTTTATTTATTCTTATCATTTTTATTTATTTTTATTCGTTATTTTTATTTCATTCTATTCAAAGGAGAAACTGTAAACGTTTCTTGTTCAAACGAATGTTTTTCCTTTCCACGATTGAATAAAATAGCACGAAGCGAGACCTCATTTCTCGTTTCATTAGCGTTTGAAAGGTGAAGCTTTCTTCGAATTTTTTCGTGTCTATTCTTCAGCGATCGGTTGCGTGAAATATTTTTATAGAGTTGAAAAATGTACGATTGACCACTGTAATCGCCCGAAAAAATAGAAAAAACTGCTAACCCCCCTCTAAATTTGATCTTTTACTTTTCAAGGCATTTTGAATCCGAATACGCAATGTTAAAAAATTCTGCTATAAATACAAAGGTGTATTCGGTATCAATTTCCATAGATTTTAGGATCTTGATCATCGTGTGGTCGATAGCTTTATTGGTTCTACAGTTATCCCAGCTTTCGTGTTGCAGGCTATAATTCGAAAATTCTTGGAGCTATAATTCTTTTTATACTCGTTGGAACGCTCGCCAAACATTCTCTTCAGCTGTACTTTCAGGCGAAAAATTTAGCTTTTAGTTTGAAAATTACGAAAAATGTAAAATATTAAAATTACAATAGTTGCTGTTGTTAGGTGGAAACGTTCAAAAATATTCCGACAAGTTATTATCACAATTGGATGGTCTACTTACATCATTATTGAAGCAAAAGAATTATAAACCTCTGTACAATCATTTGCAGCGTTTTTATTCCAATTACGCTCGAATTATTATAATTTGTTGGTTAGCCATCCGACTCGTTGATTAGCTTTACTCTAGGGCTCTTGGGCTACGATAATATCAAACCCTATATCTCATTTCCTAGCTGAGACAGCAATTTTGAATATGAATTAAGGTGTAACAATAGGTCCGGTAGCAATCGAGCCAGTTTACACTGAAGGGCACTCGATTGAAGGAGAGGAGACAAGAGAATAATCTGGCAGGGCATGTTGTTTTGCCTGAGTAGGCCACTCACACGAGCTTCCGTTTACGATACACGGAGGTAGCTTATTGCCGTAGGCCGTTCTCCCGGCTACTGGCCCACATGATGTTTTTTTCGTTTTCTAGAGGTGGAGCAAAAAGGAAAACTGTTATTACCACTGAATCAAGAGAAGGCCTGGAGTACGCCTCCGGTAGCAGTTCGAAGCACATGTTCACTATTCTGAGCTGCAGTTATTTGGTTTTTAATTCCTAAGGACGATTTGAAATTTCGACTGCAGATTGGAAATATCGTAAAATCACATGTGTGATAAGCTCAATGAGCTCACTGAATAAACTGGAGCGATGTTTATGATGCAGTCAATTAAATGGGGCGTTTTCTCTTTCGAAAATTAATCAAAAATAGCTCTTTTCATTTTGCACAATCCACCCACTGCAGGTTTTTTAATGGGCCAGGTCGAACCAGTGCTAAAATCGTGATAATCGCCCACCGACTGGCGTTGCGAAGTTGCTCCAGTTGACTTGGCCACTCGCGGCTTTCGTAATCTTTCTAAATCTCCTGCGCAAAAACCCGATCGCTGTCTGAATTTAAGAGGAAATCAAGAAGTGGAAAAATCGAGAATAAGAACATGCTTATTTTTATATTTGATTGATTATTTTACGAAATAGTGAAAATATTTTGTATTCGAACAAGCTACGGATTCACGATTGAGATTCAGAATGGGAGGAAATTTATTCAAAATGACAAACCTTTTTTCTATAAATTTTACTGGTGAATTACGAATGTGACATCAAAACCGAACAAAATCTGAGAAATTTTAACGGATGAATGAAAATCTTTATTTTATTCACCCATTCGGCGTCACAATGTTGTAATTTAAAATCAGAAAGCGAACGATAGCATTGCAATCGAATCGGCGGAAATAAACCGACCGCCCACGGTCCCCAACGTGTTGTTTTCAATTTTAAACACAGAATGCTCGCGTCACTATATAATTGGGTTTCCTACAGATGGAGCTTCATTTTCAAATCTGCTCTCGACCAGTGCGTGCCAATTATAGCTTGAGTAAAATTGCGTGCCTTGCCTTGTCAACGCCCGCGTTATCTTATCAGTGTTTTAATGTAAATTTCCGATCATAGTCATGCAAGCTGAAATGAAAGACTATACTTGCTCTGCAGTGACAAATCAATAGGACGCGTTTGAAAATCAAAAGCAAATATTCAGAACTCCTTGGGGCATTTTTATATCTATTTTACTATGAAAAATCGATTGAACGCTTTATTTATTTCTGGACTTCTAATTTATTTTCAATCTCCTGTTCCGGTTATCTTTATCATATCGCTTCATTACTATCCGCTTCAAGATCTATTACAAAAGCTCTCGCGGTCAACCGATTGCGGCTTGCGTGATTCGATCAGGTGAAACACACGAATCGCTCCGTATCCGATGATCGAAAGCTTTGACATGGAGACTTTTACTTTCGCAAAAGATACCGTTGCTTCGAGATCGCTATCCTGACCACTTTGCAAGAATGATGCGAAGGTTGTAAAACATTCCGCCTGAGCTATTCTGATTTTGCACGCTACTTAAGTTCGTCGAAGCGGCTCATTAGAGCAAAAAAAGGTCCTTCGATTTAAAAAGTTCGTGCTGCTGTAATAAAATCCTCTTCTCTGGCGTCAGACGGCTGATGACAGCTATCGACGCGGGCTAATTCGCAGTTTTGAGTGACTTTTTCGCTTCCGATCGAGTTTTTGCGGTTTCGTTTTCCATCTATGGGTTACACAGCTGTCGAGGATGCCCTTGAAACTGTCAGAGATTGTTTTTTTTTTTTTTTTTTTTTTTAATTTATCATTCGAGTCCAACGAGCGTTGAAATTGCTTTGTTAAATCATCGGTCAATATTGAGGGGTTTAATATTGTTTGAATAGACGCTTCTGAGCGTTCGCAAAAAAGTGCAACTTTTTCGATTTCCGAAACAATTGAACGATCCTAATGAAATTGAGAAAATAACAGGAACTGAGCCAATACCTAGTCGCCCGTTTTCCAGAAATAGCCGCAGAGTAAAAACCGTTTTTGCATAATTCAACAGCAAGAGTTAATGCGGGAACACGGTTCTGAATCGCAACAGGATGTCGGGCCGTTCTGTGGCGTTGAAACGACGAAATCGAGCCTCACTCTCACGATTTTCTTGTTCCTTTGTTGTCGAAGATTTTGTCGATAATTTTCCATCGGAAACCGTCGAGAAACTTCGGCGCAATAAGAATGACTTGCTAAAGTGCCCTGTTTAATGTTTTTACCAATTAGTTTCCTCAATTTTGGCGGCTTTCTTGGGATTTTTAGGTGGAAAAATCATGATCGCCTTTTCGCTGCATAGCAGGCCTTCCCAGCATAGGTTTTGATAGATTTTTAAATGCTGAATATCCAATGTCAGTCAGTCGAATACGAGTCAGCTATAAAAGATGATATCAAAATTCTCCGTTCGTCTTTCCTCCTCATGAAAAGCATTGCTTGTTCCCTTTCTGTTGAATGAATCGCTCTCTTTATTCGAGATGACCGATACCGAGTCAACGATACCTCGTTTTTCAAGTGTTAGCCTGTGCACTTGACGGTCGTTGGCCCTTGTTCGGTTGATAAAGCTAAAATAATTATCCTGGGGCTGTGAGGGGGAGAGAAACCACTCTCCGATTCTTTATTTGCTGGCCGAGCACTTTCGCCCGTTCGGGCATTCTCAAGGCGACGTGGAGCCATAGGAGTGAATAGTTCTAGTTTAGTTTTAAAATTTTTAATTTTAAATGTTGAAATTTAATGATTAAATTAAATTGAATTAAAAATTAAATAAATTGAAATAATAGAGTAAGTAGTAAATAAAATAAAAAATTCAAATTCAATTAAAAATGGTTAAATTAAAATTTAATGTTAAAATGTTTAATTTTATATTTCTGGTGATGTTAGTTTCAAGGCGGCGTCAGCATAATTGTAAATGAGGTTTTTCTTAAATTGTTGAGGATGGTTGGAATTGAAGTTGATCAGTTTGAATGTATTTGTCGTTTTGAAGAACCATTTGAATGGTAGGTATTTATTCGTTTTGCAAATTATTGTACAGTTTAAGTATGATATTTCTCGGTTAATTTCTTTCTTTGTGGTAAATTGAACCACCCGAACGGGCGAAAGTGCTCGGCCAACAAATAAAGAATCGGAGAATGAGCTGCCTGGTTTCTCTCCCCTTCACACCCCCTAGACATAAAAAAATGCGACGACAAGGAAAAGTAAAATAATTATTATCCAATTTTACCTCGTTCTTCAATCGTCCCATGCTTTCAATTTAATGAGTCCCTTAAGCTCTTGGAGTTTCGAATTAGTTGTAATAAAAACTTCATTTACGAATGAACTGTATGGAAAAATTTTCCGGACAATTTCTTTCTCTCTTGAAAGAAGTTAATCTTTCTGGCGTCTAGGTTACTGTAAATAGTTTACATTTTTATTATCATCATTATTAAAAGTAGCGTTATTGTCAATTGTAGCAGAATTGACACTTTGTCAGTTACTCCATGGTTGATTAATGAAATCGCTCGTTCAATCGCGATCTTAAGGGAGTACCTGGGGATAACCACGTGCCAACACTTCGTGCTCAAGCTCCTTATCATTTTTCACGTCTTAATGCTATCAGTTCCGTCAGTCACGTCTGAGTCGTGTGCTATTCCGTTCGCAATAAATTCCGCTAGCCTTACGATCACGAAAAATTATAAATCACCTCTCCGTCGGATTTTGTGTCTAGAGATTTTCTTCCGCCTGCAATATTGATGTGGGCGAATTGATGAAGTGCGAGATTTTCCTCGAGAATTTCGATTTTGAATTCTGTCGTTCCAGGAAGTTCGCTTTATTGGAGAATCGGCGATTTTTGCCACTTACAGCTCACGTAACTGCGTCTCTGAATACTTTGCTAAACAGAATTTTTTCAGCCTAGTCGAACGTTACCATTAAAATGAGTCATTCGTCTGAGAAAATCGTCGGAAAACAATAAATCGACTAACGTGAAGCCGTAGTGGAAAAGGAGGCAGGAAGCGATCGCAAAGCATGACCTTCTCGGCTCGGCTTTCCGGCCAACAAACCGCGACAGCTCACCGCGCCCCCGCGACTATTGTCTTCCCAGTTTCCAAGTTTATTTCGTCATTAGAACACAAAGAGAGGTCGAGAAGAATTCAAGGGCGACGAAAAAAAAAGAAATCGACATTCCTCTGAAGCGAAATTAGCTCTGGTCGTCCTCCGTTGGAACTGCATTGTTATTTTTGCAGGTCAAAGTGGGAAAGATCTTATAACGTAGAGAAACCGGCTAATAATACGAAAGTGGGTTAAAGAAATCGAAGAAATAATAAATAAATCAAAAACTTCGCCCTCGTCGAGAGGTAAATTTCCATCGATGAGTACAGAACACTAAGTATTTCAAAATTTGGGAAAATTTTCTATTAGAGAAATTTTTTCGCGAAAAAAGTTGGAGGGATTTTCATCCTACGTTGGGAAAATTCTGTTTTTCACGTGGTGTTTTTCAACATTCACGGCCTATGAATTATGAAAGTAGAAGAGAAGTTTACAGTCGGCTTTTACAGCGGGTTGAATGAGCATGAATAAATCATCAACGGCGATACACTCGAACTGTGGCGATGACTGGGCAGAAACGGTGAATAATGTAATGCTGCAAGCATAACCAGCCAAGCTTGACGTGTTCCCTAGTGACCTCGAATGTTCATTCAGAGTACGACGACAATTCCGAGCCATCAGCTCAACAGAAATACTGGAGAGGCAGAAATACGAGGGCGAAAAGGAGAAAGAAAATTCTAAAATTCAACGCCGTAGAAAGCGCAAGATAAATTTAGAATTGCTGATTTTTCAGAGTTTCAGAACGACGTCGGTCGGAAGTTGAGGCGTTTGAAGAGGAAAACAAAAGGGCCATCGCTGTTATTATGCGCCTAGCGTGGTAAAAAGTGTTCGAGAACTACTTCAAAATTGGATTTTCTTTCCCTGCGTGTGAAAGCTTCGACAACGGGCGATCAACTTTCCCCCGATCAGGGTCGATTACAGTAATAAGGAAAATCCTGGGAAAGTAAAACTAGGAACAATGAGAGTCCAAATTGGGCAAAACTGAATTTATAACTGACGGTTTCCATGTCTGCGATATTTGTGCGAAAATGCAGAAAGATGTGTGCAGAACAATATTGTCTCTCCATCACATCATTTTATCGCCATTATCATTCCTATTATTATAATTTTATTTCACCGTATCATTTTATCATCATCACCTTGTCTCATTATAGTTCTTTTTATTATTTTAACAATATCTTGTCACTATCATTAATCTTATCATACACATTATAAATAGTATAATTAGTATCATTATAGTTTCCATGATTATTTTCACCATTATCATTACGATCATTATTTTCATTGCTATAATTTCAATTATCCCCCTAATTTTGTTCCCCTGGTTAGAATGACTTATTATGTAAAAAATGTAAATTGAGCTTGCCCGTAAATATACAAATAAATATATAAATATATTATCATTCTTATATTATCATCATTATCGTTCTTATATTATAATTTTAATATTATCGTGTCATTATCTTTCCTATTATCATTTATACTTTACCATTCTCATTTTAATCCTTATCATCATGATTGCCAAGATTATTTTTATTCTAATGATCATTCTCTTACTTTAATCATTGTCATTATATCATTTTTTATATTATCAATATGTAATCCTCTTATCATTCTAATCATACAATTATAATTCGTATCATTATCGTCTCCATGATTATTCTCAACATTATCATTATTTTCATTGCTATAATTTCAATTATCATTCTTATATTATCATCATTATCGTTATTATATTATTTTTCAATATTATCATTATCTTTCGTATTATCATTTAAAAGTTATCATTATCAAAAAAAAATCGTTATCATATCATTCTCATTGCAATCTTTATCATCATTCCATGGTTATTTTCATTATTTTTATTCCAATGATTATTCTTTTAATTTCATCATTGTCATATTATATAATTGTTATTATCTGTTGGTTCTCCTCGTTCGTAAGCTGTTATCGTATGAATGCTACACTGTTGTAAATTATTTTCTCATTTCAAACGACGTCTCTGATCCTATTCATTTCCTGCTTGTGTTGTCCAACTGGTCGCATCGCTTGGACAACTGCCGTCAGAATCATTTTTTCCTTCCTCGTAATTTATTCTGCGCAGTCTCCTTAGGTTTGTTCGAATGCGTTTCATGCTAAAGAGGAAGCTTCATCTTACGGTTCGATAATAAGCCCGGCTAACCAGAGCGAAGTGCGTGCCTGGTAAGCCTCCGTGAATAACGCTCTTTTCCTTTCTCACGAAACCGTTATTTCCCTTTTTCATACTTTTATCGCTGCTTACCTTTTAGTGCTCTGCATTTACTCGCTTCCCAGTTCCAATGAGAAGTTGTTTTCCCTCTTTCCAGTGCTCCAAATTCGGATTTGTAGCGTTTAATAAAAACGACGAGGAGGAGAGGATCCTCTGTTCTCATATCGAATCATAGATGACGGTGAAAATTGATTAACGTTGGCAATAGTACCAGTATCGAAGGTCCATTCAATTTCTTTCCCGTCCAACTTCTTCTAAGTTCGTTTTAAACTACTAAAATGTTGAATGATTGGACCGCATCAACAATGGTCACCTCTTGCCTGACCTTTGAAAATTGACGGTCGTTTCTCTTCGCGTTTTCGTTTGAACTATGCCGACTAGATATCTGACTAACCTCCCTTGAAAGTCAACGTTGATGGGCAAGAGACCCGAGTGTGCTAAGCGAAATTTGACCGTTTTCACATCCTTTCAGTCATTAAGTAGTGCCACATTGAATATCTTCTGTTGCATGAAAAAATCTGCAAAAGATTGTACAGTTGTTCATTGTTCCTTTGCCTCAATTATGAATTAAATTATTATTTAAGAAGAGCATCAGTTTGTGATAAAAACTATCCCATACATTGGTGAACGTTCCTACCTAACATATTGGAAACTATGAGCGAAGTTCTAGGCAACTAATTTAAGATAATTTCTATTTTTCTGAGCGATTAGTTACCTAATTTAATATGTAATTAATTGTCCAACGACACAGTGAAAGAGAGTGTTAGACGAGCATTCCTATGAGCAAAACAACTTTTTTTATTGCTCTAGTGTTATACGGTCTTGCCAAATTTCTCGAAATCCACGTAAAACCTGCGATAACTCGAGAACCTTTTAAGCTATTGACTCCGTTATGGTCTCATTTGATTCAGCGTCAAAAAATCTATACAAATTTTTATTAACAGACTTATGTTTCAAAAACGTTGGGAAATAAAAATCCCCTTCCCCCTAAAACCTCACGAAAATACGCTTAAAATTGAGATAGCGATTCGACTAAAGAATTGAGCCATGGTCAGACTAAGGATGATTTTTGGTGAATTTCAAGAATTTAACTGTTGTGGTTCCCTCGGAAAACTGTTGATTATCAACGGACAGACTATTTATTTGATATTCGGATTCTACAAGGATATTTCAATTTCGATCCGCGCTCTCGAGTTACCCATAACTTTCACGAATATCTAAAATAATCACACTATCTGACTATTCAGGAGAACAAAAAACATCACATTTTATAATGGGTTAAGAACTGCGGTGTTTTTTTTTTTTTTTTTTTTTTTTTTTTTTTTTCTTTTGTGCGCGATTACTATGGTTTATTATTGAAAAAAAATCATAGTTTCTTATCGTTGAGAAATCGTGAGGATACTTGCTCTTTAACTCCAAGGTGGGATGGAATTATTCATATGAGTCAGGTTGGCCATTACCTTCATGGTGCTGGCCGTTTTCTTGATTAATCATCGCCATTGCTTTCTATTTATAGCCGTCTTGGTTTAAAGAATTATTGCGGTTTTACTACTGTCTTGAAAGTGTACCGAGTTGCGTTTTATTGCTCTTTAATATTCTACTAAAGAGAAGTTTACTATAAACCGTAAAACCACTTGTAATCCTGCTGAGTTATTATTCCACCGTCAAAACAGCTTGTGTATCGATCGTCTAACGAGGTAGAGTGCGAGCTTTGAATTTCCGATTTATCGCTTATAAAAGTTATTTTTTATGATTATGCCCTGAAAATCGAGGTTAAATTAGCTTCGCTAATACGTAACGCAAACGTGCATCGTCGTTCAATAAGCTTCCGATCGTTGGATAAGATGCGACAATGTAGGACAAAAGAATTCATCGATAGGTACCATTGTACGTGAACCAACGGGGACGGATTGGACGTGAGTTTTATGCTGATTCAGCCCATTGTTCGGATGCGCTCGATTCGTTATGCCACGGCTTGATATCATTTATGCTTCGTGATGCCGAGGCATTGTAAAGCACGTACGCGCATGAAGTTGACTGCGTGATGCCACCAAATGCTGTATGTATAGTTTTTTAGCGTTCCCGCCCTACGAAGTTGAAACGCAACGCTCGGTTATACAACGGCAGGACAGACGCTTGAATGATAATTATGTATCAGTTCGTGACTGATATAACAGACCTAATCTGCAATCTATTTGACATTATGTCCGGAGTATGTCCTGGTCCGGAATACTGTGACCATTTTTGTATCGCCTGAATTGAAATTTCCACAAGTAAAATGTTGAATTGAAATTACGGCAGAAGTTGATAGAAGCGTAGAAATAGAGATGAGTTGAGGAAAATTATTAGAAGTGGTCGGCAATTGAGGTAAAGATGTCTTCAGTTTTTCTCTCTACGATAATATTCGAATTTCATTATCTCCCAGTTCTAATTGCTTCAGTAGTAGTTTTTATATATTTTAGTTCACAATAGTTGCTACGGAATTTTCCCTCATTGTTACCAATCTATTGTTAGGTGGAAACGTTCACAAATGTTTGAAATAGTTACGCTAACGAATGAATTGTCTTCTTAAATCATAATTGAAGCAAATGGAATTTGCAGTTATTTCTTTTTATATTTTTTTTGGGTATTTTTCTGATTTCTGACAATCATGTGAATAGATTAAGATGATGGTTACTAATAAATTGGAATTCACAATTAGTAGGCACCAAAGTAATAAAAATTTAGATGTTAGTGTATACAACTTGAAACTGTACGCAACTTTAGCGTGATTCACAGCAGAGTGTGACTTGATGACTTCTACCGCCCCGAATATTTTTATTATCTCTTCAGTGTTAACGAATTGCGGAAATGCTGTAACGATCTGTTTCGAAATTAGACGTAAATATCCGTAGAAAAATGTGAAACGGTTATTAAGGTAACTCATCAAAGAATTGAATTTGTTAAAAATCTGTCCTCTGAAATGCTGACTTGCTCTGCTCAAGTATCATGAAAACTCACAATAATTATACTCTTGCAAATTCATTTTCTACTGGCTTTTCTAAGACATTAGACAGGCGCCGACTCCATAAAGTGAATTCTGAAGGTGATTGAGGGATGAAACAGAAAGTCGTTGAATCGTTTGAGAAATGGTAGAAATAATTATTTTTTGGGGAGATGGACAGGTAGATAAAAATAATTGAGTTCATGCAACGCCAAGAAGCAATGTAACTAGCAACTACCTTTGTTTATGCTAGCGACAGTTTTTTTTTTTTTCTTAATTGAAATGCACTATATGAGTACTAAAATATATTAATATAGTCTCACATAATTATCGTCATAATATGAAGTCGTTAAAATGTATAGTTGATGTGATGTTGATTTATTTTTTTCAATTCGGTATTTATTTTTTAAAGTTTTATAGTTTTTCTCATTTTAGAGTCATGCAAACCTGGAATAGAACAATCAAATCTCTTCTCATAGTTCCCAAGGTTTCTTTATTGAGCTTATGTCACTACTAATTGACATGACGAACTTTATACTTCTGTTGAGCACTAAAATTTTAAACTTCAATAATTACCTTCTCGCTCCTATTGGCTTCCATTGTTGATTCAAAAATTTTTAATTTTTTTTTTTCTAAGTTTTTGGAACTATAATTTTGAATAAACTGATTGGACCGTACAGGTCAGTCTGCATACGAAGGCGGAATTCGTTCCAGTTCCGGACCCTTGGTTACTCGGCGACCGTTACCTCCGGATGTTTACAGTTTCACCGAATGGGATACGATAAAAAGGCGAGCTATCCAAAGACGAAGAGCCGCTTGCAGTCTTGGGTTGTTGTACGGCTTCTGCTTGGTGTTACAACGCTGATTATCCGTCCTATCCGAATGATTTACGGGCGCAATGTTGGCCATCTGAGGCGCCGACAGCGAAAAACGGTTTCTTTTTTCGCATTTTTCATCTTGCCGCCTCTTCCAGTCGCCGCTTTCTGCGACTCAGAGCGACAGGAGTTATGAAAAAAATATTAAAGGAACGTAGCCATACTTAGAATAGCGAAGTTTTGTTAATTATATTGCATTTTTTCGAAAGTGGATAACTGGTCGAAATTGTTGAAACCGTAAATAATCAATGGATTTTCCGAGTGCAGATGAATTGCAAAAGAAAAATGCATGATCGCAAATGAATGAAAACTTTATTTCAGTGTTCATCAGCTCTGGATGGTGGGCAGATAATTTTTGAACCAATATTTCCCCCGTTTTTGATTATTTTTTCTTAAAGTTATTATTTTTAATTTTTTTATTTAGTTATTATTATTCTTTAATTTTTTGTTTGAGGGGGATGAATTTAAAAAACTCCTTCAGTTCCACAACTATATAACTGAAGCCAGTTTTTTTTTAAATTCATCAGCCTCAAGCAAGATGGAGCTCCACAAAGTTACTGCTGCCACAATTACCAACATAAATTAATTTTTTATATTAAGATGGCCAAAAGCCTACGCAATTTTTTTCAAATAACAAGGCAACCGTCGACTTCGAATTGCGTTGGTGACGAAATTGCTCGCTCTAGAATGATGTCTCACTGCTGGCGACCTTTCTTAACATACCATACCCTAGATGGTGTCGCATCGTCGAAAATAACCTATTGCTCAATCTGTGCTCGCTGTCGGAGAATAATCTGTCCGAATCTGTCGCCTACGACTGTTCAAGTCAACAATCCCTTTTCTCTAGATGATGAGGTCACAGGACTTTCCACTGGGATTGGTTCATCGCTTACGAACTGAACGTTTTTTCCTCGGGAGATTTTCGAAAATTTTCAGTCGGAATTTTCACCAACTTTCAGGCTTTCCAATTTTCCTAACTTCAACTCTCGATCGCCTTAATTAGTTGTACCGATGGATGGATAGTCAAATCTAGTCCTTTTCCTTATGTGATGTGTTTATCTATTTTTTCAAGTAACTATTCATTTCGATTAATTCAGCTGCCAAAGTCGTCTCTCTCCCTTGGTATAGGTCCGTGTTACAGCGAGCTTGTATTGTACGAGATGTGATCACACTGTCGAGGATCCCTCGTGTAAGCCGCAACACCTGGCGGTCTATTTATATACCCTACTACACACTACGTTGCGTAGAAGCGTCTGAGGATGGCATTCCATGTTCAACACGACTCTCAGGATCGATACTTGACCATTTTGGATTTAACCATTGAACGGCGTCGTGCTCATTCCCATACCTGGCACCCTTGTATTTTCTTCTCCCGAATGAGTTCACTTTCCGTCAATTAGAAATTATCGCGACCCTTTGACCGCACTCCCCTCCAGTATTTAGTACCGAGTTTACCCGCTTGAAGCTGCTGCCCTACGTACCAAATGCATGTCTTTGACGCAGTAAAATCAATCGATAACTAATTTTCAGCAAACTGAAAATAATTTTAATTTTTTTTTTTAAATGCTCATTTGAAAATGCAGCAATTGATTATTCATTTGCTTCGATCTTTATTTGAAAAAAGACCATTCACCTCTTATATTACCTAATCCAAAACTGGTGTGTTTCCAACACACACATATACAAAGGGCAAATTCCTTGGCAACTATCGTAATTTTACTTTTTTTTCTCAACTATTTGATTTAAAATAAAATTAACTGCCTAACGATACAGTATAGGAAAGTGTTTGACGAGCTTTTCAACGAATATAGAATGATTTTTGTTGCCCCACAAATGATCGAATTCTATTGTCTCAGAAATTTCTCATAAAAGCTTATAAGTAAAGTAGAAGTAAAATTATCTAAGAAATTGATATCAAACACTCCTATATCTTATAAACCTTGGAATATGCGAATAATTTACCCTTGAAAGCCCAAAAATACCCTTGAAATTGAGGTAGTGATTTGGTTAAAAGTTTGAGTTATCATCTGATCGAGAATAATTTTTGGTGAAAATTTCAAGAATTTAGCTATAACGGTTTCCTCAGAAAAGTGTTGAAGGCGTTGGGTGGACGGACAGAATTTTTAAATTGGATATTCGTATTATATATTCCTTGAAACATGAAAAATCAAATTTCGAGGGGAGTTTGGAATTTTTTTGTAAGCCGTTACATGGTTTATTATTAAACAATAAACAAAAAAAAATTAAATCTGAAAGCTCAAGATTTTAAATATTTACCTACATAATTGCCGTTCAAGTCGATGCTGACCACTGATTTACCACAGTGGTCATCAATCTATTTGAAAACTCGTTACAATTATTGCTTTATCTAGCTCTAAGCGACTCATTTTTGGTCGGCACGCCTTCAAGTTCCACAAATTTTTCATCGCTAGGGCCATTTCAGAGCTCGAAGTTCAAAATTGGTTTCCCCCTTCGTGTCTTAATAATGAATCAGATTCGAACTAAAAGCGGAGAATTCTCCCATTTTTTCCTAGTTGATTCCGTTATCTACCGAAAATCGAATCGCATTGTAGAGTGAAGCGAAGTCGAAAGAGATCTAATTTTGGCCGAATTCGCTCCAAATACGCCGATTGCTCGCTGTAGTCACTGCGAAGATCAGAATCAATACCAGAGAACTGGAGCGGCGTTCTCGATGTAACGGATGAGCATTATCAAACTCGAGGCTTGCAATTTTGGAGCTATTTTGCAGAAATTGCCCTAGGGAACCTTCGATCAACACTCGCAAATGAGAATTATCCTCTCGAGATTCTTGAAGGGAAAATGTGAATGCTCGAATATCGAAGGCTTCATTTTGGCTGAATTTTTCATCAAGAAGACAACTTCTTGGCAAATAAGGGAATTTCTCGTCATACTGTAGTCAATCTGAAGAATACGCTTTTATTTTTATTATTTTGGATGGCCAGTCCTAGTAATATTACGCAATAAAGATGTTGCCTAAATTTTAAATTAAATTCATTTCTTTCCAATGATTTTTGGAACGATTATTCTTACCAATTATTGGCCATAATTAGCTTATTTTTTTACTAAGAATTATCTTCTTCTTCTTTTAATTTTTTCCCCTAAGAATTTTGGAAAGATTTACTGTAATGCGTTCACTTCCACGTTTATTAGTTCCTCCAAGTGCGGATGCATTTGGCGTTTTCCCAACTCGGCCCTGTCAATTGCAGTAGCTCAATTTCTCGACTGCTCGCGAATTTTTCCCTCAGTACGTCCTGCCTCTGCTACTAGCCAGCGGCAGGTGCCAAAAAAACATTTCAATTCCGCGTCTGAAAAAAAAAAAACAGGCTATTTTCGGTTCACCTTTTATAGTCTAGTCTACTCATCCGGTCGAATGACTTCAGTGAAGCGCAATTGGTCGTTGATTTTCAAGTGTTGAGCCCTTGAAGAATCCTTTTTGATTGAATTATTTCTTATGCCGGTTCATCGTATTTTATTTCATTCTACAAACGGCTCTCGCGGTTTTATACATAAAAAATATTAATCTCTTTTATTTGAATCATCAAAATCATAAGATATAATTAAAATAAAATCTTTCGAAATCAATACCAGAACTATCAAATTAATTTCCATAAACATATCGTTTTTTCCAAATGATGCATTGTGTTGCCTAGGGTTTTTTTCTCCAAATTTCAAGGTTTCTCCTTTACAAAATGTCAGTGTTAGGCAATACGATTCCTTATGATAATCAAAGCTCTAGAAATTCATACTTTTCCAGATCATCTATACCTAAGTACGCTTTTTAAAATAATTTAAAAACGCTGAAAAGTTGCTTATTTTTCCTTTGCCTCAACTATGATTTAACCTTCCATTCGTATTAGTAATCATCTCGGACATTCGTGAACGTTTCCACCTTACAACAGATTGGTAACGATATGGGAAAACTCCGTGGCAACAAAAATTGAACCATTGTCTGACCAAGATTGATTTTTAGTGAAAATTTCAATAATTTGGCTATTGTAGTTTCGTCAGAAGTGTTGACGGTGGAGACGGATTTTGTATTCTATTAGATATTCGAATTCTACATGCCTTAAAACTTAAAACATGTGATTGGCATAGAAAAAAGTTTTTCTCGGGCGATTGCAATAGTTTATCGTTGAATAATAAACCGAAACGAAAAAAATTCGAATTTCTTCATGCGCAATTTTTTCCGCGATGTTTTCTCGCGTTATTTAAATTTCACCAACCCCAGCAAGCCTTGAAGTTCTTCGGAGCTGGAAGGGTAATTTTCAACAGAATCCTAAATTCCTAAAATAGCAGATTAATGCCGATTTATTAACTTAATTTTTGAGTTGAAAACTGTGCGATTAACCGTGTTGAAATTTTTTTAAATTTATGTTCTATTTGCCATCGGGAAAGAAACATTTTCAGCCAGTTTCTATTAATTTCGTTTGGTTCGAGAAACCATTGCAAGAAAATGTTCATCAACAAGCGCCTAAAAATGAAACGCAAATTTAAAAAAATGCAATCAGTTTCTTCTCCTTGTTTGAAGTATTTTTCTTAAAATTTTCAGTACCTACTTATTCTTTTTCAGTTTATTCAATTAGAACAAAATTATTTACATGTTAAAAATTGTTATCAACATTTTTTTTTTTTTTTAAATGAAAAAGTTTAAGTTTGAAAAATATATATATTTTGCCAGCCAAAAATAAGTAACGAGAGCGAAAAAAAGATTATTTATTTATTTTGAATCGTAGGACAATTTTATCTTGTTTTTAACTGTTCCTCAGAATTTTCATATTTCAGTCCACCTTTCCGATTTTATGGCGAGCATTATCTGAAATCCTACTTTCTTCAATTTTACGCGACGCACAATTTCCATTACGAGAAATCCGCATTTGGAACGATCGAACTTTCGCGCCGGTTCGAGTCATATCGCCCACCTTTTCCAACGGACGCCTTCACGCCTCGAGGCGATAACTTCCCGTTCTACGGACGGCCCACTTATTTCCCCACGTGCCTTCATTTCCCCTCGTCTGACATTGTTTTCGAAAAACTGGTTTACGAGTGTCGAGCCGTTCGGAAAGCCTCCCGATTTAAGCTGGGTTCACATGTTCCGCGCTCCGCCGACGGAATGGGATCTGATTGGCTGGAGAAAAACTGGAGAGGGGGTCTTTCCGCGACGGAGAGTCCGTCGGGTGGTCAGTGGCATTCACATGGTCCGCGTTACGTTATAGAGCCTAGGCACTACACGGCGAGGGAGGTGGACAACTTAGCATAGACAACAACAGCATTCCGCCTATCCGCGACGGAAATATCTACTCGAGGTAGATAATTCCGTCGCGGACTCGCGGAGAGTCCCCACTCCACTTTTCTCCAGCCAATCAGATCCCATTCCGTCGGCGGAGCGCGGAACATGTGAACCCAGCTTTAGCCTTGATTAAAAACCGGGGCAAATTAATCGAGGGAAACTCCCAATTTTCCACGGTCGAGTTTCTTTTTAAACGAAAAAATCTCGCCACAGCGTGATCGCGTGGGTATGCAGATCGCGTTTTAAATTCTGCTCGCCTCCTTTTATATCATTTGCCCGTTTCTCGTTTAGTCGATCGACTTTCGGCTCCCCGGTTCTGAATAATCTGAAAATTCACTTTCTATAACGACCTTTCTCCCTATTAAAAGTGAGCAAATTTATTCCGCCTACTAGTATTCCCGGGTGAAATCAGTTGTAGTATTTTAGCGTATATTTTTAAGCAGCTGAGTAACGATTGCGTCATTAAAAACGCTTTTTTTCAAAATAACTTATTTACAGATCATTTTTTTAAATTAGACAACGATATTATGGCCGAAAACGAATTATTTTGTATACTGTACTTCGTCAGTTATCGATTTACAAAGGGATCCTCTCGTTACTGAAGGGCAAAGCTGGTCAAAGGTCGTCTAGTTGACCCCGATGGTTAATCGGGCCGTTTAATCTGAATCCAACGGAAATGTCACTTGGCGGTTCACCTCAACTCGGTGTCCGCCATCGCCAGGGCCAGTGAGCTCGTCGAGTCGATTATCTGGCTCATCTTCGAGCTCTTTTCACACTCCTAACCGACAAATATAATAGCCCTCTTTGAAAACGAATCTTCGAAAACTGAGTTCAGCTGATGAAAACTGACGGATTCAGCATTTTTTCAATACATCGAGCAATCTAATTACATTCGTTCCTGTGATCTGTTGAAATAAAAATAATATATTAGAGTGGAAAATCAGTAGAAAAAAGAAAATTAGAGTTGTGCATAGAGCGCAATAATTCCATGTTTCTGCTAATTCTAGTTGATAGGTCTCTTAATTGAATATTCGAACAATCGTACAGAGAAATCCTCTCGCGAGAGAAATCTCTTCCTATAGAAAAATGTCTTGAGAGCTGATGAACAACCGATAAACAAAGTACAGTCGATCCTTTTGTCTCAAAAGTAACGTTTAGTCAATCACACTGTCAAACTGTTCCTTTTTCTTCGGCAAAAGACAAATTTTCTATTTTTTTTTTTTTTTTTTTTTTTTGCATCTATCACAGTTGATTGATTTTCGTTCTTCAAAGCTTTACAAAGGCAAAGCAAATATGGCAGTCGCAAGAAAGGCTTCGGCCGTGTCAATAACTCTTGATGTAAACAATTTTTTTTCAGATGAGAAAAAATCTAGATACAAAAAATCTGCGCGTACGGGTTGCATAGCTAAATCGTATTTTGCATAAAAATCGTATACGACTCGGTAAAATCAGTTGTAGGTGGATAAATTTTAAACCTAATAGTAGCAAACATGAAACTGTATTGTAAACATCGTAAGAATAAAAAAAAATTTTTTTTTCAACTCTAATCAATCTAAAATGGTTCTAAAAATAATATACAATACTATAGATCAAAGCACTTCCACCGTTGATGGCAAACAGTTAAAATAAATTATAAAATCTGGGAACTCGCAGTTATTGAGAAACTAGTCAGGAAACCAAAAACCGAAAATGCACTCAACATTTCTGTGTTGCGGTCTGTGAGCCCAACGATGTAGAATACGTTTCCTGTAATAGAATCATTTTTAAAGGGGGGAAAATCACATTTAAATGCGGTGCGTGACTACGATATAAACCAAGCCCGATTCTCTCGCCTCAACATACATTTCAATACCTTTTTTACCCTAATTGTTCTGCGGGTGTTGTGAAAATCGAGGTTTCGATTTGACCGAGGTGAATTTTCAAACGTTCATTCGAAACGCAAATGATTCCATTTTTCGGCGCAGTTTTCCAGTTCACGGGCGAGAACTCTGACAATAGACGTATCCTTGAGCTGAGTGACTCACGTAAATTTGCATAAGTGCTCTCGAACAAGATCACCATTATGTCGTGGCATCCATTTGCACGAAGAGTCGCATCCAAAACATGTCGACTCGCCAAGGACGTCTGCTCGTTTCTAGCGCCTGGCTTTTTAAATATTCCGATTAAATGCCGAGAGGACTGCTTTTATTGCTTCCAGCCATAGCCATTTCTATTCCCACTGTCTGTATAAGGAATGGAATTCGACGTTCACCTGTCCATATTTGTTTTTCTATCTCGCCTATTCCCATACTCATAGAGGTTGACCTTTCGACTGCTTTGGGGAACAGACTTTTGACCAATATCCCCTACGAAATAAACTTAATGGTTAATCATTCAATAACATCGTAATCGCTCGCGGAGAAATTTTCAAACTTGCTCAAAATTTTATTTTTTCAGTTTTTTACATAACTCTAACGCTTACACTCTCTAACGTTTTAATTTTTGCCCACAGGTGTTGTCGTTGCGATGATTCTGTATGAAATGGCGACGGTCGCTGTGGATCGGTTGCTTTAGCCTGCGATTTCCTTCGACTCGTCGCCGTCTGTGGAGTTTCAGTGATGAACCATACTCTGCAGGCTACGCTTACTCAGGTTCGTCCTCGATTGCTGTTCGAACTTGTCCCTAAATGTCAAAAAAGCTAAGCTTTTTTTACCACGGTTGCTGCAGGAGAGAAAAAAGAATATTATGGAGGACAGATAATTGAAAAATTTCCGAAACTCGACCAGTTTTGATTTTCTAACTTATTTTCCTCCTAGTTTAACTCCTCAAAAAATTTGCTCTGCGATAGATTAGCAGTTCACAGCAGTTCACGCTCTTCCCAAAGGTTCAGATTAAATTTACTCTCGTAATTAAGGGAGTCGTTGCTTTAGAATTTTTGTTATAATTACTCCGTTATAGTTTTTATTATTATTTTTTCATTTATACTTTTTATTTCATTTTTATTTATTTTTTTTTTCAAATACTTGTTAGAATTACTACTACTCGTTAGAAATCCAAGTTCAAATATTTGTTTTTCGCTTTCCGCAATATGCTGAGAATAAGACTTCTATGCTTCTTTTTCCTTGTTTCCCTTTTATTGAGACGACTTTCGTCCATTCAGGCGTATTCCATGCGAGACCTCCTATGAATTAATGTTGATTTTGTTCGTTCTCATTACAGCGGTACCAGCCAGTTACCGTCTGCGGTCCGCTCGACTCGAAGGAGCCCACCTGGATCATGCCTGTTATGGAATCTGACAAGTTGTCGCCGACATTCCACCAGGCGAAAGCTGAAGTCAAACTGAGCGCTATGCCGTGAGTTTCTTCCTATTCTTCAGTCCTTTTTTCCTCCGTCTCAATTACTTATTCGGCCGAGCGGTCGCTTAGAATCTGACCCAAGACACTTTTAGGTCCGATGGGCCCCGAGTCGTCTCCTTTCGCCTCGTTATTCGTTCGCTTTGTGTGCGGCACAACCTTGTTAGCGTTATGTGCTTATTAAACCGTTTGACAAGGTGTGAAACTGTTGACAATAGGGCCGGGAAAAACTTTCCTCGTCTCGCGTTGAGAAAAATGCCCTTCGGAGAAGCCCACCCGTTGATTGTTAATATAGTACTCTCCAAGCATTCTATTTGATCGAAATCAATTTTCACTTTACATTTCAAAAAATCCTGTTTTTTTATTTTTTTAAAATATTTTTTTTATTTTTTTTCGGTTGATAAATAATTGACTTAATTGGAAAAAATGAAAAATTACAAGATGTATTTCAAAATGCGTTCCCAGATGGTTTCACGGCAAGATATCCCGCGAAATGGCCGAACAGCTTCTCAACCCTCGTACGGACGGTTTGTTCCTCGTCCGTGAATCGACCAATTTCCCCGGCGACTACACGCTTTGCGTCTGTTTTCAAAACAAAGTCGAACACTATCGTGTCAAATACAAGGACAACCAGCTCACCATAGACGACGAAGAGTTTTTCGAAACGCTCGCCCAACTCGTCGAGGTAATTCAAATCCGCAGTATTTTTACCCGGATAGATTAAAAATTGTTTGGCTCATTGAAAAATTTAGTAATTGTTTCACTAATTGTACACACGCTAGTTCCAAGCTAATCAATAACCCACGCTCTGCTACCAGATCTTTTTATCCGATAATGACGTTCTCCAAATGAAGGTACGAGCTATAAATTACTTTTCTGTCGGTTTTATGGAAAATTATTTGTGTTATAATTACAGAGTAAAAGTTTTGTGTCTAATGGTTCGAGTTTTTCCTCGAAAATCTCAACTCATCCTAGATACTGTGTTAAGAAAGCCACCGCTCACTTTCTCCGCTGATTTCGGTCCGCCTTCCCTGTTATCGTTCCCTATTTTTTCCGCTTCAGAGAAAAAAAACCTACACCGTTTATTCCGCTTTTCGAGTTCAATATCTGCACGACTTGTAGGTACTTCGTGTTCTATTGTTGGCCGACGATTTTGTGTTGAAGGATTTTTCGACATTTCAAGCCCGTCCGGTGTGATGATAGGTTGGAAAACAAAGAATTCTAAACAATCGAAGCGGGCACAGAATGGTAATCATATGAAACGGAATTTCGGAATTTATGAAACGGAATTTTATGAACGAATTTCTTCTGTTATTGTTTAATAGAATGATGAGAACTATTGTGCTCTGAAAGATGAATTTTTCTTCTCTGCCGGAATCGTTTGTTAATGTACAAATATGGAGCTGTAGAGCATTTTGGGGCTGGATGGAAGTTTTGAAACTCTGTAATCAAATTCTCTCAAACTTTATGGAAACTTTAATTATTAATTTTATATTAACTTTATATAAACTATTGAAATTTAACTAAGCTTTACTTAACTTTACTTTTTAACTAGATTTACTTTTAAATTTCACTATCGAAATATAGTGTTGGAAACAAACCATAACTCGATTGGGTGATTGAAGTGAAAACCATGAATTTTTTAGAAATGGGTGAAACGATTTTGGTACCACTTCAGTGCCTGAAAATGCTAGATGGAAGGTTAGAAAAAAAATTGCGGTGATTGGAAGAGGAAAAGTGAACCACATGGTAGTTTTCCTGGTGGAAGAGTTCAGAACTAAAGTCCAGCTGGAGACAGGCAATGAGCTCTGGCAGCTATTCGGCTCTTGGCAACTCCCAAGTCCTTGAACGAACTTGAAACACTCGAGCTATTGCTATCATAGCATAATCTGATGTTAAGCTGGATTCACATGGAAGCAGAAAATATGTAACATAAGCTGATTGGCCAGTGGCAGCTGGGTCGGTTTTTTCGAAGTCTCGTCTAATGGAATAGCACCGAGGACATGGGTTGCATCTTCTATGTCATCATTCACTTCATATGGACCTGACGGTGTTAAATAAATAATTTTCATATAATATGACTTGATGAATTCAACTTGATGTGAAGATTTCTGTTACATACCTAACACGTATCAACTTATAAACCCACATTTGTTTGAACAGCATTACGAAGAAGATGCCGATGGATTGTGCACCCAGCTGACGAAAAGCCTTCCAAAACAGGGCAAACAAGAGTTTTGCGTGGATACCAAAAAGTTCATCGAGGCCGGTTGGGTCATACAAGAACACGAATTAGAGGTTGGATTTCACAAATACTTTTTTCGTTCATTTCTAGTCGATTCCATATCGCTAAAAAGTTTTTCCATTTCCAGTATAAGGAGCCGATAGGAAAAGGTGAATTTGGGGACGTTCTTCTGGCGATATTTCGCGGCGAGAAGGTGGCCGTAAAAATGCTCAAAGATTCAAGCGAAGCGGCGCAAAAGTTCCTTGCAGAAGCCTCGCTAATGACGTGAGTATTTTATTTTCGTCTAATGGGAAAATACAGAAAATGTTTCTTCTCTATATCTCTTTTCTTCACTGATTAAATCACTAAAAGATGCGATTTTTTACCAGGTCCCTAACGCACGAAAATCTGGTCAAACTGCTCGGAATCGTATTCGACAAAACTCACATCTCTTTGGTAACGGAGTACATGGGCAAGGGTTCTCTCGTCGACTATCTCAGATCCCGGGGAAGGCAACACGTCACCAAAAAGCACCAAATCAATTTCGCCTCGTAAGTTCAACAAAATTTCGACTCGTCTTATCTGAATACGGGGAGAAAAAAACTTCGGCTGAACACAATTATCAATGCAATGGTCTAGTTGAGCCATAAAACTGTAAAATCTGCTCTAAACTTGCTAGTTTCCTTCTCTGAATGCTTCTTTCAAATTTACAGAGACACGTCTAGCGGAATGGAATACCTCGAGCGGCGAAAAGTCGTCCATAGAGATCTGGCTGCTCGGAACGTGCTCATTTCTGAAAGCGGAGTCGCCAAAGTTGCCGATTTTGGTTTAGCGAGGGAAGAAAATTTCCAACTAGACTGCGGCAAGCTTCCTATTAAATGGACGGCTCCTGAAGCTCTTAAGCAAGGGGTAAGCTTTCGAATTGCAATCTTTTTATGGTTGATTTCACCACCGTGAACTTAGGTTCGAGTTATCGGTAATCCAAAGAAAACAGATCTCAACTTGGTGTAATATATTTCTAGCTTTATCATTATGGGATTGATTTGACTTCAAATTTAGTTATTAGGGACAAGAAAAATACCATTTTTGTCATGGAGTTTGCTCTTACAAAAACCAATATGTTAGCTGGAATTGTACACTAGAGTTTGGGTTAGTAACTCAACCAGGGGTTCTTCTTCTCTCTAAAAAAGTTTTAGTTCCAATTCACCGCAAATCCAGCCCAGCTCAAAAATAATAAAAAAAAAATTGACTTGGAGGAATAATCAAAACTACGAACTGAATAAGACTGAAACAAAACAGGAAATAAAAGGCGCCATCACTTATCCCATTACTCATAACCACGATGTAAGCATAATCACAACGATCTGCCTCTGGGGAAACAAAATCTGAAGCTAACCTAGGATTAGTTAATCGGCACCTTCAATTTAGGGATGAGATTTTGTAAGAAAATATTCCTCTCCGCACACATATTAGGTTTAGGTGATCTAACAATTTTTAAAAAAAAATACAATATGATATCAATATTCCTACAGTGTTGGTTTTGAATTATAAATACAAAAATATTTTAATATTTTTACCAAAATATCAGTAGTACAATATCCCATCCCTATTTCGATTTAATACTTGACTCGAGATTGTCATATGTCAGCGAGAATACTCGATGAAATTCTCCAGAGGCCTTGAGAAAAGCATTATCCTCCTCAGACTGTTCTAGTTCACTCTGCCTCAACAAACTGCTAATTTTCTTCCCCTTTTGTGCAGATTTTCTCCAACAAATCGGATATGTGGAGCTTCGGAATTCTGCTGTGGGAAATTTATTCCTTCGGAAGAGTTCCCTATCCTCGAATTGTAAGCAAAAGTATCCTATTTACTGTTGATTAACTCATTTTCCCTTTATAAACTGCTGAAAAGCCTTTTTTACTATCTTAAGCTGCTCATTTTTTTCAGCCGCTCGCCGACGTGGTCAAACACGTGGAGAAGGGGTACAAAATGGAAGCGCCTGAAGGTTGTCCTCCTGAAGTCTATGAAATCATGAGACAGGTAATAATTATTTCCTAGTTACTACCATAGCAATATTGCACAATGCGGCAGCAGTTGAAGGTATCAAAATTGTGTAGCGACAGTTGTCAACTTATTTTCATATGATTTTCCAGGCGTGGGACCTCCACCCGGATAAAAGACCATCATTCAAAGACGTCAAACTCAAACTAATGCAGCTGCGTTCGATTACAGTTTAATAATTACAATTCTAGTTTATGTTAAGAACCGGTTTTATGATATGACAAGATCAAGCGTTGTTTGGAATGGTTGATTATTATTTTATTTTTTGAAAGAATTCTAATATTCAATGTAGCATCCTATGTGTCAGCAGTCATGCCCGAAATTGTCTATTGTGATTTTTTTTATTTAGGAAAAGATTATATTTTTTGAAGAAAATTTATTTATTATAAGGTGTTCTATTAACGTTCGGATTCAATTGTGGCGAATGATTCGCATTTTGGCTAGGTCGGTTGTAGAATTTCAGAATATTGAAATTTCTCAATAGTTGGCATCCTTCAGTAGATATAGTGGAAACAGTATGTTTTGTAGAATTGTAAAATTGGTCCTCCGGGCTGGATTGTAAGTAAATCTGGCCCGGGAGACCAATATCCCGTATTAACGAAGGAATAAACTATACAGTGAAGGCTATATGGAAATCAATCAAGTATTCCTCACA
Source organism: Tupiocoris notatus (assembly GCA_037159825.1). Taxonomy (NCBI): domain Eukaryota; kingdom Metazoa; phylum Arthropoda; class Insecta; order Hemiptera; family Miridae; genus Tupiocoris; species Tupiocoris notatus. The sequence continues at coordinate 1,052,774 of JASJUZ010000035.1, read as the reverse complement.
TTTAATTTTTGCACTGCTAACGCTGAACAGGATTCCAATTTCATTTGATCATTGTCTCCATTATTTTTTACACCTTCAGCAGCAAATCTCAATTAAAATCAGTCTATCTGACGTATTGTATCATCTCGATATTAGTCATTTTTTCCAGCTGTTAATCTGCTTTTACTGTTTCTCCGAAGGATGCACACAGTTCATAGATATTTCTTCAGTTACCTTATAAAAATTCCTACTATTCAAAACGAACATTTTATGCGTTTGTGCAATGACTTGTCGAGAAAACTGCTAATAGATCGTCCGCTAGAATGGCAATGAACGGTTGGATACTAGAGAGATATTTGTAGTCGTGTGAAGGGGGAGGATTTTCCGAAATAAACGCGTCTTCTCAAGTTCTTAGCGAAATTGTTGCTACGGTTTTCTTGTTACTAATAGTCAATGATATAATTACTAATATATTAGAAAATTGTTGCAAAATCAGGCGGAATATATAGCGTTCGGATTTTTCAAAAGGGAGAAAACGATTTTCGATTGTTGATTTTCTTTGACGGAAATTTATTTCAGCCTTGACCAATTTTTGGAGCTATAGGAATCCCACTAACGTCATAATCGGTGAAAAAATTGACACAAATCAACTGTCATCACACTGCTGAGCTTCTTTCTATCCGGTTTTGTCGATGTTAATGGGATATCTACAGTGTTGACATTTTTTCTTCTCAATATTGAACTGTAAGTGTAAATAATATTAATGAATAACAAGAGTTGATGGAAATAGTATTCGATTCGCTCGTTTACACTGTCTTCCTTCCAATCGGACAAGTAATCAAATCCGTTGTCAACTATTGTACAATTCAGTCCCTCCATTTTGGGAAAACATCACAAAATCGCTCAAGCTCTTCCCATTTTTAAAATGCCGCCGCAATTAATTATGCCTAAACGTCAATTTGGATGTCGTGATTTTTTAACTCCTTTCGCGCTCGAAGTTATGAGAAAAAATCCGAATTCTTCGGGTTCGTCTTCGTTCCTAGGAAGTTTCCCCATTTTTATTGGTCGAGTTTCCGTTATTCGCCGTTCGTCTCAGAATGTTGAGACGATTGTAAATTAGGGATAAATAAATTGGTGAAAATAAACTACACGAGGATCATTCTCGGTTTGCTGACTGTCGAATAATGTTTTTGTCAGTGCGAGGGGCGTTCTAAAAATACGTTCGATATTTCTCCTAACAAAAAATGATAAGTAACTATTCATCTTCTAAAAACTTTTGTATCAAAACTCGTATTTTTCTACATAATGGAAATAATCGACATCACCAAACGACAGAATATTTTGACCGGACGGAGCTCCTTGTTCTAACTGTTATCACACTCGCTACGTTCACTTTCATGCCCCGAGAAAAAAGCATTGCACTAAGATCCAACTAAATGTTCTCTTTTTTCAACTCTCTCCTTTCCATGTGATCCATTGTTTTTGGAACGCCCCTCCTATTATCGTAATCCCTTGTCATTGTCCTCTGATCGTATCCGATAGTGAATTTCCCTAGTTGAACGCTTTTGTTACCTTTTTCGGTTAAATAAGATAATGAATCCTCCTATATCAATTTACAATCTGTACTGCATGAAATGAGTCTCAATTCTTATTCTAGACTTACATTTGACGTAGCGTATTTTAATAATAGATTTTAGACTAATAATCTCAAAGCAAAAATATCCATTTTGTACTATAAAGCGAATCGTAGTCTTTGTAGATCTATGCTCTCATTTCGACTAATTTTTCCTCCTTGTACATAAATTTCGAATGATGAATTTTGTAAATATATAAATAAATCTGTATAAATTTTCTATTATCAGCTACTGATATGTCCTATGGTCGTACGTGTGTCAACCTATTATCTATGTATTGGAATTTTTATTTTGAACAAGAAAAAAAACTAGTTGAAAAAATAACCTTTTCTTTCTATGAAGACGAAGCGACAGCAAAATTTATGTACTTATTGTTATAATTTATTTATTTTATTTTTTCCAGTTGAGCGTTCTATTTTATAAAAATGTGTTGTTATTTTAATTTGCTAATAAAGTAGCTGGAAGTTGACTTGAGTTTATTTTTCTGACCCGAAACAAGCGAAAAGGACGAAATATATAAAATATATGATAAGTCGTCCGCAAAAATATCAGAAGGAAAAAAATTATTATTATTAGTTTTTTTTTGTTGTAAAAATTATTTATTTTAACTTCTCCATTGTATGATTATACTTAAAAACAATTTATTGCTGCTTCTATATTTTAGTTATTGTAAATGCGATAAATATAATCAAAGTCTTCGATCTTATAACGATTTCTTTCGAATGTACAATAATTACATCTTAGAGGACAGCTTAGTGAAATTTAAAAAAAAAATCAAAAACTTAACGCTTACAAAGATTTTCGTACGGTTATTCCACTAGTTGTGAATCATGTTAGTTTCATGTACATATCTTCTAATTGAGGTTTGAAGTACGCTTTGAGTTGAGGGCGTTTCGTTTTAAACGTCGGCGTCAATAGTCCGTTCTGAATTGAAAACGGGTCCGGATGCAGATATATATCCTTCACCTGGGAAATATCAAAGGAATTAGAGCAATATCGGTAGAGCTTGGAGGATTAAGAGGGTTAGGGAAAATTATTCAGCTCAAGCTAACCTATCAATCACATAGCGACAATTTTTCTCATTACTAGCTGCAGATAGTAACCTTAATAAATAGCAACAAAAATTATATTTCTCGATAATTGTCGCACCTGCTCGAATGATTTAAGGCCACTTTCTTTTCCCCATGTGATCATGTCGTCCATTATCAGTTTTTTTACTTCCGGATGAGCGCAGAGCACGGAGAACGTTCCTTCGATGCCGTTTTCGACGGCCCAACTTTTGACTACGTCAACATCAGGCACCACTATCGCAATAATACACGACTGAAACAAAATCCGATTTAGTTGCCGTCAGTCATGGAAGTTTTTTGGTTTTGAATTTATCCCGAACATATAAATAAATCGAATGATTCAATCTGATATCAAACTAATATTAAATTTTACCAATGGGGTGTGAGGGTGAGAAAAACCAGACGACTCATTCTCAGATTTTTTATTCGCTGGCTGAGCAATGTGGACCCACGTCGCCCTGAAGATGCCCGAACGGGCGAAAGTGCTCGGCCAGCGAATAAAGAATCGGAGAATGAGTCGCCTGGTTTTTCTTCCCCTCACAACCCATGGACATCAATCGCTGTACAAACATTTGCAACGTTTTCCCTTTGAGTGGACACAATTGAAAATTACGAAGGCTGACTGGGTAAATCCAACACTCATCCTCATTGACATCAAGAGATGGAAAAACAAGGAAAATGATGAACTTTTACTTTTAACTTAAAGTGATAATCCACTTTACAAAATTAAAGAAAAGAACAGTTTCGGGAGTCCACGCGCTCCATACGCTCAGCTGAGTTACCGAAGTAGATGAATTGCGGTACCTCATCACCACCTTGTTTGAGAAAACGTTCATAAAAACGCACAGGATGATGAAACATTGTATAGCACTAGGCGCCCTCCGCTACAGCTTCCAGCCATGACAAATCACCTTCTATGCTACCACGTTTTTATATATAGAGTTGACATTTTGTCTAGGTTTGAACTTTAAAACCAGCGTATACCTACTTTCAGGGATTCCCCATGGACGAACACCTGATGAACGTACAGGCTTCGGATGTAAATATTCTCTATCTTCTCAGGCACAATGTACTCCCCTTGGGACAATTTAAATATGTGTTTCTTCCTGTCGATTATTTTCAAGGTGCCGTTCTGCAAGGGGAGAAAACGAGAGATAAATTTATTTTTAAGTATATGAAAGAAAATCATACTCCGCAAAAAAAAACTCACAGGTTGCCATTGGCCGATGTCACCTGTGTGGTGCCAGCCATGTTCATCCACCGTAACGGCAGTTTGGTCCTGGTTTTTGAAGTATCCCTGCAATATTCAATTATTCCAATTTTGAAAGAAGCTATTGGGCACAATTTCTGATGATAACTAGTTTTCAGTAGTCACTTGTCAAAGATATGTTCAGTTTGGGCCATCCGTCAAATTTGAAAATACAAAAGCTGAAAATCGGTCACCTGGAAGACGTTTGAGCCTTTCACGCAAACTTCACCCTGGTTCATCGATGCAAAATACTCCATTTCAGGGACGTCAACCAGTTTGATACAACAGCAGGCCACTGGTGGCCCCACGTGTTCGGGTACGTGGTCTCCTTGGACGGTGAGAGTAATTGGTGCACAACATTCTGTCTGCCCGTAGCCTTCAACAATCTGTAAAACAGACGTCGCCCATGAACAAAGGCATTACCCATAATTTTTGAAAGTTCATAATCATGTGCAGAGCTATTTACCAAACATCCAAGAGAGCAGCGAGCGAATGTAAGCACGTTGCCTGCCAGGGGTGCCGAACCGACAACTATCAGCCTCAGACGGCCGCCCCAGCCTTCCTGCACTTTTCTGAACACAGTCTTATCCCAGATACTGTTTTTTCTAATGATCCCTCTGTAAAAAAAATTATAATTGTAACAGCCTTTGAAAATTGAATAACTAGTGATGCTGTTTCAAGAGTGTTATAGCAGCAGTTTGATGAGAATGTTTTTGAAGTGGATCTTAGTGTTTTTGAATCTTTTGGCCAGAGCTCAAAAGTCTTTACTCGGTGCTAATAGTGTTTATTTATCGAAACATACATTATCATTACTCACTTTTGCAGTTCTTTGTGCTTGGAGTTGAGCCCCATGTTGAAGAGTAGCCGTTTGATAAAGGACGAATTGACTTCAGCCATAACTTTGTCGTACATTCGGTTAAGAAGGCGAGGAACTGCGGGGGACACTGTTGGCCTCAACATTTTCAGGTCATCGCCCAACCGAGTGATGTCACCAGAATAGAAACCAACGGCTCCTCCAACAAGGTACATACCGTTCTGTAACATCGAAAACCACAAATAAAACTAAGAATCATGGTTAAGATTGAGTCGTTCAAGAAACCGATCAAAATTCAGAAAGAATGACGCTCTGATGCCTGCAAAGCCATATAAATGGTGCAAAAATCTCTTGTGCTTTCTCCCATGGCCTCATCAGTGAAGATAACTATTTCCCTAGAGAGAGGTCATTGATTGCATCTGGGTGAAATACAGCCAAGGAGGCTTTCAAGGTAACCAAGCAGTCTCGATTACTCCCTGATGTGTAAGCCATCGGCCGATGTGCTTGGAGAGATAGAAGATTGAACTAGCAACATTGGTAATCGTCCTCCGTACAAACATGGTTGGACTTACTTCAACCTCGTGTTCTCCAGTGTCTGGCCTTGGCCTTCAGGCCTGAGTCCAACGTGCCACCATGAGTCCAACCTCTTCCCATAGGCAGACCTGCGATGCTTCACCCCAAAGGACTCTGAATTGGTGGTCGGGGGCAAGCCGCCGGTCGCCCACAATCCGCTATGGCTAGAATAATCACTGGCCCACAGGTGTAGAGAACGTGCTTCTGCGTCTACCACTCTCAGTGCAGCCAACCAGGGGCAGCTACCCAGTGGACTCGTTCCCGGTAGTGACCAACCAGAGTTGTGTAGCAATGTTTGCATCAGCTATCCCAGACTTTAAGGTGCTTACCCTTTAAATTGAGTCACACGCCTATATAATCATAAGCTACAGAAATGGAATATCATAAATTGGGAGCATACCTCGCAACAGCGTTCAAGCATGTGTGCCAGAGGAAGGAAGGAGATCATAACGTCACTGCCATTGGGTCTGTGCTCGCCTAGCTGGAGCATCACCGCACAGACACCGGCAACAACATTCTCATGGCTGAGCATAACACCTTTTGGATTGCCTGTTGTCCCTGATGTGTAGCAGATTGTACAAAGATCCGACGGTTTTGGAGGCTGGAAAAAGCCATAGGATTCTGTAGAAAGCAATAGAATTGTTAACCTATCAGAGGAATTCCAGTTTAATCCCTTTTGCATTCCTGTCATGTTGCATTCCTTGGAGTTTTTTTGCGTTCCTTGGAATCATCTTGCATTCCTTGTTCTAATTCGGGTTTTTGGCATTCAAAATCCTCTCCCATTCATGCATTGTTCAAGCCAAACTCAAACTGACCACTTCGGGAGGACTTCGTGAAGCGCCGATCTTCTCCACTTCGTCAAAACGGATGATTTCGATGCTGCGATTTTTAGCTCGTTGGCGCGTCGCAGGGCTTGCATCTTTGATGATAATAATGCGCCTAAGGAAACGCGGAGCCCGCTCCAGCAGCATGTTGCACTTTGCGTCATCTTCGCAGATCACAATAGAAATCTCGGCTGAAAAATGCATCAACAGAAATGCATTGACCGAAGCCTGTGAATTTAAGTCAATAAATTGTTTTAAAAATTGAGCCACTTACCTTGAGCGATAATGAAGGAGCAAGCATCGGGGCCTAGAGTGTCGTACAAAGGGACGATGACCATAGAGTAACAATAAGCGCCCTGTTCCGCAAGTATCCATTCAGGACAGTTCTGTGAGGAAATTTTCATTAGATTGTACCATATTTTCAAAGATTATGATTCAAGTTGAAATTCATGATCATCATGAATTTTCCATGATACCAGTTTGAAATTCGATTAACTCACTTGCGAATAGATTCCAACAAACGTGTTTGGACCAGGGGCAAGTCCGATTGTAACAAGGCCAGAGCCAAAATTCCTGGCTCTAAGTAGCGTCTCATTGTAGTGGAGCCATTGGTAGGGTTTACCAGTACCATCTCTCCATCCAAGGCACTTACCATTATCTGAAAACAAAGTTATTCTGCTTAAGGGATTCTAATACTTCAATTTTAGAGAATTGTGCTGAAACTACATCAGTTGATGAAGTTCCAGAATTAAAGAGATGTTTCTCGTCTATGGACGGGGCTAAAGATGTACAATAATTATATCTATCTTTTTGCTGGGCGTTTTGCATCTATTTTTGGTATCAGCCCAACAGTAGACCACGAGTGTCAATGTAGTTTCCTTAAATATTCTTCATTTACTGGAGCCTAATGCCCTTGTTCTGAGTCGTCTCAACGTCTTCAAAGGGCCAGAAGGTAATTCCCAGTGCTCCTTTGTTCATTTGAGTCTCCTCTAGCAGCCTCAAAATATCTAACGCCTCTTGGCATTTTGGCTCATTCTAGGAGATCTGATAGACTTCGTTTGTGACTAGGTGGGAGATAAACTTTCCATCTTGACCATACATGCTTCCTCTCCACGATCCTCAGACTTTTTCAGACGCTTGTTGTCCCTTCGCTGTCCTTGCCTTCTCTTCCCATATTTCCCTTGTGAATCAGGAATATGGGTTGTTGTACTGTTACTAACCTAGTTGTCTTCCAGGAAGTCTTACTGTGGGTGACTTTTTCCAGGTAAATATTACTTACTAGACAATTTAGCTCCTTTGCGAAACGTTTCATAAAGCGTTTTCGCATCTTCTGATAGGTAGCTGACGAATTTGCCCTCTTTGGATTCTTTGTAGAACTTGGACACCCTTATCATTTCCGAACCCTGAAAGTGAGAACATCAATTAGAAAACTCGTATATTATATTATAATATAACTCTCATTTCAATTAGACAAGCCGCTACGTCGTTTCGGCCTTGCTCTTGCCCTTGGTTCTCGAAATGCCTAAAAAAAATCTGCTTTATTACAAGAACTTCAGCCTTTGAATCGAATAGAGTAACCAGTGTCAGCGGCGGGAGTTTTGATTTATTATACTCGACGCGAAATTACCCGTGAAGATCCCACCTCGACGGTTGTTCGAAAAAATCGTAAAGCCACTTCCCTCGTTTATTAAATTACATATTTGTTAGTCGCTCATTCCTCGCTATTCTACGTCCGTGAAGTGAGATGCTAATTCTCAAACGTTGTCCGACATTGTATTTTTTATCATAAATTGCTGTCGCCAGACTGAAAAAAAAGTGAAAACCGCCGTCAGACCTGGCATCTGAAAGAATTGGCTTGATTCCACGATCTTGTCATCTTGTTTATCGTTTTAACCGTCCACGACTGGAAGTGCTTTACAGCTCGAGCTGTCCTCATCTCGAAAATCTACCAGATTTGAATCGTGTAAAAGTGTTGGAAACGTTACAGCTTAAGGTGGTTTTTGGTTGAAAACCTGAATTCCTAGACGAAATGCAGCGATATTCAATTTGACGATAGATATATTACATTGTGAGCAGCTGTTCGGCTTTTTATGGGATTATCGTGTGTCGGAAACCTATCGAGAACATTCATTTTTGCGTTCGACGACGCAATCTTTTCCCAATTTTAGAGTGAAAATACTCGAACTTGTTATTGAGCTAACTTTTAGCCGAGGTAGACGTTTCAACTTTTAAGCTATCCAAGATTTGTAACTTGCACAGTGGATAACTCAGACAAAAAGTCGTCAATTCAGATGTTTGAATATACCAAAAGATAGGTAATTTAACTGTCCACATTTCCCCAATGTAATGTACCTATCCATTTTTCAACCGTTTATGCGTTATTCAACAATATTAGTAGACTATACACGAAAACATATCATTTTTCAACTTCAAACGTTATTTTCATCTATTTAGTGCGAAAGAAACAAAGAATGAACCATATATTATTGATATACACATCATCAACTATCATTATGCTGAATTTGAGCGAAATCTATTTCAAAAAATTTTTCGCGAAAAATCCAAGGGGAACCCCTGCGATTTTTTTCAACCGATCAGTTAACGATTTTTTACTCGTCTCTCAATACAGATAAAAATCTGAAATTTTCAGGAAAGTTGTGTCTTACCAAGATGTATTTTTGTGATTTTTTTTATTTCTCGGAAAAATCTGCAAGTGGTCCAAAAAAATCGGTTTTTTAAAGCTCGAAAATTGGACTTTAACCGTGATTTTCGGGGTCAAAATTTATGTCAATTAATTGTTTTATTATGCAGGAGTCTTCATTCGAACGCCTTACAAACGAATATAGCAAAAAATCGGGTGAAAATAATTTAAACAGCGCCACAGAAATTATTTTCCGTAAATCGAGTTTTCAAGCTCCGCTGGCGTCGGTAAGAGTGAAAAGTTAAATTTTCGTTTTCAAGCGTATTTGAATGCTATTCTTATAGGAAATTGAACGCTGGATCCGAATTTGACGTCAAAACGGCGGAAATTTGACGAATACCATTAGTTTTTCCCAGTTTTAGTACTACGCCACTCCTACGTTTTTCAACTTTGAAAATTCGTTGCAAATACTTATACAGTTCTATTCAAATTTGATCAATTAATAATTCCTACAGGAAATTAGACGTTGAATTCGAATTTCAAATGAAAACAATCAGATTCTAACAATTAATAATATTTTTTGAATTTTTCTGATTTGCTTACTGTTGAAGTTTCAACTTCGGATTTTTTCGCCTCGCGTACGTTGGCGAATTTTGAAAAATAAATTCTGTGAAAGCAAATTGAGAAAATTTAATTTATAATCAATTAAAATTAAAAAAGACCACTGATTTTTTTTTTGTTTCCCAAATATATTCCACTTTTAGGTAAAAAACGTGTTTTTGATTTTCTTCTAGCTCGATTGCTCTGAGGGGACATAACATAAAAATATAATAATGGCATAGATGCCCATTTTGCTACTCTAGTAGGTTGATTGAGACGTTTTGAATTTTTCACTGTAACATCCGCTGCATTCGGCAGCCTAGTCAGTTTCGAATTCCAAAATAGATAACATCGGGTATTATTTTTACTGTTTTAATGCCATTTCACTGTCAGCAAGGTATCTCACCTTGCACAATCGGACTAGGTTGTAAATTTTCCATGCACCGAAAATAGGTACTCTATGGATAGCGCAATCGTTTCTTGAAATAGGCGGTGACCTACTGCTGAACGTCAAACTCGCAATGCGCCGTTTGGAGACGATCCATGAATAAAATGCCGATGCCGTGTCGCAAATGCGCAGTAAAAGCTATTTAATATCGCCAAATGTGCATCCAAGTTTTCCCTATTTTACAAAAATACGCCGACCAAGATGACTTATAAAGCATCAAACCATCTTGGAACCTTCTCTGCACCTGCGAATGGCTATTTTCGTACTCCTGGTTTGGCACCTGAGCCAAATCCCATTCAAATGTTTTTGCGGAACGCCCAACTCTTGAACTTGCTCATTGGCTGAACAGATCGCTATTATATCCACTTTGTCAATTTTGGCGCGCTCTATTACGATTCTATTTCCGTTTAACATTCCATTTCCTGTCGAATTTTGGCTCGAGGTAACTGACGGGTAATTAAAAACAATCAGGTAACGCGATTCGATGCCGCCCCGAGATTCGGCGAGGAAAATGGAGCTCGGTGGATTCCCTTGATAGAATAAATAATGAGGTGAGGACTAGGGAAAAAATCATTAAAAAATGGTACGCTTCTTCTGCTGGATCCTTTGCTGTGAGTGCTGTATTAGCGAAGCTTGGTGTAACTCCATTCCCTTGCAAACCAGCAGAGGCCCAAGGACACTACCTTGTGAGACTCCTGCATGAAAATAAGATTGGAGAAATTCGTGTAGAAAGTTGACGCCGACTATCAACTACCATACACACAAGTCCAAGACAGAATTGAATGTCATACATCTGACGAAAACGTTGAGGAAGTCATTTTCTCCTGGTAGTATTTTAATTACCTAGTTTTTTCAAGAATAAAAAAATCACAACAGCTAAAAAAAATTTGACACCGGATAAATTTACTGTGAACATTTTATCCTTGAAACGTTGAGAAAAAAGGGTCCATAGCTCAAGAAGCTTCATTTCAACGTTTTACAGTCGTAAAAAGCTAAACGGTTGCCCGGAAAACATTTGCCAGATGTTTTTTCACGGAAAACCCGTCTCAAACTCAGTTTGCGGGCATCAAATGGAGTATAAAAATTTGTTTCAGTCGTTCCAGGAGGAAGAATCAGTTTTTTTTCCAGTTTCTTAAGAATTTCTCCCACATAAAATTCAGCGTGAAATTCGAATATTGGGTCACACACAGTACCTCCATTTTTAGGTGTCGTTGCTCTAAATATATCTAAATTTACAAAACTCGGCTTGTATGGTTAAGCTCACATACTACGAAAGAGTTTCTCGATTTTATAATTGGTTATACCTGTTACTGACTCAAACATTGAAGTGCTGTGTGATCTATGCACGCAATTGTGTTTTCTTAGTTTTCTTCCAACCGATGGAGTTCCTTTTGTGATGTCGGCTATCGTTCGACTTCATCGATTGTTGCGACTGAATTTTAAACTAGTCGAAGACTCGCCTTGATAAAAAATTTATTATCTAAAAGACATCTAGGGTTGGGTAACAAAACGTCAATAATGCCCTCCTTGGATTGATCGCTGTGTCGAATTTTCCCCTATCGGAAATAATAATTTGGTTCATTTGTACGGTCTTATGTTAGCTCCATTTCAGCGTTTGATGACCAATAGCTTTATCGTTTCATATAGCTTAGTTTGCATTGATCGCTCAATACGCGTCTGTTTACTAAGTGAAATCAGGTCAAGCCACTTGCCCAACTTTTCGCCGGGGCACGAAAATGCCCATTCATCACACAAATAAAAAATATTTAAAAAATCATCGGTTTTATAATAGATTTATTGTATTATGCCTGTATTAATTAAGCCATTTTATTCATCTATATATATATATATATTTTTTTTTTTTATTCATCTATATTACGAAAGCAAATACGGTCAAAAAGCGCAGCATACCACTGCAATGTTAGTCGCTCTGCTAATTAAATATTGCCTTTCGATCTAAAAACTACCCAAAGTCTTTTCTACTTCGAACTTGGTTGCTCGATGACAGTTAGCTATGTCTCTACGTTGGAACGCACTTTTAAACCAGTAATTACCAATATATCCTCGAGGCAAATCCGCCTCATGTTTGGGCCGTGGATAATTTTCGCGCTCGACTGTCTCTGTAACATCGTATCATTTTTCCAGAGGGAAGATCGCTATAGAACAGATGCTTTGAATATAATTACTGTATATTAACATGGGCCATGCCTTGAATTGTTTCTCAAACGGAGAGTTGCTTATTGGTAGTTTAAATTTAAACGACTTCCTATTTTACGAACTACAATAAATACATTTAAAAATTGAAGACCTTGTGCTGAACGTAGAGTATATGAGAGCTCATTTATTTTGATCTAATTGAAGGAAAAATATTCAATACATAAGTTTAAATTAGGTATACAATTTTATCTAATTAAAATATAGTTGGGATAAGCTTTCTATATTATATTTTATATTTATGATTTACTGTGTGTCTCATATACCATCTCTTTATTTTTTTTTAAATGATCTCTTTTGTTTTAAATTATTATTATAATGAAATTCAGATTTACAACGTTGAAATTAGTATATATTTTCATTTATGGAATAGGAGGATTATTTATCGAGAAAAAATAATCTCCTTTGCATGTGGATACGACCCGAAAAGCTCGTCTTCACCCCATTTTAATCACAATTCTTTTCGATTGTTGAATGTTTTCAATTTTTGATATAGAAATCAATATCATTTAATCCATAATCATTACTGTAAAAATATGCGACATAACATCATGCATATCGTAGGATTTGGAAATCGATTAATTCCCTTTATAATTCCCTTTAATCCCCTTTGTCCCCAGGTATGAAATAAATATATAAAATTCTGATTTCTGCCCCAATTTTATTATTCAACTATTAGTTGAAACAGTAGAATCTAGAATTTTTCTTATTCTTTCCAGTCCATCTTCTGCCTATTCTTTCTAGTCTAGAATTTTATTAGTCTTGCCCCAATTTTATTATTCAACTATTAATTGAAACAGTAGAGTCAATTTCTGTCGCAGCTGCAATTCAACCGAAACTGGCGGATCTTTCAGTTTTCGTAACAAACGTGAAAATTAACTTGAGAATTCGACCATTTTTTAGCCAGCAAATTCAGATGTAGAAAAAAGGAGTGAGAAATAATTAAGAAAATTATCATATGTAACACGGATGTACGGTGTGTGATTCAATTTTGCTAATTTAGCGTTATCTTCATGCCTTATGATACAAATTCGACCTGTGAGAGAAGTAGGCCAAGACAAATATTTTAACGACTATATCAATGAAGTACACTGTATCACAAAAATTCAGCATCTTTCAAATCCGCACATTTACCGAAAAAATGGTTTCCGACTTCCTCCCAATTTTTATAATTTTTCATCAAACTGCGACAAGTTTTGCCGCTATTATCTAATAAAATTGTATTATTTTTATTTATCATTTTATTTTTTAACTACGAAGACAATTTTTCATTTATTAATAGTATAGAATATAGTAATATATATAGTCATGTAGAATTATATTTAAGGGATACAGCAATCTAGAAAAATAGTATAAATCCCAAAAGAAATTTCACTCCCATTTGAAAGTACATCTACCTCGTATGTTATGAACTAATCTCGCCCAAAAAATAAATTTCAAGTCGCATCCTTTATTGGAATAGCGCCAACGTCCATTGATCAGAAGAGCGAGCCCTCGAGAACACTAATCTTATCTGTTTACAGTCTCTATTTAAGGACGATAAAATTGATCCATTATGTGTTATGACAATCCCCATAAAATTGGCTATCTAGTTCGCCCAGATGCGCCTGGCTAATATAGAATGGTCGTAAAACGTTTGTGACTTCTAGGAACGGCGGGACGATGTAAATAATAATAGGACTTTTCTAGCGTGTACACAGGAATTGAGAAACTCAAGAAGTTGAATTATAAGATATAATATAAAATAAAAAAATTATATAAGAAGTGAGGATAATGAGAATGAATACCAGTGGTTTGGCTTCAAAATGGTATTTGAAGTGGTATAAAAACTAGGAAATGTTTTTTGCTTGCTCGATTTTTCGCAAAATGGAAAATAAGAATATTGTGGTCTTACAGAAAAATGAGCAGAAATTTTTTTTCAGTTATAAAAATAGGTAATTGCAAGAAATTTGATTTGAAAAAATTCTGAATAGAAACACAGAACCTAAAAGGAAGATTTTCAAAAAAAAATCTAAAAAGGAAACAAATTGAAAAAGATTATTTCTGCATAGATGCAACTGCTCCTCAGTATTTTTATTTTATCCATTTATTGTATTAATTTTTTGTTCTTTCAAGAGCGAACAGTAAAATAGAGAAGGAGAGAGAAAAAAAAAATTTCTGTTAAACTTTTGAAACTCTTGCAACTTAAATATATAATTCGATGAGATCATTCCGTCAATTAACCTGACAAATTAATTTTTTTAATGAACTTATCAACTCAGATAGAATTTGTGGGTGACGCAATTCTCACCATTTTTACCTACTTCGAGCGTTTCTCTATTTATGGCCTCAAGAAACGAAGTCTATTTCTAGTAAAAATTACCAAAGCTTATATTCGACTCTTGCAACTCATATTGTTTTTAACTATTACTCGTGGGGAAAATAAAAATAACCTTCAAAGCAATATTGAACCTAGTGCTTATGAAGAACACGTTATCCTCTCGAGAAAAAAATTATACTATCGACAACGCACTTTGATCTGGTCCGACTGATTGTTAAGATCGATGGGGATCTTTATCGGCTCGTGGAAGCAGCAGCCGGCGCAGCACTTGCAACACATTTTGAAGGGCGAAACCGAAGGAAAATTCGTAGCTCGAAAAAAACTCTTTTCACCGGAACTTCGAATTCCGCAACGAGCGCGGTACTGCGCGAACTTTGCTTCGCGAGCGCACGGTTCTTCACTGACAGAATTTTCTGCCCTACCGCTCACAAAGCTCTACGAGGTTTTTTTCTGGCACTATTTCCGTCCGCGGGATCTTCACTATCCCGCCACGCACCGGACCGAAATACGACCGGTCAGAATTCGACCTGGTGCGACAATGTGCCAAAAAAAGGGACAATTTTATTACTATCGGAGGAAGTAGTGAATCGTACGCCGAAAACGCGAGCGCCTTTGCGACGAACGTTTCGAAGAAAATATCCTCCCGATTTAATCGATGCATTTTCAAACTTGGCATCGACGACCGGTTGAATGAGACAACCTTGACGATTTTTCCTCTCTTGCCTATGTAAATAAATTGTATTAAGCCGGTCAATTTGGCAGGTGAAGTATGTGATCTGTATTCCCTTC
Source organism: Tupiocoris notatus (assembly GCA_037159825.1). NCBI lineage: Eukaryota > Metazoa > Arthropoda > Insecta > Hemiptera > Miridae > Tupiocoris > Tupiocoris notatus. The sequence goes on along the minus strand of JASJUZ010000035.1, from coordinate 1,037,619 downwards.
GGTCATCCTGGTAACGTAAACACGAAGTGGGAGAGCTAGTTTACAAGCTAAAGAACTGGAATAACGGGGATAATTTGTGTTGGATCTCCTCGGAGAAAGGCTGTTTTCTTTTGGGGAGGGGGGAGCTTTTGAAAGTGTAGCGACTGTGATAACAGCTTGAACATGGAGCTTCTCCACGCAAAACCGCCAGAATAGACTGACTCGCCGCCTAAAACGTTGGGTAGATAGTGACTTACAGAAAAACCAATGGCAAACATCAGCCAATTGTAAGTAGTATTATTAAATTATTATCATCAGTAGTATTATTGAATATTTAGGATTTGAAAGTACAGTTTTACTAATAATTTAAATTTTTTTAAATTAATTTATTTCTTTACAGGCCCAAGAGTGTACATTGCTAATTATTTCGCCTCTCATTTTCCTTATAATTTTTTCCAAATGTTTAAATAGATATCGAGAAAAGACGAAACGTTATAGTTCGCCCTCCTCAGCTATCGCTATATTATTCGCCCCTATATTATTTTGTGGGGTTGTTGTCCTTTTCACTACTATATTATAGTACTATATTTATAAGTTATGGGATGAAAGACGCGAAACCACTTTTTAAAAAATTACTTTATTACGTACAGACGCTCTCGCACCGGTGATCCGAACAGAACTAACGGGAACTGGTAGCAGCGGCCTCCCTATAATATATCTTTCTGCTGCTTAAGTCAGCTTGTTGTTTAATCTCCTCTCATAACTTATATATATAGTATATGGTTTATATAGGTATAGGTATAGATATAGGTATAGTAGTTATTATTTGTGTATGGAGAGTGGGAATCTATGGGTATTTTTATAGTAGGTAGTACTTAGTAGTCGTTGCTATAATTTGGTATGTAGTTGGTGGGGATTGTATCGTACTTAGTATCATAAAGTATTGGGTTTTTCAACTGGTGCAAAGTAGGAGCAAAATTAGACATAACAACTGTAAGTTTTCCAAGATTTGTAACTTGCACAGTGGATAACTCAAACAAAAAGTCGTCAATTCAGATGTTTGAATATACCAAAAGATAGGTAATTTAACTCTCCACATTTTCCTAATGTAATGTACCTATCCATTTTTCAACCGTTTTTGCGTTATTCAACAATATTGGTAGACTATACACGAAAACCAGTGGTGTGCATAGATCACACAGTACTTCCATGTTTGAGTCGGTAAATAGTATAACCAATTATAAAATCGAGAAAATCGTACGAAGGCCGAAACGTTAATTTGCAACAGCTGTTATTGAAAAACGAGCCAGGAGACCCAAAAATAGCGGAAGTATGGTACACGGCGACTTTAATGATAAAAATCTACCGTCATTCACCCACCATAGATAACATTTCACGTCCTTTCAAACGTTCAACAATGTTGACTTTTGGCTAATGTGAATATTTCTGATCGAAAAAACTACTGGATAGCATGGATGTACGGCGTGTGACCCTAGTGGTAAAGATCAGGCGTCATTTACTCGCCATTACAAATATTTAATAACTATAGCGTCAAATATATTGATTTTTGCACCCTGTAGGAAGCTCAACAGCGATAAACGGCGTAGGGCGGAAGTACGGTATGAGACCAAAACATGGTCGTTGTTGGTCATATTTAAAGCAAAGAACATATGACTTTCGGGTGAAAGTTACGAAAGCGCTAGAATGAAATAACTGAAATTGCGTGTAACGAGGAAGTACTGCATGTGACCCCAATAATGAAAATCAAGCAAAATTCAACTGTCATAAAGAAAAATTTAAAGTCCAAAGTATATTCACTCTTGTGGTCTATAAAAATCTCAAAAGCTTAATAACGGCGTACGACGGAAGTACTGTGTGTTACCCAAACCATACAAAACAAGTTTTGTGAACGAGGTCAAAGTTGGTCATATTTATAGCAAAGAGACCCTAAAAGTACAATGACACTTAATAAAATAACTGAAAATTCGTTTTACGAAGAGGTACTGCAGGTGACCCCAATAATATAAATCTAGCAATATTCAGCTGTCATATAGAAAATTTAAAGTCTAATGTATGTTCACTTTTGCGGTCTATTAAGATCTCAAAAGTTAGAAAATGGCATATTGCGGAAGTACTGTGTGTTATCCAAACTATGCAAAACAATTTTTTTGAACAAGGTCAAAGTTGGTCACATTAAAAGCAAAGAGACCCAAAAAATACAATTAAAATAACTGAAAATGCGTTTTACGAGGAGGTACTGCATGTGACCCCAATAATAAAAATCAAGCGATATTCAACTGTCATATAGAAAAATTTTAAGTTCTACAGCGTTCAAATATATTCATTTTTGTGGTCTATAAAAATCAAAATGTAGCAAATGTGCAAATAACGCGGAAGTACTGCATGTGACCAATTTGATAAAAATCAGGCATCATTCAATCGCCGACCCCATCATTTTGAAACCTTGAACGTTCAAATACATTGAGTTTTGCGGCCTGTAAAAATCAAAATACAAAACATGCACTAGTGAAATCGTGAAAAACGCTCATAACGTGGAGGCATTGTATGTGACCCACTATACAAAAAATCTAGTGTTTTCCGCTTGCCATAACCGACATTTCAAGCCCTCAAACGTAGAAAAATATTGACTCTCATAGCCTGTAAAAATCGAAACAGAAAAAACTTTAAACGCTTATATCTCGGAAGTACTGTATGTAATTCAAAATCCGGAAAAACCTAATTTTGCACATTCACTGGGAAAACATTCCCTTAAAATTTCATAGGGTTTCATACAGTTTTCAGGGAGATATGGCGATTTATGTCAGTTTGTGACCACAGACAGACGGACAGACGGACAGACGGACAGACGGACAGACGGACAGACAGACACACAGACACACAGACACACAGACACTTGTTCAGAAAGTGTTTCTGAGTATACTACTATGAAAATTTCTTCCATCAGGACCACGGTTCCGAATTCGACTTTTCAGACGATCTCAATACTTCCATTTACTACGTAAACATGGAAGTAAAATGACTTTTTTCAACTTTAAACGTTCTTTTCATCTATTTAGTGCGAAAGAAACAAAGAATGAACCATATATTATTGATATACACATCATCAACTATCATTATGCTGAATTTGAGCGAAATCTATTTGAAAAAATTTTTCACGAAAAATCCAAGGGGAACCCCTGCGATTTTTTTCAACCGATCAGTTACCGATTTTTTACTCCTCTCTCAATACAGATAAAAATCTGAAATTTTCAGGAAAGTTGTGTCTTACCAAGATGTGTTTTTGTGATTTTTTTTATTTCTCGGAAAAATCTGCAAGTGGTCCAAAAAAATCGGTTTTTGTAAGCTCGAAAATTGGACTTTAACCGTGATTTTCGGGGTCAAAATAAATGCGAATCAATTGTTTTATTATGCAGGAGTCTTCATTTGAACGCCTTACACACGTACATAGCAAAAAATTTGGTGAAAAAAATTTAAACAGAGCCAGAGAAATTATTTTCCGTAAATCGAGTTTTTCGCCAGCCGAAATTCCGAGCTCCGCTGGCATCGGTAATAGTGAAAAATTAAATTTTCGTTTTAAAGCTATTCTTATAGGAAATTCAACGCTGAATCCGAATATGACGTCAAAACGGTGGAAATTTCACGACAACTATCAGTTTTTCCAGGTTTAATACTACGCCACTCCTACGTTTTTCAACTTTGAAAATCCGTTGCAAATACTTACAGTACTGTTAAAATTTGATTAATTAATGATTCTTACAGGAAATTAGACGTAGAATTCGAATTCAAAGTGAAAAAAATTAAAATCGAACAATTATTAATTTTTTCGAATTTTTTTCGATTTTCATACTTTTGAAGTTTCAACTTTGGGATTTTTTTTCGTCACGTTCCCGAAATGGGACCGATTAGGTGCTGTGGTAGGTAATTTAACGTAGAATCCATTAAAAATAAGAAAATGGCTAGCGCGAAATTCCGCCGAATATATATTTAACTTAAAATGAAGAAGAGCTGGAATATTTGTTCGGAAAACTTAACAGCTCGAATGACATGGCAGGTGGCATTTGTCACGTTCAGCGAGCAATTTTCCAAAAATAGAGCAAGTTTTTAGGAAGGACACAGAAGGGACGTCCAATTCAATAATCCGAACTCAAAATATGGGCCTACGTGGGATAACAGATTGCTCAACGGTTTCCGACTGAACTAGGTCGGTCCACTATTCTCGTCCGCATTCATACGATTTTATCGATAACTGACATTTTCCCATAAAATGTGTTTCCGTCTTTCAGAAAATCCGTAACAAGGGTTCATCAAACTGAAGTTATTTTCATAAAAGTAAAATAAATACTTTGATATTTTATTACTTTTATTCTTTTTTCCCTGTTATCCGCGACATATTCAAAATGAGAAAAAACTACAAGTTTTTATTCGCACTCTTGTATTTACAATATTGCATGTGCAGTCAGAACAACTGATTTTATCATCCGTTTCAATTTCAAATGTATCGTGTGTCAATTTGAGATCTTCAATTATTTTCATACGACTGAATTGAATAAATTGTTTTTAATTGAAAAAGTCTCGAAAATCATCTTGAAAAAATTGTTTCGGAAATAATTTTTAAACCTTCGAATATATAGAAGAAAAAATCAAGAAAATGCAAACCCACACCGATCTAATAAAATTCGTTGCAAGTTTCCATGAAAATGCAAAATAATAAATTGCAAAAACAAAAAACAGGGAAAAGCGCTAAAAGTCCCGTGGAATTTTTTTCGGCCTGGGTTCACATTGAAGGAAACGTGCCAACTGCGATTTCCCATGTGGCGCCAAGAGCACAACCATTTCAAAACATAATACGCGATTAGAACGATTTTAATTGTGTCCTACGGCTGATCTTAATTAGCCATGCGGCTTGGCAGAAGAACAGGAAACCGTTTTGGTTGAAATTCATGCTCAACCCGTGAGCCCGAGACAGGAAAGTCTGCAATCATATTCAGTGTAATTTATTCATCGATACTGATTCCTATATTTATTTTAAGGATATATTTTAGGGGGATAGTACCGGACGCGGTTTATATTAATTGGTATAACTAGCGTTTACAGTATATTTTCCTATGCTAATCTCTGCACAGGGGCCTACCATTTCTACTCAGAATCCTGCCCGAAGAGATGTAGAATATCGGTAATTTTTCAAGATATGTGTACAAGAAGAAAATATTTAGTCGACTTATTGCAAATGGTTCAGAGGAACGTAATAAATTGATGAGCAGCGTATATGTGTTGTAGAAGGTTCATATTTAATTTATTACCTTAGCATATTTTATTACATTTAAATCGTGCGTTATTCCTTCAATTTACCAACAAAAAAGTGATATTATTTTGTGTTATTAAAATTCATGGAGAGTAAACTCCGTCAAACCGCTCAGGGCTTATTCCTATGTATATGTGCAGAAAAACTTTAATTATTGTAATACTGTATGGAATAAAATTATTTATCAATTCGTTCAATAAGCATTCGTTGGCTAGAAATTTTTTCTGATAATCCTCCGAACTTACGTCTAAATTTCCGTCTAAATTTCTCCGTCTGTCTAAGTTTCCGTCCGTCTGAATTTCTGTAAATTTTATTACTTTACTTAATTCAATCGTAATGTACATCATCACGAACTACAATATCTTCATTACTAGCCCCTTTCCCATATTCAACTTCTATTTTAAATTTCCTTTTTTTATTTTGAAATTTCCTATTTTGAAATTAATTCACGCTGGACGTCGATTCGCCTTTTTCGCGGGAGCCCAGCGGAGCGAAAGCGCTCATCCTTATCAAACGGAGCACCGTTCGAATTTCAAGACAGTTCCTTCTACTTTCAACTGACAACGCTAGTGACAATGCCTTGATCTGTGCCCGCCTTCGCATTTAAAAATAAACGCACGACCCTACCGCTTTGCCAAAATCCCACTCGCGTTGACCTTAGATACAAGAATACGTTTAATTAATGGCCCCGCATTATTTTCCTCAAACGAACGTCCTGGCGTTAGTTTCAAATATCAAGACGAGTGCGAATTTTTGGCGACATTGGAACTCGCACGATGATATTCGCAGGTCTGCGATTCATGGTCAAGGTAGTGGAAAATGTTCATACCTTAGCGAAGTAGCTCGACTCGAGTCTAGTAAGCAGTGTGCTTAATAACGCGATACTTAAACCTCTTATTCTACTGCTAATTGAATACAAAAAGTATCCTATAATATACTTTATAAATATTTTCCGCTACCTCAAAATTCACCCCCTTTTTTTAAAAAGATTTTGATCTATTGTGCAATTATAAACCATATTGCAGTCGGCCAAGAAAATTTCCTAATCCCCTGCAAAAAATTTCATGTTTCATGTCATGTAGAATCCGAGTATCCGAAACGAAAAATTCTGTCCGTCCGCTGTCAAGTTTCAGTTACTACTGAAACTTTTCATTTGAATGAACTCATATAAATTCGATTGGGCAAAGTTTCCAATAAATTGTTCCAAAATTATATTTTTCTAGTAACGTCTTCGAAACCTTTCCACCAGAACGTGTCCGTAACGTTTTGATTGGTTACGTATCGAATGAAACGTATTCGTAACGTTTTGATTGATAAAGTTTCAAATGAAACGTATTTGTAACGTTTCGATTGGTAACGTTTCAATAATGTTTTTTTTTTCAGCGTTTTGAAAAGTTTCAGTTAGAACGTATTTGTAACGTTTTTAGTTGGGTACGTTTCAAATGAAACCTTTCAGTAACGTTATTTCCCCGACGTATAAGAAACGTTTTACTCAAAACTTATTTCTAACGTTTAAATTCGGTAAAGTTCCAAAAAAAATTTTCTAGCAACATATTTGAAGTTTCAAATGAATTGTTTAAAATCAATCAATTGTTTCAAAATCATTTTTTTTAGCGTCGTCTTCGAAACCTTTCAACTAGAACGTATCTGTAACGGTTTGATTGGAAACTTATCAAATGAAACGTATTCGTAACGTTTCAGTTGGGTACGTTTCAAATGAAATTTTTTAGTAACGTTATTTCCCCAACGTATGAGAAACGTTTTACTCAAAACTTATTACTAACGTTTAAATTCGGTAAAGTTTCAAAAAAAAATTTCTAGCAACGTATTTGAAGTTTCAAATAAATTGTTTAAAATTAATCAATTGTTTCAAAATCATTTTTTTAGCATCGTCTTCGAAACCTTTCAACCAGAACGTATCCGTAACGGTTTGATTGGAAATGTATCAAATTAATGAAACGTATTCGTAACGTTTCGATTGATAAAGTTTCAAATGAAACGTATTTGTAACGTTTCAGTTGGGTACGTTTCAAATGAAATTTTTTAGTAACGTTATTTCCCGAACGTATAAGAAATGTTTTACTCAAAACTTATTTCTAACGTTTAAATTCGGTAAAGTTTCAAAAAAATTTCTAGCAACGTATTTGAAGTTTCAAATAAATTGTTTAAAATCAATCAATTGTTTCAAAATCTTTTTTTTAGCATCGTCTTCGAAACCTTTCAACTAGAACGTATCTGTAACGTTTCGATTGGTAACATTGAAAATGAAACGTTTCAAGAATGTTTTTTTCAGCAACGAGTTTGAAAATTTCAGTCAGAACGTATTTGTAACGTTTCAGTTGGGAACGTTTCAAAGGAAACGTTACCGGGACCTTTTTTCACAACATGTTCAAAACGTTCTTGTATTGACGTGAAAAGTTTCTGTTGGTGACTTTTCATGAGAAACGTTTCCTAGACGATATAGTTAGCTTGCTGAAATACTGCAATTTTCGAAACCATTTGAAACCTACATGATACGTTTTAGAAACGTTGGGTGCTGTGAGGGTCCGGATCAGGATCGCACCTCAAGCATTTTCCGCGCCCTCCATTCTCAGTGAACGGAGCGTGAATTTAAGGTGCTTCCAGACCAAATGTTAGTGAAAACAATTGTTATTAACATAACATGTTGATAACAATAATGTTAGTAACAAAATGAGATGATCTAGAAAATATGTTACCAACATTGTTGGCAACAATGTCGTCTACTTTTTTGTTGCCAACAATTCTTCCGTCTGTTTTATTTGGGTCTAGTTCTCCAACAAAGTTATCCACAATGTTAGTCACAAATGCCGGTTTGTTATCGCTCATTGCTCGATAACAAAACTCAGTGTCGCCAACAATGTTACCAACAATGTTGACGGAAAAATAACAATGTTACCGAAAATGTTGCCAACAATGTTTCCAGTAACATTTCGGGCGAGGAATTGTTATCAACATTTTTCAAGTGCCGTAACAATGTTATTAACAATTCCTCACCCGATGTTGATAACATTGTTGCCAACAATTTTGCGTTCAGTGTGAAAGGAAAGTTACTGAAAAATGCTAATAACAATGTTTTCAAAAATGTTATCGTCCGGTCTGTAAAGGCCTTTAGACTTACAGGAAGGAGGAAACTCTGTTTGTCCAATGGAACAAGCGGCTTCTCAGGTTTAGGTCTAGTGAGGTAGTACCATGTGGCAGCGGCGACGCTCGCCAGCACCAGCATTCCGGTGCCAGATCCCAAATCTTCCATTTTCACCACCTGAAACGCAAACGATTCTCTTTAGATCTGAAATATTAGATCAGTCTGAGGCCAATTTTAATCATATGGAAATACAATGCAGCCGAAATTCAACCCATACTGGACTCACATAGAGGAACCTTAGAATGAAATGCTAAATAAATATACTTTCATATTTTTTATTGCGACCTAGGGCAGGAGGCCATTATTTTCATATAACGTCCATTTAACATAATTGGTGACAAATGGAAGCTGTTTCTTCTGAACCAAAAATTGGAGAGAAAAAATTCCAAAAAATAGTAATAATAAATAAAATTAACCAGTGCGTTTGTCACTCAAATTTGATTTAAAAAATATTTTTAACGTTTCGATTCTAAATATTTGCAGAACGTTATGTTTCTCAGCGTCCTCAGTTTTTGAAGGCTTTGTTATAGACGATGATTCATTACACAATGAAACATTGAACATGCGAATATAAAACATTCAAGATAGCTCTACAGCAAAATATAAAGAAATAATGCAAAATACACATCGATAGGCTGTTGATAGCTGTTATTCACAATAATGCGAATTTCACGGACCAATCTGATAAATTATTATTCTTCTAATCGTTGCGGAAGAGTGTGAAAAACTTACTTGTGAACTCCTAGCGATGAAAAAGTTTTCAATTGAAATTATTTCTCGTCGGTTAAGTTTCGCGCTGTTTTCAATTTTTATTCGACCGTTCAGATAAAGAATGTGAGTAAACCAGCCATTCGAAACAGATATTAGCAATTAACATGAATAGCTACTGAGTTTCGAGCCAAACGATGTCGGGCATAAGTTCCGTTGCCGATTGGTTCGATTGCTGACTGTTCTTACTCATAATTAGGGATTCAGATAACATTGCGAGTATAACGCGATATCATTTCCGATTCAGATAGCGGAATGTTGGCGAACGGAGTTGACAACATTTTTCTCGGCCGTTTCTAAATTAGACGCAACAAAATATACACAATTTTTGCCAAATTCGATCAAGCTCGGCCAATTTTGGTTTATTGTTCAACCGTTGTAATCGCTTAGGAAAATTTCAAGGCCCCCCTTAAAAGTTTGAGGTTTTACGTTTCAAGGTACGCTTAAAAAAAAAAAAAAAAAAAAAATTATTGTACAGTGGTTTATTATTCCTTTGCTTCAATAATTATTTGAGAAAACCATCCGTTTCTGATATCAACATGTTGGAACATTTGTGAACGTTTCCATTTAAGAAACTGTTGGTAATTATAAGGGAAAATTCCGTAGCAACTATGGTAATTTTAATCTTTTTTTTTCTTCATTAGAGTGGACACAATTGAAAATTGTGAAAGCTGACTGGGTAAATTTAACAATGAGCTAGAACCTGTTTTGTAGTAAAAATAAAATTAAAAAATTAAAAAATAAACTTTTCATTGGCATTTATTGAATAAATTCAACAAAATTCAAACATGACAAAAATGGCAGCCGATCGAAAAATATACTACCGTGCACAAATCGAATTTGTCATAACATAATTTTAGCATACAGAAATATAACAGACAGTAAAATGTTCATTATCTAGTGAGCTATTTTGCAGAGTTTATGTTGCTGAATATTATGTAGCTAAAATATGTACTTTATTTTTACTAGGTACTACGAGAGTCGAAATCAAATAAGAGTGTTGACATTAAAATTGGTGTGTCCGGACATTTGCAAGCCGAAACAAGATGTTTATTAGAGAATGTTAGGGTCGGTTTGTTGTAAAATGCTAGCGAAAAATTGAATATCAATATGAATCTCTTAATTTTTTCTCCCCCTGTGCTTTTTAACGTGATATCATCAAGAGAAAAAATCACGATTCATAGATCTCTCTCCGTTATGAAATATCGTCGTTTATTTGTTTACTTCGCACTGAATTCTGAATTTTTAGTGATGGTGAAAAATTAATTTGGTTAAATTAAAATTTAACACCATGAAGCAAAGGGGGGAATTTACTTGTTCCAAATCAAGATTGATGTTGAAGAACAATTATTAACATTTCTAAAAATGGCTAAATTTTTGTCCGTCGAGTCATTGGCAAAATGCCTAATTTCCTCGTTTTTTTTTTTTTTTTTTTTTTGCCTCAATCTTGTAGGAAATATTTTGCTCGAACATTTGATAAAAATTATTACAACGTGGAGCATTGTGGAAATAAGTATGGAAATTAAGATATCCTCTTAGAATTCCTCGAACAAGCAATAACATAGGCAAAATTCGGGGATACGCCTAATCTACGCACAACCAACAGTTCAAATGCAGAAAATAAAATTCCGACGCGTCTTACAACGATAGAGGCCGAAGCACTCTGGATCATCTCCGCCAGCACTAACTAGACTTAGCAACATCTAGTCTCGAAGCGCTTTCGTCTAGAACCATTTTGCGGCTGTAAAGAACAAAATACGAATTCGATCCAAAATTACCAAAATTGAGGGTGAAAATTCAATTTTCCGTGTAGTTAGGTTGTCCCAATTTTTCGCTTGTAAGCAATAAATATTAAATAGAACTGGAACTAATACTTAACTAGAAGTAAGTCTTGACGAAAAGAGAAGGACCAAGCATCAGCTACACGCGACTATGAATATTTCAAATAAAGTTAGAATAATTTGTCACTTTGATAAAAAATAAAAACCTCACAGAAAATTAGTTTATGGAGGTACGCTATGTGATTCTCATTCGTGTACGGATAAAATACACTACAAGCGAAAATAAGAAATTAGCACGGCGATAGAGCGTTGTTCAATGGAGCCATACATTTTATTAATAAATGATTCAGAGAAGACTTTTTTAATGTGTGAATCGGCAGATATGCGTAGTTTTCGACACATTCAAGGACGGCATTATTATACGCCTCTAAAGCAATGACCCCAATTTGTACAAGCACTAAAGCAACGATCACTAATAAAAATATAATTTAACATGGAGCTGTTTATTAACTCCTTGCTAAAGCTCTACTGAATAAAATGATTCGAGGCATGTAATTCAGCGAAGAACCAATTAAAGTTGCGATTTATTCCTCGTGTTTGAAAAGGAATACCTTGTACGCGGATAACTTTAGTACAAAGTAGGGCACATTTGTTTAATTTACCAAAAAAAAAAAAAAAAAAAAAAAAAAACTAGATAAGCTATTTAAATAAAATGGAATAAAACAAAAGAAAATACTTAAGATGAAATAAAGAATAAAAAAGGACAAAATACTTAAAAGGAAATAGAATAAAACGAAATAGAATATTTAAAATAAAATATAATGAAATGTTACAAAGCGAAACGAAACAAGATAAAATAAAATTAATTGAATTAAATAAAACAAAATAAAATAAAACAAAAATCGTACGTTAGAAAGTCCGATTTAGAAGAAATTCTATTTTCGGTCGATCATTGAACTGTTACTCGTTATTGAACCACGCATTACGCGAGTATATCATTTTCATCCAGACGAAAATCGATTCGATTTTCGCTCAGATCGTTCTCTAGAATTATTCCCCTAGCTGATTATCGTCGAATGAGTGAACGAATTCGCTGCTTGACAGCGGATTCGTTGCTTATTTGACAGCTCAGGGCAAATGCGGTGCAGGCCATCAACCAAAAGGGTCAGGCATTGCATCGAGTTACATGATAATTAACCAGCAAATTGTACAATTATTCTGGCGAAAATCGCCGTCGTTACTTACGTCAATGTCGCTCTGGAAATGCCGAACATGGAAAACCAGGTCTCGGAACGGAGTGAAGCACGTGAGGCCGACAAATGCTGAAAATCGATAGGACTACAGAGGAGCGAGAGAGTGACTGCAAACGAGTGAGAGGGCCGCATGACCGGCGGCCTCCTCCCGCGCGCAAAATCCACCCCCCGGCATATTCAAGGGCTTCTGAATTAAGCAAGTAACACGAAAGCATCGGTAGCCGTTGCAATTTACGGTGGACGAATGAATGATTTAAGCCGTAAAATAATTATTAGCCGTACGAAGCGGTTGTCAGGTAAACAAAAACGGAAGTGACGCCAGGTGTTGGCTGACGAGGAATCGACCGGTCGCTTGTCGCCCCAGGGCCTATTCTCGAAATACACAACCCCCGTCGGGTGCTAATGCTCGACCTTGCGGTATCTTTGCCCCAGTTAACCCTGAAACGGACTCATTCTTCCTGTATGGAAGAAAATGCCGCGATTTTCCCTGGAAAACCGACGGAGCAATCTTAGCCAACAGTCATATTATTTCTCGTAGATACGACGTAAATTTACGAAGCATAATCTCAAGAGGTGCTGGAGATAATCTCCAAAGACAGTCAAATACAAGAAAATATCTTCCTCTTGAAACCTGCAAAGGAGAAACTTCGTTCAAAAATTGATGAAAAGTCTTCAAAAATCCAGTAACAAACGCCACTGCTAATAAAAACGCATTTGTCTGATGAAAGCGCAAGTCTTGGTAACTGTGAAAGAGCGGCTACAGGACATGTGATTTGTGGTATGAAAAAAATGGGTTTTGAGGTTTTGGATAATTTTTATTCAGAATTTCAAGCCAAATCTCAAGGTGGCCTCAGTTTTTTTTTTTTTTTTTTTTTCTCTGGTAGCGCTGGCAATGAAACCCGCTTAAACAACAGTTGTGTTAGTTATACCATTCTTGTCAGAAACAAGCGTTATCAAGGTGTTTTCCTGAATTGAGCTACTATCTAGCTTCCAATGCATGTAGCATGATAATTATCACAAGTTGCCCCACTTCAGCACTCTTCATAACACTAATTGCCCCATTATGTTTATAACATTTTTTCTCTCTCCTGAAAACCAGCCAAATTTTTATAACACATGTTGTCCTGTAGCCATCGATAAATTAATTTTATAATAACTCCTACAGTTCAATTGAAGCTGCGGCAGGAAAAAAGTATAAACGTTAATGTCAAATGTCAAAAAAAAAATGTCTTAGTGTCAGATGTCAAATGGCCTATAGCTTAAGTCCTATGACTAAGGAGTCCCAATGGCTGTTAATAAAGTTTGGGAGCTCAGGGTGTGCCCAATGACTTTGGGCGTGAGCTTCCCTTTTTAAAGGGTCACCACTCGCCTCGGGGATTTTCAGCATTGACTCGTGCCGCCGTTCTACGCTGGGTAGATTGTAGGTGACGAGGATTTGGTCCTCAACACTCGTATAAGAATTCAAACTGAGCGGGAAAAGGTTACACAGATGGCCGCTAGGCTGCGCGGTCGTCACGAAAATTGATACTTCGATCAGGTTAGGCACTACCAAGAAGATCCCATTAATAATAAATATATGCCCTTCAATAATATAGCTTTTCCAAGTCTAATTCAGAATTTTCCAAGTCTAATTCAGAATTTTCCAAACCTATTTCAGAATTTTCCAAGTCTAATTCAGAATTTTCCAAACCTATTTCAGAATTTTCCAAACCTATTTCAGAATTTTCCATTTCAATTTCAGAATTCATTTATGTCAAAGCCATATCACAGCAGTCATGTTTTGAAGACTGATGAAGTTGTTTTGAACCATCATCGATCGGATGAGTAGGAAACCGGGATGAAGAAAAAGTGGGCTGCACAAAAATTTCACAAACTACGAGTATTGTACATAATTCTATAGAAATGGAACAATCGTCCAACAAACTCCACAGCAGGCATAAAGTAAAAAACAAACCGTAAAAGTAAAAAAAGGACTTCCAACGTGTTCCACTGTAGGTACAAAATTGAAAAGTTAGAACAAAGAAATCCATTTAATTAATTTCACAGTAAAGATGAAGAGAGGGCATATTTTTTTTATGGTTGTCTCACGATTCAAATTAATGAAGAGGGCGATCACCACGCAAAAGTTCATCAAATTTTGACTATGAAATGACGAATTCTGAAATTGAAATGGAAAATTCTGAAGATGAAATGGAAAATTCTGAAATAGGTTGGAAAATTCTGAAATTGAAATGGAAAATTCTGAAATAGGTTTGGAAAATTCTGAAATAGGTTTGGAAAATTCTGAAATAGGTTTGGAAAATTCTGAATTAGACTTGGAAAAGCTATAAATGAAAATATTCTCCTTATTTCTCTTATTAATATTCTACGGGATTTTCGTTATTAAATATCCATTTTCTACATGCCTTGAATCGTAAAACATCAAATTTTGAGGGGGAGGGGTAGACAATTTTTTTCGTGGGCGATTACAATGGTTTATCGTTGAATAATAAACCAAAATGAGAATCGGTGAGGATTTAGAGATCGTTATGGGGAAGTTTTCCCTTGAAAAATAACTAAGTAACTCACGTTTTCATGCAGCTGTGTGAGACACCCTGTAACTACTAAACAAAAAGATTTTTTCGTTGTTTGATCCCAAACTGATCAAATATGAGTCCACCTCGATGTACATGGCATTGTTTGGACTAAAAGTACATACTTTTGGGCTGTATCTCTAGAAAAATTGTTCTAGAATAATGTTTTCTCAATCGCGTTTATGGTTGTAAAAATAGCTACATGCGCAATACCATTTTCACTATACGATTTGAGTCCAGCATTAAATTTTCAATAATAGAAGATGATCTTGAAAATTGTAATAAAACGCCTAAGAACTTCAGAACCACTTCAATAAATTTTCCTCTTTTGAAACGTGACCAATATTGAAAAACGTCCACCTATAAATTTATTATTCTCCAATAATTTCTCTCCACTCGTTCATATTATTCAATCAAAAGACGTATTCCTTGATGTTTAATATTTTCATAAATAATTTACAGGTTGTCGTATATAAAATTTACATTATGTCACATGTTCATTCATTTTGCACAACGGTTTATTCAGTATTTTTTACATTATGATGAGATTAGGAAATGTCGAGCGCGAACGGCGAAGAACTCGCTGTTCTCAAATAGTAGACTCCTCTGGTCCTGAAAACATTCATTGGAAAGATAAGTTGCAAGTAAATTCAGTTCATTTCTTCTCTTTTTAAAATTTGTTTTCAATGATAATCAACACAAGAGGCTTATTGATTTGATACAGAAGTAATCGATTTCATCAATTTTGGTGAAACTTCAGCGGTTTCTGTTTTTAGTCTTTCAATTTTTTTCTTCTTTCAAGTTTTAGTTGTACTTACAAAGGTGGTACGTAGTAACCCATGTTGGCGTGTCTGTTTATACAACCGTATGGTACACCACCGATGACCGATTCGCATTTCTGTCCAATAAAGCGATGCTTCGGATCTAAAGATTCAACGAAGTAATCGTACGATCTGCCGTGAGAGCAGGTTCCTGTAAAAAGCGGTTTCGTAATTACTTCCTTATCTAATTATATAGACTTTTATTATTTCGATTATCGATGCAGCTTTTCATTCTAACCGCCGTCCAAAAGATGACAGCCAGGTTGAACATTAACTCCTCCGTTGGGGTAAAAGTCAACGTGCCCGATGCTTTCAGCCATGCCCAAATATCCAGCGCACGTGTGGATACAATCGACGAACCGTGCATCGGAACTCGAGAGCCTGTCGTCAGGAGAGGACTTGATATCGGGTGATGCCGGGTCGAGCCCTGCAAAAACACATGATCAATTAAGGTTCAACGGCTCTGCGGCTGTAGCTTAGAAAGTCTATGTTGGTGCCCTTTCAAGCACCTCTGATATGGAACTGGTCAGTGAACTACTGACTGGTTTATTTTAGGTCCTTTCCTGTCTGGTCAAACAGGACTTGCCCTGAAGCAGTTGGAGGCCTTGTCTCCTGAAATAGGGATGGGATATCAAAAGATGGGTCATAAGGGAAGAAGTACATGGCTTCGAATTGTCCACCAGGTTTTGATTAAATTCCCTCATAATTTTTTACAATTTGCTTCACCCAGAGATTTTTGAGCGAATCTTGTCATCCTGCTAGAGAAGATTCCAAAAAGTGACAATTCTGGAAGCGGTTGAGAGTTTAATTGGAAAATCGTTCTGTCGATTGAGAAGTAGGTGATAATTTTTATTATTAGGGGAGGGTTCAATCAGTCAGATGTGGTCAGGTCAATACGTTAGTAATATAATTATATTTATAAAGTCTCACATGATTATCATCATAATAGGAAATGTAGTTGGCGATTGAGTTGCTGTGAAGTTGGGACATTTTAATTATATTTCCTTTTTTCCAGTTTTTTAATTTATTTTTTTCTCCAGATTATGATTTTTCCTAGACCATACTAGGGCCTTTTTACGCTCCCCAAAAAAATTTCACGTTTTGCCAAATCGAAATCCCGAGCAAAATAAGGGAACGGCCTCTAATCTGTTACCATAATTACTGTTAGATATTATAATTCCTTTGTTCGACCAAGAGGTTCTCCTAATTCGTCTAGTACAAAAAATAGCAGTATTTACACTTTACATTATTTCGCGTACCTGTAATCCTTCCAAGAATCCGCCCTTTAGCTTCCAACGTTTTCCCTATGAATCCGGCCACATGAGCGCCCAAACTGTGACCAATTACGTGCACACGATCTGGTCTTAGGCCGTGGTCGATCAGGAAATTCACAAATTCGCCGATGAAATTGCCAACCTTCGGAACTTGGCTAACCACCCAAAAATAGTTAGGGTTCCTTGTGATGTAGTTCCAATCGACGACGAATACGTTTGCGTCTTTGAATTTGAGCACGGCTGTAAATTGATTAAAAAATATTCGAAATTCAATTAAAAAACGCTGCAAATGATTGTACAGTGGTTTATTATTCCTTCGCTTCAATATTGATTTAGAAAGACTATCCATTTGTGATAGTAACTATTCCGATCATTTGTGACGTTCCCACCGAAAAACAGATTGGTAACTATCTCAATGCTTCAAAAAATATGCTAAATACCGAACAAGTGATCTATGAAAAAAAAGAAATTATATCGAAGAAACTAAATGTAGAAAAATTACAATTACATATGATAGGTTTTTTTCTGCCTCTAGCCACCAAATAATTAATAAAAACTGACAATTAGAAATTTCTAAAAGCCTTAAAAATATTCAAGAGGATCCACGTTATCCAATAAATTAAATTCGACCGAAACGCTGGGTCACCGGAGGGAAATAAATCGTTACGAGCGCCTTCAAACGAAATACAGCAGTACCCGCAATACACAACTGCAGTTGCAGGCGTTGCCTATGCCGATGTTTAAGGAGTCGAGCGGACGCCGGATAGGATTTTCCGATTGTACGGTATCGCGATCGATACTTCGTCAGGCTCAAATATAAATAGAGCATTTTTACTCGGTATTTTCAAGGAATATTGCGGAATTATTCTTCTCAAGAGTTTCGATATTATTATACTGAAGTTTGAACAGAGTGGAAAAATTGCTATTGTGATAGGTTTTTCTACCTCTAGCCACCAAATAATTAATAAAAAACGAGAATTACACATTTCTAAAAATCTTAAAGTTATTCAAGAGGATCCACGTTGTCCCAAAAATTCGACCGAAACGCTCGGTCAGAGGAGGGAAATAAATCGTTACGAGCGCCTTCATATTAAATACAGCAGTACCCGCAATACACAGCTGCAGTTGCAGGCGTTGCCTATGTCGATGATTAAGGAGTCGAGCGGACGCCGGATAGGATTTTCCGATTGTACGGCTTCGCGATCGATACTTCCTCAGGCTCAAATATAAATAGAGCATTTTTACTCGGTATTTTCAAGGAATATTGCGGAATTATTCTTCTCAAGAGTTTCGATATTATTATGGTGAAGTTTGAACAGAGTAGATAAATTGCTATTATGATAGGTTTTTGGTTTATTATTCAATAATGAACCATTGTAATCGCCCAAGAAAATAAAATTTCTAACCCCCCCTCAAAATTTGATGTTTTACGTTTCAAGGCATGTAAAATCCGAATATCCAATAAAAAACGCTGCAAATGATTGTACAGTGGTTTTTTTATTATTTCGCTTTAATATTGATTTAAGAAGGCTATCCATTTGTCATTTTAAATATTCCGAACATTTGTGAACGTTCCCACCGAAAAACAGATGGTAACTATAGGGGAAAACTCCGCAGCAACTATTGTAATTTTAATCATTTTTTCCCTAATTTCTTAATTAAAAGCTAAACTTATTGCCTAACGATACAGCTGGAGAGAGTGTTTGACGACCATTCCAATGAGTATAGAACGATTTTTATAGCTCCAAGAACTCTCGAGTTATACCCTCATGTCAAATTTCTAAAAATCTCCCAAATTCGGCACAAAAGCTGCGATAACTCGAGAACCAATAAATGCCCCCGGCGATGGTCTCATTCAATTCAGCGTCCGAAAATCTATACAATTTGATACACGTACACATTTTTCTGAAAAACCTTGGAAAATATGAATTTTCTCCCCCTCAAAACCCCCCAAAAATACCCTTAAAATTGAGCTAGCATGTTGGTTCGAGAATTGGGCCGTCGTAGGACCGAGATTGATTTTTGGTGAAAATTTCGAATTTTTAGCTCTTACAGTTTGGCCGGAAAACTGCTAACGACGGCGGACGGACAGAATTTTTTTTATTAGATATTCGGATTCTACATGCCTCGAAACGTAACATCAAATTTCTAAGGGGGGTTAGAATATTTTTTTTCTTGGGCGATTACAATGGTTTATTATTGAATGATAAACCAAAAAACAAAAATATAAAGATAATATGAGAAAAGAAGAAAAAAAAAATTGTAAGAAAAATATCGAACATAAAATTGATAAATAAGTAAATAGTAATAATAATAATAAATAGTAGTAACAATAATAGAAAATTATCTAATTTTGAGCTTAAGAGTATTTATTTTGAAGCTAAAAATTACGAATTAAAATTTTTCCTCCTCACCATCTTTTATCTTGTGAGGCATTTTCGAGTTTCCCGAGTTCATGAATCCGTGTATCGCAAAAATTGTTATCTTGTTCTTATCGAACTTGGCCGCTTTTAGAGAATCCAAATCTTTTGAATGTAATTGAACCGCATTTTCAGGATCGGAGCTGGAATTATTTTTGAACATTTATAAATAGTTTTTATTTACTTTCGAATAAAGCATGCAATCTGTATTCAATCGCTGTAAATTAATCTCGGATCCAATTATTGACTTACCGTTTGTGAAAATAAAATTTCACCGTTTTGGAGAAGTCGGAAATGACGAAGTCGTTTACCGCTGGCAGCTCAATGTTCGTCGAATTGATCGATTCGAATGGTACGCATTGGACTCCTGCTGTAATAAAATTCATCACTATAGTTGAGAAATATTTTACATTTTTTCCCTCGAACCCGAAAATGGTACTGGAAAAAGTTGAAAAACGAGCTTTGACCCGGATGGAGAATTAATTTTCAAAAAAATTGTTAAAATATAATACGATTATGACTTTAAAAATGTAGAATATTTAGCACGCAGTTTTTTGTATTCTTAAATAGGAAAAAAAAACGTCTCTCCACCCGAAGTTAATTAGAAGTTAATTATTCTAATAAATTTTTTAGAAAAATAAATAAATAAATAAATTAATTAATAAAATAAATAGATATAAATAAATAAATTTGGCGCGTATTTGATGAAATGCGTATTTATTTTAGCGAATCAACCTGGTATTAATGTGTAAGTATGATTTGTTAATTGCAAGGTACCTTGACCAGCTAAATTTTCGGGCCAGAAAATTCTATAACAGAAATTTCTACTCACCTATCAAGAAGGAAAGAAGCGCCGACAAAAGACCTGTAAAAATATTCATGTTGAGACCGTTTACCGGTTCTGAACCTTTTGCCAGTCGGATTCTTCGACTTATATAGCGTTCAATTATCGACGAGAAGGTGCTTGTGATCCGTATTACATAAACCAAATAAAAAACAAATTAATATTTCTTCCGCAAAGGCGCCATTGTTAAAGTAATTGAGATTGGGAACAATTCATTGCGAAGCTGTTGAAAATAGTCTATCATTGTTATGCAACGGTGGAAAATAAACAGAACGCAAATTGCGCAAAAATCGGTGCACTTCGAACGAGGAGGACATTTCAACAGAATCTGTGTACTGTTGAAAATTTAATTGGGAAAAAATAGAACGGAGTAGTTTTCGACTAGTATGAAATACGTGTTCTGGCACAGGTCTTTTTAATCTTCAGAATCTTCTAAAATTAATTTCGACGAATCACTTGGAGATAAACCTGACAAGCAGTAGATAATAACTTGTGATTCGTACCACAAATAATTAATGAGTAGCTATTTCTTCTTGAAATAATTAATTTTTCATCGATGTAAATATTTTTTAAATTTATTATTCAACATAATAAAAACCATTGTAATTCGCCCTTTTACGTTTCAAGGCAATTAGAAACCAAATATCCAATGAAAAAAAATTCCGTCCGTTCGCCGGACACTTTTCCGATAAAACTATAGAAGATAAATTCTTGAAATTTTCACCAAAAATCACTCATGGCCTGACAACGGCTCAATTCTTTAACCAAATCGCTACCTCAATTTTAAGGGTATTTTTGAGAGGTTTTGATGGGGAGAAATTCCTTAATTTCCAACGTATTTCAGAAGAAGGTGTATTTGGTATCAATTTCCATAGATTTTTGGTCGCTGAATTGAATGAGACCATTGCGGAATTGATAGCTTTATTGATTCTCGAGTTATCGCAGCTTTTGTGTAGAATCTGGGTGATTTTTTTAAAAATTTGTAAATGATTGTATAACTTGAGCATTCTGGAAGCTATAATAATCATTTTCTGGAAGCTATAATCGTTCTATACTCGTTGGAATGCTCGGCAAACACTCATCAGTTATACAAAAAACGTAGGCAGCTTTTTTGGACTTTTTTGTATCAGTATCTACAGATTTTCGGACGCTGAATCGAATGATACCATTGCGGGGTCAATAGCTCTATTGGTTCTCGAGTTATCGTAGTATTTTCTCCGAAATTTGGCATGAGAGTATAACTCGAGAGTTCTTGGAGCTCTAAAATCGTTCTATACACGTTGGACTTCGTTGAACACTCTTCAACTATACTATTATTCGAAAAATTTAGCTTTTAATTCGAAAATTATGAATAATAAAAATGATTAAAATTACAATAGTTGCTACGGAGTTTTCCCTTATAGTTGACCGATCTGCTGTTAAGTGGAAACGTTCACAAATTTTCGGACAAGTTTTTATCGCAAGGTCTTCTTAAATCATCATTGAATCGAAGGAATGATAATTTATTTTGCAGCGTTTTTCCTTCTTTTAATACTTGAGAGGCAATATTTTTTCCGGTTTTTAATCTGAATTATTAAAAGGCGGAAACTTATGGGGCTGTCTCTTACCTGTCGAACGACGATCGAAAAATACATTTTTCTTGGAATCAGGTAATAAACTAATTTGAAATCGTAAACTATTGTTTTAATTCAATAAAATCCTCTTGCATATTTTCTCATACATACAGCCTGTTCTTTATTCTTATTATCAGTCAGTTGTCTATTACTATTACAAAATTAAAGCCGTACAAAGCATCTTTTGAAAAGTTCGTGGTTAATCAGTTTTTTTAAATATTATTATTTTTTTATTTATTTGTTTACCTCTACTTGTGCTTGAATACGTTAAACGAGGCGTGGGCTGTTGTTCTTCAGTTGAAACGAAGACTATAACGAAACTAGCGTAACAAACTCGATTTATGTTGTAAATTACATTTGTTTTCTTTGCGTTCGAAAAAGAAACATTGCCACATTGTAAATTTTTATTTACACTCTAAACATTTGCCAAATTTTGCTAGTGTGCAACAATAACACATTTCGATAACAATGATAGGTAATTTTCGAGAGAGTTTTCTTATAAAAATATTGCGGGTTTCGCGTCAAATTAAATTTCCAATCAAAAACGGAAAATAAAAAAACGGTTGAATATAAAACGATCGCGCAAAAACTTAAAACTGGTTGTAATTACGTAATAGTATAGACTTAGAACATTGCGAGAGACTGATTATTAAATGTAACATTCAACATTAACCAGGAGAAATTTTTTCCTCCTACATTTTTATTTTCTTCGATGAATTTATGATTAAAGGAACACCTTAAAACACATTGCGGTAAATAAGCTTGCTCCCCTTCCTCAAGGTTTTGCGGGGAGCGCTTTTTTACGCGGCGTTTGTCTTTTACAGGAACAGACGAGAATTTTGCAGAAACGTCGAACTATTCGACAAACAGGAATTTGTCAGTTAAAGCTAGTTTTTTAAAGGCTGGAAAAACCAATGTCCCTTCAGCGGGATGAATTGCTCGTATTCAGAAATAAAATTAACGAACAGAAAAGAGCGCAGTTCTTTCCGATAGAAAATCGGTGAAATTTTCTCTTTCCACGAGTTTAAAAAATAATCAGATAAGTCGACGGGGTAGTCTCGCTTGCTTCGAATGCTTTTATGATCGATTAAGCCATTTCGCGCGGCAATCGTTGCCGGGAATAAAATTTTTGTCAAATGAGAAAAACGCCGATACGTTCCTATAGAAGAAAATCAGAATTGCGCCTTTCCCAGATAAAATTTGCGGGTGACATCTAATCGATATAAGACAGATAACTACCGATGCGATACATTTCGTTCCGTGAAACAAATGGAAAATTTCTCCTTTTTGAGAAGTAACAGTATGGAATATTGAATTAATTTTTAGGCACTTCATAATTCATAGCCATTGTACTGGTTTATATTTTTTAGAAGCTTAAGAAATATATCGTATATACCTAGCGCTCAGTATGAAATTTAAGAATATAAAACACAACCATACCGCTCAAACGTTCTTGACCCCACAAAATAAAATCAACCGATTCGAACTAGGTCAGATTTCGGGATAAGCTAAAAACGCTATGTACAATTTTAGTGATGCTCTTAGAAACGTTCAACTGCTCTCAGCATATAATCCTAGTACTCGTTATTATATTCTTGTTTGCTTTTAAAACGAAAAACAACATTCGCTCATGATCACAATTTGCCACTTCACAGAGACACAATGGTAACTGTCTGTTCAAAATAATCGTCCAAGGCATGCGCACGGTGTTGACTCATCGCGACATTAGTTATATAATTATCTGTGTCGCGATATTGAAAAATAATTGATTTAAAAAAAAATCATAAATCGAATTTTCACCGACTGCCCATTGAGATTGTAGGGTTCTAATTTTTTTTTTCTCGATAGGAGTTGAAAAATTTGCCCACGACAATTTTATAATGCGACGAAAAACGCGAAGGAATTTTTCAAGTTTTCGTAGTGTTTAGAATCGAAAGATGAGAATTGTTTCTCTTCTTTGGGTCGATGAATTTCGAATCGAATGCCCAATAGTATGAAATTCACTTAATTGCATCCTTAAAGAGAAACCAATAAATAAATTTAAAAAATGTTGAGAAGATGTGAAATTGTAAAAATAAATTTACATGTACAAAAATTATGAAAAAAATTAAATTTAAATTAAAAAAAAAAATATTTTAATTACTTTAAACATTATGATATATACTCCCAAAAAATCTCATACATCTTCGAACGTCATACTATTTGGCACGCGCGCAATTCGTTAAAAAAATTAATAGCAATACTTAATAAAAAAAAAAAAAACAGAAATAAAGAAATGCGGCTCATCGATTTAAAACCGATGAATTCCACTTCACAATGAGTATTTTATAGGTAACATGCGTACAAGGTGTGAGCTTAGAAGTTGCAATTTTTAGATTTTTCCACCGTCAACGTCGTCATCCTAATTTTTTATAAAGGCTATATTTTCCTACAGCTATTGTCCCTTTAATTCATAATTAAAGCTTACGAAAAGTCCGTCGACCTTTCAATGGAATCGTCGTTGATCTGTTCCTAATAACGTAACCCAGTTGTAGCGAAATTGCTGAGTCCCTCGAAGCGATTTTCTGCGGTAGATTTTTCAAGTTCTACAATTGGCTGTTTTTTTTGTGAACAATTTAAAAAAATTGAAAAAAAATATCGAAAAAACAACAAAAATTATTTATGATTTTTTCAAGAATAAAATATAGTAGCTACTTTTTTACTTTTCCAAATTCCTAAAAAAATCGCAATAGTAAAAAATATTTCCAAACAATAGGTATTGCTTTTTTTACTATTGTAATAGTCAAAAAAATGTTTCCTCGAAAAAATGTTCAAATTCCTGATATTTTATTTTAGCAGAACATTATTCCTTAATATTTCCGTAAATTTGAAGACGTGATCACCGAATCGTAGATCGAAAATCACCCAGGAAAACCTCGTGTAAAAAGCGCTGATTAGCATTATATTTCAATGCTAAAACCCGGTCGCCTTTTCTACTTCTCACAACCACTATTACAAAAAACAAACACAATTTAAAAAAAAAAAATTAAAAAGAAAAATCTACGCTTCGAACCAACAAATTTCAATTTTCGTGCTGTTATCGTGGTTTGTTTGCTCCATTTGCTTCTTCCAAGTGAATATGAAAACGTAATTCGTCGACTAGAAGAGACCGACCATTTCAATCCCTGATATGCAAATCCGAACAGTAACTATCTATAATATTTACATTTATTGAACGTATAACAAACTACTTAACAGTATTTACATTCCAGAAGATTATATACATTAAGAAATATAGAGATATCGTTAACATTTTTCCTCTCCACCTTTCTGAATTATTTTACCGTTATACATATTTATGAGTATGCTGCAGCTGTTTTAGTAATACTGTATAAATATATTTCCAATTATTTTTTTTTTAATTTCTCTCCGTTTTTTCCTCTTCTCTAACAACTAGCTTTTGAAATGGCAAATATAAATTTGGTCATCTGTTATTTTATTAAGAGTGCGCCTATTACGAGTTCAAAGATCGGATTAATGCAACGTTCAATATCAACGCCTTTTAATATTATGTTGCAGTTGGACGTACGAAGTATTCATCTACGAGTCTATGTCAGCATTAGACTAAATAATTTTCAACTTTAAATTTTTATCCTAAAATCCAATTATTTTGGTGTGAATAAATTTTATTTCGATATTTTTTTTTATTTTCATATTCCGTCGGAATCCATCTCTCAGGAGGTTTTGTAGACGATAGTTTCACTATTGTTCTCTAGTTGCGCGGGAATCCTTCCGTTTCGAGGAAGGGGTTGGTCGCGATTTTCTTCATTCTTGAGCAATCCGATAATTTCTCTGGTCCTTCGCACATACGCAGGTAGCTAATTCGAATTATCACTGGTTTCGCGCGTTTCTCGGCCAGGTAGGGGGACAATTGAATTTAAATTCTTCAAATGGCGTTTTTTGTTTGGGGAATTTGAAAACCGTCCTTCAGTTAGGTACGCGGCTAAGCCTGTATAGTGCGTTGCTAATAAAAATCAACTGTTAAGCTGTAATAAGGTACGTTCTAGTCGAGAAGCAGGAAAAAGTAGTAAATAATGAAATAAGTAATCGGTGAATATTTATCCGTTAGAAAAATATTTATTCCCAATAAACTGGCGATTGAAAATTCGGGAACTCGTAAAAACAAGTTGAATCGCTTCAAAGAATATTATTTCGACGAAAGTGTAGTTTCTAAAAATATATAGATGCATCTTATCAGGACGAAAAAAATTTTACTATGCTTAGTAATTTTACAAAAATTAATAGAATAATAGTTTTGAATAAAAATACATTTTAAGGAAAAAATATATCCAGAAAACTAAATTTGGACAAAAAGAATGAGAATCAACTAATTTATTCGCAATTTCTAGAACGATTATTAATATTCACCTGGTGAATTAGCTGACGATTTTTAAAACATAGTCGAAGTGGTGAATTCGACCGCAGCAACGTCAACAAATTCCGTTGAAATTATTTCCTCAACTTCTCCTGCTTCAAGATAGACGTTCAGCAGCAAACCTGCAGTGCCTATGTGTTTGTACGTAGCAGCAAGTGACGAATCTCTTCTAATAGATTTTCAAGATTTACAATAAAAATCGACTCGGTTTGCAAGCGTATAGAATTAGCCTTTGGAGAGCCATTATCTCACGAGGAGACGAGTATTATTTTAAAATTGATGAAAAACCTAATCACAAACTGCCAAAAAGCTTTTACTCAGATAGAGCTTGATTTACGCTATTTTTTGCGGTTTCTGCAGTGTTGCCAGGTCCCAACCGCTGGTTTGGGGGAACTCTTGACAAGAAAAAGGGGGGAAAAGGGTATTTTTCAAAACAAAATGAAGGGAGCTTTGGACATTTTTAGCTGAAGTGAAGCGTGATTCTAGCGACATCAATATTGCACAATCAACACATCAATATGTTGCATAATATTTCTTTAGAAAACAATTTTCTGAATATGGTAATTTTTCGGCATATATAACTACTTTTCATGATGCAATAATGAAAAAGATTAAGAGCTAATAAAAAGAAATTCGTTTTCCCCCAAAAAGGGGAGACCTGGCAACACTGCGTTTCTGGGGGAAATAAATTTTGATGCTAACTGGCCACCATAGAACAGCATCATGTGATGTCAAAATGGCGCCTCTAATCGGGTTTTCGTAACTAGGGATACAATTAAAGGACTATACATCGATTAGTGAAATTAATTAACATTATAGTAGAATAAATCAATAAATAAAATCATCTGTCATATTAAAAACGATCAAATCCAGAACATCATTCCTTCAGTTAATGGCTCTCCAGATTTGGCAATTTTTCATCACGAATGGAATACATCTAGACTTGAGGCTAATTAATTAGAATCAGAATCGCACAACCAATTTTGCAAGTATCGATAGTGTCTTTGGTTTTATCAGTAATGGGGAAACTTTATTGTGGATAATGGCGACAAAAAGGTGAAATGCAATTCTAGAATGAGCTCGGGTAAGCACCTTGTAATCATTGAGCAGCTCTTATTCTTCTTGGATGCTCGACAAAATAGTTTACAAATTTTACGTTTGAGCTTTTGACAGTTTTCTTGGAAATTCTGTACCTACCGGTGATGAAAATGGTTATGCGACACTGACTCATTGTAACAAAGCGATCAACACTGTTCGAAGAGCTCTTATTCGGCAACACTGGCTGGTTCTTGGAACCGCAGGATGAGTTTTCAGACATACGTCTGTTGAAATGGATTTTATCGTTCGTGGATAGAGTACTCTTTTTACGGGGAAGGGGAGGTCGAGGTAATGCCTCAGCTATTGGGCTGAAGAGGCTCGGGCACTAAGTGAGGCGTCCGGCTGCTGATAGGCGGCAGGATAGGACTGGCTGGCCAATGGTAAGGAGACGTAGGTGGTACGCTTCTCGAATGACTAAGCAGAGGCGACGAGCACGGCGTTGCTGGAACTAGAGCTGCCGACTCTGGGTGGAGGAAATTTCGCCTGTCGTTGTTTCGATCCTGCTGCGACGTCGACCCGATGTTCTGCATCGTCGATTCTTGTATGCACCTTGTCAACAGCTCAGGCAGCAATTCGACCTGGAAAGTTGAAAATCAATGAGCACATGAAAATCCATGGTGATAATGAAAAAAAGTTATTTTATTGACGACTTTTCAAGTACCTATGTAAGGCCTAATTTGTAATGACTTTCACTCTTCATTCTACAAATCCACGCAGCACTTTGCAAACGAAGACTAGTGAAATGAAGAATGATGAAATTCAGAGTTCAATTGTATTTCGTTCCGTAAAATGGCCATTCGCAATTGCGAATGAAAATTGGACCCAATTTTGGAAAAGTCCCAAATGACTCAGAGGTATGATTTTTACTCCGAACTCGGCAATTCTTCATTTCAGACTCGGCGATTTAAGAAATATGGAGAGTAGGAGTATTTTCTGTTCCTGAGGTGATTTGAAGAGTAATTCACTCCTTGATTGATTCAACATTGTTATAGTTAGTTTACCAATGTGTTTTGAGCAAAATATTTCGTTAAAATTCGTAAGATAAATACTAGCGTATTAATCATTATCATCATTTTCCGTTCATTCATTGTACGTCGTATTTTGCCTTTCACATTTCTTTTTTGTCCGTTCATTTCTTCATTTGTCCATTCATTTTTGTTGTATTTTTTTGTATTTTCATTTTTCATTTCTTTTTTTTCATTATTTCTTGTCCATTAATTTTTTCCCATTAGTCCATTCATTCATAGTACCTTGTATTTTGCTTTTTCCGATTTTTTCTTTTTTTTTTGTCTACTAATATTTCCTTTTGTTCATGCATTTTTGTTGGATTTTTTGTATTTTGCTTTTTTATTTTTATTTTTGCATTATTCCTTATCCATTCATTTTCCCCCATTAGTCCATTCATTCATTGTACCTTGTATTTTGCTTTTTCCCATTTACTTTTTTTTGTCTATTAATTCCTTTTGTCTATGCATTTTTGTTGTATTTTGCTATTTCCTTTCTTTTTCTTTCTTTATTTCTTGTCCATTCATTTTTTTCCATTAGCCCATTCATTCAATTGTATTTTGCTTTCTCCCATTTCTTTTTTTTTGTCTCTAATTCCTTTTTCCATTGGTTTTTTGTTGTCTATTTATTCTTTTTGTCCATTCATTTTTGTTGCATTTTATAAAAATGTATTTTGCTTTTTTCAATTTCTTTTTTTCATTTTTTGTACATTCATTTTTTCCCATTAGTCCATTTATTTATTGTACGTTGTATTTTGCCCAAAATATCGAGAAAAAACCTACCGTCGAAGAAAAGGGGAATGAAAGAAATGAAAATTTCTGAAAATCTTCAGAAAAGGGGAACTGCTCTTCTATTGCAGGGAAAGAAGTATCCATTTCGACTAAAATAATAGATTAGACTGAAGTTTCTTTAAAAAATTAACTACTCCAACTATTTTCTCAAACGAAGAGTCCAGAAATGGATTGTTTCCGAGTGCGGAGTAAAAATCTTTCGGCATGGGCTCCTGCAAAGAACAGATTTGCACTAAAATCATACTGCTAGCATTTGGATACCTCAATGTGAAAATACCTGGTCAGCTAAACTGGCGAGTTTTTCTTCGAGACTTTGCAACCTATCTTCGAGCGTATCGTATCTCGTGCTCATGTCGGACACAATTTCGTAGACCGTATTTTGAGTCTGCAACGATCAATAAAATTTTCAAGGCAGTGTTAGAATGGTTAGACCCAATTCTATACTTTAGATTTGTAACAAACCGTACCTTGGCCATGTCAGTAATCGTGTTCGCGTTGTCCATTAATTTTCTCTGATCCATTTTTACTTTTCTTAAGCTGCAAACAGAAAATATTCGACTATATTCAAACGGGGCTATCCCATTTGAATGGGAGCAGTCAAGTGTAAACCAGCAGAAAAGTGGACCGCAGAAAAACTAAAACGCCTAATCGCCCTGAAAGTTTTACGACGAAGGAATTTTTTTTCTGTCTCCTTTTGCAAAAGGAAAACCGAAACAGACGGTGGAACTTGGCACAAAGGCGAAGCAAGAGAATGAGAAATGGAAGCTCTCGGGTCAGTTGGTCATGGTATCTTTGAAGTGGTTTGCCTTCTAACTTGGATCCTGCGAATCACTCATTACTTGGCCCAAAGTAGAATAAGCGACTGCCCAACTCGACCGCAAGCCTCTTCTTTACGTCGGAAATTCCCTTCTTGCGAATGTACGGTTTTAAAATCGCCGCACAAGTCGCAAACGAAGTTGAATCGTCAAAATTCGAATTCGACGTGGCAAACAAAATTTTACATTGGATTTTCAGGAAATTTATACATTTTTTTTTTTTGTTGCTTTGTGTTTTAAGTATTATTTATCTTTCTTTCAACGATTACCATTTATTCACTATAATTCGACGAAATCGGTACTCACGCATAAATCGCTAGTAGAAATTTTCTTTGGTGTGTTCTTACTCGGCCGGCATTAACCCTTTTCACTAACCTAGTATGTTTATAAATCAGCCACGTTTCACGTAAAACGTTTGCGGCTGCGTTTTTTAACTGAAAGAAAGGCGATACAAATTATTAATGGAAAGATGAAAAATTTAACCAAGTGAAGACAGAGAGATGAGAGATTATTCTGCATATTTTTATTGAGACAGAGTATTCGATAGCTTGAAATTCTCCATATTATCCTATTTGTTTAGTTATTCGGCTAAGTAGAAACATTTTCGAAACTTACCCGTTTCGTGAGCTGAGTATCCATCATAAAATTATGTACATGTTTCTCAGCTCTCGTTAATTCCATTTTCCTAGAAACGACTGCTACTAATAAAGCTGTACAACCCGCTCCCTGGATGATAAAAATGACAATTAGTTCACTGGTAACATACAGAACGCTTACAATATAATTACGTATTATATTAACGGCAAAGGCAACAACCAAATGTTCGTACACCGATTCAAAAATTGACATGCTCAACACGAAAAATGTCAGCGAAGATTCGAACCGATTGAAGTTCCAGGTAAACAACCGAAGTGAGGGGAAATAATTTACTAATCTGATCGCTCACAAATGTAAAAAATCCACGATATTTCTAAATGAAATCGTCAGAGACTAGTCGGTTTGTCGTTTTATGGTTTTCCCCGGTCCGTTTAATCGAATTGAAAGTTTTATTACATTGGCGACAAAAAAAAAAAAAAAAAAAAAAAAAAAAAATTACTAATTTTTCGTATTATACATCGATATTTAATTTTTTGTTGGAGACATTGGACATGTCTGAAGAGTCTTGAGGGTTAGAACGAGATATATAGCTAGCCAAGGTCAACTACCGCGTTCTTTCCTTTGGAAATCGCAATCATCATCAAAATCCACGAACTTTATAAGTGAAAAATGGTAATTATAAAAAAATTGATATTAAGAAAATCGCTGGCCTGATTTTGACAATTGAGAAAAATTCGACGCAGAATTGCATGCTTTTTGAAACATGATGGTATACAATGTGTGATGGGCTCGTCGTTTAGGAGTTATAGCCGCAAAACTAGAAAAAGTGCCGAAAATTCGACGTTTTTTGCTATTATCTCGAAAGCACTGGGGAAATTTCGTTGGATACCGTCGGACTTGTGTTTCTTTCGTCAAAACAACATAAAATTATTTTTCAAAGACCGTATTTCTTAATTTTATTTTTTTGCGAAGGTTTGACTGGACTATGAGGTATATTTCGGCGAAAGCGCTCGTACAAAGGATAAATTACCCAATGTTTCCCCATCATTCTTTTCCCTCTCAATTACAATGTGTAAAATTTTCTTCCTCTATTAATCCAACTACTAGTTTTAGTTAGAATAGCATAAATACACGTCGCGAAAGAATAAAAAGACGATTAAAAACGCTATTCGTGCCACCAGAAAAATGCGTATTTATCTTCAGAGAACAAATGCCTTGAAATGGGCTGGATTCCATTCAAGCACCGTTGTTTACTCTCGCTGCAACAAGAGCTCGAAGAAGGAATGACGTAGCTCGCTTTTCGAATCCGCAGTCGTAAAAAGGGGAAAAACAAGATCGCTGAAAAGATCCACCTCTGCCGAACGGAAAAGCGGAGCGAAGACATCGAATAGGATCTTGTTCCTTTTCACGCGCACAATAAGAACGAACGCAGCTTTCCTTCGGAACATTTGGAAGGTCGCCAGAAGATTCTCCGTCCGTTCGCATCAAACTGAGGCCCCTAATATGAAAATATTCGTCCGGAGGAAAAAATCCGCCAAGAGTCCATATTAGGAAAACACCTATCTTGTGATAAGAACGAACTGCCGCTGTCCTTTTCGCACTGCCAAGTGGAAAAGACTGCGCCGAGTCTATGTAGTCTACGGAGACCGATAAAACGCGACAAAGGAAGTTTTTACGCGAGGAATGCTTTTAAACACGGCAGCTCCCACTTAATCTAATTCAATAATTCTTCGTTGTTGGGGTTGAGGGGGAGAAAACCACGGCGACCTGTTTTCCTGTTTTTTATTGTTGGCCTGCCAAGCACTTTCGCCCATTCGGGCATCATCAGGGCTTCGTAGCACCATTGCAAGGTATCCACGGCCTCCCAACAACGAAGAACAAAAAAGCGACAAATCCACAAAAAAAAAATATATATAAAAAAATAAAAAAAAATAAAAATAAAATATTAATAATTCAATAACGTTTTTTCCCCGAGAACTTCATCGCGCTCTGATGCGATTCCGTCAGGCGAAGAATGATTTTTGGAGAAAATTTAACCCTTTACTGGCCAATGTATCCTGGAGGGTACACATCTTTTGAAGCTTCGTTTAAGCGAAAATACCGCCTCTCCGGCATAAATGTCTACAATAGGTGCTTCCAGGACAACCGAATAACGCAAAACAAGGCAAACTTTGGCGTAATTCTAGTCTTCGAAGGTTAGTTTGTAGCGTCTCTCACCGAAAACATCGTGAGCCTCCTTCAGCCTGCTGGCGTCAAGATGTCGGTAAGTTTCTCGTCATTTTTTAATTGGTTACATGAATTTCCTGAGCTTCCTGATTTTTTTCTAGCTTCCTTCACTCCTAAACTCCCCAGGAATAATTCGAAGTTGATCGGAAAGTTGTTTTGTTCGTCAATTTGGATCTCGAAATGCATGTGTCTTCCAGGTTACACTGGCCGTTCAGCGGACTTGAGAATTCGTAATTTTTCAATGACAGGACCCCGTAGATGGGCCAGTGTAACCTGCAGGGCACATAATTCACCAACGAAAAACTGCCCTATCGAGAGCATTTTGAGGTCTATTATTTGGTTATTTGGAATTCATAGTGGTTGCAATCCAAAATTACTTCAAGATCATGGGTCCCCCCATAATAATTGGACCTACTTACTTATTTATTTTCCGAAAAATCTCAGAAAAAAAATTTTTTTTCGTTGGAAATAATTTTGTTTGGGTGGGTTGACTTCATTGAATTTTTTCACGAAAACTGAAACAGGTCACTTACTACCTACCTTTTTTTTTAATTTTTTTATAGAACTTCCGCTTTCGGGGCCATAAAATTCTGACCAAGATTTTGATGACAACACAGGAGACGAATTTCATGCTGGGAAACAAAAATGTATGCCTTTGAAAGATTTCCGAGTACTTCTTGCGTCACAATTGCTGCATCATCAGAGATCTAACAGAGAACGTCCAAGTTCTGGAGCAGCTCGCCCCAAGTTCACTCCGCCAAAAGGAAAGAAGAAAACCAGTAATGTAAAACTCAAGAAAGACAAAAATTGAAGAAACTAGAAAGCGACTGGATCAAAAGACGAGACGCACAGAGCCCCTACCTGTGCGCCAGCTACGACCATTCGATATGATGACTTTGGACATCTCCCAGACACCACTACTAAAGGCCGATGTCGACTGTGCGTTGAGGGGCGAACTACCTGGATTTGTTGCAAGTGCAAATTGAGATTATGCGTAAAGACTAAGCGGAACTGTTTCCTGCAGTTTCATAGGAAACCTTAGACTGTGATGAAGCTTACACAAATATGATACTGTGATACAACATAGTGCATGCGAAAAACATTTGCTATACCTACCCACTATGAAGAGTAACTATTGTGATCACGAGAAGGCTGATAGGAGATGAGGAAATGAACGTTCTATGTCAAATTTTCTACGTCAAATTTTCTATGTCAAATTTTCTATGTCAAATGATGCTATTTCTAAAACTGACGGTTACCTACTCGGTATGTACTGTTCGTGCCTTGAGAGATGCCTTTTTTCAGAATCATTTCAACAGAGTTTCAACACCTACACTAAATAGGGTCAAGTTCGAATTTTTTGTAAAATTTTCAAAAAGAAATATAAGTAAATATGTTTTTTTTACAATTTATTGCAGGGTTTATAGCTTATTTATCTCTACTCCCTTTTCGATTTTCTAATTGTCGATGGATGGCCAATGTTTCCTCTAGTGCACAGATTTCGTCATTTTACCAATTCAACAATTTCTGGACAAAGAGCCAATGTGTCCTCCAGGACACCTACGAGCTTCTTCGATAAAAGGCCGATGTAACCTCCAGGATACATGACATTATTTCCAGGTAGGAGGGGGTAGAATTATTTTTTAATGAAAAATAGAGGTATTTTAACATCAAGTAAGGTGTCCTGCACAAGAAAAAAAAAGTTCCATCAAAATATCCCACCTTGGCCCTTAAAGGGTTAAAAAAAAATTAGCTTTTATTGTTCCGTTGGAAAAGTGTTGCCGGCGGACGGACAGATTTTTTTTAAATTGTATACTCGGATTCTACAGTTCTTGAAACGCAAAACAACAAAAATTTGAGGGGTTTTTAATAAATTTTTTGTTGTTTCATTTTTCAATTTTCATTTCGAAATTTTTTTCG
Organism: Tupiocoris notatus; assembly: GCA_037159825.1. Lineage (NCBI taxonomy): Eukaryota > Metazoa > Arthropoda > Insecta > Hemiptera > Miridae > Tupiocoris > Tupiocoris notatus. Next base: position 1,002,941 of record JASJUZ010000035.1, on the reverse strand, counting down.
GGCGATTAAAATGGTTTATTATTCAATAATAAACCGAAATGATAGGGAATCCCTATTTTTTCGAGCTGTTTTTCAAACGCTCAACATTCCAAACGTATTTCCAAGCTCCGCTGTAGACACGCGTGAGTTATTCGTACTAGTCAACTCATTATCGCTCTGCAGAGCATTAGCTTAGTCATGATTATGATTTTTTTGTTTTTTTTTTGTTTATAAGAAATCTCAATCGAACCCTGCAGATGACGAATTCAATCATCTGCACTTCGGAGGTCTCCTTCACTCGTCGAATTACATTCTCAGAACAACTTCGATTGTTTGATTAGCTGAATGGCGGCAGACTAAGAAACAAGTGTTGACAAGTGTTCCACTCATCTTGGAACCAATTTGTATTATCAAGCGGTTATCTAGAGACAGTATTCCACTCGATAGTTCTAAATTCATACAAGATCTGGAAAACAATCTCAAAAATGACGAGTCATTAAAAATTGTTTTTATCGGGCTCTGTTGGCCAATGTTGACCGCATTGAAAGAAAGAATTAATTTATTATAAATAATTTCGCTCTAGGTGCCTTCATTATTTGCTAATGCACAAGGAATTAATAGTCATTTTCGGACTATGGAAAATAGTTATAAAAATTTTCACTAAGTTGAGGTATCTGAAAGAAATTAGCTAAAAATTCCAAAGCTACGCTCCTAAAAATTCAAAAGCGATTTCGAGCGCGAATTGCTGAATAAAAAGAATTCTGCTTTTGCATGTGGCTAGAGATAGTTGAAATTCATTCAATATGCGAATGCTACTTTATTTCAATGTATATCTTTATTTACGCCGTGCTCAACTACTCGAAGAAAATATCGGGAAATCTAGAAAAAATACCATTCACTATATTACTTGATAATTTTTATGAAAAATGACCATCCATTATATTACTTGATTATTATTATTATGCAATTGGCAATCCAATCGTCGCGTTTTCTCGAAGACAAAAATCAATAAGGTAAGGGTAAGCTGAAAAGATATCTACCCGTTGTGTAATTGCGCTGAAATCGACGGCGCAATTTTTTCCTCCGAACTTTTTTAATTACAAAGATAACGATGGATGTTTTCGAGGAATCGAGAATGATAAAACTGACGTTTATCGAGGGATGTATTTATGTAACCTCGAGCATTGCCTGTAGTTTCTTTTCCATTTCAACGCCAATAGAATATTTGTCGAGAAAATTGAAAACATACGGTTTCGGAGTTTTTTCAGTACGATTTGAACATTTTTTTTCACACTAAACCGAACCTAATTGAACGATGAAAAATACAAAATTTTTCACTAAAAAGTAATTGTGGAATGTGCCGAATTCTTTAGAAAAAAATGGGGGAAATCGTTGCGTGAAAGTTAAAGTATCCGAGTATATTTATATTTGGAAGTATATTTTCCAAATTTCAAATTCGGTTTGTAAATGTTAAACCAGGCTTGAGAAATGCAGATTTTAACACCACCATTGCGTTTTCTGTCGCAAATTTTATCGAACAATATTACCAAATTTATGGCCTCATTGAACCGAGGAATACAATTCTGAAAGTGTAAATTAAATTTTAAAAACATTTAAATTTAAATAAAAATTTTTCGCAAAATTTTTTTCTTTGTTATGCAATAATTTTCTTTCATTATTTGGAATTGCGTGGGATTGATGCCTGATTTTTATCGATAAGTTCGCACAACGTACTTCCGTGCAATTCGGTATTTTTTGTATTTAGAATTATTACAGCCCTGAAAGTCAATAATATTGACCTTAAACAATAAAATATATTATATTTTATTGTTTATGGTAGTGATTTTTTTTTCTGGCGATTTTTGAGTGAAAATCTATTTGGGTGGGATTTATTAAAATTATTAATCGATCAAATTTAACATCCAATTTCAAAATTTTTGGATGTATGGAAAACATGTGTAATGAATACGTTCCTAGTTAAGGGAATTGTTAAAAGCTGGTTTCCACGTGATGATCTCTTATCTCTTTCATCATATCAGATTGAATAATGAATTTCCTCGCGACGAGCGTTTAATTGAAAACGGAGCCAAGACAGTTTCAAATGACCGTGTCTCATCGTTCGATGACGGAGGGACCGAAACGTGAATTATAGATTGGAATATCTAATCGACATACCCGCATAGTATGACATGCTGTGAGTCAATGGACGTCGCATATGTCCGACTAAGATTAATTGGCTATCTGGAGTGTGGAAATCTAAAGAAATCTAGAGAAAAACTAGAGTGTGGAAAAAAAGCGGAAACGTTTTTAATGAATTTTCACCTCTAAGAAAATCGTGGTCGCGAATTATTCACTCTTTGATAATAGGTTTCTTCATTTTTTTAACCAGGTTTTCATCCCCATTAAATATAATTGCCAAACCGTTTTTTAGAGAGAAAATCATAATCGAGAAAAACAATAAATTCGATTGTAGCTAGATTTCACCAACACATATTATGTCCTATTTAAATCATACAACGCGGTACAGTTTATTGATTTTTTTTTGTGTGTATTTCGTGTACGTATATGAACATCCATGAACTATTATCATTTATCATGCTAAAGTGTTGAATGTGCAGGAGGTAGCGAAACAATTTGGTTTGTAATTTAACGGTAAACCGCTCCTTGAATTTTGCACGGGCAAGTGGACAAACTTCCGACATTTGAGGATGAATAAATTTAGAAAAACAATTACGTACAAAGGAAATTTAGGTGGTTTTTGTTTCGTCCTAGCGCATGCCTCACACGTCAAACTACTAATAGAATATCGATGCGAGAAAGCCATATAGACCATGCTTATTCATCACGAACGGATCATCGAAAACAAAACAATAATTATCGATTTATAGTTCTATTTACAAAAAAATATTCAAACCCTTTTCGAACGGCGCAATTTGTAGAATTAATTCGACAAATCGATTCGATGCGAAAATGTGGAAAACGGTAAATGAAGAGAGGAAAGCAAAAAAAAGTAGAAAAAAAATCGTAAGGAAAAAAGCCTAGCGAACAGTGTGACAACGTAGCAAAGGCGTTTATGCAGTTCTTACCATAATGCCTGTCGTGACGGCAATTCCCCTACCACAGTAAGTATTAGGCACAATATCCCCAAACCCAACGCTGAGGAAGGTTATGGCAATGAGCCACATTGAGTTCAGTAGGTTTGCATGGTCTTCGTCGTGGAACCTGAGGAAACCGAAGACACCAGGTTGAGAAGATTTATTATTTTCCTGCTAAGCCGTTTCAGTTTGATTTGTACAACCTTCCAGCCGACGATGAGCGCGGAAACGCAGACGTAGGAATTCGACATTTCGTTATTTCTTCGAGAGTTTCATTTTTTCCAAAAAATACAGAAAAAAATCTCCCTGACTAAAACTATATTTCAGTGTAATTTTTCAACAATTTTCCGCGATATTTTTCCAATTTTTCCTCATCTGGGAGGGCCTCGCGAAATTAGGAAAATCGTTCGAATTTATTTATTCGCATCCGCGTTGATTATTAACAAGTGATTAGTTGTTCTTTCGAATTTCCTCACCGGACGCGGTTCATTATTGAGCCAATATTCGAGCAATCGATAGTCTCCTGCCTTACTTTTTTACCCTTACCGCATCCGGTCCTTCATAAATCGCCTGTTCTAGTCATCCGATAGATTACCTAGTAAACCGACAGAGGCAGGTCGATACTGGTTTTATGCAAGGCCTCCACGTGAACGTATCGCCGGATCCGTATCTCAGCCGCGATGGAAAGAACGGCTGTGGCGAGGCGACCGATCGATATGATGCTCTACAATAAGCTGTCAGTCGTCCATTCCTTGCACGATTACGCCTGTAAAAGCCGTCGTTTCTATATTGATGTTTTTTTCCGTCCGAACCGTCCTCGCTTTAACAAATAGGTTTCTTTCCCGTTGGAAATACGCCTATAAAATGGTGAAATAAATTATTACGAGCTTCAAGCTAAGATTTCCAAACGCCATTGCTCTAACTTGGCGAGGGGGCTTCTTGAAGATATTGATTGGGAGAATGATCATAAACGGATAAAAAAATGTCCAAGGTCTTCATGGGTTCGAAACTACGGCCTTCGCGGAGGTAAAAAAGAATTATCGCCTCTGAGAATTTATTCAGTTAATCCAGCAATCGAAAATGCATTTACCATACGAATATTAATACGAGGGATATCCAGAAAGTAAGGTTACAAGTCCCCTGAAGGGCACAGGGAATTTTTTTTCGTTATGAGTGGCATACCTGCTTGTAGAGGGGTTCGTAACGGTCAAAATAAGCCCAACCTCGTGTCAGTAAGTTGCGAATTCTCCAATTATTATGGTATTTCAGAAAGCCCTGAAGTTTTTCGTCAATATTATTAACTTGAAAAAAACATAGTCGGAAAAAATGTGAACAACATATAAAAACGACCGAACACGAGAGTTTGCACCCTGACACGGTGAATTATAGCGCCGCAGATCGAATGGCAAGCCAAAATCGGCTTACGCACCAGCCCCTGCTGCGGTTTACCACCTTAATATTCTCCCCAGCCTGGAGGGAATTCTGCTCCGTAATCGAATCGACGTGGCCGACCGAACTGCCGACTCCGAATAGATGCGACCGATACCGCGAGTCTGCCGGGTTTGTTCGAATCGATACGCCCAACGCTTAGGCCTCGAGTGAAATTCGCTATAAAAGGTGAGAAAAAAATTTACTCGGGGAAAATCACTCGGAATCGCCGCGAAGTTGAAAATAAACGGAACAATAATAATTTTGTAGTTCGATGTTGAGGACAGAGCGATGATTTCCGAAGAGGGGATATTTTATTGAATTTTTGTAGTGGAACGCAACTTCGCAACATAAGGCTGACAATATAAAACGCGAAGAAACTCGAAAAACTCGTCCCTTGTGGTAAAAAAAGTTTGACGCTCTATAGCACAGAGCTCACGCCATCTTGAAGCCTTGAACGGTTGCTAAATCGCCACAAATCCATTATTTCCTGAATATCCGTTGGCTGAGCCTTGATCGTTCATAAAAAGCCATAAAATCGTCGTACGCGACGGAAAAATACGAATTCAAATTAGAAACCATCTTTTTATTATTATTTAATAATAAACAATATTATAATCGCATAAGAAAAAAAAAATTACTAGCTAATTTTTTCTAACTTGAGAAAATTTTTTTCCAACTTCTCTCAAAATGTGATGTTTTACGTTTCATGTGGAATACTGAATATCCAATAAAAAAAAATTCTGACCATCCGCCGTCAACACTTTTTTGCTGAAACTATAGAAGCAAAATTCTTGAAATTTTCACCAAAAACCAATCTTGGCTCGAGGATGGGTCGATTCATCAACCAAAACGCTACCTCAATTTTAAGGGTACCTATTTTTGGGTGGTTTTGAGAGGGATAAAATCGCATTTTCCACGTTTTTTCACAAAATGGACTTGGTATCAATTTCTGGACGCTCAATCGAACGAAATCAACGCGGAGTCGAAAGCTTTAATGCTTCTCGAGTTATTGCAACTTTCGTATAAAAAGAAGAAAAATTGGAAAGATTTTCATGAATTTGGCACGTGGTATAATTTGGGAAAAATTTTTTTCAGACCAGAGGCGTTTTTTCAACTTTACCGTTCAAGAATAATTGCACTTCTTTCCACTCAGGAACATTCAATATTCGAACTTACGTTTGTATAATAGATTCTTAGCATGTTTTCACACCTTCGATTCGACTGGTTCGTTTCAATTACGCCCATTTGCGGCGGGAACGGAGAAAAAGAAACCGCGGCGGATTGAATTGTTCCGAGCTGAGCATTACAGTCGAAGGCGTCTGCTCTGTAAAGACTTTTAGAAGGGAGAAAGAAAGAATAAAAAGAATCGTTACAGCTTCCCGCCCGGATCTCTCACGAGAGCGCGTTGAATAAACGGCTTCCATTCGCTTCTTCTTTTCTCTTCTTCGTCCGTTTTTTCCTTTCGGCTTGCGCTGCTATTATAAATGCGACAGGGTGAAAAATCCCAGAAATAAAAACTATATAAAAATTCCCGGCCGCTCCTCATCGTTTTCTGTTTCATCCGCCGCGATGAAAGAAAAACCGGTATCGAGTTTTATTGCGAACAGACGACAATAATGAGAGCGTTTATTCGTTGTTGTATTTCAGCGGCGTAAAAACGCTGGAAATTTTAAGCAGGATTTGTTTATATATTATTGTTATATTATTATAACAATACCTATATTGTTTATATATTTTATTTGTTTATTTTATAGAGTGTTTTTTCTTGATGAGCTATTGGTCGATTGAGATATGCTCTGAAAAATCTAGGAAAAAAATAATAACCATCAACCCAATAATCCATTGTTTCTCAGGACTAGTTAAGTTGAGAAAATAATCTACTGCCAATTATCCCGCCAGAAAAGATCCGTCGTTCCAATGTCGAGCGACCGAATCGATGTAAATATCCTCCACGTGAAATCCTCGTCTGCAACATAATCGTCAAATCGATGGCCGGCCATCTAATTGAGGAGCGACGAACGAACGGGGTTATTACGGCTTTCGAGTTGTCCCGTATTCGGCCCGAGGATGCGTCGCAGATTGGACGTTTCCCGGACGCTAAGTTTCCGAGAGCCGTCGAATTTACATAGCCAACATTTACATATTTACATTGAACAACTCGGAGAGCGACCTCTTTTCCAGTTTCGTCAGTTAAAACGCTGTCCCTCGCGAGGGCGAAAAATACGTTGCCATCAAACGTTCGGCAAAATTGAGTTCGACGTTGGAAAAACAAGCGGGAGCTTCGCGTTGAGGCAATTTCAAAACGCTGACATTTTGGAGGGAATAAACAGTCAAAAGGGGACAACCAGCGATGAGTGCAGAACGGATATGCTGCGAGTAAATTGCAAGTGCTCGAGTGAATATATCGGTTATAAAAATAATGAATTAAGTAGGTTTTTTATTGTATGAAGTTCAATGTAAGGGTACAATTTTGGAAAGTTGGCTTCTTTATTGCCACTTTAGCCTCTTATTTCTTCTACTTACAACAAATCAATTTACCTATAATAGTGTTCAGATGAAAAAAACAGCTGTACGCGTCTTTCTCTCTCTCTCCCCCTTAAGTATCAACTGACTTAAGTAATTACTGCGGATTACTGTTTTATTTATCTATATTATTATTTTTTATTTATCTACATCATTATGTTTCATTTATTTATTATTATTTTTACTTCCATGTTTACGTAGTAAATGGAAGTATTTATTTATTTATCATTATTATTTATTTTTTCATTTTTTATTATTTGCTATTTTTATTATAATTTTTATTTATTATGATTGTTGTTATTTATTATTATTATTTTATTATTATTATTTTATTATTTGTTGTTTTTATTATTATTATTATTATTATTTTTGTTTTTTATCTTGAGAAGTGGAAACATAATTTATGTTCATGTAACTTGACGAAATGTTTAGTTTAATTTTTATTTCTTACTGTGTAAAAAGGTGGAGAGGGCCAAATGATCCTATTTTGTGTACAGTTTTTGTTTAATATATGAATCGTCAATCAATCAATCGTCAATCTTACATACAGCGAAACATATGGCCGATGTAAAAGTCGATGTTATAATGCGTCTGGTTAAGGATACAATTGTCCAGATTTTTTATAAATAAACCGATAAAATCAAATCCAATATTTCTATCTCTCTCGTCAATATGTGCCTATTACAAGCGATTTCACTCTGTTAGGACTTTTCAAGTATCATCGATCATCAAGAAAATGCGAAAATCCCGGGATGAATTATTGTCAGTTGAAGTTTCTTCGTGAAAATCAAAGTTGCCTGAGAAAATTCGCGGTAAATATATTAAAATTCGTTTTCTATTATTTCGAAATTTTCTATTTGCCCCTTCGGCTCACTCGTTCTTCGAATTATTCAAGGACAGATACAGAACAAAAAACGATCCTTAAATTATTAACGGCAACTTTTAAATCTGGCGACCGAATTTAGCCATTTATCGCGAAGTATTGACTATGAATTGACCAATTCAACAAAACGACGTGGAATTAACGGGGATTCGAACGTTTCGAGATTTTTTTTCAAAATCACATGTTCCAAATTTCTTCATTATTTTACTGTCTAGGTGAGAAAAAACCTTGTTGCCTTTGCCATCGTTTCTTTCTTGGTACGACTTACCATTATACCGCAAGTGAGGGTTATACCTCGGCCGCAGTATGTGTTGGGTACAATGTCACCGTAACCGACGCTTAGAAGCGTTATGGCGATGAGCCACATCGAATTTAGATAGTTGGCATGGTCCTCATCGTGAAACCTAAACACAAAGACCGCAGCCTTCTAAATCTCATCTCAGACTGATTATTCGCTTAGCAGTTGATAAGGGAGGGTGTTTTGCGATCAGTATACGACACAGAAGAAAAGAGAAACAAAATACAACTACGGGTGTCTACGAGTAGAAAACTGAATTCGGTTCAAAGTGTTCGAGTGGTGGTAAAAATTGCGGTTCGTTCATGTCGGCTGTCATCGATTGACATTTTCCCCTCCATGGAACATCAAAATTTTACGACAGAGACTAGGAATCAGGGCAAAAGAGACCACACACCAAACGCTATGCAAAGTTGAATTATCATTAAATCTCTACGACACAAAATTATAAGACGATGCATGAAAAGATGCATTCCTTGTATTCGGCTAGAAAACAACGAACTTCGTATCTGCGCCCGTTTGATTTCTCTTGACTCGGGCGGCCCAGCCGTTTTTTTTTTTTTTTTTTATTTCCAAAAAAAACTCAAATACGTTACAACCATGACAAAGGTAAAAAGCGAAGTTACTAATAGCCGCCCAACGCATGCGTACACTGATCCATAATACATTAAACACTTCTAATGGGTTACAGAAACGAACGAAACAAAAATAGAAAAAGATCGGAAACAAGGAGAGGGGGAAACTAGCTGATCAGCGCAATAGAACGCAGAATATGGAAAACCAGTAGATATTATTTCACGACTGGAATTTCCCTATGCGTTTACTCAATGAAAACGAACAGCCGATTTGTCGGCCTCCAAATTCGTTTCATCGGCTAAAAGTTATAAACGTTGATGAACGCGATCTAACAAAATGAGACAGTGTCACGAAAGAAATTGTTATGTTCAGAGCGCTTCCATTGATTGATGGCCAATAAGTCAAGGCCAACTCCCGCTTTTCTTGCCCGAAGTCATACCGTGACCCTTGTATCTCATCAGTCGAGCGAAACATGTTTTTTTAAACGTTCATCATTAACGAAAAGAACACTTTCGAATTTTTTCCGTTCCGTTACCGGCGTAATGGCGCGGAAAGGAACCCAACAGTTTACGAAAATCTCGTCCGGGCAACTTTTGGCTCTTAATAGGAAGGAGATCGATGATACGATAATTACCCGGCTATTTTCATCCGAGGCCAAAACTTCTTCATGATTCATGAATTTATTCAGCCAACTCAAGCCCAAGGCCATTTGATTTTTACTGTTGTATCGCTACAAAGATTAGTTTATTAGAAAAGCGTTCAAAAGCTATGGGCCACAAAGGACTCAGGATCAGTCTAGGATTTTCAACGTTTAACCTGAGTCAGTAATATTAGCAGATGACACGAGGCCTCTTGTAAATATTTATTTATGAACGTTTCGACATTTACAGGAGCTTTCATACCTCTGAACTCAATACAACTGGTCAAAAAACTGGTCGCAGAGCGTGAGAAGACGTAAACAATGGCGTGAAGAATTGGGAAGCGCTCTATCAATTACTTTCCATTGTTCGTGTTGGTTTTCGAGAAAAAAATCTATTAATAATCGCTCAAAAAAAAAAAAAAAACCTATTGTGGATTTTAGTGATGAACTATTACGTAAAACTACTATGACGAATTATTTTTTGCATAATTATTCTTTCAATCTATTTTGACCCATTTGTCATTGCTAACCACTTACTAATACTGAGCTATATCTCTAGTTCCCCTAATAACGAATATTCGCGGACGCGAAAATAATTTGAGTGTTATCTTTTAATTACACTTTCATCTAGACGACCTCAAATCGAGAACTAACGGGTTTTCCCGACGAAGGCGTCTTTTGTCTCGAAATTCCCCTCAATTGATTATCAGTTGAGGAAATCAAAATGCGACAAAGTGCAGCGCATTGGAACGAGAGTGGACGAGCGGAATAAGGGGGAAACGTAAATTTTGCGAGGATTTCGCTTTATCTGAATTAGCTCCAAGCTGAACCGTCCCCGAGGTCTGATAGCTTTTCCCAATCCCGACTCTATAAACCTTGAAGGACTAACGGGGATTTTCGATAAAAAAGAAAAGCCCTTGGCGAATTCTCTTAAATCTAGAAGGGACCGAGGATTGAAATTGTATCCTGGCCCGTTCCACTTCGAATTGGAGCGTATTAAGTGAGTCATGACGCGGTCGAAATCGCGCGAAGCTAATGAGAATTTTCAATTTTGAGCAAAATAAAATCAAAAATTAAAACAAAATAAAATCAAAAATTAAAACAAAATAAAATCAAAAATTAAAACAAAATAAAAAAAAAATTAAAACAAAATAAAATAAAAAATTAAAACAAAATAAAATTAAAACAAAATAAAATTAAAACAAAAAAAATCAAAATTAAAACAAAATAAAATCAAAAATTAAAACAAAATAAAATCAAAAATTAAAACAAAATAAAATAAGTAGATAAAAGTCAATAACTAAATAAAATCAGTAACAAAAATTAATTGATAAATAATAGTCAATAACTCAATAAAAAATAAACACCAACATTTACATCGTTTTTCGAATCACTAAGGTGTTATCAGTTACTGAACGCATACTGGGGAAATTGGCACAGTTTACAAGCTTTTGTCAAGTGCTTGAACACATTCTACGGTTGGCAAACTTCAAAATACAGAAGGTGGACTAAATTCTCGTCAATATTTCCACATAAATTACTTATTTGTGTAGCTCTTTAGACATCTACGCCCTGGAAACCGGTCTACGGAAAGTGAAAAGACGATTCCACTTTGAAATACGGCCGACAACAGTGAAAAATAGTAATGTACTGAACAAAACCACAGTTTGATACTTAAGCTGCTCGAACAACTTTACTAGGTACAAGGCTTTTTTAAGAGTTTTATCGTGGCATCGCATGTGATACGTAAACGGAAAGTGACGAGAAAATCTCGAGGTGAAAGAAATTAATTTTCCGAAGAGGGCAGTGGACAGAGTGCAAACGGATTCGAATGAGATGGCATTAAAAAAATCCAACGATGCAGAAAAATGATTAGTCCAGCAAGATAATTTTCGCAACGCTGAGATAGGATAAAAATTATGGTTGACTTTGGATTTAAGTTTTATCGGCCCAGTTTGTGTATCCTGAAAATAAAACAAACGCCAAGTATCAAACGGTTTTATTTTGCCGCAGAATCATGATCGAATCATGCCAAAGATAAGCTGGGTGGTAAATTTCGGCGTCATGCTTCATCTCCCTTTTTTCTCGTCCCTGTAATGAACTAAAACGTGTGCAGGGTTCGGTGTAGGTAGATTTTGGAAAGAAATAAATCAAACCACATCTTCCATTCCGTGCCGAATGACGACTGCCCACTCAGTGCCAGTTTCTTCTCGCCTACGTCAGAAAATTGAGACGGCCGCAGCACGAAATGCACGAAATAGTGCGCAAAAATTCAACTTCCGCATTCATAAAAATATTTCTGAAGTCTTACGAATCAGTATCGAAAGAGACCATTATGTAGATCAATCCAGTAAATACATGTCACTGCAATAATATTTTGCGAACTATTCATGCTCCTCCTCGTCATTATTCGTGCGGTAAAATGCGTTTGGTGAGCAATGGCTTCCAGCTGCGTTCAGCTGGCATTGAAGCTGCTGAATCCGGCTCCTCATAACGACTTCCTCGAACAAGCTCTGCACTTGGCTAAAAAGCATCGTCCTATACTGCGGTTCAAAAGCACAAAGCGGTCAGCCATCCTTCAAACTGTGTCCGAGCTTATTCTCATGGAAAATGTTCAGAGTTCGGCTTGAAACGTCGGCATGCAAATTGGAGCAGTGTAGAAGAAATACCAACCTCATCAAATCGATTGATACGCTTATTGCCGGTTACAAGCTATTGAAGAACTAGATAGATTTGGTTCCTGGAAAAGATTGCGACAGTTACGAAAAATGAACTTTTCCACATTTTTTCCGATTCGCTCGAAAAAATTATTTTCTCAGACTGACCAACTCCTCGTTGCTTCACTTCACCATCACTTTCACTTGGCTTCACTTTTCGTCCACTGCCAGCAGAGCTTGATAAAAATGCAAGGAGAGGTTGATTAAAAATGGTAGCAGAGCTTGATAAAAATGGTAGCAGAGCTTGATTAAAAAAGACGATTTGCCGCAATTTTCGCTTAAAATTTTTTAATTTTAATATTTCATTTTTCAGGCCACAGTAATCAATATCTTTGAACGCTCAAGGTCTTGACATGTTCGTGATGACATGTATAATATTTATGACGCTTGATTTTTTCAAATCATTGATTCTTATAACATTGGGATCACATGTACTTCCACTTTAAGAGCTTTTTCGCTTTTTCTCTACTGAGCATTTTTCTGTTTTGGAATTTTATTGGCCAAGATTTATATCAATATATTCGAACAGTTTGGTTCTTCAAATGTTTGTTACAGTGAGTGTATGAAGATTGCATTTTTTCGATGGTGTCACACCCCGTACTTCCAAGCAAATCGTTTTTTCATTATTTTGTCCGAGCTATTTTTTATTTTTTATTTGGGTCTCTTTTCTATGGAGATGGTTCCATTCCGCGCTATGAGTCTCGTCTCCTTAAAATCACACACCGTACTTCCGCTTTATATACTTATTCGGATCGTTTTTCAGACTAGTTCACGGAAATGTAAACTTGATTTTTCAAAAAACAATTATCTCTCAATTTTGAATAATTAAATAAATAAAATAGAATAGCATTAGATTCGTATGTTTCCTGCTTTTTCTAAGATAAATACGTATTTCATTTCGTTAAGGGCAGAGCTACTAATCATCGTGGCTTCAAAAAATAATAACAATAATAATATTAAAAACAAATAAAATAATAAATAAAAAATGGTAATATACAAAAATCAATTGTCTAAATGGAAGAATAACCAGCTCAAAAGAAAATTAAGATCCTCTATCTAAATTCGCCTATCAAAGACCTTCAATTTTTTCGATCCTTCCCACATTGACACTTGATTTGAATGAGTGTCCAAATAACCGATTTTGAAGGCATTCAGCTCCTGAAACTGAAGGGCTGTTAGAATCATGGGAAGCTGGCAGTTTTTCTCCTTTAGAGACATAAACGAGGCCAAGCGGGGAAGATTCGAGACTGGGATTGAAAGGATGGTTGGGCTACTCAAGAAATCCAATAACACAGGCTTCTATGTTTCTCCGGGTGATTTGTGAGTCACAAGAGCCTGCCTGATTAGAAGCTGGAACGACGCCAGATCCTTCTACTCGCTTTCTCACTCTCTTGATGAGCTATATAACGCTTCTTAGCTCTCCTCTATTAATGAATCGCTTCCCTTCAAATGCGTTCAAACCTTTTGCTTTAATACCGAGTGAAAAGTTTGATTGAGCCGATGAAAATGATCTTTCACGATGATTCGCGTTTGTGAATAGTTTTTTCCGCAATTAAACGAGAATGAGCCGGTTAAATGTTTAGAATTTCTATTTAGAGGTTCAAAATAAAGCAATTTATGGCACTTATAATAAAGAATGCCAACCAAAGAATATTAGAAATATATTATTAGAATATTATTATTCTATGATTATTAGGTACATTTTTCATGCGAAACTGAAAATTTCCAATTATAGTTTATCAGGTAAGTGTAGTTTACGAGTCTTGAAATTGCTGGCGTATTAAGGAGGGGTAATCGGTCTGAAACGGGGACCTCTGAGCTATTGATTCTCGTCCAACCTTAAATCGATCTTCGTATCGAAGGCCGCATGCTTTGAGGAACGAGTCGGCCCCGAGCTTTTCTTAGTCCCATTCATAAATCAGCCAATGGACGAGCACCTGCTCTTTGACCGCTTGTTTTTATTGGCAAACTCATCACTGTAAAACGCGAATCGACGCTTTTTCCGTTCCGAATCAAATAAACTCGCTGATTAAAAAAAGTTATTCGCTTCACGAACTTCCTTTCATCCGAAATTCCCAGTTTATCGAGGACGCATTTAACTTATTTCGGAGTAAACCGGCGATTATCGATCGCCGAAGAAAATATATATAGATTTGCGATAGAATTTTACAAAGGTCGAAACATTGTAAAACTGTCCCTGCATTGATTCATTTATGAGAGAACGAAGTAATAAATTATTGAGTAAACGTTTGTTTACTATCTATACACTAGACTTTTCTAAACAGTACAAAAAAGCTTTATTTGAAGCATTTTTCCTCTTCAGGCCGAAAAATAATATTTCGAACATTTTTTCAACTCTCGGCACACTACAGAAATTTATTTTCTACCATCGACCACTGGCATCATCAACCATGCCTGTGACTGGCGCCACTTGACTAGCATTATGTGTTCATTTCCATATGCGTTACCACGATAAAGATTAACCTGGCGACAAGATACACGTTAATTCGGCGTCATTTCTCTTCGAGTTGCCATTTCTGCATTTTCTTACGGCGCTACTAAAATTGGTTCTCTTCTATTACAACAAAACCCCGTGTATATAGACTGCAAAAAAAAAAAAAAAAGAACACTTTATCGTCACCGAAAATAAATGTCCACTCCTTGGGCTTGAATTCGCGTCTAAAACGATCGATAAATATTCGGGGAAACTGTAAAGTCGAGGAAAATATTGAATATCGAATCGCCAGTTCAAATCGGAAGCAACTTTACGGATCGCCTATAAACACATACGAGGCAAGGAGCAAAAGGGGGATGACATCGCATAAACGGCAATTTTACAGGTTGCCCCAGTTTCGTGTGGGTCGCTGGAAGGTTGTACGTGAACTGAAAGACTTGACACAAATATAGGTATTCAATACGACTACAGGTATGTACTAGGCACAATAATAACCTGCATAACACGAATAATAAAATTCCATCAATCGCCGGCCTTTCGACAATCACCAAAGATTGGATCACGGTTGGATTTAAAAAAAAAAAATCCAATATAAATAGTCCATAATTTTTCCTATGATGAGTAAACGATAGAAGAGAAAGAACGAATAGAGGAATAATTTAGAAGAAATGGCGGTCTAATGAGAGTTGCAGGGGTGATTCTATTTTTTATAGGAGTCGTCTTCACCCCAAGCTGTTCTTGTGGGAAATTGGGGGCTTCGATTACATGTATCATGCAGATCCAATTCGCTACAGGTGTTAGGTGCTTCCTAATTTATTTCCAACTACATGCTGACAGACGCGCGCACACCAATGAGCTACTTAGCCATGCTTTTCTGATAAGCGCAACCTATAGCGAAGCGCATTAAGCCAATTATGTTGAAAAAGCGGCGGGATCTTGTACCTTACCTTAGAAACTAAATTATATTTTTCTAATATTCTTGAAAGCTAGAATTGACCAATATTCTGCTATATTTACCTGAAGAGTCTAATACAAGTCGCAATATAAAAGTAATGGTGAAAATATTTATCCCAGTGTACGACACATACTAATTAATCATAATGTAGAAATATTTTCGCACTGTTTGAATTGACAAAAATCTATTTCAAAACCAAAAAATGGATCTTTTGAAGATTAGAAAAATTCACATTTTCTGGAAGATTTCGCCATCTCTCGACCTCTTTTAAAAATATTTTTTCGAACAGGCGAAGAAAAAATTCGGACACGAAAGCAGGAGAAAGATGATTGAGGGAAATTGTCATCCTCGACTACTGTACGGTAAGCGGAAGCGAATTTTCTACTAATACAGTATCAATTATTCCTTGATGCATTGCTGTTACATTATATTCAAGCTAGGCTAGCCTGAATACATTATATAGTTATTGCATGCGCTAATAAGCGCATTCGTCGAGTAATAAATGCATTCATTACTTCCGCCTCAAAGGTAAACTTAATTACTAATTCATACTAAGTAATTTTCCTCTCGAAATATCTATTTATATTATTTTCAAGATCATGAAGCATTTAACGTGATTAATTGTAAAATTTTCCCTTTTTAAGGTGAGAAAGAAGATTGATTATTCAGTTTTTATAAATTTGTACGCTATTTTAGATTTTTACCTCAAGATAGATTTTTGATTCATGCTCGACTGACCTTTCGCACTGTCGTAACGTCCAGCTGGCAATGATCCACAGCGAAACCATGAAAACGAGTAGGACAGTCCCAGGGCATATCGTCATGAGAGTCTTGAGCACGAATCGCGTGTTGAAATTTATCCGATTCAGGGCACCTGGTACATTGAAATTCGATAATGTAGTGATCCATAGAAAATACTTAATAGTACACATTATTCAGTACAAAATATTATGAAAGTATCTATGAAATTTCCTTCGTCAACCTGAAAAATTGATAAGTCGTTAACAATAGCTGAAATCGGTGAGCGAAATCGAAACGTGCTCGGAAAAAAACTGTCTAAAACGGCTACGTTCGATATTGATACAAACTATAGTCAACTTGGTAAACGGATTTTTCCATTCATTTTCCATCACGTGATAGATCCATTTTGAGCTTATAGGTCGTGTCAGTTATAGCTTTCACCTGTCGCCATCGTTTACCAGTCAACAATTGAAATGTGCATGATGTAAATACAATTGACAGGAGCGTTTCAATTTGGACTGCGGTCGAAAGAGAGGGATTTTTTCGGAAAGGAAAATTTCCAGCGAGCGGAGAAATAACATTGAAAAGCGACAGCGGTATTCGACTCCATCAAGGCGAAAAAATGGGAGCAGAGTCCGTTTTCCGATGAAAAATTGCGTCACTGGTGGAAAATGGACGGCGAGACCGTTTGATTCATACCCTCGTTTTCCAGTAAGCGGTCCCCTGCGGAAAATATAGCGCCCTTAAAAAAATGCAGATTTAATCAACTTGGTACCATCTAATTGAGACGAGAATTTTTTCAAGTATTTTTAGAGAAGGAAGGGAGCAGATTTTCATTAGAATGCGTTTCTATTTTGGCGTTAATTTCGTGGGGGAGTTGAGAAAGAGGTTTTTTTTTTTAATTTTAGTCAACGGTATTTTCACTTTGTCAGCAGCGAATTCTCAAGTTACACCATCGTGAATAATTTTATTTCTCAAAAAACCACTTATTTTCTCAGGATTAAATTTTTCTTGCGCTGATCAATAAACTCCGCCGTACACTTTGAAATGAAAAAGGTGCTTCCCTTTTTTTCTAAAGCTGACGAAAACCGAAGGTGAAAATAGGCGTTAGGCCGCGAAAATCCTTTCTCAATTAGGAACTTGGAGGGGGCAAATATTTTTTACTCTCTACCACTCTATGGTGAGCAAAGCTCGAAAAATATATACTGTACTTTTCCCTCCCATTTCCGGCCAGCGGGTTTTGCTTATGGCCAACTTGTTGCTCTCGGAGAAAGAGATGTTTCCTTTGTACCAGGTGGATACATTGTTTCTTTGCTCATTTCCTAAAGAGGTTGCTTGCTTGTAAAACATTAAACAGGTCGAAGCGGTCTAACGTAAAACGATGGTTTCTGGTTAACAAATGAAGGGCCATCGAGTTTTATTGCTTGCTATATAAGCACGAGGAAAATATGACCTTCGCGTTGAGTACGCTTTTATAGGATTAAATTAATTTAACGACTAAAAATAAACCGATCGAGAGCTGATTATGATTTTTCGAAAAATTTTTTCAAGTACCAGTTATTGTTGATATGAAATAAAATAAGGGAATTAATTTTTTCAGGGCAAAATGCACGTAAACAACGGAGGCCAATTGGTCTATCTACCCGGTAGCTGTTTCTTAGGAGCGGCAGATTAGCAATTCGTGCTACTCCACTTTTTCGAAAGCATCGGTGCAATACCACACAATGTGCATTGGAATGATGAGATTCAGATGTTCAGTGTTAGGTGCTGTCTACTTTTCGGCTTCGACATGGCCTCTGGAGATGGCGTTGAAGGCGCATGCGCGATAAAGCATGAGTAAAATCCGATGTAACTCGAGTGAGGACATTTTCAGCACCTGAATTTGCGCATAATCGAAAAATTCACACCTACCTGAAGTTGAGGATTGAAGAGTTTTCCAATTAGTTGTTCCAACAGATGAATAATTGAAATAAAAATAATTCTGCAAAGCGGCGAATGGAGCCAAAAATCAGATAAAGAAATTATTTTTCGTGCTTAAGAGCCGTGCATGAATAAATAGAAAGATTGTTGTTACCATTTCTCTTCTTTGGAGCCATCAGCATTGACCTGTGGTTCATAAAATTTTCACCACAAAATCATCCACCTGTCCTAGTCTTTTTTGCATTTTAAAATATACGACTGCGGTTGAATGTTGAACGATTAGCGTTTCAAACGGTAGAACGGATAATAGTACGACGGTAGTGACGATTTAACCTCGATTATTTTTTAGGTCTCTTTAGCACGAAGAGCCGTAGGATTTGAGGGTCGTAGAGCTATGAAGGTCCTTTCATATAGCCCATGAACGTGTGGCAAATTCGAGCTATGCAAAAAGTAATTTTAATTTTCTGCGGTATTTCCATATCTCGTGTGAACGGTCTGATTCAACTCTTTGTATTTCGAGAAATACCCCCGGATTCTCTGCCTTCGTTTAATTTCCGGAGCCTTCGGATCGGAGCGTCCAGGGAAGATCAGATATAATTTTAAAATATTAAGACTCTCCTTATTCGAAGAATCGAACAATTATTTTATGACTCTCCTTATTCGAAAACCATGTACAGCTTCTCGTGTGAAAGAGACCTTTGTTCGCTAGTCAACATCGAATGTATCTAAGGGTTTGTTCTTCGAGCGACTCGAAACTAAGTACCGACCGGTAGTATTATTTGATTCGTCTAAACGTATCTGTTTTCAACGTTTCTAGGGACCGACTGCATTTCCCTTTCAAGCCGTTCATTCAAGTTACCTCTGTCAAGCAGTCTGGCTGTGAAACTAGAGGACCCAAAAGCCCTAGAAAATGTGGAAGAAGAAAAATACAGTGATGTAAAAAAAGTGCTGAAAGTAATTTAAGGAAAGTTCAACTTGAAATCGAGCACCTGAAAGGAACGCACCTATACTCCTGGAAGAGGCGTCTGTGAACAGCTTGCTGTGGAGGAGCATCACTCGACAGATGAGGTATAGGCGTAGGAACATGGGAAGGGAAAGGGTGACGTCGTAAGGCACCCAGACCATTCCTATAGTGCCACCTTTGTTGGCGAGCCGTGTCGTCCACAGGAAGTAGTATTGCCCTGGGATAGGATGTATCGCGCAGATGACGAGCTCGGTCGTGATTTGAGCAATCCTCTGCCACGTCATCGCTATTCTCCAGTCGTCAGCGCAATTGTCGATCATAAACAGCTAAAACAGATCGGAAAAAAGGTCAAAATCTGCATGGATAAAAATTTCAGAGGTTGGAGGACCGAATCGGTATAATAAGATTCGTCCGTCGACGCGTCCAAAAATTTTCGTTTCCCCGATCGCGATAGTTTGACCTCGTTCATTGTAAGCCCGCATATCAGTCCGGCACTGAAGTGACTGTATTTACGGTTTATTTTCGGAACAAGACGAAGGAAGTGACGAGAGAGCTAATATAATGTAAATCTTGGGACGTTATAACTATTTTGGTGGCTGGCGATGTGATTATACAGAATATATATACAGTTCATAGAAAAAGTTCTCTTGTATGAGATTGGTTAATATAAGGTTCCAACAAGAATTTAAAAAAAACCTCCACGACATCTTCAGCTCTATAATGCCACTGTTATATTAGATTGTCCGTTTCCCATCGCGCAAAGTGTTTTGGCTTTTCGACAATAAACCGGGGACTTCTAATATTCCGCCCTGGATTCAATCCAAGTAGGGCAATATTCATAAGACATTCACTATTGCTAGTGATGGGGGAATGTCAACGGAGTTAGGAAAAAAACGGAGCGACTTCGAAACCGGAGGTCATTTAAGAGGATCTCGTCCTCGATTTTGAGACGAAGAGACTCCGCTTTATTTCTTCTAATTTATAGCCCCTTTTAAAATAATACTCTCCGGAGGGAAGAATGGAAAGAAGACGCGGCAAGAGTCGCAGACAAATTACTCGAACTCTTTTCCTCCTTCCGCCATCGCGACCTGATATAAAAGAGTCGTCATTCTTTTTCAAGACGCGCGAAACTATTTATTTATAAAAATAAAAGTGATATAATATTATAAAGTAGAAGAGCGAAGAAGTTCGCAAAGATTTTCCTTGAATAAAAAACCGTTATATCGATTATAACGAATGAAAAATACTGAAAATGTAATATTCGTTATTATTATGATTTCGATCATCTCTGGTCTTACTAAGTCTTCCACTTTCCTCCAAAGTGATTCTTATTGATATGCTTTAAGCAGACTCTTTCTCCACGAACGGCTTCCGGTTCTTCGAAGATCTCGAGCATGTCTGTCACAGACACAAACGACAGACCGCTTTCGCAACGCGGATATTCCTCTTCCACGGTACAACAGGATGGTTTATCATAGGTTGCCTTTCAGAAGGAGCGTGGGCTTCAACGACCGCCTGGCGGAGTAGATATGATTAAGGTAGCTCGTTTTCTCTCTCGCTCTCCAATAAACCACAGTTAGTGCGTCCTCGTTTCGCTCGCTGGCCGAGCTGAATCGTTGCGTGTTACGCCGTGGGAGTATAAGGGGACCCTTAAGACCATTCAAGGTCGTTCAGTTGGAAAGATCCTATCGTCTCAGGTACATCGAGTCTCGTCATTTCTCAGAAATGGGTAATATTTTCAACGAGTCATCCCCCAACTTTGCCATCTTGAACACAGTTCGCTAAACGTTCAATCGTATCACTCGAAGCGTTATTCTGATGTTTCATAGTAATCGGGAGCACCGTGAACGTAATAGAAATCGAATTTGGAACTGGTGGTCTCTCAGAGAAGTTTCGCAGCAGATGTCTCAAACATCTCACCGGAGATATCGCAGAGCAGTCTCTATGGAGATGTCTCAGAAATGTCTTACTGGAGAGGTCTCAGGAATGTCTTATTAGAGATGTCTCAGAGACGACGTGCTGGAAATGTCTCAGATAAGTCTCTCTAGAGGTATCTCGGACATATCTCACTAAAGATAGAGAAGTCTCCATGGAGATATCTCAGAAATCTGTTACTGGAGATATCTCTGAAATGTCTTAATTGAGATGCCTCAGAGACGACTTGCTGGAGATGTCTCAGAGACGACTTGCTGGGGATGTCTCAGATAAGTCTCTCTAGAGGTATCTCACTGAAGATCGAGAAGTCTCTATGGAGATATCTCAAAAAGACTTACTGGAGATATTTCAGAAATATCTCATTGCAGATATCTCAGAAATATCTCATTGCGGATGTCTCAGAGACAACATGCTGGAGATGTCTCAGAGACGACCTTCTGGAGAAGTCTCAAATTAGTTTCTCTAGAGGTTTCTCAGACATATCTCACAAGAGATAGAGAAGTCTCTGAGGATATATCTCAAAAATCTCTTACTGGAGATATCTCAGAAATGTCTTATTGCAGATGTCTCAGAGACGACTTGCTGGAGATGTCTCAGATGAATCCCCCTAGAGGTATCTCAGACATATCTCACTGGAGATAGAAGAGTCTCTATGGATATCTCAGAAATGTCTTACTAGAGATGTCCCAGTGACGAATTGCTGGAGATGTCTCAGATAAGTCTCTCTAGCGGTAACTCAGGCACATCTCACTGGTAATGGAGAAGTCTCTATGGAGATATCTCAGAAATGTCTAACTCGAGATTCTCAGTGACGTCTTACCGCAACAATAATTAACTCGACCTTCTTAGAAAAATGCTGCTTCATTACAACAGAACATTCATCGACAACATTAAAGGCAAGGATTTTCTTCGCATAGTTCATTTACTTTATTCGTTTCATCCTTCATTTTCGACAGAGTAAGAACATTGGATACAGTGAGTACGAGATGGGGTGAATAGAGGGAGAACCGCCCGCTCGTCTTTGCGTCGTTATTGACCACGTCGCACAGGGCAGGGCTCCTCCTCTTTTCATTTCATTATGGTGTATGTCTCACAGCAGACAGCGACATCAACTAGGTCTTTTCTGCATTCCCAACAAACACGGTACACATTTATTTCGCGTTTTACGACTCTCGTCAACGAATAAACAAATGATTTTTTATGAATGCCGATAGATTTCGGCTTAGGCTTGAGAAAAGTAATCTCAATTATAGGTACAACTTATTGTCATTAGCGAATCGCTGCAATGAATCAGCTTTTTTGGGGTAATTTCTAATTAAATTAACAACTACCACCCGTTTAATCTAACTAGAGTTCCTCTTCTGTTTCTAAGCTATGTGTTGAGGAGTGAGTTTCCACAATCTTTCAAGTAATTCCAGTACTGTCGCCATTTCAAGCATCGTCAAATCAGCTCAGATCCATAGATTAAATACCCTAAGGTCACTTCAATAGTCAATTAAATAAATACTTCGAACTGTCCGATCGATCTTCAGATTAAAGATTCACTCTGCCGTGCATAAGATGTTTGTCGCTGACACCAGATCGTTTCTCGCCTGCGGAGAAAAGCGCTCTTTGCCGCCGACGCCCATTGTTACGCGCAGGTATTCCTCAGGGCTTCTCTTCTGGCCCCAACCTAATTGCATTCCTTCTTACTCCTCCAGCTCTGCCTAGCTCTTCACTTTGCTCCAATTCTCCTCTTATTAACACCTCCTAATCCTCCTTCCGGCGGATATCCGTCCACCGTCGTCGTGCCGATGCGTTCGCATTAATCCGATTCAGCATCGTCATCTCGCTCTCATTGCGGTTTGACGTTCTTATCGTAATCGGAGGTGAGCTCTCCGGCTCAAGACCCTCTCGATAGTAATCCTCGGAAGTCGTAAGGATTTCACACGTGGCTGGACTCAGTCTAATTATCAAGGGACCTCACCGATAGCGGAGTTTACTATTTCGCTCCGTAGAGTATTTAGACAAGACTCGCCGCAGAATAGGAACTATAATAAGAAATGCGAGGAAGATATGTAATAGAAATGCCGCCAGTGATTCGACCGAAATTTCCACCAAGAATTCTATTAGCGATTCGCTGAAAATTCCTTTACGCTGTTTCAGTCAGACCGTGCAGTCACACACTTGATATATATTTTAAACCAACAATTAAAAAAAAAAATCCCTGAAATTGTAATACTTTCAAGAAAACCTGACTGAAAGTTCTTCCATTAATCTAACAAAATTCAGCTTGAAGTTCCACTAGAAATTTACAAAGAATTCCACCACGGATTTTCCAGGGCTTGGCCATTAACATCGCGAGAAATTTGCAAAGAATTCCACCTGAAAACCAAGAATTCGCCGCGACGAATCAACCGTGAAAACTCTGCTCAAATTTTCGCTACGAATTCCACCATAATTCTGCTCAGTTTCGACAAAAATTGTGCCCACCACACAATTCGAATTTGAGCAATATCCTCAATTTTAGTCATATATTTGTGAAAGCTAGGCAGCAAGTTCCGCAAACTTACGCGTCTCAAGTGCACTCCCGCCTCGTCGATTTCTTCGCGAATTCTATTAATATTATGGGAAACATCGAAGATTTCGGGAGATGGGAGGCTGACACAGATAATAAGGAAGTTACTCGCTCAAAGCAAGTTCCGACCGAGTTACGACAGTCAATTTTGCTCGGTGACAGGTTTCCTACGTCAGAAACAACGGCAGAATCGACGTTGCGACGGCCAACTTCACAACTATACGGCGACAACGTTGACGTATTTGCGTATTTCCTAAATAAATGCTCTTTGGCAGGATAGAACGTCGAAGAGTATGATTTTATGAAAATCGATACGTTCTCCGCGGTTATTTGTGACGAAATAAAGATGGAAACGCAAAATATTTCAAATGTGTGTATAGAAAATAGGTGAGCCACCGGGAAAGTGTAAATTCTACGAACGATTTCTGACAAAATTCGTCCTATAATTTTTTTTCAATCCACTTTTTTCTCTATTATTGTTCGCTTCAAAAATTGTCTCCGCCTTTTCGAATTCAACTCAATAAAACCACTCTAATTTCTTATGTTACGGAAGTAAATCCAAATAAAACTAAGTCAAATATCCAATTGTGATATTGTAAAAAAAATTTTCTAAGCATGTGTAACGGGAGAGAAACTCGCTGTAAAAGCAAAATCCGCCAAACCTCAGAAATCTCATTTTTTTTTTTTTCAATTGTCTGTGGTGGCTGTTATTTCTATATTTTTCTTTCTTGCTGATAGCTCAAAAGTTGAATCAGACTTTAGCTTTCCGAAGGTTCAGTCAAAAACTAATTTAGAATCGTCTAGAGGCGAAAATCACGTTTCGCTAGTCGGATGAGTAATTTGGGTCCCTTATAGTTACCAATCTGTTTTTCGGTGGTAAAATTCACAAATGTTCGGACCAGTTATTATCACAAATTGATGGTCTTCTTACGTCATTATTGAAGCGAAGGAATAATAAACTACTTTAGAATCAATTGCAGCTTTTTACTTCCATGTTGTTTAAAAATTACTATTATTATCTTTTTTTTTTGGATATTCGGATTCTACATGCCATTTGAAACATCAAATTTGGAAAGGGGTTTAGAGAAAATTGGTTTTATTCAATAATAAACCAATGTAATCGACCAAAAAAAAATTTCTTTCTAAACCCCTTTATTGGGTTTTTATTGAATAATTAACCAAAACAATGCAGTACAAATTTCGTGAGAAATTATTTATAGAAACCAAACTCCCATACAACCTGTATTCGCACACGGCAATATAAAAATAAAGAAATCGACGGTTTTTCGATTTTTGCCGTATTGCGAAAATTTTCAACAGGTTAATGAACGGAATTTTCGGAAGACGTTTGACTAGAAAGTATTTCTGAATACAGTATTTCTGTATACAGTACGTACCAAAAGTACGGCCTGGTTAAATGGACTAAAAATCGAATACTGCATAAATAGGCATAGGTCCGCGTAAATAAAATTGAGAACATAAATTAAACGAGGCACCGTCGGTAGACTTCTATATTTTCACACTTCGACAATCTTTAAAAAAAAAATTTCTGAATCGCGGCCGTCGTAATGAGAAAGCAATAACTCATCGTCACGTTGGTCGTACGCTGCAAACCGATCATCGCTGATGGCCCTGTGATGATCCCCTTGCCGTGTTATTCATCAGTATTTATGATGAAGGCTGACGATAAAGCCCTCTTCATCCCCGAGGCCCTATCGGTCCCAGTGCTAATGCGGTGAATCGATTAACATATAATCCGCCTTTAATGGAAGCCCGAGCAGGGAACTTCAAACTCGCTGGGACGTTTTTCTGGGCATCGCCCTGGAGCAGCGCATCATTTTCAAGGTCGTACATTAATGTCGTGCGATAATTTCTCCACTTTCGGTTGTTACATCGAGGAACATAATATTGACTTCCGACCGCGTTAAGACAATTTTACAGCGAAATATTCAACAACAGACGGCGTTGACCGCAGGCGATCGGTCGTAATTAGGTTGAAATAGGTCGTTGATGAAATCGCAAGCGATGTAAATCATTTTCATCGTTCAGCAGCGCGGAATAACGGCGGTGTAAAATTTTCGAACGGCCGAACGATGACAATCGAATTCTAGAAGCAGTAAAAGCATCACTTGGAACCGGCGATTTTAACGACTAGTGCGGCTGTATACCCTTATGAAACAAATGTTTCCGCCGAATGGTTTACAACGGGGACTGCTGTATTTTCACGAGGTAGTAAATCTTGAGAGGTAGAGATCGTTGTGACTCCGCGTTATGAAAAAGAAGGGGAAACGCGAAGCATTAAACTGTCTTTTCCAATGTCGATATAAATTACGACGTAGGTATGTATTGCGGTTGAAAAATGAACCGACGAGAAGAGGTTATTTAATTATTAGGTCGGAAGAAATGTAAGAACGAGCCGCCGAGAGTCGGGTCTATCAATTATGTCAATCGAGAGCTCCTCAGTCTGACGTAGAAATTCGAGTTGTGAATAAGCCTAGAGAAGGAGAGATCTTCTTTGGGAAAAAAGATGAAGACGGAACATTAGCGGGTGATTGATGCTAGCGCGGCGCTACGAATGATTAACGACAGCGGATTAAAAACGAACAATACTCATCGCTTTCCGACCTACGCCACCACTAACCGATAATGAATATTGTTTTTGTATTTTTCACCGGCTGGAAGAAATCTTCGGACGAAAAGAGCGGCCAGCAGTTTGAATCTCATTACACTGCATCTCCCAAGACTCGGGAAAGGATCTTTTTTAACCGGAAGATGAAGGCATCGAGTGGAAAACGCGAAGAAAGAAGATATGTTTGAAACGAACGACCCAAGTCTGAAAAAGCTTTTAAACCTCGTACTTCGGCATTTCACTATCGCCAACTACCTCGTTATTTTCACCTCAATAATTAATGGCGGATTTAAATATTTTAATCTGAAAGGTAGCAATTTTTTAGTTGATAATTTAATCACCAATTTATTTATCGTCCATTTATGAATTTTTATTAATTTGAATGATGAAATGCTTGCTGTTGATTTAAAAACTTTCACCTCCATTCCGATTGGTCATTAGGTTTCAGAATAAAAACGACTTAGGTAAATAATCGTGTATAGTACCTTTTTTTAATTGAGTTGATTGCGCTAGAGTGGAAGAAGTCGAATCCCATTACACAAAATGCTGCAAATAATTATACAGTGGTTTATTATTCCTTCGCTTCAATAATCATTTAAGAAGACTATCCATTTGCGATACTAATTATTCCGTTTATTATTATTACAATACTTGCTCCAGAGTTTTCTCTTATAGCTACCAATCTGTTTTTCGGTGGTAATATTCATAAAAATTCGAAATAATTACTACCACAAATTGATATTCTCAAATCATTATTGTAGCGATGGAATAATAAACCGCTGTACAATTATTTGCAGAGTTTTTATTGGATATTCGAATTCTACATGCCTTGAAACGTAAAACATCAAATTTTGAGGGAACAGAAAAAAATTATGTTCTAGGCGAATTGAATAGTTTATTATATAATACATCAAAAGAATAGGAGACAAACTGGTAATCACGACTTCCACTAATTTAAATGAAGCGAATATATTTTTAGTAACTAAACAACAACAATGTAACTCATTTAAATTATTGAAAGTCGAGTATAAATTTTCGTCCCTTATTCGTCTACTTATTGTGAACTATTATTTCAACATTGAGAGGCCTTTTTAAATTCCTACCAACACGTGCCGAAAAAACTATCGTGAACTTTGAAAAATGATAAAATTTCGACGTTGAATTATCGAATTTACGTACCTGAACTTCCAACGCGTGGTAAGCAACGATGAGGCCTAAAAGAATCACAGTTGAAACGGATATTAAAGTCTTCAGTGCTGTGGAGTAGAAAGACGCCTGAAACAAAGAAAAAATTGAAAATTATTCCACGAGAATGCTATAAAATATCGATGTAAATTGCCGTTTTATTTATTTGATTTTGCAAAAAAAATTTTTTTTTTTTTTTTTTCAAATAAATTAATGAGAAGAATATGTGCACGTGGAATCAGTAGATAATTTGACCGGTGATTTTTTCATTTGTAGTTCAACAAAAATGTCTAGTTTAGCAAGGCGTCGTTCGTATAAAACTGCCACCTGGTTTCTCCCGACTTCGGCGTTTCTTCTACGGTTTCAGACTTCATCCTTGGTCCTTGGGAGGTGCTTGCTCAACTCGGGGAAACACTTGACCTCCTTAAAGTTTTCCCTCGATGGGACTCCCTTATCCAGCAAAGATAGTCCTCCATCCCCGTGTACTCTCGACCACCTCATTCTGACGTCCTTCATAAATCTCAACCTCGTCCCATTCGGCTGCTGCTCATAAACGACTTTTCCACTTGTTAATGAGCCAACTCTCTTGATTCGTTTACACAAATTTCGAGCCCAAAGGGGGCAAGTTTTTCGTGTTAATTAGCCAAAGAGGGAAACGCCGTCCGTCAAAGGTAAAGTAAATTAGTCAATCGTGAGCGCTTTTAGCCCTCGGTTGACACTGCTCTTCTCCAAATACAATATAGCTATAGCTAGTTAAATATTTCAAAGGCTAAGCCAATTCTCTAATTTTTTCGGAGGCAAATTTTATCACCGTTTTTAACAACGTTTGAATTTACAAAAAAATATTTTCTGCCTCTCCCAATAATTTCACGCAATATTGTCAAAACGATATTTTTATTCAAAACCGCGTATGATGTTTTCGCGCGCCGATTCGGAACTGAAAAATTCGGTGAATCCTATACGACAAAATCGATTAGACAAAAGCGCATG
This sequence comes from Tupiocoris notatus, assembly GCA_037159825.1. Taxonomy (NCBI): domain Eukaryota; kingdom Metazoa; phylum Arthropoda; class Insecta; order Hemiptera; family Miridae; genus Tupiocoris; species Tupiocoris notatus. The sequence goes on along the minus strand of JASJUZ010000035.1, from coordinate 974,471 downwards.
TCGGCTTATCTCTCGAAGTAAATCAGCTCGCTGATGATGTCTCTTCAACTTCGCAGCCTTGCTATCGATTTTCTATTCGTTAGGCCGTCGAATAGTCGACCCTCGAACGCTTCAAGGCCCACGTAACGACTCTAAGGAGGAAATGCTCCAATACATCTCTTTACTCGGGGATCCACCTTTGGAAAAAGATGTCGCTCTTTTTCTTCCGTCGCGGGAGATCCCCTTGTTCCCTTTCAGCGTGTCCATGATGGGACGAGAAGGAATAGCCTTTTTTGGGTAGCTGATGGAGAAAGTCTGGATCTTTGTCGCCGGCTGAAAGCGAAGCACATCAATCCTCGGCTGGCAGACATTGTCCGCAACTAGAGCTCACCGCAGTCGCGTACGTCCTTACGTTTCCATCCATTTGTATTCTCCTAGGAGACATCTGTTCCTCTAAAAATAAGTTGTCCTTTTGACGCTCATGACGTTCGGTTACTTGAATCTGCAACCGGAACGGCTGAATTTATGATCTTCGGATCAAAAGTATAATACTTCCTTCGCCTTAACCATCGTGAAAAAATGGGAAAAAGATCATCCAGTGAGTGAACTCAGCAGCGGGCATTGACATGTTCGAACTTCAAAACTCGTTTTTGGATATTTAGCTGTACCAAATCTTCCGAATTGGACAGTATTTTATTTCGAGAAATTTTTCACGGTAACTTTCAGCACACGAATACAATTATTGTAAACATTGAAATATTGAGTTATGAAAATAATTCCAGAACGCTTTATATTATTCCGTCGTTAATTTACCACTTTAGCTTGTGCTATAGAAATTTCTTAAAAATCGTCATTGTCTAGCGTTGTTCATTTTTACGCAAAAAAAAATCCGAAAAATGAATTTATCGTTATTTTATTTCTGAAACCATTTGAGGCCAATTTTTGAAAAATAATACATTTTTATCCTATCAATTTAATTATTCTCCGTTTCTGAAAATGGATCGAATATAGACAAAAAAAAAAAAAAAAAAAAACGCTGCCGCGGAATTGGCGACCCTAGGAACGGACTTCGGATGCCGATATATTGAATTTCAGCAGGTAAATAACTCTTCTGCACGTTGCATTATTCAATCTAATTTCTTCCCTCTGGCTACACGCGGTTGAATAGTTCAGTTTAATTACCGAGTCAAGGTATAGCGAAATGTCGATTCTTCGGCTTTGTTGAATCCGTGTCGGCAGAACCAATCGGAGATAGAGATCGGAATTGGATCGAGAAAGGATCCAAAAGGAAGAGGTGCAGAAGAAACGGCGCACTAAGGACGTGGCGAGTTCAACTCGTAGACGGAAAATTGGATTCGCCGGAAACGGAAAGGAACCGGATAAGTTGAATTGGACAAGAGATGAATTAGCCCGCGGGTGAAATGAAGGTAATGAATTGAACAATGAGATCCGAGAGAGGCTGATAGAAAGGATGGATTATGTAACGCGGTTATACAATATTGTGCTCGCTGGTTATCCTTGTCGCCTGTCAACGCCAGAGTGATCGTTGAATGATTCGTTCATCGGATTCCGTTTTAGAAAAGCTTATTAATTCAGAATATAGAACAATAGGAAAGGGAAAATATTCGACGATCAAGTGCTCAATGGGAAGCGATGAATACTAGCACTACGAAAAATAAATAAATAAAAAAAAGCTGCAAATTATTGTACAGTTGTTTAATATTTCTTCGCTTCAATAATGATTCAAGAAGACTATCCATTTGTGCTAGTGATTATTGAGAACATTTGTGAACGTTGATTGATTGATTAGCGACTTTATTTAATAAATTCTGGCGAGATTTGGCCGTACTCGGCCACTCTTACATCTAACCAGAAAAAAATGAACAAAAATTATTAGCTTATATAATCAGTATGGCTGCAGTTGAATTATAGTAGTATAAAATAAAATTTCTTTTCTGAAAGCGTCCTTATTAATTAATTTAAAAATAAATAAATAGAAATAAATCAAGTTTCACAGTCACTATCAATATGAAGCCAAAAGATGTTGTTTGATCCGCTTTTTAAATACCACATAGCTTCTGATCTGTTTCATATCTGCCGGAAGACTGTTAAAATAGCTTATACTTTGTATCAGGAATGAGTGATGATAGGCGGTAGTGTGACAGATCGTTATTCTATAGCTCGACAATCGATTTCTGGTTTCTTAATTATGAACCTGTGCAAACATTTCGTAGCCTTCGGCCAGATATGACGGTTCCTTTGTGGAATTAACTTTAAACATCATGCTTAACATGGAGTATTGAATAAATTCATCAATTGGAGGGAGTGTTTGACGACCATTCCAACGAGTATAGATATAGTGGTCAATGTCGTCGATGAATGAATTGCAACATAGAGCCGGCTGAGGGTGGAAGTTGAAAAACGAGGCCAGAATTGAAGCCAGGTCAGGGCAGCAACAATGACGCAGTCCATTTCCTGCCAAAGACGTCATTCGGTCGGTAGCGTGATAGCGAATTCAATGACGTCAGCTGGAAGCGACGTCACAGACACCCACGCTTCCATCTTTTAGCGTTAGTTGAGCTTCAAACTGTCACGTGCAACGTCAATAGAGAATTGATAGAGGCGACCAAAGCGAAAAGAACATTGTCGAATAGATTGCAAGGGGGATCGAAATTGAAAAACGAAGATATTCGATGAAAAGGATTCGGACTGTCGCGATAACAATTTACACCACAATTTATCTGTCAAACCGGATGTATGTTAAAAGCATTAAAAGGTTGGTTGAGCGCAAGTTTACTTAGATACAATTTAAGTCAAAAATAAAACAACACTGCCATAACAAAAGTTAAAGCAGCTGTGTGGAAGATGTTAATTTAATTCAGTAGTTGACTTATATATTTAATTGCGGACTGCGATGAGGAAATCACATGTATATTTGTATTCGATTGAAGAATTTTTTATTTTTTTTTTTTAGAGAATTGTTTTTGATTGACTCCGACTCTTAGCACGAGTAAATGTTTTTACTCCCAACAGTCGTAGCGTTTGGTTATTTTCATATGTGTAATGTTGTACGTCGTGTTTCTTTTTTTCTGAATAAATGTAATTTAAAAAAAAAATCAATTTTTGAACAGCTTAAAAATTGTCATAAGAGGCGATTTTTTCTATTCCGACTCGAGCTATCAGCAACGCGAGTATCGGTTAGATACGATCTCATTCGGGGACCCAAAGCTCGTTATGCGGCCGAAGGGTTGAAATAGAACGGTAAGTCCGCAATCTTCAGAACTAGTCACGTCACGTTCGTTGTTGGCTAGAGGGAGGAAAACGATTCCTCTTCAACTCAGGAGTCGCGAGGGTAGTCAGGAAGCACTCGGAAGCCTTCGGGTTGTGATTGACTGATTACAGTCGGCGCTGCTGAGTAGCGGTTTCCTTTCCAGTGATTCTGCAGCCGTCGCTTTCACAAGGGCGCTTTCGTTTTCGATTCGACGGCGGAAACGGTCGACAATATCAAATTGCACAAAGTGCCGCGTCGAAACGTCAAACGGACGAAAAGAGCTAAAGCTTCGCAGCAGATTTCGATTATTCAGGCAAAAAAATTTTCGTTTCGTTCTACGGTTGTTTTTTGCGGGGGAAAATTTGAAAAAAATTGACGTGGTTCAAAATATTCACATAGAAAAATACGTAGATCTTGAAATTATTTAAAAAATAATTTTAAACGAACTTCAACGGTTATTTTGCTCCCATGTTTGATTCGGTAAGAGGGGTATAATATTAAAGAAATCTGGAAACTCATACAAGCGCCGCAACGCTAATACAATACAACTGTGTTGAAAAACTAGCCAGGAGACACAAAAACAGAAAAACGATCGAATTAGATCAATAATTCTGTACTGCAGTATGTAGCAGTACAAAAAAGTTTGGAAAAAAAGGGATCATTTTTCTACCGAAGGCACTCGAATAATATGTATAAAAAACCGCGAAGGGATCAAACGTCATTCATTCGCCGCGACACATTTGAAAACCTCAAGCTTTCGAATATATTGATTTTTGAGCCAGGCCCTCATAAGTACATAGATTATAATCAAAATGACGTCAAAAATAGTAAAACCGAGCAATTGTTTTTGTAGCTAAAAGCTTACAATGTCAAAAGTTGCGTTCTAAGTATGAACCTCTTGACTTTATAATTGGTTATTATATCTGTTACCGACTCAAACATGGGAATACTGAGTGATCTATGCTCACCACTAATTTCGATCGGTCTTACTCGTACATCAGCTGAATGCCGACGGATAACGCATACCGAATAAAACCTGCAATATGTTCTGAAATTAATATTTTCATTTTTTTTTTTTTTTTAAGCGAATTTTTCATTATTTCTTGGCCTCAATTTGGCCTTCTATTTTCATATATACCGAAGCCAATTTTTCGTAATTTTTTTTTTCTCATCAACAACATAAAAGTACCCACGTTCGAATATGATCAACAGAACTATAAATTCTGCCGGTCTGGCCACGACTAGTTTCGCTTTGAAATAGGATCACTTCAGAGTAAAAATGTAATTAAAAAATGGATAACGCCATGAAAAACACTCGTACAGAAATGCGGGCTTTCGACAAAAGCCTACTAATCCGTACTGCAGTTGGCTCTATCGCTGCGCACGATGCATACTAAGCACCGGCAATTGCGGCGAATAAAATAAAAATCCGGTTTAGCGGCGTATATTCTCGGCCCTTGAGAAAATACAATGTTATCCGAACAAAGGACGAAAGCGAGCGGGTTAAATAGTTGAAAGAAACGGGTGAAAAAACAACACTGAAACGGAAACGTTGCAAAGAAGGACGACGGTTGCCTGAGATGGAAGTTGGGCCAACAAGATTTCCAGAACGATACGGGCAGCTTTTTACTTGTTATGACGTCTCATCTCGGGCGAAACCAGAAACAAAATAGCGCCCATAGAAATGAGAAGGTGGTTTAAGAGGAATAAAAGAAAATTCCTCTCTGATGAAGGCGGTTGAGAGCTTTGAGAGGATCTCGAGATCCGTAGGAATAAATTAGAGGTGAAGAAAACGTTAGAAAACCTCGAAATCTCGCGTTGCAACGCTGTCGAGATACGGCAAATATTTCGCTATCCTCGGCGACGAACGGTCGAGGATGTCTAAGTTGTATTATTCCCTCGCGTCCGATGTAGAGCGTGATCCCTGCAATGCGGCCCTGCGTCTGTTACTAGGGGCCTTAAATGGTTATAATGTCGAGATGACACCGAAGCTCACCGACGACACGATCACGAGACGACATTGCATTAAACGCTAAATCTTCAGATTAGGATCATAAATCGGTTCAATGTTCTCAGTACAAATCGTAGGACAATAGAGCGGCGTAAAACGTAGAACATTCAAAATGAATTCAGGGAAAATTACGAGAATTTAATTACGCATTTTTTGGTGTATTTAATTTTCAATTGAATTTTTTTTTGGAAGCGGTCGAGAGTAGAATTAACTTAATAAATAACCCCAAGGGGGCGATAATTGAAGGAAAAGTTATCACAGTTTCATTTAGAGGGTAATTTATAAAAATTTAAATATATAATAAAAATCTCTGTTAAAAACTATGCTCATGGGTTGACTAGAACCTGCTAAATTGGAGAATTAGTCGCCTCGTTTTTCTCCACCTTACAACCCCTCGAGGAAGAAAAGAAATGCGAGGAGAAGGAAAATATTAATAAATAACGGTCAAGAAATCAAGAAATGCAAGGAGAAGGAAAATATTAATAAATAACGGTTTCTATGACTTTTCAAGAACGTAAAATACCATAGATGAAGACCACTGCGCATACTATAGTACCCACAAAACTGTTCAAAGGATCGAGCAATAAAGTACCAGACCGAAAATCGAATTCCTCGATATTTTTCCAACGAATTCGTCGCTCGACATTCATCATGATTGTAACTTACCCAAAACGTGACAGTCACTTGGAAAAGATGAGTCCAGAAATCATTCCGAGCATAGAACATTTTTGCTTACCATCAATCAACGGATGACGTATAGATTAAATTTTCTAGACAGATATATTGGAACTGAGGAATCCCTTCTCAGCGACTGCAGCACGATAGGAAGAGACTATATCTCTCTTGAGGGAAAGATGACAAGGATCTAAATTGACAGCAAATATGTTTGCCTCCTTTCGATGCTTGTTTTATTCATGAGCTTATGTCCAACCTAGATGGTTCCAGATACTGAGAATATAACCCGGTAGATTTCTGAATAATTTAATATTCCTATTTTCGTACCAATTCGACATATTTATGAAGCCGAGTAAAATATTCAAATTTTGACCCGAGAAGGGCTAGTACTAATATAGTTATTTATTTTGAGATGCCTCATGATATTTGAGAAAATAAAAAGAAATCGTGTTCCTATCAGTTGTGGAAATCGCTTCTGTCAGCGGCGTCACTGAGTACACTTGAAGAATTGGCATTTTCACATTTGTCTAGGTAGCTCTTATCCCCGAAGAGGTTCGTTTGAGTTATCTATACACATTCGTCACACTTAATCCTCGCAGTCGAATCGCTACTACATCTTTCATCTAGCGGGAAGCCGAATGGCACACCTACTACACACGTTTCGTGTCCAACTCCTCGCCGAAGGGTCTTACGTTTTTCCGCTCGAACTTTTTCCTCCGTTTCTGATAGATTTCACAGCCATCGATCAGATCAGGCAGCGTGGGCTCGCAAGATGTATTTCCCAAGATGGATCCGTATCTTTTAGTGGGACTATCCGTTAAAGGACTTTCCAGCTCAACATCGTAGATCACGATTTCTGGACATTCTTCGAAAATTCTTCGTTTCCCCGCAAAGTTTCTTAAGGAATTACCTATTTAATAATATTGAACCTTCTGTCAGCTGGCGCGTTTTGATAAAGTTGATAGGTTCGGTTTGAACAACTTTCAATCTGCCAAAGTATGAATAACGGGCAGTTTTTCAATAAATTGCACGACCGATAATAGCAAATTAATTACTACTATCAGGCAGTCAACAGTTTTGAATTGTTAAACAGTTAATTCATTTTTTTCCTCATTTATTTCTACTTTGAATTGTTATAATTTCGTAGAAAAGTCATGATATTGATCTAGGTATTTAAAATCTCCATATAGAACATTAAAATACGACAGAAACAAGAATTTCTCCCTTGCAAGGTAGACATATATGTCTATCATAGTGTGAAGTGCGGACAGAGAATGAAAACTGATAACAGCAAATACAAAACATCTTGGTAAAAATGATCATTTATTGCTCACCAGGATTTCAGATTCTAACAATTGTTTTCCACTCTAGCAAACAATGTATCAAACATTAACTTCCCCGTAAGTCCCCATAAATCTATCCAAGCATCGATCTATTGCAAAATACGTATGCTAGATAATAGCATTGATTCAAACAGTTTCCTTCAATGAAGAATCGCGAAGATGCCCCATTGAAAGGGGCAGACGAATATTCTGATGAGATCTTCGCGATGAATATTCATTCCATAGCTAAATTGCGAAACGAAGCGGATGACGGGACGGAAGGGTTTCCACAGGAAGACCTCAAAGCTGAATCAATTAATACTTCGTCTTCTCAAGCTCGAGTTCCACCACTGACGTCCTGCCTTCGTGCTCTCGTAGATAATACATGAGAAAGGGATGATGGAATAATAGCTGCACAAGAGCAAGATAGAGAGCAGGAACGAGCTGAAGGAGTTGCGTGAATTTTTAAATTCCACCTTCCATCCCCGGAGTTTGAATATTTGACGACCTCGTGCCTAAAACGAGTTTGTAACGAAGCAAAAGCGAAAAGAGTTGGGATGAATGCGTTTTTATAGAAGTCGCTAAATTGTTGCGGTTATAAACCCCGAAGACCTGCGCTTCACTTGCTGAGAATATTTTGGATTTCCCTCGATCATCTAAAAATGTCGAGGACGACAACGTGCCGCATCAAATTACGTTAATTGGGGTGTTGCCCTTGTCACTATATTATTATAGTTGTTAATTATTTGTGTATGGAGAGTGGGAACCTATAGATATTATTATTACCAGTTACTATAATTAGGAATGTAGGTGGTGGTGTTTTCATGTACTTTGTATCATAAAGTAGTGGGTTTTAGTTGTAGCAGAATTAGACATAACAACTTTAAGTTTTCCAAGATTTGTAACTTGCATAGTGCATAACTGTAACGAAAAGTCGTCAATTCTGATGTTTGAATATACCAAAATATAGGTAATTTAACTGTCCACATTTTCCCCAAGTAATGTACCTATCCATTTTTCAACCGTTTGTGCGTTATTCAACAATATTAGTAAACTATACACGAAAACATCACATTTTTCGACTTTAAACGTTCTTTTCATCTATTTACTGCAAAAGAAACCAAGAATGAACTATATATTATTGATATACGCATCATCAACTATCATTATGCTGAATTTGAGCGAAATCTATTTCAAAAAATTTTTCGCGAAAAATCCAAGGGGTACCCCTGCGATTTTTTTCAACCGATCAGTTAACGATTTTTTACTCCTCTCTCAATACAGATAAAAATCTGAAATTTTCAGGAAAGTTGTGTCTTACCAAGATGTATTTTTGTGATTTTTTTTATTTCTCGGAAAAATCTGCAAGTGGTCCAAAAAAATCGGTTTTTGTAAGCTCGAAAATTGGCCTTTAACCGTGATTTTTGGGGTCAAAATAAATGCGAATCAATTGTTTTATTATGCAGGAGTCTTCATTTGAACCCCTTACACACGTACATAGCAAAAAATTTGGTTAAAAAAATTTATACAGAGCCACAGAAATTATTTTCCGCAAATCGAGCTTCTTCGCCGCTGGCATCGGAATAGGTAAAAAATTAAATTTTCGTTTTCAAGCGAATTTGATATCTATTCTTATAGGAAATTGAACGCTGAATCTGAATTTGACGTCAAAACGGCGGAAATTTGACGACAATTATCAGTTTTTACACATTTCCGTACTACACGTTTTTATGTTTTTAACTTTGACAATTCGTTGCAAATACTTACAGTACTGTTCACATTTGATTAATTAATGATTCCTACAGGAAATTAGACGTAGAATTCGAATTTAAAGTGAAACAATCAAATTCTAACGATTAATAATACTTTTTTAATTTTTTTCAATTTTCATGCTTATGGAGTTTCAACTTTAGAATTTTTTTTCGTGAAAAATCTGAGTCGAAAATCAAAAAAGTACAATTTAACGTACTCAGGTATTTCGATTTAATTGACGAAAATAGTATCGAAAATTTTATCACTATTAAAATAGTATCACTATTTTGCTCCATGTTGGAGTTTTTTTTTTGAAACAAAATTTTTAAATTAATTAAAGTGAAAGTTGATTAAAAAGGTTAGCACCGACTAATTCGGTCACTCAAATATAATTATTTCCTTAATTTTAGTTTCATCTGTTCCATTCGCACCATTTTAATTCTGTTCTTTTCCCGCAGTTTACCGGCAATTGAATTTGTTCCTGACATGCTTCCGTTTCGAAATCAACTTCTGCGACTATTGCAACGCTTTCATTCAGTGCGTAGGTGTTGTCAGTTTCCAACCGTCTTTTTCTTATCGTCAATGTTGAAAGCGTGGAAGCGATCGAGTCGGAGTTTCACATTATAAATGAACGCGGCGAAGGCTATTACTTTTCGCAGACGTCGGCCGCAACAAAAGCCAAGTTTCACTGGCATTAATCTTGAGAAGAACTCTTCATCCTCTTCAGCTTTTGGCTCAATCGCGAGCTACCCCATGTGATAGATCCAATACCGTCACTTCCAATCGTCCGGTTCGGCTCATTCGTTTATCCGCACTTCAACTCAAAACTGAAGAACAAATGAAGCTTTTAAGTTGATTAAATTCCTCGAGCCCTATATTTGTTCCAATATCGACAGCCGGAGCGTTCCGCATCGCCTGTCGTCCAGTCAAGTGCATTGACGGCAAAAGCAACGATTCGGCAAGCCTTTAAGAGCCTTTCGACTATTGCGATAACATTTCTTTTTAGTCTTCGCTGTTGAGATTGAAGGGGAGAAAAACATGTCGACTTGTTCTCCTGTTTTTTATTATCAGCCTGCCAAGCACTTTCACCCCTTCGGGCCTCATCAGGGCTTCGTAGCACCATTACAAGGTATCCAAGGCCTCTGAAGTATAGGGGCCGTGGATACCTTGTAATGTTGGTACGAAGCCCTGATGATGCCCGAAGGGGAGAAAGTGCAGGCAGGCTGATAATAAAAAACAGGAGAACAAGTCGCCATGTTTTTCTCCCACTCAATCTCAACAGCAAAGAATGCTCGATGCGATAAAAAATATTTTTAGATTTTATCCGTTCTTGAAAGAAATCTGCCGGAAAAGGGTTGAACTGGAAATGGCGCTTGGAAAATACTGGATTTTAATTTTTTTTGTCTATTGTTTTTCAACTGCGCTCCGACGAAGAATATCACAGCAACAGAGCTCTCTTGCTCGATTGAAACAGATTTCGGACTCGAGGTTTTTCTTAGTTTTCGCGTTAGCGCTGCCCATATAAGCCCAGTAATTGAGTAACAGGTAACAAAACTGATAAACCTCCTTCTTTTCCTTTTCGTCGCATTTCTTGATTCCAGGGTTGAGGGGGAGAAAAACCAGGCGACTAATTCTCCAGTCCTTTATTGCCTGGTCGAGCACTTTCGCCCATTCGGGCATCCTCAGGGCGACGTGGAGCCATATGGTGGCCATAGGGTCCATAGGGCTGGGATCCTATGGCTCCACGTCGCCCTCAGGATGCCCGAATGGGCGAAAGTGCTCGGCCAGGCAATAAAAACCTGGATAATGAGTCGCCTAGTTGTTCTCCCGCTCACAATTCCCAGAAAACTGATAAAGTTTGAAGCCGGGAGGGGGAATAGGAGATGTAACAGGTTCACAGGCTGAAGAGGCTTTCGATATTTGGCGAAAAGTAAGAAAACCCCGAATACATGGAACTGAATGTCGTCTTGATCAATGACGAAGAAAGGAAAGTTGGGCGAAGTTGCTGCGATAATTCTTTCCGAAGTTTCTCTTTTCCGCAAAGTGTGCTTCGCTGAGCCGATTTCTTCCATCAAGATTTCAGCATATAAGCCAAACTGTAGCGTGATGAAACTGGTAGAAAACTCTGCAAAAGAGCGGCGGCGATTTCGGAACGGAAATACGATTGTCGTTCGGGTCGTTGGCTTGCGGAAATGTGACCGCCAACCGATGATTTATAATTGAGTCGCACCGCCTACCGAAATCTCGCCGTTCCCATGGGCTGAGCTCGTTTTTATTCGTTCCATTCGGATCGTGCAACTGCTCCATATCCAGACGGTTACGAGGAGCCATGTATTCATACGGAAAATCGGCCCATCGCCGTATCAAATAAATCAAATACGGCACATCACTCTCCATAACTAGAGAAATATTTGCTTGGAGAAATTTCCAACGTTCCAGCGCCTATTATTTAAGGGCCGTTATTGCGAACCTAGCGTTTGATTACGGGTTCGTTAGTCCTAACTGTCACCAGCCCAGAACCTTTCTTTAGCACTTTGACGCTCAATTTTTGGTTGTTGAATATTTGGGGGATAACAAAGGTAGCGTCGATGCGTTGTCTGCAGAATTTTTTTTAACCACGTTCGCCTTAGGTAACGCAGAGGGATGATGACTTAAAGTAGCGCTCTGCTGCCGAGAAGACATATTGGAGGAGCGAATATTGTAATTTTATTCATTTTTATTTTTCTCAAGTTCCTAATTAAAATTTTTTGCCCTACCGTACAGCTGGAGAGAGTGTTAGACGACCATTCCAATGAGTATAGAAAGATTTTTATAGCTCCAAGAACTCTCGAGTCATACCCTCATGTCAAATTTCTGAAAATCTCCCAAATTCGATACAAAAGCTGCGATAACTCGAGAACCAATAAAGCTATCGACCCGGCGATGGTCTCATTCGATTCAGCGTCCAAAAATCTATATAATTTGATACCAAATACACATTTTTCTGAAAAACCCTGGAAAATATGAATTTTCTATCCCTCAAGACCCTACAAAAATACCCTTAAAATTGAGCTAGCAAGTTGGTTCAAGAATTCGGCCGTCTTAGGACCAAGATTGATTTTTGGTGAAAATTTCAAGAATTTAACTATTATGGTTTGGCCGGAAAAGTGTTGACGGCGGACAGTCAGAATCTTTTTTATTGGATATTCGGATTCTACATGCCTTGAAACGTAAAACATCAAATTTTGAGAGGGAATTAGAATTTTTTTTTCTTGGGCGATTACAATGGTTTATTATTGAATAATAAACCAAAAGTGTTTGTTCATTTTTGATAATTTGATTTTGATATTTTTATGACAAATGATTCAATTGAAAATTTAATGGTGAAAATTCGATTGAAAATTTGACGACGAAAATTCGATTGACGATTGTCCGTCAGCAATTCTATTATAATGAATTCAAATTGTAAATTCCGAGATTGATTTTTGGTGGAAATGTCAAGCATTTTTTCTGGGCAAATACAATGGTTTATTATTGAATAATTTATGATTGAATTATGAATTATTTATTATTGAATATTATTAATTTATTATTGAATAATAAACCAAAATCCAACGCATCGTAGCGTTGCAAAAATATCAAAGGCTTTCTCCTGTTTTATTTTATTCAATCTTCCTCACGTCACCTGTGTGAAATTCGAGTCGGTTGAAACCCGATAATTTTGGCCTGCTCTAGGAAAACTAGGCCCTTTCGTCGCTTACCTCTCTCGCCGACTTCTACTTCGCCTTTTCAGCAGGCGATCGATACAAACTTACGGTCTTGCAGTAAAGTTACGATATTATTGTTACAATGTTAGTGCTACGCGAGAAAATAACTCGCGCTATGGGACTCAGCGGCTGCCGCGGCCGTACGGCGGGCCTGAGTTATTGCACGAGACGTACGTGTGCTCACCGCCGCTTGCACGACAAACATTTGCCATTATCCTCCGGGTCGCAGGTGGAACAGAAACGGCAAACGGACCGTCGGAGGTCGACTTTAACGTCGTAGCTGGCGGATAGCTCGCAGGAACGTGTGTTTCGCGCAGAAAGATCTTCCTGTTAGCGCATTTATTACCAGACGTAAAACCCTTGGACTCTTGTTCTTCCTTGCCAGGTCGTCTGAGGGGGCATTTCAACAGAAAACGTGAGCTGGCTACTTTCACACGACACATCAACTATTGCGAACGCCTATTCGTTCTGCCTGAAGTAATTATCTGCGATGACACCCGGCCATAAGCATTAACCGCACAGGAGCTATTCGAAATTGGAGATAGTCCGACAGAATTGCAATTACACGCGTGCATTTAGAATTTTGGAGATAGTCCTACAGAATTACAATTACACGCGTGCATTTAGAATTTTTTACCTTTCGATGTCAAACGGTAAGTTGATCGACTCGTTTTTATCAAGCGCTTATCTTCAAAAGTTCCTTTGCATTGCTAATGCTAATTTTTTTTCTCCCCTTTTTATTTTACTTTATTTTTTTTTAGCAAGCTAGTACCGTGTATCATTATTATGTTTAATTCTTTGTTTTGTTTTTTTAATTACGATCACCGGCCAGATATCACGTTAAGTTTGTAACTTGAGCACCTAAATTGCTCGTATCAAATAAATAAATAAGCACCCCGAGATTGCTAAATTTGTGGAAAATACACTCGTTCCACGATCATCTTCGCTCCTTAGGCAATCAAACTCCTACTTAATAGTTCAAAAAATCTCCAAAAAAAATTCCCGAAAAAAGAATTCCCGAAAAAAAATATTCCCGCAAAAATCCAAAAAAAAAAAAAAAAAAACTTTCGCTTAAGAAAATTAATTTCTTTGAAGAAATAAGCTGATCGGCTTTCCAAAACACGAATTACCAAAGCGATTTCCTGCGCCGAACGGAAATATTCCAAATAGCTTCTCCCCCACAAATTACCTCTACCACCGTCCACTGAGCCGTCTCCCCCGTCAGGCAAATTTATTTTTGGAGAACCACCCCGATATTGATTTTTTCTTTACCCCCTCACAAGTATAAAAACTGTTTTTTTCCTTTAATTTTGAACATGTTTTTCTTTAAATTTTTAATCAGTATTTTGTATTATGTCTTATTAGGAAGCGCTGTTATTTAATTTAAGTTTATTGGGCACACTATGCCCGTAAATATGTAAAATAAATAAATAAGAGACCGTTGATTGATGCGAGGCGTTTCTTATGAAAGAATTTTAATTTTACAGTCGATCGAATTTTTATTATCGGGGTCCAATAGAGATTTATGCTCCCATTTCCCCAGACCGGATTCACCATGGTGCACCTGCATTTTGCACCGGGGATCTGAAATTGCCGGAGAATCGGGATTACTGAGAATTGCGCGTCAGATGAGATTCATGGGTTGAATTAAAGTTGAGGCGGCCGATAGGTAGTAAAACTGGCTCAAACTGCACCACCTGGTATTTTCACGGTCGTTCGAATTCGCCTTGGCACGTCCTGACTCAGCTATCGAATGCCAATGAATCGTCCTATTTTCCTCAGAATGGGAAGCGCAGCCGAATTTTCCAGACTGATTGGAATTTTATAATCGCTCTTTCAATTTTCTTCAACGACATGGACCTTGAGAGGAGACCGTTGCAACGTGGAATTCTCCCCGAGAAAAATAGAGGAAACTCATTAAAAACTTGTTCCTCCATCGGTTTACGTCGGCGCTCATTGCAACACTCGGACGTACCTAGGGCCATCAGTAACTCCGGAAGTAGAAATTAATTCAAGTGCCTAAGTTTGTCCGGGTGTTTATCAAAGTTTGTTTTATGACGGAACCAAGTTATGCTCCGAGTTGATAAAAGTCGATCGTCAAACGGGCCGAGTCAATTTCACGAGCTCCAGCTGTGAAATTAATGTTCGCCTCTAACTTCAACTCGATTAGAATTTTCTTCAACTCGGCACAAGATCTTCTTATCGTTTGATAAGTCAAAGGAAGCCAGGGATAAGCAGATCGAGCGAGCCAATTACCGGGTTTTATTTCTTCGCGGTTTATAGAAGTGCTAAGCCGCTAAATATGAATTTCGATTCAAAGTTTTCTTAGAGCTAAATGATGAGATCCTCCGCAAGATTTATAATCCGAAGATTTGAAGCGGTTCGGAAAATATGACGAAATAAAACCTCGATTTGGCCGAGTGTAAAAAAAAAATCGATTCAACACTCGGCGTTCGTATAAATTGGTAACGTGAATATCGGGCAAATTACCGCGCTGCGAGTGTTAACCTTGCGAATAACTTCATCGAGTTTTATAATCGTGGTAATTTCGCCAACAATGGCGATGCGGAAGGAGCGGTCTATGGGCAATGGCCCGCAAGTTATAAACGACCTCCCTCGGGCCCCGGCCATAAAACCTCAACTCGAAAGGCCGGCGAATTTCGCCGTCCGCCACCGCACCTCTGCTCTTTATAATTCGAGCGAACAGTGGCGCTCCTAGATACGTAGCGAGCATACGGCGCCGAGAGAGACGAAGAGAAACAAGTTCGCCCTGCGGAATAACTTCGATATTTTACGGAGTTTCGCAAGTTTAAGCGCGTCAGTGCTTTTTGGCGAGGAGTGCTCATCCGAAGAAAATACAGCGAGAAGCAGGAAGGTGCCAAAGTACACTCGGAGCTTGATAAGGGAGGTATAGAAAACGCGAGGTTCGAAGCTATTGCTTTATGTTAGAACTTACAAAGAAAAGTTACATCTGGTTGTTGTCAGAATGTGACTCAAGTCTGTTGCCAGTATTTTTCCTTTAACAATATTTTCTTTCGTTCTCGCCCTTTTCAAATACGAAGCACATCCAGTGTAAATATATTCTTGAAAACTTTTCGTAAGTTCGGGAAACTTTCGAAGACGACCGATCTGAAAACTAAGTTCACTACTCCAGGGACGTTGAGGTCAAGTACTGTTTGAAGTACAGGGTGTGTTGGTGAGCGGGGTTTTGAGAGGGAAAGCTGCACACTAAGGTCACCAGTTGAGGCTATGGTCAAATAACTAGTGGTCACCTTGGGAGGAAACAATAAAATTATTTATTAGCTCGATGGTTGGTATTTTTTATAGTTTACTAACATCTATGGTCTCATAAATTAATTTCTAAAGCATTTATTCAGTGGTCGTGACAAAAAAAATCCAAAATTATGAAAATCGAAAAAAAATTAATAAAATTACCTAAGTAATTGTCAGAATTTGATTGTTTTCACTTCAAATTAAAATTCTACGCCTTATTTCTGTAGAAGTAGTTGATTAATTAAAATTTAACTGCACTTTAAGTATTTGCAACGAATTTTCAAAGTTGAAAAACATGAAAACGTGTAATACTTAAATGAGTAAAAACTGATAATTGTCGTCAAATTTCCGCCGTTTTGACGTCAAATTCAGATTCAGCGTTCAATTTCCTATAAGAATAGATATCAAATTCGCTTGAAAACGAAAATTTAATTTTTTACCTTTTCCGATGCCAGCTGAGCTGGCATCGAAGAAGCTCGATTTGCGGAAAATAATTTCTG
Organism: Tupiocoris notatus; assembly: GCA_037159825.1. Classification (NCBI taxonomy): domain Eukaryota; kingdom Metazoa; phylum Arthropoda; class Insecta; order Hemiptera; family Miridae; genus Tupiocoris; species Tupiocoris notatus. The sequence goes on along the minus strand of JASJUZ010000035.1, from coordinate 957,942 downwards.
TGGCTCTGTATAATTTTTTTTAACCGAATTTTTTGCTATGTACGTGTGTAAGGGGTTCAAATGAAGACTCCTGCATAATAAAACAATTGATTCAAATAAATTTTGACATTGAAAAGCACGGTTAAAGAACAATTTTTGAGCTATCAAAAACCGATTTTTTTGGACCACTTGCAGATTTTTCCGAGAAATAAAAAAAATCACAAAAATACATCTCGGTATGATACAACTCTCCTGAAAATTTCAGATTTTTATCTGAATTGTGAGAGGAGTAAAAAATCGTTGACTGGTCGGTTGAAAAAAATCGCAGGGGTACCCCTTGGACTTTTCGCGAAAACTTTTTTGAAATCGATTTCGCTCAAATTCAGCATTATGATAGTTGATGATGTGTATATCAATAATATATGCTTCATTCTTTATTTCTTTGGCACTAAATTGACTAAAATAATGTTTGAAGTTGAAAAATGTGATCTTTTCGTGTATTCTCTAGTAATATTGTTGAATAACTTTCAAACGGTTGAAAAATGGATAGGTACATTACATGGGGAAAATGTGAACAGTTAAATTACCTATATTTTGGTATATTCAAACATCTGAATTGATGACTTTTTGTTAAAGTTATCCATAGTGTAAGTTACATATCTTGGAAAATTTAAAAGTTGTCATTCTACCTCAGCCCCTAGTTGCTTCATAAAACTAATACCACGGATATAAATAGTGGTATCTGATAAGTACATGGCCAAGCAGGTGATTAGACCACGCTGAAGTTAATGACTTGATCGTAAGTGCCAAAAGACCTTATCAGGAAATCTGACAGTTTTCCTCTCTCCGTCTTCCGATAGTCCAAGTTTTCCTGAGTGGCCGCAAGTTTCGATACCAGTGATGTCGATTTGCTGCCAGTATTGATCATAAGGGTGAGTGGAGGAAATGGAAGGGCACGTCGACCGGTCTCCGTCTGTTCGGGCAAGTTTGTTAAACTCGATTTACTCTTGAGACAGAGAAGGTGGGATGATGGAAGATTGGGAAGACTCGGGCGGGAGGTTACTGGAGCGAAAATGTTACATAATAACTTGGCTGACTGCCGGTAACACGGGTGAGAGCTACGTCTGACAGCGGCACTTCCACGCTCAACACTTTGTTTTCGGATCGTTCAGCCTCCTGCAGCCATCCGAAGGCGACGCTTCAACTTCCGCTAGGCGCAAAGTATAAGAACGCTTTGTTCACCTTAAACATATCAACCTGAGGTGTTAAATTCGCAGAACGATCCTGATGATGCAACCGCTTAATATTTCACGCGGTAAGTCTGGAAGTTCGAGACGTATTTCACGCTCAGAGTTGTGAGAACTCTAATGAACGAATATTTCACGAGGCGGATGGAAGTTTGAAAATGTTATAACTAACGGTACGCTCAAGAGTTGTTGGAAATGTATGTTTTTCCTGTAGCTGCAATCATTCTTGCATTGAAGGGTCGATAGAGGATGAGCCAGACGACTTATCTGAGCTACAACGGCACTGGTCGGCAACCCGCGGGCCTCTACCCATACAAAAAAAAAAAATAAATAAATAAATTACCTAAAATAATTGAAAAAAAATAAAGAAAAAATACAAAAATGATAAAAAAATAAATGAAAAAATACAAAATAAATAAAATAAAAAACTTTAAATTATTGAACTTGATTTAGTTTTTTTTATTTTTAACTCAGAAACGGCTCGTTTTATCAAAAAGCGCAATAAGGAATCGATTAAAGTGAACTAAATTCTAATGCAATTGATGGACAACGATTGATGAACTGACGCTGATCTCAGAGGACAATCGCTACACCATTCCGAAAAATAAATGTTTCTCTGGGAGCAGGTAACCGAGGTTTCAAAATTGTGACATTTATTGAAGCCAGTGATAAATGCTCATGTTTTGAGGCGTTTTTTTATGCTTTTACATCCCGTTTCGAAGTCTGGGCGGTTCAGAAATAATCACTACTCAGTTTTCCATAAAAAAAAAAATTGTTTTCGTCGTCAGCTCTTACGAAAAAAATGTCAAGTTTTGACCAACAGTTACGCCCGTATTAATCGATCAAATTTCAACTTTTGGAACCATTCTACTTGGAATTCAATGAACTTAATTTTACTTTATAATAAATTTTTCGCTACATTGTGCCGTTTTGAAGCTATCAATAAAACAGGTCCGAAAAATCATGAGATTTTTTTTATTTGAAAATATTTGCACGCCTTCGATAATGATAAGAATCAAGAACATTCTCAGTTTTTCAGAAATTATTTCTATGTAAGGCTCTTTGATAAATTTATACTAGAACTAAACTTGAGAAGGATAAAAATACTGAAGAAAACAGTAGCGTTTATTCATTTTTGTTTTATTTTATGCTTGTTTATATAAGAATGTTTGGACGTCGAGAAATTAATTAGGGTGGCTTACAAAGAAATCATATCCAAAAACGCTGCAAATGATTGTATTGTGGTTTATAATTCGCCTACAAATAGTTCGCCTACATTTTAGAATTTTTCAATCAGATCGACTTGGAATATAATTGGCAGTGGACTATCGTGTATTACTGACCTTGGTGTAAACGCCGGCGCAGGACAGCTCGTTCTCGATGACCATGATGATAATTCCGAACATGCCCATGACGAGGGCGTAGTCGCTTATTCGTTTTCGTTTTTCAAAAAGCGCCTTTCTTCGCCCAAGGCGGTAGCCGACGTTCGGTTTGTGTTTCGAACTGCTAAGATTGCCTGAAGACCCGAGGGACTGGCCCTTGCAGATGAGGCCGCCGCCCAGCGCTCGCTCCTCCGTGTACCTGCGGACCGAATCAACATAAACAAACCGTATTGCAATCACGGCGGAAGTCGTGAAACAGCGAAACGTGCCTTGTACATGGTCCCGTAGGGATATTTGCCTATACCGACCGATAGAGTTAAATTATTATGCTCCGCTAGCTTCGCGCAGACTTCGACGAGCACGTTCTCACCTGGCACCGTTGCTGATATAGATAACCCATTTACCCATTGTTATTTTTGATCTTCGGTTAACAAACGTCAACTTCCATCGGAAACAAGTTTTAAAATGTGCCTTGAAAAACGTCCTAAAAAGGAACCATTTGATTTTCATATTTTCAGATAAGTGGATTACCCTTAATTTTGGTTTCAGAGTTGCACTGAATGAACAATGAATATATTTCCAAAACCATTGTAAAAAAAAAAAAAAAAAAAAAAAAAACGCTGCAAATGATTGTATCTCCTACGTTCCTGATGCGTTTTGCTTGAAAATCTACTTATAAAATAAAATTGGCTTGCTTATTTTTCATTCATCTACTTATTCTTTTAATTCACATGCCTAATAGGCATATGTCCCTCTAAGAGTACGTAGTAAAATAACGAGGTGAATGCCTTAAAGGCATATATCCCTTGGAGTGTAGGTTTTGTGTATGCTTAAAAGGCAGGTGTCCCTCAGAACGAGAATTGAAATCATGTCCCGGCCGAAGTGTTAAAATGTTGTGACGTTTATCGACTCGTTATCCATTTATTCCAGACGTCCGATTACTAGAATATTGCGAGAGACATAGGAGGAAATTGAAATAAAAATAAAACTATAGTTTAAAGCAGGATCCAGCATTGGAAAATCAGACTGTGCTCGCAATGTCGATTAGAACCGACGGAAAATCGTAATATAGATTCTAACCGAGACAACAGCTATAAACGGGCGTCGACTTTGCAATAACCCAGGTTTCAAGCGTCCGAACTAGCGAAAGACGCGGTGCATTATTGGAACGCCTTCTAAGCGTTATTCATGAGGGAACTCGAAAACCGAAACTAATAAAGACTCGGCTTTCTCGGATCTTGCAATAAGTTCAATCAAACCAGACGATATTAGTTGTGTTATTAAGTTTCAAAATGAAACAACCGACTTCGGTCGGATGAGTTCAAAACGGAGAAAGAAAATGGAAGAACTACACAAATCAGCGCGTTTGTATTCTAACCCGCGATATCAATATTCGAACCGCAGTTGAAATAATGGAGACTCGCAGCCTTTCCCGACGATAACCAATCATTTATAAAAGCTTATTGAAACCAAACCTAAAATTTTTTGCTCATTAAAAAAAATATAAACGCTGCAAATGATTTATTATTCCTTCGCTTCAATGATGATTTAAAAAGACTATCCATTTTAAATAGTAATTGTTCCGAACATTTGTGAACGATCCCACCGACAACTGATTGGTATCTATAGCAACTATTGTAATTTTAATCATTTTCATTTTTCATAATTTCAAAATTAAAAGCTAAATTTTTTACCAAACGTTAAAGTTGAAGAGAGTGTTCGACAAGCGTTCCAATGAGTATAGAACGATTTTTATACCAAGAACTCGAGTTATACCCATGCCAAATTTCTTTAAAAAAATCTGCGAAAATCTAATAAACTCAACACATAAGCTGCCATAACTTGAGAACCAATAGACTATATCAATATTCGAACAGCAGTTGAAGCGATCGATTCAGCGTCCAAAAATCTATAAATTGATACCAAATACACCTTTTTCTGAAAATCGTTGGAAAATAATAATTTTATACCGCTCATAACCCTTTAAAAATACCCTTAAAATTGAGAAGGAACATCGACCTTCAGCATTAATAGTTGTCAACTATCGGGATGGATGTCATACAAAGCAAGATAAATGCCGAGCTTTCGGAAAAATTAATTTCCTTCTTGGTCCTTTGATCCTCCTTAGCTCATCTAATTCAAAGAGTGAAAGTTTCCAATTTTTAGATCGAATACGATTAAAATACATCAATTTTATTTACCTGGGGTACTCGGAGTGGACTCCTACTAACGCTATGCCGGCCTCCTCGCCTCCGCCAGAGCCAACCCCTGTCTTCATTGCCGACGGGATCGACAGAGTGGACACGGGCTTCCGCAGCTGAAAAAAAGAAGAAACCAGTTGAAAAAAAAATATATAAATTGCAAAAAATCCCTTAGTTTCACTTTTTGTAATGGTTGACTTATTATTCTTGTATTGTTGAAGGGGAGAAACGAAAGTAGCTATAGAAAAGAAATTGTTCTATATCAGCCACTTCTGAGATATAAGCGTTCAAAGTGTTTCTATTTTGATTTTTACAGGCTATCAGAGTAAATATTTGTAAACGATAGAGGTATTGAAATGTTTGTTATGGCGAGAAGATGACGCTTGATTTTTTGGATATTGAGTCACACAACGTACCTCCACGTTATGAGCCTTTTTCACAGTTTGGCTTGTGCGTATTTTTTTTTTTTTTTTTTTTTTTTTTTTTTTTTTACAGGCCACGAAAATCAATATGTTTGAACGTTTAAGCGTTTAAGGTATTGAAGTTTTGGCTTCTTTACTTGTTGGAATGCTAGTCAAACACTTTGTTCAACTGTACCGTTGGCGAATAATTTAGCTATTCATTTGAAAATTAGGAAAAATATATATGAACAAAATTTCAATAGTTGCTATGGAGCATTTTTTTCCTTTTCTGTGATCAAGAATTTTCGAGTTCTCAACAAATCATTTTCCTCTTTATTATTTTTCCCTCATCGAGAAATCAATAATATTTTATGATATTCATGCGCCGTATATTTTGCACTGAGGAAATTCCTCGAAATAAGAAATGCTTAATTTTTCAACCTAGTATTCGTTTTCAGCCATGATTTTTTCTCAACTATTGTCAATCCTCGCTATCGGATCGGGACAGATGCTGTTTCATTCACCAGCGTTCGGTGACCTCAAAGCTCGCGCCGATCGATTGCACCCGTACATCGTCCGACGATGCCTGACAGTTCGACCTATTTACAACTTCAATAAATCGGAGTGAAGATAGTTTTTGTTTTACGTGGTTATATCATTATTGCACAGAGGTTTCGACCTTGTTCTATAGGTCAGTAATATTTGTCTCAAATTAGGGACAGTCGAGAATGATTCGAAAGAGCTGAAAATCGTATAATTGTTCAAACATATTGCCATTTCGCGAGTATTGATTTTTTTTTTGAATCGTCGAGATTATTTCAACGCATGAAAACGTCCAGCCGCCTAATTTGGTGTCCACTACTTTGCAATAAATGGCTTAGCAATACCTAGGTTCAACAAGCTCGTCTATGTCTACAAAACTGTTTTTCAGATAAATGTACTTCGCATTTTCATCTCATTGGATGACCTCAGCAAATTTTAGGGAGGCATTGAATTATTCTTGGGACGAATTCGGAGGCAAAAAAGCATCAATTCGACAGGCGGCAGGCTCATTAGTCTTAAGGAAGTTTGAAAGTCGAATTGGATCACAATAGACTTCATCCCAGAGTTCTTCGTCTTCAATTAACTTGTCCTTAGACGCTGAAAACTTTCCCGCTGCGGGTACCATTATTTCGAAAAAGTTCCCCTCGAGCATGAGAGCTTTCAGAAAAGAGGCTTTACTATTAAAAATCTCCGCTTCCCACCTGCAGCACCATAGGCGTTTCGTCATAAACAATGGACAACTGAAGGTCCGCAATAATGGAACGATAGTATTGAAAATGATGAACGAATTTCAACGGAATTGAGTCTTTGAAAGATTATTTGAGTTATGAAATCCTTTATATTTAATTTAATTGTCTTCGGTTTCTATTCAGGATTTCAATAGTTCTTGTCTTGCAGTTATTAGGTTTTCGGAGGGAAAAAAAGAAGTTTTTTTTTCTTCTTTTTTTTTAGAGGCTTATATTTGGGCTACTAAGTAGTAGCATTAGTTATATCGATTTCAGCGTTTAGGCCAACATCAGTTACAATTAAGATTGTAGTCGTAAGATTAGTTACTGCATATTAGATCAATTGTAAGATGGCCTAACCGAAACAATATAACTCATTCTCACACCGTGGCACCGTGTTCTCAGATTTGAGTTTACTAAAAAAAAAAAAAAATTTAACTAATCGAAGATCAAAAATACAAAAAAATTTTTTTTTTAGAAACGAGGTTTGAGAGTAAGATTTGTTGAAAATGAGTTGGAGAATTTTTTCTCGATTATTGATAAATGTAAACATTATAGATGAAGGTTAGCCTGAAAAAAAAATCGTTCAGTAAAATAGGTTTCTTTCCATCTGCGAAGAATTTTTTTCCTATTCCGACGAATTACTATTCAATATTCAACTGCTACAATTAGGAGCGGCTGACTAACTCCGAACCCTTGGTCGTTAAGTGTCCATTCGTATCGATTGCTTCCGAACTTTTGAGCATTGTTAGCGGTTCGCCAACTTTACTCATCAAGGTATCATATGGCCATTAATCAATTTGACTCAAGGCGGAAAGTTGCCCTGACGAATGATACCGAAGTTCTTCGAAGGAATTCGAACTTAGCTGAGAATGCACTTGAGGGTCTTGAATTCGCTATATGTTCTAAAACAGTTCGGCCGAGAGAATGCAGTGCAAAAACTAGCAGGAACAGTTTGCGGTATTAAACAATCTCTAAAAGCTGCTTCGTCAAAATTATTATGGGAAATATAATTAGATACCTTTAGAGATGAAGATCCAGATAGTACAAATGAGGGCAATCCAAAGGAAATACTAGTTTTTTGTATTTTTTTTTATTTTTATTTAATAAACTAAAAATTGTTAGGTTTTTCTTTCTGGTGCTAGAATTACTCAACACACCGCAGAGAAAATTTTATTATTTCTTTATACTTGCGTAGGTACTCTAATACAAGATTTACATAACTGAACCGGATTTCTTCGGATAATATTTCAGGTAGAAAAATCTCCCTCGATTCGCCCGTAGGAAGTCGAGGTTTTATCTCAGATTGGAACTATCTAAACCCATAATTGGTCCCCCTGGGCTCTCAACGGTCGTATCAATCGCGCAAAAAATTCGAATAACTCATCAACATCGAGGGACTGACCGGTATTCCATCAGGGAATACCTGACGAACGACGTGGAAAATAAAATTCCTCACTTTGCATCCGAATGGGGAAGACGAGTGGACGTTCCGTGGTCGACAAGGGTTATTCCGGTACGAACTCGATTATAAATCAAAAGCAACTGGTGCTCCAAGCCTTTCGTGCGGGGATCGTGTCACAAATGTGGGAAGCTCATTAAATGGCGGCAGAGCGGCTATCTCCCCATTCCGTCCCGGTCCATTGTCCGATTTAGTATCCATTCTCAAAAAGTAGTTCAGAATAAAGCGACCTTCGTGGGAGTAATGGCGATTCCAACCTTGAAGTGAATTAATTTCCATTCAAGTGTATTTACGAGCAGTTACCTCGAAACCGTTATTTTTATCTGATCACTCCCTAGCCCTAGGAAATTAAATTCAACTGTTCACCTTTCAGTCGGATTGTTTATTTACATTTCCGAAGAGAAAGCTACGTTCTGATCTAATATAATTACCGATCAAAACAAATTACAGTAGAAGTGTTAAGATTATGCGAGTGTAATTAATTTTTGACAATTTCCAATCAACAAACTGATTCGGAAATAGAACAATCACATTCATAATTGGATATCCTCATAAATCGCTTATAAATCCTTATAAATATTTCATAATTTACAATATATATATATATAGAGATAGATATACTATAATGAATATTTAATAATTTACAATATTTCTATAGAGAGATAGATATACTAAAATAAATATTTAATAATTTACAATATATCTATAGAGAGAGAGATAGATATACTATAATAAATATTTAATGATTTACAATATATGTATAGAGAGATAGATATACTATAATAAATATTTAATAATTTACAGTATATCTATAGAAGATAGATATACTATAATAAATATTTAATAATTTACAATATATCTATAGAGAGATAGATATACTAAAATAATAAATATATTTATATAAAAATAGGTGGGAGGACAATAATTTCGCTTTGGCGGAACAATTAATCGGAAGACATCGGCTAAAACACTCGCGGATGTCTGCGGCGATTAAATTACCACGATATCTTAATCTTCCGTTCGGTCGAGATTCAACATCTCCCCTTGTACGTAATTAATGCCTCCTTTATCCGAGCAATTCGAAAGCCATTTCGAACCCTTTATCAAAGCTAAAGCGACGGCGAGAGCTGTAAATCAGAGCAACTGGTTGTGCCTGTTCTTCTACGGCGAGGCAACGGTGTGAAACGCATGGGAGTCTGAAAGGTGAGATCGTCGAGACATATTTCTTTCGAGCTACTAAATGTCCTCATCGGCCATTGCGGGAGTAGCGGGATAGAAAATACGATTACATCCGTCGACGACGAAGGCGATTTTCGAGACTGTAAATATTCGATAGGGTCCAAAAGGCTCAACTTTGTCGGATTCGCACTTACGGGCTTCGTCCAAGTCCGGTCGGAAGGAAAACCTTCATTGATGGTCAGCTCGTGACTAACTTGAGAGAAATAGATTCATTTGCTACATCCAACTAAATTATAAAATTTACTGACAGCGAAATTAATAATTAATGGATCACTTAGTGAATCACTACCATGAATTTTTTTTTGTATATTTTCAGCATTCTTGCCCATTATATTACTAGAATATTGCCATAAAATCAACAAAATACTACGTAAACGAATGAAAAAGGAATTAATGAAAAAATAAAAACGAAGAAATAAAAAAATTTACGACTAGTTCTTTCAAGTAACATGATCTGAAGCAGAATACTTATAAGATCCTCAGAATTAACATTTTTTTTTTTTTAATTTTAACTATTTTTATTAATTTTAAAATTAAAAGACAAATGATTCCCCTAACGATTCAGCTGGCGAGAGTGACAACTGTTCCAACGAGTATAGGACGATTATTATAGCTTCCCAGGTTATACGGGAAGAATCACGCAGAATTTCTCAAAAACTCGAAAATCTTTTCTTTTTTTTTAATAGTTTTTCTTTTTTTTATTTACATTGTAAGAGACCTAAGAAAAAAAACACGGAATTTCAGTTTCAGGGGGAAGAAGCGTCTTCAGAGAGAAAACCAGTAAATAGTCATAATAATAAATACTTCAATTAATAATTTTCTCCAGATATTTTATATTTCGATTTTCACAACACAATAAGCTCATCACATTGTAGGCCTCAAACTTTAGTTTCCTCGTCGACTACAGGCTAGCCCTGACATAATGATAATGCTCCACTGAGTGAACTTTTCCGAAACATTAACTGCCACGCAATATTTTCCTTGACGGAATCCAGCGAAGCCAGTCAGCTGATGCTTACTCGGTTTTCCCCGCTCACGCGATACCCTCGTTTCGGACAAGTTGCAGGATGAGAGTTAATGAGAAAATAATACCTTACAAACCGTCAGTTTCCTTTCGGAAATACAATATTTACCATCAGTCACAATCAATCTACCGGCTTTTCCGAAAAAGCGCTATCAAATCGAACCAATCGTAGAAATTTATTGGAAAATTATGTAACTAAAAAAATTTTTTTTTTCTTTTTCTTCAAAACTGGATCGTATTTTGAGGTGTTTTCGAATATTCCGCATTCTCAAGAAGATTACGTAAGACCGCGATTCAAATTTGGCCTTTGCCTCGGAGGGAAATCCTATTCTTCTAAATACAATTAGCCCTAATGGTATTACGAAAGACTTTCTTCCACGCTAGGTACGACCTTCTCCAAACGGGCGATCGTTTCGAGCCGCTAGCCTCGTAAAGAATCACTAGGAGTCAAACACGCTTTTAACACAAGGATGATTACATGCGATTGGCATTTTCGACGCTCGCCTTCAAATACCTGAGCGAACCAATGGCTGAAGATGCCGGAAGGGGAGAAAATCCTCGGTTTAGATTGATATAGAGACACTGACAGAATAAACCAATACACGTGCAATAGAATATGAAGCTCGTTTACCGTTGTCTGTTACGTCATATATCAGACTCATTTTCAAGGGAAATAGGACTGTCCAAATTTCACAGAATGTCAAGCATTCGAATCGTGTTTGTGTCAATACGAAAGCTGGAAGGAAAAAGTTGCCCTCGAGGACCAACTTGGGAAGCATTCTTGATGAGATTCAAATGAGCTTGAATTTCTCATGATCTCAACAGTTTCAACCCAACCGTGACTACGTAAGTCGACCGTACAAAAGGTGATAGTTTGGGGAAAAAGTGGAAGAGGGGAGTAATTTATTTAAATATCCTCGAAGAATATGCCACGTCGACCACCTACATGCGGTAATAACTTGGCTACAGGCTGAGAACGAGGTTGTGAACGAACATGGCCTTAAAGTCTCCACTCTAATGAAATTGGGCTTGGCTCGTAGCCAGGGACAAAGCGTCTAGAAAAGGGATTTTCAGGAGAGAAGCTGTTGTGCCTTGTAGCTCGAGGTGAACAGCGTTTGTCGGTGTTGCGATGCCGTTTACACTAGCCAACGTTGCATTATAGTGCGAGACAGTAAAGGAAGATAGGCTCGGAAGTTGAGCCGTTTGTACCAGCCAACACGTTACATTGCCTCAATGCGGAGGATATTCGCCGCAGCGGATCCAAACCAACGGTTCTGCCCTTTGATTGCTCTCAGATTACTCTGCAGTAACAGAGTAAACAGCCAATTCGGCCGAAAGCGAAGCTTCACAAAGTGAAACATCCATTGCGACGGTTTCGTTCCATGAGCTGTTCGGAAAAATGATGAGTTCCATTTGTGGAAAACATTGGAAGGGACTCATGAAAGCCTTGGAAAACAAGGGGTACTGAATGCGTGAAACTTGATATCATCATGATGTCATGTAAGGTCATACAACCACGTTCTTTCCCTTGGCAAAGCTCGGCGCGTGGAAACGTAATTGGAAACCGTCGAAGGAAAAACGGGGAGGGAAATTGTGGTGAAAATTTTTGTTTTCCTTTGGTGACTCTTGGCGTGAAATATGAAGAGAGAATCCAAGAGATTCTCAGTAGGGTACAGGTGCTTTATGTAGGTGAAATTTTGACGTCCATGCCTACCTTCACATTTCTGCTACCAGGATGTCAAAAAAATAAAATAAAAATGTAAAAAATCTCATCATTTAAATTTCCACCAAAATTAAGAGAGTTATGGTCATTTTAGCGAAGTAAGGCCGCCAACAAGTCACGAAAAATTACTTCGTGAGTGAAAAAAGTGGCATTTCAGAAATATCAGAAAATTTCAGAAAAAACCAGTGGTTTGAGAAGAATTTGAAAATTGAAAAAGAACTCCCATGTTTGAGTTGGCAAACATGCCAAGTACAAAATTGAACAAACATGCCAAAACTATAAAATTGAGAAACTTTAAAGGTTTATACAATACAATATTGTTACTGAAAAACTAGCCAGGAGGCCCAAAAACGGAAAATTGCACGAATTAGGTTAATAATGCTGAGTTTAGGCGTGCGAGCCTATAAAGAGCCTTTAAAAGTTCTGTAAAATGAATCATTTTTATACCAAGGGAACCCAAAAAGGGGGAAAACACGAATAAAATAACTCCCAACCATTCACTCGCAATAACAATCATTTTTAGACCTTAAGCGATCAAATATAATATTTTTTGTGGTCTATGAATTTGGAAAATAAATCCAACATATCCCTGCCGAACTTCTTCCTCATTCCTTGAGTAAATAAATCACTTGGTTAAAAATTACTTGTTGGAAGCAATATTCCGCAAATCCAGTCCAAATTTTCGTTGCGTCCGCTAACGTTTGCTTACACAAATGCTTTTTGAAAAGTACTGATCCAATGCCGTTGTTTCCAAAAGGGAAAAAAACGCCTCGGAAAACCAGAAGGGATCGAAAACTATCGACTGACGAGGATATCCGGAGTAGAATAAAGATCCGGAGAATTCAGCACTCGGAATCGTAAATAATCTGGGCCTCATTATCCTTGTTCCTCTTCACAAGGCAACCGCAGGGTGTTCCTTCTTCCAGTCTTGGATCTCATCCGAAGGTTGTAGTCTCTTGAGACGGTCGTGCCGGGGCTCGTCGGTCGTTAGTTGAGAATCGCAGTTGGAACGAAGAATCACGTCTGAACTGTTCGTTTCGGTTGTTGAATAAACCGCGAGATTATTCTCACCCTAGCTCAATACTGAAGCTTTTTCAGGTTCGAATTCAAACGCAAGTTGCACTCTTAAAACTCTGGCGGTCTATTCAATTTTTTCCATTAAAAATATTAGTTCAACGAACGTGGAGTTATCGAATGGACAGGATTACATTATTATGATATCATGATATTATGATACGAAAAAATGGAGAAGAGGTCGTCTCGTTATTCTCCCCCTCAACCTGCAGAAAAAAATTATTATGATATATTTTCATGACGTTATCCTGAGAGCTACCGCAGTTACAGTTGTGACTGAACATTGTTGGATCATAAGAACGTCAGAGTTCTCACACTGGAGTATAAAAGGGTCGTGCCCTCGCAGATCGTGGAGTAGTTAATGCTGTACGAGGAAGTGAAACTTTGTCGTTTCCCTTCGAGTCGACGGAGCCGGACTACAATAACCCGACGACCCCTATCAGTATATAAAACTTTCAGCTGACACGTCCATCAGAGCCGAATTTCCTTCGCTTTTGCCCCAATTTAAGTAAAGCAGGATTAAGAAGAGGAAGTGACATTTGCGAATTTGCATTGCAAATTGAAGACATTTAGCTACAACAATTGATCATTGTAAAGCACCTGAAATCCAGTATCTGAAAACTCCCTAAAATTAACTGAAGCTTCAATGCCCACCTTTTCACAAGATCAGAATGCAAAATATCGACTTCGGACGAGTAGGAATTTTCGTTTGAAATTAGAGCTCTACACGTAGCAACGATGACTTTCGAAACGAGCCTGTTGATTGAGAGGTCGAGCTATGGGCGTTAGTCTTCCGTGACCTGCTCGCTCGTTAGCCCCGCCCTTCACCCAGACTACACTTGGGCCTCACCCTAAGCGAACTGCGTCGGGTCAAGAAAATTGTTGCTCCAACTGGAGACTGATAGAGCAAACTGTTGGGGCGATAGACTTCATCAAAGCTCCGGATTTGGAGCGATAAGATGCAGAAATCAGGTTGTACGCTGATTGAAAAATAGTCCGCGCTGCTTCCTGTAAGAAAAACGCTGCAAATGATTGTACAGTGGTTTATTATTCCTTCGCTTCAAATAAAATTTCAGAAGACTATCCATTTCAGATAGTCATTATTCAGAACATGTGTGAACATTTCAACCGACAAACAGATTGGTAACTATCGGGGAAAATTCTATAGCAACTATTGTAATTTTAATCTATTTTATTTTCCTTAATTTCCAAATTAAAAACTAAATTTTTTGCCCTACCATACAGCTGGAGAGAGTGTTTGACGACCATTCCAATGAGTATAGAACGATTTTTATAGCTCCAAGAACTCTCGAGTTATACCCTCATGTCAAATTTCTGAAAATCTCCCAAATTCGATACAAACGCTGTGATAACTCGAGAAACAATGGAGCTATCGACCCCGCGATGGTCTCATTCGATTCAGCGTCCAAAAATCTATATAATTTGATACCACGTACACATTTTTCTGAAAAACCTTGGAAAATATGAATTTTCTCCCCCTCAAAACCCCCCCAAAAATACCCTTAAAATTGAGCTAGCAAGTTAGTTGAAGAATTGGGCCCTCGTAGGGCCGAAATTTATTTTTGGTCAAAATTTCAAAAATTTAGCTATTATGGTTTGGCCGGAAAAGTGTTGACGGCGTACGGCGTACGGCGGACAGACAGAATTTTTTTTATTGGATATTCGGATTCTGCATGCCTTGAAACGTAAAACATCAAATTTTGAGTTTTCTCGGGCGATTACAATGGTTTATTATTGAATAATAAACCAAAAGTGAACTAAAAATGCTCCCTATGAATAGAACAATCCCAACAAAGGTCGCTTTATAATGCAAAATAAGCAGATAAACTAATCACAACTGCGCATCTATTATTCAAATGGCCGGAGCATTCGTATGAAGCCCGGTTAATAATGTAATAATTTTCCATTCAGGTAACAATGAGTTCATTGTCGACTACTGATGAATCGCGTGTACGGTCTCCTACTGAAACTGGAGAAGGTTATTTGCGAATTGAGGTTACACCGGTTGCCATTGGTCTGAAAATGTTAGCCAAGTGGAAACCTCGATGATGAAGAGGAAGGATCTCGGTAGGCCAGTTCTATTAAGGTGAAATAGGCTGTAAGGGTGACCTACCTGTCATAATTAGGCCGAGCACGTGTACAGTACAATTTACAAGGCTCTTCATTGTATCTTGGCTTCGGACGCGCTTTCGATCGTAATCTATAGGACGATATCATTCGACACGAATTTGATCTTAGCGATAAGTCAATTTGAATTATTTGAGCATCAATCGGTCAGAATTCGAATATGTACTAGACTATCACCAAGCCACGTGAGGTAAATCTTCTGCTTCAGACCCACCCTGAAATAGACTTTTTCACAACCCCCTTGCCACGTATTAAATCATTGTTTTTTGCTACCACAAACTAAGCCAGTTTCCTATTATTTTTTACCTGTACGTTGCCTTTATTTTTTTTCTAGAGTAGTTTTATTTTAAAATTTCGCACTTTCCCTAAATTTGGCGCTGCGATCGAATCGCATTTTTATTATTGTAATGTTTAGGCTTATGCCTGTATAACGGAATAAATAAATAATAGCCCTAGTATTTGGAGAGATGATGCATTGTAGAATATTTTTGTGAGAGCAAAGAGGTTCGCGGCTAAGCATCCAGGGCTTGGCTGGCGTAACATTAAATAATCCACCGACTTCGATTTATCGACGGTAGCCCTTCAACAGACCGTTGCGCTGACCTGCTCGGGCATCTATCAGAGGGAAATGGACTGCCCACCGAAACGTGTTGTACTGAAGATGAATTAATACACCGAAAATAACAATCCGCTGTCAAGCCTGAATTAAAAGCGAGAATACATTTGTTAGAATAGGGAAATAATGTGTGTGCTGACCTAATTTTCACGAGAATTTTAATTTTTAGGTGAGTTTTAATTTTCACAAGAGTTTTAATTTTTACGGGAATTTCAGGGAAATAATCGGTTACGGAAATCGATTGAAATTGAATGGCTGACATATAATAATGAAAAGAATAAGAGAGAAATAAAAAAATATGGGACAAGATACTTTACCGAAGTAACATAAAATAATAGAAATCAATATGATATTAAATGAAATATGTAAAAATTTCTTAAATGGCGCCAAAATTATGTAATTGAAAATGAAATATCAGAAACAATTATATCATTGACAAAACCAATTAAAAGAATCTAGTTCAAAAAATTAACTTCGTGCCATTGGTTATGGCTAATAAATTATAAATAACAAAAAAATAATATTCACAAAAATGTGTTTTTTACATTTTTATATTATTATTAATATCATTATTATTATTATTATTATTATTATTATTATTTATAAGGTATTATTTTTTTAATTTAGTGTATTTATTTGTTATTTTCTAATCAAATTACGGCTATAGAAACCAATCATATCTAATAAGCGAACGTACCGACCTGTTTGATGAAGAATTAGACATTAATTTATTTTTTCTAGATCTCCGAATACAATTTCCGGATCAAATCGTTCCACCTTTTGTAATTTTCGTCGGAGTATTCAACACTAACGCGTTGGCAACGTTGAGGGTACACGATGCTTTTATCGAGCTAAGGACCTACAGCGTACATCAGGCGTAAGAGCATACATCACGAGACACGAGTGGAGCATCGCAATAAATCCTAGTGTCGTCCACAGTGGCCGAGTTACAGTTACGGTAACGATGTAACCGCGCTCGTACGATCTCGAATTCAGGGGATCGTGCATTTTGCATTGCGAACTTGACACAGCACAACCTCGAGCGTGCAGTTTTCTAATTCACACAAAAGCGGAAATGGAAAATATTAAATAATTTCATACGCGGTATAATCAATTTATCAAACCGAAGATTCAAACGAACGTTGTATTATTTGATACTGCATATTACGAAGCATACTCAATAAATTATAATTTATATTTATTTATTTACACAAGAACGGGACCCCAAGTACAAATTATATAATATTTCTGCGACACCGCTTTAAACAAATATTTGTAACAAGTAATCAAGACAAAGAAATAGTAAAATAGATATTTCCTTCGGAAACTACACGACGAGGGTAGTTGAAAGGCACGAACTGGCTTCTGAACAACGCAAGAAATTGATATAATATTGTTAGGAATTAATATTGGAAAATCAATTTAAAAAAATTAAACGTCCGTTGAGAGCTCAAAATTCCGCAAAATATATTTTGCGACACCGCTTTAAACAAATATTCGTAACAAGTAGTCATCAAGACAAAGAAATAGTAAAATAAATTTGTCCTTCGGAAACTACACGACGAGGGTAGTTGAAAGGCACGAACTGGCTTCTGAACAACGCAAGAAATTGATATAATATTGTGAGGAATTAATATTGGAAAATCAATTAAAAAATTAAACGTCCGTTGAGAGCTCGAAATTCCGCTTTTATCGCGCTATCGGTCGCCGTCGCGCGGTTTAGAAATCGTACGAATTTATGTGCCTCGATAATCGACAACGGGATCTCGCAGTCCCTATTCCTGGCCATTCGGTCGTCCCGGTATTACACGAAGCCGTGATTAATAGGATCAACGCGCCAGAACCCGATTTGTCGTCGGATTACGACGGTGTTTATAGTACGATACGATCGTTCGTCCTCGTCCCGGGTGATAACTCGGAATCGCTCTAGGCAAACTTGCGAATCAACCATGGGGACGATAAGCTTATATTACTCGTATTTACATGTGTTCTGCACTGTTATAATGGTGCAAAGGAGCAAGGACAAGAAATAATAACAAGTCGCCAGATTTGTCAATTTTGATTCACAGATAATAATTAGATAAATAAATAATAAATTAATAGATAAATTAAATAAATAAATAAATTAAATTAATTAATAATAACTCTATAATAACTATAATATAATAATTATAAATATAATTAATTATATTTACATTTAATTTTAATTAATTATATTTATAATAATTAATATAAATATAATTAAATTATAATAACTCTATAATATTAATAATAATAAATAAAAATAATAATAACTAATAATAATAGTTAATGAATTCTATAAATCCAATTTAGGTTCCATATTGCTAATTTGACGATATATAAGGCCAATTGAGGCTAATTGTTACCAGTAGAATGTACGAGATTCAATTTGAATTACCTCCGGAATGCTGTACCTGAGAAAGACTACCTTACAAGCGTCGTACACCGAACGCATCAGCGCTTTCGTGAACTTTGACCTACAGCGGGTACGACCGAGGAATCATCACGACGGCCGTGTGAAAAGGTCACGGCCAAACCGCCTGATTGTAACCAAAAGCCCTCGAGCAGTGACCTTCGTAAACAGAACACAGTCACCAGACCTTGATAAAATTATCAACCACTTTTCAAGATGGAAAGTTCAATATTTTGTTAAGCACGTGATCGAACCAATTTCTAACTTGAATTCAAGCTTCGTACGATGATAAGGTTTGTAAATTGTAGACACCGATATACACACCCGACAAGGTAAGTAACAACTATCTGTATCACCAAATATCTGTATCACCGTCCACTTAGCCGTTTGCTCCGTCAAGTAAATTTTTTCCTTCAGTCCCACTCAGAAGTAGATTTTTTCAATACGCCCCTATCCACGTTGAAGAGATTTTTTTCCGGTTTGAACGGCATTTGCCAAAAAGATGACACAATTGTGTTGTTTTTTCTTTATTCTATAATTGTTTATGTGCATTTTCTTACCATATTTATTGTCAGCACTCATTATACCCCATGGCGCTGTGCTCGCCAACAATTTTTTCTTTTTTTCTCTTTGTATTCATGTCAATCGGGTTCACGCCCGCACAATTAATAAATAACTTTATGAGGAGTGGGAGGGTTTTTAGATGGAGGAGGGGAAAATGAAGCTATCTGAGCTTTTGAAACGTAGCGAAAAACGCCCAAGACATTATCAGTAGGTATTAATAAACACAAGCGCATAATCCCAAACGATTAAACCCGCCGAACAAAGGGCAAAGAAGAAAATTCACCTGAACAAGTTAGGACTGACTTAAGTTTCTTCGCTTTGTAGAGCATTAAGTGGTAACGCCCCAGGGCTCACCTAAGGCCTGAGAAACTACCTCAACGCCAAGTTCGAACGTTTTCCGCAATACGACAAGTTTTAGGTTTGGAGGTGCTCTTATCCCAGTTCCATGCCCTAATGCCCGCTAAGAAGTCGAGAATAAAGAAGGATTATTCAAGTTTAACAAATGCTCAGCCCGTGCGAAGGGGAAGATTTTTAGGGGAATATTAGCTGAGTTGAAAAACAAGATATGGAACAAGAAAGGAAAATCTTAGGTAATTATACAAAATCGAAATCAGATTTTCATCCTGTTTGATTGACAAGTGTTGGCCATGATTGGATCTGACCACGCTCTGCGACCACTTCGATACTTGACCGATTTTTGACTACTATATTAATTGATTCGCTTTGGTTACTGCCGGTAGCAATATCATAGCGTATTTCAAGTATATTTTGTCAAAACCTGACAGCAGTAAGTAAGTAAACAAGGATATTCACCTTGGATATCGTCCAACTGGGATACTTTCCCGTAGTGAACGTCGTCACCATTTCCCATAGGGAAATCAGAAGATTATCAATCGATCGTGCACATACTATTTCTGACTATTTCGCTCATGGCTATTCATTGCCTCACCCCCCTCAGTGTGGAGGACGAAGGGTCGGGCCAAACATGAGTTTGACCCCAGCCGGATTCGAACCCGGCACCACCGTGTAGAGAGCTAACGCTCCATACCACTACACCACGGGCGGCCCCTCAAAACCTAACAGTGTCATCGATGTAGCTTAAATTTGAGAAACGATTGTTCATCGGAGCGAAAGGTTTTCCTTTTCACATCGACAGCCGCGAGTCCCTTCCGAAAAGAAAGTTGCTGTCACTAAAAGCTAATGGAATATTCAATGACAAAAAAAATGGCAAAAAAACGCTCACGCGACAAAGGAAGGCCATCGTCCACGAACATCGTGGTCGCAAAAGGACGAAGACGTTCAATATATTATTGAATGAACTTCAAAAGATCAAATTGTATGAAATATTTACGAACTCAGCCAAGATATTCAGGTATCGTTCCACCGCAAATTAATTGTCGGCCTTCACTATTTTTCGAGCGATATAAATAGTTTCCCTATTTTCGTCGACGAATTGTCAACATTCGCCGGTGAAAAGTCGTTGAAATTTTTCAATTTTTTTCTCGTCGCTCTTAACGACGTTACGTTGAGCGCTGAAAATGGCACGAAATCAGTTTTCGGTCGATCCCGTGACCTCTCAAGATCAACCTTGCTGACGGCGGTTAATCTGTAAACGTGGTAGTCTCACGTTACGTCAGGTTTTCACCAGCACTGGCAGTTCATTAGGCTCCGAAACGATCTCCGTTAACGAGGCCTCTCGTCTCTGCATAGTTGTTAATGGCGTCCATTCGACTGATTACTGTCCACTAAAATGGCCGAACTTTCCCACTCTCAGGATTGAAATCAATTCCTGACCGCGAAGCTTTTCCGCCGAAAAAGTGTGTCGAATTTATGGCCCGCGATTGGACAGCAGTTGCTATTTTTCCCTGTCGAAGCGATATTACAGTTATTTCAACGGGCGTTTCCTTCATTTATACAATTTGCCGTGTCATTGTCAGATTTTTCCCTTGGATTGTCAGCGTTTTTTTCTTATTTTCCTCTATAAAAAAATTTAATTCAAACGAAAATAATTATGACAATTAATAATAATTAAGATAAATAATTAAAACTAAATTACGGGAATACTTGAGACGAAAATAATTCAGACTACATTGAACTAAAGTGCTTCAATACTCAGAAACATTAGAACTGGTGCATTTGTTAACCGAAGCAGGCCCATTCTATATAAGCAATCCTCGTGGCCAACGTGACTAATGTATACAAGGGTACGAGTAGTACCGAAGGCGAGGCAACGAAAAGACCCTCTTTTATCGGCCTGTCGATGATTTGTCAACTGAGAAAAGCCATCTCAAGAGCGAACCGGACGTGGCTTTTTGCAAGCCTAGTTGAAAAGCCTGTTGCAAGTATTGGATTTTCAATTCGGTGAATATAGGGTTTCTGAATTATTCCTGTTCGTGTCATGCGAGTCAAAATAAAGAGGCGAATCGTTTTCAACGGAACGATTCCGTATTTTAAGATCGTGCAAATCGCAGGGTGATAAATTGATAGAACTTACAAGCTGCTCGTCTTAATCTTCTTACCTGCAACAACAAATAGAGTTAGATGGTGCGGAATTTTTCGTCCAACATTATCAATCCATATCCCAAAATTAGTTCCACTTCCCTTTGGAAAATCACGTGGAAATAGGTGGAATGCTCTTGGAAATAGGAAAATTCATCAGCGTAGTTGAAAGAGAGAGACTTTTACAATTGGTAGCAGAGCGTGCTTCGAATTTGAAAAGAGTTGATAATATAAAAAAATATCTAATTGAAAAGGATTAAACTAATACAAACTATTTATGGAAGGAGAGGGTCTCATGCCACGTTCTCCCAAGAAGGAAATTGTATAGCCAGCAATTGAAGCTTTGCGCGAGTAGAAAATATAATTTCTATGGAACATGATCAGGGAGACGTAGTCAGATCAACGTAGCGTGAAAATGGTACGAAATGCATTAACACGATCCAGCAAGTCGTCTGTTCATTTTTATTTTTCGTATTATTCGAACGGGAAGACAGCGCACTGTTGGAAGCCGTAAAACGCTATTGAGCGATCCTATTTTGCCAAGCAACACAAAGCCGTGAAGGGGCGAAGCGGTAAAAACGGACCGAAAGGAAACGTTTTGTTTATGAATTCACAAACGATATGGCAGTAATATACGAGAATCTCCCCGGGTAGAGTGGAAATGGAGACGCCGTGTACTGTATTTGTTCGGGCGGAGCTAGATAAATAAATCATTCAGTCTTTCAGCGAAGGGTCAATGGGACAAAAAAAAAACGGATGGGAAGACGAGGAGTGAATAATTCGTAGGGCGCATACGAATCAACGTTCAACTGGATAATTAGATTTATTCGCACAGAAAAGATTGATACATCTGTAAATCACTTACGAAGTATCGCCGAATAAATTGAACGTATTCTCCGCTCCACATTTTCTTCCTCCCATGTAAACTTCATCCTTCTGTATAATCCAGCATCAAGGCACCTTTTCGACTATTTGGTAACGGTTGGACGGAATATATTACGTTATTTGCGTCATCGAATTCCTTTCCGGCCGCATCAGCAATTCAAATCTTGTTCACCGTCGTGAAAAAGAGGAAACTATGATCCAAGCCGATGTTGTCTAGCATCCGTGCCTCGGGGTTTCCAATTATTTGGAGACCGAAGTCTGGAGAAATCTTCAGCCAAGTATTCTCGAAGAAATCAGCAGCTAGTGGGTTGTTACGGGAGTTGCTATTTTTAGGTTGTATTATATAAAAGAATAAAACTCGACAGGCGTAAGTGGATTATTCGGTTTAGGGAAAACCTCTACGCCGAATGTTGCATCGGGACAACCGTTGCTAATTTAATTATCAACATATCTCTCTCTCTCGCTCCCTCTAAAAACAATACTATCTCAAATTGCCACGCCTAATTTTCCTCGGCCGTATTGGTGAATTTTTGAACACCTGCAAATCCGTGTTGTACAATTAGACATAATCAGAGAAGGTTCTTAAATATTTCGCGCCTTCTTCATATTCACCTCGTCCGACGTTCTGAAAAATGGCCCCGTCGAAAAAACGAGAAACGCCCGGAATAATTTATTAGTAATCCGAACTTGCCATAAGTTTCTTTTCCCTCGGCCTTTATCTCTAAGGAATTTCCTCCTTGATATCCGCGAAAATATGAGATCCTCCGGTTCTCGGAATCGCGCCATTATTCCTTTGCCCTTCATAAATTGATTTTCACGCTACTAAGTTGCCCAAAGTTTGTTCGACAGTCGATTGTTTCCAGTCGGGAAAACGAGGAATTTCGGGTCGTTCATCTTCAAAAGAGAGCCATTGTTCGGCAAGAATTCGGACGAGTGCAGGCGAATTGGGCCGACATTATTATATTGATGATCATAATATGATATTAAAGCTTATATTATAAGCTCTTCGAATAGGGCTATTGATAGAATGTACACAAGTATGTAGAATGCTCTAGAATCTGCCCAATCCGTACGCTGGCGAAATTTTTTCGATGAAACTGCGAAAGGTGGAGGAATTTTTTACCACCAAAAATCATTTTCGAATACGAGATGGCTTTATAATTTTTCCCGATTTATACTTGAACGGTATTTTTCGATAGTCTCCCCAACTAGCTGTCTTTATTGAAATGTCATTATTTATAATTAATAACGCCTATGGTCCGACATAATAATAATTTTTTCACCATGTTTTACGATCGAACAAAACATGAACGACGAACTTACGTCGGCTCGCCGTCAGGGGCAGAATGGAGTTGTAGGGATGGCAAATCATTCATTCATGGGGACGTTGCGGATCGATACCCCCTCCACCGATAGAATCCATCGGGCGAACACCTTTCCACGCTCAGGTGAGCATCACTCCATTGACATGATTCACCGCGTCTTAATTAGAAAGACAAGGACGCCCCTGACAAGAGCGAGGGCGTAGAAGTTGATGATGTTGGGAGTCACGAAAAGGAACAAAAGACTTTTCAGTGTTGGCGGACGGACAACGTGGACGGGAAGAGATCGCGAGAGTTCACACTGGCGCGGATATCAACGCCGGATCTTCTCTGCCACCAATAGTTTCCATAAGCACTACAGTAGAAGGAGTGAAAACGGTGCAGTATTTAAACACAGTAAATATTGAATTTTTAAAGCTTTATATTAATTTTTTTGAATTTCCAATCATTTTTGCGCTTGATATTGATTCAGTTTTTGAAAAATGCATAAGACTGCAAAATGTATGCCGTTTTAGGCGACTAAATGCGAAACAAATGTTATCTGTTGAGTTCTCTTTGTTTTTTCCTAGTTCTTTCGCCCATTTGGGCATCTTCAGGTCTTTATAGGTCGGTGTGATACCGAAAACCGCTGAGGCTATTCGAAATGAACGTACCAAAATATCAGTTTATTCAGAGCTGCCTTCGTCCTATACTCATGAATTTTCATCAATTTCAACACAGCGTTTTCTTAATTTTAAATGAATTTTTGAAATGAGCACTACCTTTCGATTTCTGGAATACTAAACCGGTTTCGCCACTTCCGGTAAAAAATCCGCATCAGTGTAAACCGATAATTCATGTAACCTAGCCCTGGTCGAGGGGAAGGTGGCCGAGCGCAGCTGTTGAAGGTTTAAATAAGGGTCACCTCCATCCCATCCGAAAGTACGCCATCATCATTCCCTTTGTTCCTGCCATCCTGACTCATTCAGTTACCGCTCGAGTAAAAGGATTAACAATAACCCCTTCGCTTCACTTTGATCCAGTTGGTATAACCTGGCAATCGTTTACCAACTCGCAGTCAACGGGGCCAAAATTGTCGAACGATTTATCCAGGTGAGAATCGCGTTCCGATTAGCTAACGAAGGAGACTATATTTAAGGCGATATTCCGCTTAAATTGTCAACTAGCAAAGTGATAATGATATTATTTTTCAAAAAAGTGTATATTCTAGAAGGATTCGAAATGAGGTCAAAATAAACCGTTGAAAAATATAAAATTGCATGGTCAACGAAGATTAAAGTGAAGAAAGCGCTGAAGAAAGTCAAGGTTGAAAAGCAATAATGAATTATTCCGTCTATCGACCCCTCTAAAAAAAAAAAAAAAAAAAGAAAAAAAAACACACACACACTAAAATATTTATGGAGATTGGATGAGACGAAGAAAAACCTCTCCTTCTCCTTAACTCGCTTTATTGTTCAACGTGAAAAAAACTGCGAAGAAAAAAATTCAAATTCCGATGTCCTCGAGCCAAATTACAGTACCGATCGATAGTTGATAACTTTTTTCAAAAAGCTTACAATCAGAGGCCATTACGAGCTCCGTATTCGCTCGTTTGTTGATCCCGACGAAGTCATCAAACGCGGAAGGAACTAGCGGTCTGGAAAGCAAACAAGAAAGGGCGGAAGGAAGACGAATAGCAAGAGAGCGCTCTATTAACTTCAAAACCTACACCGGATGAAATGCCTTGCATCTTATTAGTGAGAAGTGGGCTGCAACTCAACTACCGAGTGTTGTCTCTGCGCCCACTTCATGGTAATGCATATATTAAAATATGGTAAGCAGCGAGAGGAAAGCGAGACGTCGCTGTACAAAGATGAGACACTGAACGCGTTGGAAGCTGGAACTATCAGAGATTGCTGAGGGTTGGAAGGTTTGAAGTGGCCACTCGAGCAAACACTAGAGCTCGTTAACGATGTTTACTCGAGTTCAGTGTTATTAACGAACGGGAGAAAGACCTGCCGGCAACTTAGCAGCTGCTGCGAAAACATTGATGGGCCAAAGCCATTGCCGAGTCTCTTGGCGATTATTTAAACTCAAAAGGAACAAACCTTTTTTTTTTCTTTTGATACAACCGCGAATTAGCGATAGATGGCGAGCGAGCGATTCATTTACTATTATTAAACCAGCCTTTTTATCATCGGACAAATATTTGCATTGTTAATTAACTCGCGATTTTGGTTTTTCAATAATAAATCGTTGTAATCGCTCGCGAAAAATCTAACCCCTTTAAAAATAAATGATGTTTTTCGTTTAATGATTTTAATTCATCGGTTTTGATAATATAAATTTTAATCAGAAATTGCGCTGTTCCATAATCTTGAGGGCAAGATAGTTTTGAATAATAAAAATATGTAGCTACGATTGAAAAACAATTGCGTACCGTTTCCGCGTCATTTCAAAATGTTCGCGTTTTTTCAGTTTATGACTATAAAGCTAAATTAAATTATCTTTTATTTTCTTTTTGGTCGCTATCAATAGCAAACCATTGCAATCGCCAAAAAAAAATTTTTCTAAAAACTCAAAATTTGATGGTTTCATAAGGCATGGAGAATCCAAATATCCAATAAAAAAATTTTGTGTATGTCGTTAACACTTTTTTAACAAAACTATAGAAGCTGAATTTTCGAAATGTTTACCAAAATTCAATCATGGCCTGACAATGGCTCATTTCTTTAACCAAATCGCTAGCTCAATTTTAGGTGTATTTTTGGGGAGTTTTGAGGGAGGGAAAATTCGTATTTTACAACGTTTTTCAGAAAAGGTGTGTTTAGTTATAATTTCTATAGATTTTTGGACGCTGAACGGAAAATTCCATCGCGGGGACGATAGCTTTATTGGTTCTCGAGTTATCGAAGCTTTTGTGTTGAATTTGGGAGATTTTCAGATATTTGGCACAACTGGAGAGTTCTTGGAGCTATAAAAATTGTTCTATACTCGTTGGAATGGTCGTCAAACTCGCTTCAACTTTACCATTAGTCGAAAAAATTCGGCTTTTGATTTGAAAATTTTGGAAAAATACAAATGATTAAAATTACAATAGTTTCTAAGAAGTTTTCCCTTATCTGTTGTCAGACGGAAACGTTCACAAATGTTTGAACCAGTTATTATCGCAAATCGACTCTTAAGTACATTATTATTGAAACGAAGGAATAATAAACCACTGTACGATAGTTTGTAGCGTTTTTTCAAGAACTGTCGTGTTCCTTCAGTTGCAATTCCGTTGCACCCTACAAATTAATATGTGTTACCTCGTTTTCCAATGAATTAAAAATTATTCATTCGCCGTTATTCAAACATACCCGTGTGAAAACCGCTGATGCCCCTCCAGTTAATTTACTGCCCCAAGGTCAAAGTCAGCTTATCATTTTCGCACCCGCTTTTTTCCTTATTCATTTTCCGCCTGCCGTCGATCCCGCGCCAAAAAATGCGACGGTCGCATAAAACTACATCCATCTTAGAGCCTCACTATCTCTTAAACTGTCTGGTCGTCCGCGATAAGGCGTTTAACAACCAACAAACAACATTAGCAGAGAACATTGTTTGTAAGCTCGACATGAATAACTGCTCGGCCTTCGTGATTAATGGCTTTATTCTCCCGTCCGTCTCGGGTGGGATTTTTTGAAGCGTGAACCAAATAATATTCGAGCCTTGTTTTCTACAACATTAACACCGCCGGGTTGACGGATTTCGCCGAAATTCGACCCAGCTCACAAGCTTGGCGATCATTTTTACACACGACGATAAAAAATTTCCGGTCACGCGTGCTCGATTTAATCGCTTATTCTCAGATCGCAAGATTAATCAACGTAATAACCCTGGTAGGTTTTCGTATTAAATTCGCTACATTCATCGACGCAAACGTTTTCGACGTCAATCAAAGAAACGTTTTCCACTTTGAATATTTCCGCTCGCATTGCGGACCGTGGACAGATAAAGCCTTTCAAAGGCAACGCCGTTGATTGAAGGGCACTCAAGTAAGGGCGAAAAGAAATCAGCACGACCGAGAAAACGAGTCGGTAAAAGTAGCCAGGGCGTGTAAATGGGCGGCGGCAGGTGGCGAAACGAACCGGACGAATCTCCTCAACTCTAGAGCGGTTCACCTAAATTTTGAACAAGCTGAACGTGTGAGTGAATCGAATGAGCGACGATTTAGCGCCGGATTCACATGCGCGCGGGTTTTTCACCGTCCGTTTCCACGAAAGAGTGGAATCAATTTTTTTTTATCGATATGTTACCGAGTAATTTTAATTGAGAAGAATATAAATTATGGTTATTCGATTGGCGAGACAGTGTTGAAAAATAATTTAATAAATCGAATTTTTTTCGCTTTTTGCCATTTTGAGTATTTTTTCCATTCGAAAAAATGCGAAAGAAATAGAATGAATACAAATTACATTTATAAATGGCCGTTTGGCATTATTTGCTTCTGAGTAAAAATACAAAAGCAGTAAGTTCCTTAATTTGAGGATTTTTGGCAAAAAGCAGATTATCTCATTGGCTCAACGACAGGGCCATTGAACGAGCGAATTTCTCGATGACAAATATAGTTATACCGAATTTCGTTATCCCGCAGGAAATCGAAATCATCGCTTCGTAACGAGCCTATTCTCACCGGTGGAAGTTTTCCCCAAAGACTTCGAAAATGTCGAGGGACATAATCCGATAAGCAACTTTGGTTAACTTCTGCGCCAGCTTCTTAGGGTCATCAAATATCCATCTGGCTTCTTCTGACAAGTAAGCTCGAAAACAGGAGGATCATCAGAGCGGAGGAAGAAATCAGCTCCGTCAGCTACGAGTCGCTGGAGATAAATTGATACCGATTATCAAACATTGTATATTGATGAGTGATAGAACTTTTCGATGTAACTTGGTTTGTTATTCAATAATGAACCATGGTTCACGGAAAATTGTTATTTCACGTATTGAAAGCGAATATTCAATTTAAAAAATATAATAAACCTGTCTGTCCGCCGTCAAACTTTTCTGAGGAAAATATTATAGCTACATATTTAAAATGATCACCAATAATCATAATTGGAGTGAAAACAGCTCGATTATTTAAACAATCTTACGTCACCTTAACGGTATTTTTGCGGGAGTTTTGAGAGGGAAAATTCTTAGTTTCCCTTATTTCAAATATTTGTGTGTCCCATATCAATTTATGAAGATTTTCTACACCCAATCGAATGAGACCATTTGGCCTTTATGGCATTGATAATTCATGAGTTATTGTATTT
The DNA here is from genome assembly GCA_037159825.1 of Tupiocoris notatus. Lineage (NCBI taxonomy): Eukaryota > Metazoa > Arthropoda > Insecta > Hemiptera > Miridae > Tupiocoris > Tupiocoris notatus. The sequence goes on along the minus strand of JASJUZ010000035.1, from coordinate 929,198 downwards.
TTCGTGAGTAAATGTTCAGAATCAGTAAAATTTGTCATGATGATATAGCTCGAGCCTTTTTAGAGCTATGAAAATCGTTCTATACTCGTTGGAATAGTCGTCAAAAACACTCTTCAGCCATATCCATATTATTTTAATTTTAAATAAAGTTTCGAAGGTTGATAAAAATAATTAGAGCTACGATTTTCGTTCATTCCTATTCAATAATAAAACATCGTAATAGCAAGGGAAAAAATCCCTCTCAAAATTTGAAGTTTTATATTTCAAGACTCGTTGGATTGGAATATAAAAAAAAGAAGGAATTCTATACATCCGCCGTACACTTCCAAAGCTTTTTTTTTTAGGAAACTATAAGTACTAGCTACAATAATTGATATTTTCACCAAAAATAATTTTCTGTATGACAATAGCTAGAATAAACTAGCTTTTAATTGAATAATTTGAAAAATAAAAATAATTGAAAAATGTTGTTTAGTGGAAACTTTCACAAATGGTAGCCATGATGGAATAACTTGAGAATTCATGATGCTATAAAAAACTATATACACTCGTTGGAATACTCGTCAAACACTCTCTTAAATGTTAAGCGAATAAATTTAAATTTTATTCAATTAAATAATTCAAAAATTAAAAATAATCAAAATTAGCATAGTTCAAATGTTTGGGATAGTTACAATTACAAATATTTTGTCGCATTTGATTTCAGGCATTTCAATTCGTGTCAAGATTAGCTTATCGTTTTATCCCTAATTTTTATCCATTTAAGCGCTAGTGATTTTGAAATTTACTATTTTTCAGGAACTATTTATAGTAACTCGACAAAAAAAATTTACCAAAGGGTAGGTTTTAAAAAAAAAAAAATTATTGTAGAGATTTTAGTTAGTCGAATATTATTTAGTAAATCATTGGGCCCGGAGAAGTCGTCTGTGCGACTTCGAAGTCTTCGTGCACTCAACAGATAAGTAGGCTATTTCAAGTATGTGACTCCAAATTGATTCACTTCAGTTCGGTTAGACTCGAGCGAAGTTAGTTGTTGTAAAGGGTCATCTAACTAAGTCAACTCCACTTAATCATCGCAACTCTCTCCGAACGCGTTAATCGTCGTCAGCCCCGAGTTGAGTAGTACATAACTTGATATCGCAAGGTCCGCCTGTCCAAGGCCCGTATTCGGCCGAGTTTCCGATTAAGTTGAGGAAGTGCGCTTGATAAAGTTGTACTGCGTTTCGGTTTGTTGTGAAATTCTGTCGGAAGTAATTCGAGAGGTAACTTGCGAGTCGATACTGAATAATAGTAAATTGGAAGACAATATTCTACGGACTGTGATTTGGGATTATTAATAATCAATTTATATTTTTTATTCGAGGTCTATGTGAAGAGGTGACTCAACTCAGTTGAAGAGTATTGTCACTTAATCATTTTCATTGTTTTATTGTTTAAGTTTAAGATTGCCAATGCATAGTTGATTTTGTTGATCTAAAGCTTGGTTCACATGTGTCCGTAAAATGCCTTTCATGCGTTTGCGTTGAATGTTGAATCCGGCAAAACGTGGTGGGGACATCTAATCTCCGCCCAATGCGATGCGGCTGTTCATAAGCATATATTTTGCTTTGCGTCTGCCTCTGTCCGTCATCCGATAATTGCTAAGCGACTGACTGAACGTTTTCAGAAGTGCTTTCTATTTCATTGCCATCACTGATTTCTTCAACTTCAATTTAAAGAAAGGTAGGTAAGTTTTCATATTCAAGTCGTATTTCAAAATAATATTTTATATTAATATAAATAATAGTATTTTCAATTTATAATAATGTAAATAATAATATTATCAATTTATAATAATGTAAAAACTAATATTATCAATTTATAATAATGTAATAACTTGACGATTTCTTTATTCGGATATTTTCATTTTTTTATTTTGTTTTCAGGCGCTCACCTACATTCATGGCTAGTGGTTTCGACCCCACTGGGACAGAGTTCATCATATTATACAATAAATTAAAAGTAAATTGTCAATAGGTGAGGTTGAATAATGAAATAATGACAAAAATAAAAGGTTTACAAAGCAATTTATTTTTTCATCAATTATAGGTACCTAAATTGTCAATAGGTGAGGTTTCATAATGATATAATGACAAAAACCAAAGTTTAGAAAGCAATTAATTTTTTAACCAGGTAGGTATGGTACCAGGTACTCTTTTTTGCAGATAGAGAAGAACTCGTTGAAGCACGAGTAGGGTTGATCGTCAGCGATTCTGGAAAAAAAATTAGAAAGGTGATAAATCATCAACTTCAGCTTAAATATTAGGGGAACATTATGCGCATTGCATAAATATTAAAGTGACGAAACAAATTGAAAATTAACAAACAAAAATTATGAATACACAGACCGATGTAAATTAAGCTATACAGGACCGTGATATACACACTTACACTAGATCCATAGAATGGAATCATGATCAGAAAAGATGATCTTCGCTTGGTTGTCGTCGCATCTATTGTCGTAGAGGGGTTGTGAGGGGGAGAAAAACTAGGCGACTTATTCTCCAGGTTTTTAATGGCTGGCCGAGCACTTTCGCCCATTCGGGCATCCTCAGGGCGACGTGGACCTCATGGTTCCACGTCGCCCTGAGGATGCCCGAATGGGCGAAAGTGCTCGGCCAGCCATTAAAAACCTGGAGAATAAGTCGCCTAGTTTTTCTCCCCCTCACAACCCCTCTACGAGAAAAGATGATCAATTAACTGTAAAACTCTAGTCAATATTCAAACTCAAATAAAAAATTAATACTTTCGTGGATGGGAAAAAATGTAAGTACTCACGTTTTTTTGGGGTAAGCGACTCTTTAAAAAAAGAGAGGCTTGCTAAATAGGGCGACTTCATTTGATGTTAGGCCCCCATTCGTGTTGAGAGAAACCCCTTTTCTCGTTTCATTTCTTTCATAAAAAGATCTCTAATTGATGTCCACCTCATTTTCACCAGCTCACCTGGAATATCGAAAAATGACGTGATAGTAATACGAATTCTTTCTAATACGGCCCCAGTAGTTAAAACAGCATAGCATGGTAAATTGGAGGTCAAAAAATAGTTACTCGAATTAGGTGTATATAATTTTAAAAATAAAAAATTCTTACCGTTTTCTTGGCCGACTGCAAGAGCTAATTCCAACAACTTTTTGGTGAGCTCAATATTCCGGTAACTCAAAAACAATTTTGTTGAAATCAGCGAACGTAGATGATGACATTGCAACCAATTAATTCACAATCACATAAATACATTATCACAATCGCGACGAGCGCACATCAAGACGGAAAAATGTTGATCGGCCATTAAAGATAACGCTATCAGGCAACTGGAGGACGCTAGTTGCGCGTAGCCCCGAGCGCAGATCCGTTCGTCCGTCATTGCGGAAAATATTTAATGAAAGTAATCGGATGCGTTTGCATTTGCGGCAGAAACCACGCCCACATCGAAATTTCGATAGCCAATGAATAGGCCGAACGCATTTGACGTACTTGACGCAATACGCATGAAACGCATTTTACGGACACATGTGAACCTAGCTTAAGACGCTCCGGTTTCCATCACGAGTCATCTCACAAGGAAACCGTAGCATTGAGAACTTAATATTTAATTTTGTGAATAAAAATTTTTTTGTAAATAAATGCAATTAAAAAAAAAACCAATTCAAGTAAATTACAATAATCTGGACTTCATTTCCAATCCAATCTGTTTCACTTTATTTTTTAATTTTATAATTCCTTCCATCTAACGAAACTTGTTTCAATTCGACCTACATTTCTGTATGACCTATGGAACAGTTTCGCTTTATTTCAGTCCACTCAAACCCTATCGACCGAATGTTAATCGATTGTCTCCACAATAACCGGATGGCCTTCGAGGTTCGATTCCGCATAAAGAATTGCGCATTCGGTTTGAGACCGCTATGCCCGTTATTGCTCCTTGGGTTCTTTTCTCGTTGAAAATAATTCATAACATTCCTCCTCTGATAGGGCCTTAATAAAGCGATCGTCTACCCCTCCCACATGGAACTGGATTTATTGGCGAGAAATTTGAAGTAAAGAACATTATCGCTTCGATTTGGCGGTTAGTCGAATGTCAAATGCTTTCATCGATTCGACGCTTTTTATAGAAGACAGAAAATACCTATTCTATAAAAGTATTCCTTTAAAATAACCGAGGTGATTCTTTTCAATTTTTTTGCAAGCGCAAAATTTACGTAATTACGAAAGATGTTGAAATTGACCGTATGAAAAAGTAATATCAAGTTAATTAAAGAGTGCCGAGTTGACGAAATTGTATGAAATTCTCTTCGCAAGATTAAAATCAATTTTCACTTCAATTCGATCATCTACGCTCGTACTATAAAAAAAAATCCATCACATTTTGATAAACGTAACGACCTTACGTAACGCTCGATTCGACTGAAATTGATTTCTCCTCAAATAAATTCGAACGTGACTCCAGTTTCTATTGTGCGGAAAAATGAAACTGCAAAAAAAAAATTCTGCGATATCCAATAACAATTATTGTGTAACAACCGAACTTCCAACCGAGTGTCGAGGTTGATATTTATCGGATGATTTCCTTGTCGCTCTCGGCATAAAATGAATCAAGAATCCCATTTCAGAAAGAAAATGGAATTTCCGATTACTTTCGTGACCGTGAGCGAATAACGAAGAGCCAGAAAGAGCTTATCGATCCGGATAGCCTGGGTTTCTTCTGAATAAATAATATTCCCGCGGTTTTTGAAATAATTTAATTTTTAAATTCGACGGAAACAATCGAACGGAGCAAAGTTGAAATGAAATATCGAATTCAACGTGTTTCTTTGGCACACGTAAAGAAATCCGCCGAACTGTGAAAAAATTGCGATAATTGAAAATCATCGCAAATTATTGTACAGTGGTTTATCATTCCTTCGCTTCAATAGTGATTTAAGAAGACTATCCATTTGTGACAGTAATTTTTCTGAACGTTTCCACCTACCAACAGATTGGTAACTACGAGGCAAAACGCCGTAGCAACAAACTATTTTAATTGTGATGTTTTTATTTTTCTTAATTTTCAAATTTAAACCTAAATTCTTTGTCTAACGATGAAGTTCATTTCGGTTTATTATTCAATAATAAACCATTGTACTCGACCAATAAAAAAATTTTTCCAATCCCCTCAAAATTTGATATTTTACGTTTCAAACATTTAGAACCCAAATATCCAATAAAAAAAAAGAGAAAAAAAAAAACGCTGCAAATGATTGTCAATGGTTCATTATTCCTTTATGTGCATAATACAAGCCATAGCTATTATTTGCTTCAATAATGATGTTAGAATGATGTTAGAAGACAACAGATTGGCAACTAGAAGGGAAAATTCCGAAGCAAAAATTGTAATTTTAATAATTTGTATTTTTCCTAAATTATCAAAATAAAAGACCAATTTTTTGCCTGATGGTTAACTTAAAGCGAGTCCATATCCATTCCATAGAATAACGAACAATTTATATAGCTCCAAGAACTCCAGTTTGGCCAAATTTCTGAAAATCTCCGAAGTTCATCACAAAAGTGGCGATAACTCGAAAACCAATAAAGCTCAGAACCCCACTATGGTCTCATTCGATTCAGCGTCCAAAAATCTATACAAATTGATACAAAATACATTTTTTTCTGGAAAACGTTGGAAAATACGAATTTTCTCCCCTTCAAATCCCCAAAAATACGCTTAAAACTGAGATAGCGATTTGGTTAAAGAAGTGAGCTGTTGTTAGGCCAAGATTGATTTTTGGTGAAAATTTCAAGAATTTAAGTAGCTTCCATAGTTGACGGCGGACAGAAAGAATTTTTTCTATAGAATATTCGGATTTTAAATGCCTTGAAACGTAAAACATCAAATTTTGAGGGGGTTAGGAATTATTTTTCTCGATTAAAATGGTTCAATATTCAATAATAAACCATAAGTAGTTTGACGAGAATTTCAAAACTTCATGCAATTCCACTTCCACCAGCAACAAAATATATATACTGCTGAATATATAGATAGTGCTGAAAAAATGCACGAAATACTGCTGAACATATAGATACTGCTGAAAAAAATGCACGAAATTATTTTTTCTATGAAGTTCAAATAGAGCGTACTCAACTGCACGTTTTTCTATCGTTTGATCGTCCGTCCGTTAAATTCCTATAATCCCCGTAAACTGACCGTCCGTAACATGTTTCGCGAACCTTTGAAAACATATAATTCAATAGACCTTCAACGCTTTCGCAGCGAGCTCTATTTAGCGCGCTTTTCGCGCGGCTCGTGAAAAATGCGAATACGCTCGTGCTGGATAAAGGGCTACAACATTGTACGAGGTTAGTAGAGGCGAAAAGGTTAGAGCCGCGCAATATATAAGGCCCGAGGAAATGGCGTGCAGAATCAGACGTCAGATGGAATCTGGGTGGGGATGAGGACGGAGGGGAAAGGACGCTCTAAATATGGTGATTCTCCTCGGCTCCTTCGCTTTAGTGCAGGTTCGCGAAGGGCGGTCTCTTGGCGACAATTTATGGAAATTAACTGACATCTGACCTCGTTAGTTAGCAGCCGTTTCCCTTTCCGGCCTTCGCCTATCGTCTATTAAACCGTTTATAACATTGTATGATAGTATTTTAAATGACAGCGTGCCGGGTTTTCAAAAGCGCAGTTATTTTTTAGTATTTTTTTTTTTTTTTTTTTTTTACATTTCATAGGACGCGAAAAAATCAAGGGGTTCTAATTATTGGCTCGATAAATAGGCAGCGTAAATTGTTCGCTACTTACAGAAGAGGCAGTAATCGAATCACTCACCTGCAAATAGAGAAAAAATATTAAAATGTTGGAAATTCGCAATATTTGTTCATTTTTAAAGTATTTTGAAATATTTACGATAGAAAAATGGATTTAAAATAGACAAAATATGTAAAACGATACTTGAAGTGCCATTGAACACTAAATTGCGCAAAAAAATAAAAACAAAATAAATAAATTGAAAAAAAAAAAACTTGAAAACTAGCAAAAATAAAATATCACATTTATAGGAATAGATGAATTTGGAGAGGTTGTTAATGGCGATGGTTCTTTATGGAACTTATTCATCGTGAAAAATTATTTGAATCTAAATGACAAATAGAGCAAAATGATCGATCGCCATGTTTCGAAATTAATTTTTCCATTCCAAACGAGAAAATTTCGACCTATGATCATCGCAGCCGTCGTAGATAAAGGGGAATGATTCTTTTATGGCAAATAACTCGAAAGATGCCCAAAGCAAGCTGAGGGCAAACTTGCCGCGAGGGAGAATATTACGATTTTCTTCTTTGCCATTGTAATTCAATTCACACCTCGCCCCAAGGAAGGTGGGAAATTTACATGAAACTCCACTGCTGCTCGAAAAGGAAGGTTCCTAGTGATTAAATAATTCACAACTGCAGGAGTCGTTCTCGGAATTTCGGAGCTGCATTGTAGGATCCGTAAGCTCTGTACACATACTACTGTATTTTGAACGAGCAGTTGTTTGGCTCGATAAATATTCCTTGTGATTTTAGAGTTCTGTTTTTCGTTTGTTAAAAATATCGCTATTTTTTTAACACATATTTATTTATTTCATGTAATAAAGAACAAATTTAATTTCGTAAAAAAAAAATTCATATTCGAACAGGAGATCTACGTGAAAATGCGAAGTGAAATTCGGATTTTCTAAACAGCGCAATTTACGGGAATAAAGCGCTCGTGAAAACCAACATGCGAACAAACTTTTGAAGGATCAAAATCAAAACAAAACTAAACCGTGTGCAGGGCAGTTGGAAAAACGCCGGGTTTGAGTGGAGCAGCCCATGACCTTATGACCTTTGTCAGCGGGTGATCTCCGCCGTTTCCATAGTGATGGCTGCTACAGCTTCCCTCCCTGGCTCCAAGAGAAAAGAACTTGAGCGCGCGAAAATTGCCTCGTCCGAGTTAGCGCCAAAATGCAATAGAACATGCCGCTCTTGAACACTGGAAAATGCTTTTGGAAACTGACAAATTCGTCTGGATTATTGAAAGCCAATTTTTGACACTAATCTCACCAATGTCAACTAACGACTGTTCATTATTGTTTCGCTATCTTGTGACCACGGTTAGGCAAAGGTCGATCATCCTCAATGAAGGAATCGTTTTTTAGTTTTACCATGTAATCTCTTTTCTGTTCCTATTTCTTTTTTACTGTTTTTTTTTTTTTTTTTAATTTTTTTTTTCTTTTAGTGTTTTTGTATTTCTACTAAGTTCTTATTTTCCTGAGTTGTTCAATACCCTTAGGGTCCAGAAATGTGATGTGCCGTGCAATTTGATCTCAGTGACTGTTGTGCCAAGTTATCTTTCATGAGACTCTACAGTGAAATATCTCATATTATTTTCATTTATTTCCAACCATGTGAAATCATATGATAAACACAATAGAACCGTTTAAAAAAATGCTCCAACGAATTGTTGAAAATATCAATTTCAACTAGAGAATTGATCATGTTGAGGGACCTTTGAGCTCTTAGAAGGGCTTTGTTAAAGAGGAAATTGGTGTGTGTGTGTGGACTGGATGAAAAAGAGCTATATATTCATTACTCCTCAAACTGCAGTCGAAACGGCAGTTGAGAAAAAATTAACTTGAAGTGTGTAGACTATTTTGATGCTAGAATTTGATGTTGAAATCAAATGAATTTCAATTTTGATCTTTTGATTCTTTTTCATATTTTGATTTTTCAAATCAATTTTGATGAATGAAAATTGTAGTTTTTCTCGCTTTCTTGGTACATCTAGCCATCGTTTCTACAATCCTATAAATGAATCTCTTCCTGCATTGGCGACCAAACCGATCACTTTCCTCGTTTTCAAAATGTATCTTCATCGAGCACCGATTGGCGCAATTTAGCACACCTGTCCATTGCCACTCGTCCGGAACCCTCTTCATCCATTGCCATCAAGGCTGCACTGATGCCTATACACGTCAAGCTGTTCAGCTCTGCATCTGTCACCTTTCCCACACTAGCGTTATCTCAGTTGCTGGATCGGTCCCTTGGAACATCTCGATCTTCCCGAAACGACTTCGAAATCTGTCCCACCAGAGGGCGATAACATAGAAAGACTGCGCCTCACCGAATAAATCCTATCGCTAGAAGTAAAAATTCGCAAGCTGCCGTTAAGAGCGTTTCAGTCTATTTTCAGTTCTATAAATGGAAAAACACACCAACTGATTTCGATACTAATATTATTACGGATTGATTCCTATTACTGCACAGTGATATCATCCGCATCGAAAGTGTGGCAAGATTTTTTCTAATGAATTTTTATTATTATTATATTATATTATTTATTATATTATTATTATATTATAATATTATATTATAATATTATATTATTATTTTATCATTATTCATTTATATTATTATCATATCATATTATATTATTATTTTATTATTATTATTCAATTTATATTATTATTATTATCATTTTATTATTATTAATATTATTATTATTATATTATATATATTATTTATTCATGATATTATAGATTTTTTTATTTTTTTAATTGAGGAATTTCAAAAATATTTTTCCTAAATATTTTTTATTTTCAATAGCAACTGAGAAAATTTCGATTGCGTCCGAATCTCGATCTGCGTAATCAGAAACAGTTGCAGTCTCGAGCTTTTCAATTCACTAAAACATTGGTTATGTAATAGTCACTATTATAATTTACACATACAGAGCATTCCCCACAAAATCGCCAAAACAGAAAATTCCTAATCTTTAACTCTTGATTTTCTTAAAAATTTCTTGGAAATTTTTATAATTTTTTTTTTTTTAGAAATTTTTATAGGTATTTTTTTTTAGAAATTTCTTAAAATTTCTCATTTTTGATTCTTGATTAAATTAAAATAATTAATTCTTAATTACAAATACAGAGCAATCCTTACAAATTCACCAAAATAAAATGTCTTAATTCCCGTACAATTTTAATAGCAAAACGGAGACGATTTCAATTTAAATTAGTTTTGACTTGCTTATGCAGCTTCCAAATATAAAAAGCGCGCGCAAAGTATACATTTTGCCGATATATACTCTCGGAATACTAATTGCAATATTCGAGCTCGGAAAGAGCGGCATGTGCTTGCAAGTGCACTATATACACAAGGCATAGACTACGGAGGCGGTTGCTTTGAGGCTCGGATATGAGAAGCTGCAATACTCACAAGTCGACTAACAAGCTCGCACCATCTGGAGTCCAATATCGGTTTTCAGCTACTCCTCGCCTCAAATTGCGCAACACTGCAGCCAATGCGGATATCTATAATTTCAGCCTTCGAATAGCCAAATGTGACCATACCTAGTTCTTCTATAGATTGAGCGAACAAACCGTAATAATGAACGGACAAAGGAAATTCCAAGATTCTTGGATAGTTATTGAACACGATTGATTAAAATAATATACTGCGTACAAAAACCTTCATAAAATTAAATAGAAATAGTAAGTGAAAATTATAAAAAAAATTTCAAATCCAGACTCCCCCCCCCCCATTACCAAAGTTCAGGTGATTAAGAGCGGAAAATGATTGGATACGGATGGAAATCATCCCATTTTCGGTGACGGCAATAAAATCGATTTTCCAAGAAAGTATTATTGATAAATCAAGAGGACGATCTGATATGCCGAGAGGTAATTTTCCGAAGGAAAATTTTACACGGGGCAAACGATGTGACTGTTTTTACAAACTCGTCACGCCGAAAATGTATCATCTATATTTTTTGCTGTTCCCGAAACAACGGAGAAATAAAAAAAAAGGTTGCAAAGGCCAGTTGTTGGTTTACAAGAGAAAACGTTTTCTAATCCGGGACAAAAACTGAATTGACCGCCGCCGTTTGCGGACGAGAAATGGCGAACTTTTCTCACATATCACTTTCCGATAGGATCGCTTTTTCGGTTTGCAATGGATAGGGAAACTTCTTCGCTTCGCTAAAAGACTCCCAAGCTCTTCCGCCTCTCTAAATTTAGTATGGATCACGTATTTCATTCAATGCAGATGAAAACGAAACTAAAACCTTATTTGCAGCTTAAATTAACGGTTCGAGAGCGTAATAAATTTTAGACCGCGAGCTTTGCAAGCCCTGGCATCATCTCGAGGATATTAGGTAGCGATATCGATTAATCAACCGCTTGAGGCCCCTATAGTAAATTGCACATTAACACCGTTCCTTCAGTAGCTGAGAAAACTCCCAGAAGCCATTACCTGCAGGACTATTTCGCTTCTAAGAGGCTTCGAAGAAAAAGAACGCCATTAGCCGGCCTGTAATAAAAAGGAGCCCCGGAAAAACCCGGACACGAACATGATCGCCGACTTAGGAGAGATGAAGGATTTTCCGCCCGCAAATGTCGCTTTTTCGCCTCCGAAATACACATCTTAAGCCTTGAACGTTTTTAATCTTGAATTTTTTTTCTCACGCACGAATACAGCTAGAACGCGCGAGAAGGGATTTTTTTCGACGTCAACAATATTTTTTTTTATTTAAGCGACAATATATTTTTGAACCGAAAATGGCCCTTTTTATTTTCTGATGCTTCATAATTTCAAATTGAGCACCTTAAAGCGCGCTTGTTAGCAATCGTAAAAACATTCCATCGTTCGGTATTCGCCGCTCCAAAGCGTATCATCGCTACAATTAAATATCCGGCTTGAACTCAGGTCCCTCGCGTTTTATCTTTCGAGCCATGACTTATAAATCGCGAACCCGTAAAACTTCAGGTTGAAGAGTGAAAAAGCTGGTTGGCAGTAAAAGAAACGGTAGATCTTCTTTTTATTACTCGACCCAGTTTCGCTATAGAAACGACCACGTATCCTGGTTTTATAACGACCTCTTGAAACCAAGATATCAACGATCGTAAGTTTCTCAATGCACATTAGTCCCTAATAAATACGCTTTTATGCCAACTGAAATTTTCCACTGCCGTTTAGTTAGTATTTTCGAATATTATCTGGCGTATTGTGGAAATCTCGATAAACCGTACGTTTTATGAATTCTTAGACGTGTTGAGCACTGAAGAACGCGCGTTAGGTGCGGTGAATGATGAGAAAAATTTAAGGAGCTCGATTTAGCTTCAGAATGGAATAAATAGTTTGTTACTCTGGATTAGTTGTTAAGAAATATACTGATAATTAAGGGAAAATCCCCAATAGCGGACACTTGCACATCTCTTATTGTTATTTTATTTTATTTTTATTTTTCGTGTGCCATCAAGAAGGCATTCAAGACTAAGGATAACGAAGAAGAAGTCGGTACTGAGAATACCTGTAACAGGAAGTAACGTCAAAGTTGTCTCACTGTTTTTGCGGTTTGGCCGGCGTTTCCTTGTCAAAATGGCGAAGAATAAGAAACTCAAATGAGTTGTTAAGAGTTAATTACGAATTTTCGCAACTATTTCAGGTTTATAAGTGTTTACACTTTTTTTTACAAGTAATTATCTCGTGCCCAATTCCCAAACCATTATTTCGAACCGATTTCCGCCCTCGAAAATTATATTTTAGCGAACACTTTTTCGAAACCTAAAAGTGGAAACGGGATAGCCCATCACCATTCTCCCAACACGCTGAACGACCACTATAAAATTTTCCCCCGGAGACCGTCGTGAACTGCGTTTCAAATATTTACCAACCCGCTTCCCTGAATAACTGAACAGTTTATGGAACGTTAGCCTTTTACGGTTATCCGAGAATAATTATCAGCTCCTGACATCGCAGAGGGGACGGCGTTAAAATTTGCATGCTCCTCATCCGACACGTTAATGCTGAGGAGTTGCACACGGAGGATTTCCATACTCGCGTCCTGAAGCGACCTCATAGCAAATAACGTGCACATCGCAAATCCGAATTTATGACTGCCACCTTCGTCTATCTCGATATTGAGAATTCCTCTAAATAGCCGTACCTTGCGAGAGATTGATGGTTTGCATCGTCCGGGTCTATTTTTCTGCCCCGAGGAACGGTTTGACTCGTTTATGAGGCGGAAACCTTTTCGATTTCTGAATACGAGACCCGTCAGGTTTTCAAATTTGAAATGATTGAGACTAGGCGGACTGAATGATGGCTCGTTCTATTTAGCCGAGGAGTCATGAGATTGAACGGCGTCTAACGTGAAATGAGGTCTCTGCTACCAGTTCTAAAAATAGTTTCCGTCCGAAAGTATCCTGTAACTTTTTTTTACTCGAATAAAAATGCTGCTTTTTAAATTTTGTAATTATTTCCCGTGTTTTTGGCCTAAGAGGTAGTGGATAGTTGTGGCCATTTAAGTGAATTACGACTGAAAACACGAACATTTATTTTTATATCGAAGAAGTGGTATTTCTAGTGAAGTGAAAAAAAGTTATATGACATCTGGTCAGAAATTAGTTGTAGAACACTGACACTCTATATATTTCTCTAGAATATGGACGTACTATTGAACCAAATTTTAATAATTGCTCCAATAAAGCTCCCTCGGCGTGTGACATTTTCAATTCTCCTCAGCCGTTCGCGTGTCAATTGAACCGATTTACTTGCTCATCGGAGCGATCAGAAGTTTTATTAACCTCCCGGTGTGCGAAACTGTGGAAGACATCGGTGGATTTATTACTGCGGATGGACGAACGTGGTTTTTAGTTGCGTGCCAGCGGCGTAAATACTTGGCGCAGTGGAGGCCGTGTCAGGCGCAGAGCAACTCCGCTTAGACAAAGACACGACACTGTTTGGCTTGGACTTTCTGCACTGCTGTGCGTGTCGAATCGCAGGTCGAAATTCAGTCTCACAAACATCCAGTCCACCTGTTCAAACTGCAAGGTCTATTTATCTGTTCTATATTTGTATATAATTATGTTCTATATTTAAATTTTATATATATATTTAAACTGTAAATCGATGGTACGAGAGTCATCGTTGATTTGCAATAATTAATCCTGCCACCTACTTAATTTCACCCCCATTTAAACTCATAATTTTCGTCGAAGAGCGTTTCGAATCTAATAATCGAGTCCAGTCTGAGTCGCTATTGAGAAAGGAGCGAAAAATCGAAAATAAACAAGCTCCGAATCTGCTCTTGGATGTCACCATTTCGGCCCGCTTTTCAATTTCGAATCCTCGCATATTCCAGTTTCCAAGGCAAACATTTCGCTCGCTCGACCAAAGCGGATCTCACAGTCCATCTCGACCGCGGGATGAGCTGCGGCCAATGACGGCCGAGTTTCTCTTTGCATAAAGCTGAGCATGTCCTCGTGCGGATAGTGGGCGACTTTACTCCCTCACATGTGAGCTGATTCCTTTCCATAGTTCTATCGGACCTCGTCAATTGAAAACGGTCGGAGGACAACGTTATCGGCTGTTTTCACAGCATTATTCATCGCTTATCTCTTCCGACGACGATTGTCATTTTGGCTATCGTCGATATCTAGCCGTTCGCTTTTCATGCAAGCGACTTCCAATTGCTTGGCTAGGAAGGGCAGAATGTGATGCGAAATGCCCGCTAGAGCTATAAAAGAGTTTAATGAACCTTAAAATGCTTGAAATTTTCTTATAAAATTGCGTAAATTTTTTTCCTGTGGGTATCCAAGAATTTTTGATTGGGAAAAATCTTCGAAGATTTTGGATTTATTTGAATCATTTTGGAAAAAATGTTCGATTGGTTCATACGATGTTCATTGCTATTTCTTAGTTTTTTTATGTCAAGAAATTTTTGTTTGATAGAAATTACCATAAATTGTTTTTAACGATCTTGAAAATCTTCCAAAACTATAGGGGAAAACTCCGTAGCGACAATAATTACAATTATTGTAATTTTAATCATTTTTTTATTTTTCTTAATTTCTAAATTAAAAGCTAAATTTTTTTTTCTAACGGTACAGCTGAAGAGAGTGTTTTACGACCATTCCAATGAGTTTAGAACGATTTTTATAACTCCAAGAACTCTCGAGTTATACCCACATGTCCAATTTCTGGAAAATGTCCCAAATTCGACACAAAAGCTACGATAACTCGAGAACCAATAAATCTATCGACCCCGCGATGGTCTCAGACGATTCAGCGTCCAAAAATCTATAGACATTGCTACCACAAAACACATATTCCAGGAAAATGTTGGAGAATACGAATTTTCTCCCCTCAAAACCCATCAAAAATACCCTTAAAATGGAGCTAGCATTGCGTTTCGAGAATTGGGACGTTGTGAGACCGGCAGACAGACAAACATTTTTTTTATTGAATATTCGGATTCTAAAAAAAATAAACATCAAAATTTGAATGGAGTGGGGGTTGATTTTTTTCCAAAACCAATTTATTATTGAATAATAAACCAAAACCCCCTCAAATTAATTGGAATAATCTCCTCATGTTAAGCCGGTTAATAGAAGCTAAAGAAACTACATAATATTTAGTTAACTACATATGCCTACTTTAGACGAGAGCAAAAAAACTGCATTATTTCTTAATAATATTTCTACATTGCGGGGTGCTAGGTATAAAAAATTGAAATTTCGAGCCGAAATTATTCGAATTTCGACCAAATGAGCGCTAAAATCGGTAAAAACCGTGTAATAACTTGCCTGATAAAACCATAATCTCATTTTCGTCAAAAATGGAGATACGAGGTCTCAATTTTTCACCGTCGATATTCTTGAAATCACATGATATCACGTGACAAGACGTGATAACGGAGCGTTCGCCTAGTTCGCCACTTCAATAATTCGTCATAAGATATATCCTAGAAACTACGGCTTAGGCGACCTAATTTCGGCTTAATTACTTTCGGAACACGCTCGGAACGGTTTTCAAATAAACGTGCTCTTAATGTCTTCAGGTGAAGTCGGCGACGTCGCTCTATCAATGCTCCGATTTAACTCTCGAGTTTACATCGTCGCATATTACTAGTTGGCAGGATGAAGCGGCCGCACCAACTCCGAAGTCTCGATTCGAAAGCGTCTGGCTCTGACCTCATCTGATTACCAGGGACGGGAAAACGTTAATTAATTTCGGAGCACAGTCTCTAATTTGAGCTGATGCGATTCGCCCGCTTATATACAACTATTCCGCTTGGCTCTTCTGACCTGCTGACATCAGCAGTGGCATCTACCGTTCGAAAGCATCGGGATTTATTAGTTACATCGAAAGCTGCGAAAAGCCTTTGGTTAAAAGATTCTAATTATGAGAAAATTGCGCATAGGCAGTTAGCGCCATAGAGCGCAACTGTGCGCAACCGTGCGCAATCTAAGACAAATTGCGTTCCCCAAATTGCGCAAAGTGGTTTTCTATAGACCAAGCGTCGCACATAGTTTTCCACCATTTTTCAACGCTGATTCTCGTGGTCAATTTTTTCTCCGATTTGACTAAATTTTATGAACACCCGAAAATCCGAATATTATCTTTTTTTTTCAACCGTATAAAAGAATAAACATTTTCAACTGCGATAAATTGGCTCTCACATTCGCTAGAGAGAAAAATAGGTGGGAAATGATAATGAAATGATTCGTAGTGATTTTTAACTCTTTCGAGAGTTGCTTTTTTTCAGAAATTTCCCCTGTTAGGCACTCATCTGAAAACATTAATTTTTTCCAACGCCCAAAAATCGCAACCGTCGTTCAAAGAGTTTTACTCGACGGAGCCCTCGCATCTTTCCATTTTCGAGTCGCTTGACTTCATCTTGTACGTTACCGACGTAACACTTGCCTCATATCACGGTCAACTTAAGCGGATTAAATTTTCATTTCCTCAGGTTTCCAGCGAAAGTGAGCCGCCTCGAAACAAATCACTTTCCCCGAAAATGAGCGAGGATCGCCCTTCTTGCGAGGCCGGGGATTAATTAACTTGCAACATCCCCGCCCCGAGTCTCTAGACTGACTCTGCTTAATTAGGTGCGGTTAGGTTAGCCGAACAAAATACTTCTCGGGGCCCGTGCGCTAAATTGTACTCAACAGGAGAGTTCATCGGTGTCGGAACCGGAATGAGCTGAATGCGTGTTTCGTTACTCCCATTTACTCCCAGTGCTGAGGCTTTGAAATAGGAAAGAAACGATAGGGAAGAAATTACTCTACGTTGCAAGACGTTCGATTTTAATGTTCAATAATAAACTATTGTAGTCTGCTAACCGTGCTAAATAACAGCATTTGATTACGTTAAAAAGCGCATAGGGTTTTAATTTTACTAAGGAAATAACTTTCTAATAAAAATTAAAAATAGGTTAATAAAAAAATAAATAATAAAAAAACTTGATATAAAATTAGGTAACAACTTTTGAAAAAATGAGTCTTAGTTCACTCAGAATAAAAACAATTTGAAAAAAGAGAGGAAAAATATGATCGAAAACAGGTTGATTATATTGGAATATAAGAAAGATTTAGTTGACGTTATGAACTACAAGTAGGTCTGTGTTGAAAAATAAAGATTTCCTCCAGGCTTTGTTCCAAACTTGGTCTCGTGAGGGAATCAATAGAAGTAATGAATCCCTCGGCCGCGTTCGCTAATGAAGGAGCTTCGTTCGCCTGAATGCCAAGTCATTAACTGAAGCTTTCAGGAATCGTTTGACAACGGAAACAACGTTGAAAATACTGAAGGGAAAATTATAGTCGACTGCCTAAAATGTATTTCATCCCGATCGATAGAATAATTCGTTCGATAAATTACCGTAGCGTCTTTAATAAATATGAATCGAAGGCGGATTGGCACTTTGAATTATTTGTTTTAATCGTTGAGAAAATAAATAATTTATGCGATTATTTGTTTACGTTATAAAGCGTAAAGAGTCCGAATATCGGGTAATTTTTTCAGTCTATAAAATGTGGAAAACTCCCATATCGTGGAGGCTCTGTGTGTGATCCGAGAATGTGATGAAAAATACGTCTACCTATAAGGGAAACATTGAAAATGTTTGCAGCGTTTGGTGGTTTTTCTAGGTGATATCAAAATTTTGTACAAAAATGGCGCGAATTATTTCATTCCGAGAGCTGATAACCTCGGTTTGATATTCTTAATTGAAATTCTTATCTCGAAAATTCGTCCGTACATTAGATCTTTCGCGCAATCGGACAGCGATGATTGCTCCGGTTCATTCGTGAAGAATCTCGCAGGATATCCGAGCTAGGGGAGCGCAGAGGTTGAAATTA
This sequence comes from Tupiocoris notatus, assembly GCA_037159825.1. NCBI lineage: Eukaryota > Metazoa > Arthropoda > Insecta > Hemiptera > Miridae > Tupiocoris > Tupiocoris notatus. The sequence continues at coordinate 911,025 of JASJUZ010000035.1, read as the reverse complement.
AATTTTCTCAACGAAAGGGTGGAAAAGTTGTAACGAGGCGCTTCCAGCGCTTCCCTGTATTCTCAAAAGACGAAAGAGGAAATATTCACGGGAGGAAGGAAAACCGGGTGTGCGGGCCAAGGCTAGTACGGAACGCACGCTCACGTGAAGGATGGTTGGAAAACGTGAGCGGCGGAGCTTCCATTTTGGAGGCTTTATATGTATTTCAAACGGGTAGATTCTCACAGGGCTTTTTCTACTTAACTTTTCCCACCTTGAATACTAAAGTGTAGTCGTCGTTCGGGTTATTCGTTCGAGAAATATGACGAAACCGCAGCTTTAACAATAATAAAAATTACATGCGCCATTGGAATACAAAGTTAATTAATGTAGACCATTTTTCTACTCCGTATTTTCCGAACTGATTTCCGCGGAAAATGTTCAATTCGCAAATTATCTTTGTGAATATAATTTACGGCGAGATTTATAACCATTTGTAATTTATTGGTAGATTTCATATTTAACTTGATTATTATTTGATGATATTAATTATTTTTATCTTTTTTATTATCATTAATAATTTGATAATATTAATTTAATTTGATAGTTTTCAATATTTAAATTCATTATTTAATAAAAAATTTTAATGAGATATTTATCAACAGAGAATATTCCTCTCGCTCAATTAACTATCGATGAGCACACATGGTCACTTAAATCATTCTACAGCGAAGGTCGCGACTGCTATTCTTGGTTTCCTCAAAGAAAATTGGAATATTAATAATCGATCATAATATAGATCGAATAATGTCCACATCGTGATGGACATTATCGTTAGAAAAAACTGGGCCGTACTCGCGTTAATTATGCACGATGTTTGAGACTCCGGAGCACTACAGGAGCTCTCCTATACGAATAATAAGCGCACGCACACAAAATAATGCTTCCTACAACCGAATCAGATCCGAAAGATTATTATATTTACTGTCGAAAGTTGATATCGACCGAGACAGAAGGACGGTATTATCTGCACGTGGACCTTTCTTCCAGAATATTCTAGGAAATTCGATTTTCGTCGTTTGGCTGTCTCGATTACAGGCATTTATGCCCTCAAAATCCGCTAATTCGACTTGTATGCACCAAATTATAAATTTTCTATTAGGGAATATTTTTACTTCTATGCATACATTGTAAATGTAAGTATTGTAATCGTTCAAAAACTCGAAAATGGTAGACATTTTCATAGAACCATACTTGGGAAGCCGTTTCCGTATTTTGGTTACCACACAGTACTTCCAGGGTATAACCGTTCAACGTTTTATCTGTTTTGATTTTTACACCCAATAATGGTCAATATTTCGTACGTCTGAGGTTTTAAAATGATATGGCGAGTAAATTAAGTTTCGCATTTTGGGCCACACACAGTAACTCCACGTTATGCGTTTTTTCGTGATTTCACTTGTGCCTATTTTGTATTTTGATTTTTACAAGCCGGAAAACTCAATGTGTTTGATCGCTCAAGGTCTTAAAATGTTTCGGATGGCGATGGAATTATGCCTGATTTATCAAGTGGGTTACATACAGTACTTTCGCGTTATTCGCATATTGGCGATATTTTGATTTTTACAGACTGAAAAAATGAATATATTTGAACGCTGGAGGACTTTAAATTTTTCTTTACGATAACTAAATATCGCTTTATTGGTTTATTATTCAATAATAAACCATTGTAATCGCCCAAGAAAAAAAATTTTATAACCCCCCTCAAAATTTGATGTTTTACGTTTCAAGGCATGTAGAATCCGAATATCCAATAAAAAAAATTCTGTCTGTCCGTACGCTGTACGCCGTTAGCAGTTTTCCGGCCAAACTGTAAGAGCTAAAAATTTGAAATTTTCACCAAAAATCAATCTCGGTCCTACGACGGCCCAATTCTTGAACCAACTTGCTAGCTCAATTTTAAGGGTATTTTTGGGGGGTTTCGAGGGGGAGAAAATTCATATTTTCCAAGGTTTTTCAAAAAAATGTGTACGTGGTATCAAATCATATAGATTTTTGGACGCTGAATCGAATGAGACCATCGCCGAGTCGATAGCTTTATTGGTTCTCGAGTTATCGCAGCTTTTGTGCCGAATTCGGGAGATTTTCTGAAATTTGACATGAGAGTATAACTCGAGTGTTTTTTACGCTATAAAAATCGTTCTATACTCATTGGAATGGTCGTCAAACACTTTCTCCAGCTGTAGGGTAAGACAAAAAATTTAACTTTTAATTAGGAAATTAAGAAAAATAAAATTGATTAAAATTACAATAGTTGCTACGGAGTTTTCCCTTATAGTTACCATCTGTTTTTCGGCGAGATTGTTCAGAAATGTTTAATAATTAACTATCACAAATGGATAGTCTTCCGAAATCATTATTGAAGCGAAGGAATAATAAACCACTGTACAATCATTTGCAGCGTTTTGTTATTGGGGTCACGCGCAATACCTCCTCGTAGAACGCATTTTAAGTTATTTTAATCGAGTTAGTGTATTTTTTGGGTCTCTTTGCTTTAAATATGACCAACTTTGACCACGTTTAGTAAAGTTGTTTCGTACAGTTTGTATCACACACAGTACTTCCCCCGTATGCCGTTTTTTCGCTGTCACAGCCAGAAATGAATATATTTAACGCCAGAGTTCTTTAAATGATTGTAATGGAGAGTGATAGCCTGATCTATATTGCTGACATTCGTGCTAGCCACTTACTTTTTTATTTCGAAACGTTCAGCCCGCAAAAGTCAATCTATCTGAAAATTCAAGGTAGTGAAAAGGCTGGTGAATGACTTCGATTTTTAACATTTGGGTCACATATCGTACTTCCGCGTTATCCAAAGTTTGTTCGTACTTAGAATGTTTTGGTGCCTTTCTTATGATGAGCATTTTTCATGGGTATGGTTCAACTGGCTGCTGAAATTAATATATTGAAATGCTTGAGATTTTATATGTTTTTGGCGGCGAGTAAATGACTTTTGATCGCCTTTCACGGCTAGTTATTCATTGTTGGGCGTCCTAGCAATAAAAATGATCCTATTTTATCAAACTTGGAATGTATCTTTCGAGTCACATAACGCACTTCCGCATTAGTACCTAATTCGTGCGTTTTTCTATTTTTGTGACTCCGGGCTAATTTTTCAACAACATGCGGAGTGTACTAGCTTTGTATGAGTTTCTTGATATTAAAATTGGTTATGCCTATACCGACTCAAACATGGAAGTACTGTGTGATCTATGCACACCGGTTTTGACACCATTGAATACACGCAAGACGAACTCGTCCCAAAGAAGTGAAAAATCGTTTTACATTAGCCATCATGAAATTAGGCTAAATGTTCGTTCGCATGTGTTTTTCGAATATAGACCCATTTGAAATGAGTTTACACAAGTTAACGGTGTTTTCGAATTGTATCCGCCTCGCAACTGACATCAAAGAAATCGAAGATAGTAACGCGCGAACTGGTGAAACCTCAAACTACCGATGATGTAAAACTCGCTCGAATCGCTCCTAAAACTGTCGGCTGTTCGAGCTGAGGAGTTTTACGGTTCCCGGTTTGATTCCTTTCCATTTATTACCAGAACGCCTTCCGGCTTCTCAGTCCGAGCGAAACTCAAAACGAGATTCCAAAAGGTTTCCGAATCGTTTACATCGTGTGAGATTTATTTTCAAACGACCGCGCGTAATTGGTGATCTTGGTAAATATTTTCCAAAATGATGCTACATTTGGGGAGAAATTCACGAGGTTATTTAATTTTGGAATAGATTATAAAGAATTTCCAAATTTAATACTTTCATTGACAGTCCAACTAAAAAAATAAAGTAGTAAAAAAATAACTAAAATAACTTTAAAAAATACGTTCGATACTAATTATTTTGGAATTACTAGTTACAGCAGTTTTCAATTGAATTTAATAGACCTTCATATTTCAAGAATCTATTAGGAAAATTTAATCTTTGGATTAAAGTCGACTGATCCTTTCTTCAAGCCTATTCAAAAAATAAAATGTACAACTAATGGTTAGACATTATAATTAAATTTTTAGCTAGGGAAAAGCTGGATTTCGTAATTGTATACTATGTTACAAGAAAAATCGGTTTTGGAGCTCACATTACAGGCGCAAGTTGCGAAAATTGTAATATTTGAGTAATAAATAAGGCTCCCATTAGTTTCGAATTAATTTGCGGTTGTTTTCCCTTCGAATCTGTGAAACATCGAACAGAAAAACTAGCGTGAAATCCTTTATGCCTAGAATAGCAAAGTTAGATGCTTAAATCATTGCCTGATTATTGTGAAAGAAATATATATATTTTTTATGCAATAAAACGCATATTTATTTTATTTAAAAAAAAAAGTCCTCTGTGAAGAAATGTTTTTGGCTCATCCTGCGTTTTTAAACGTGACAATGGTAGACAATCATTTAAAATTCAACATTTCGCAACTGCTTTCTGTTGTAATTTTGAACTACTTTCTACATTTAGAATATTTTTTATTGAAAGCATTACAATTCCCTGTCCTAGCAGACTTTTAATAATTCATTCCACAACTTCGTAACATGAAATAGAAGAAAAAAATCCATCAAGTCATAACCGTTCGAAATAGGCGTTTATATGATTATTCCAACGTAAGAATATCATAATCCTTTCCACCGGAATGGATGTGTTAGGGAAAATTATTCAGAAAAAAATGCGACTACGACTCAGGAAAGTTGTTTTAGCGATAGAAAGCGCCGCTATTCGCAAGACCGTTCGAAAGCCGAGCATATTGTAGAGCAGATGATATGGAAAGTAGGCAATATATGGTTACCTTTTCCTCTTCCAATATTAACAGTTCATTTTTGGCGACCGACTGCCCCATGTCGAGATAGGATCAGCGGGATAACATGCATGTATGTGCGGATTTATTTATTTGCAACATCGAAGGATTTCGATAGGAAAATCGGGTATTGGGAGTTTTGCTTTTTTCCTTTTTTATTCTGTCTTTACCTTAGCAGGAATGAAGCTAGCGTCAACAAAAAGGACTAGCATGGACTATTACAGGTTCATGTTGGTAAGCCGATGTTGATGTTGATGGTCAAACCGCGGACAGACTCGTCTGACGTCGAGGGTGTACGCCGCCGCCCCGCCGGAGCCCTTTGTCCGCTCTTTCTCTCCCGCTCGCGGACGCCGCCATCTCGACATAGAAATTTTTAACCACAGACCGGCAAATTCGGAAATTTCAATTTTTTCCCCCCCGGAAAGAAAAAAAATCAGTGGTCAAAACGAGGCGAAAAGATACGAAGACGACCGAACTGAAATGAAATCCGATTAAATTATAATTTTAATTACACCCAACACTTGGTGTCCTTGCACCTTACTCCTGTTAGCCCTAACCGGTTTAGCACTGGCGAACGGTTCAGCTTGCACGGCATCCCAACCCAACACTGGCCTAAGGTGTTCCCCCGCCGCCTTTTCGTCGTCGACCCCCCGCCGCCCCTTTTGCCGCGTCGACATTGCGCAGGGCCTGGGGGCGGCAAAGGCTCCTTATCGGTTCCTATCACCCTATCCGCCCCCGCCGATAACGCATCACCCGAACCTCTTTTGACACTAGAAAACGACCCTTCTCTCCGGAAACGAAAATCCCTTATCAACCGTCTTCCTCGCACTCGTCACTGCCAACTCTTTCGCTCTGGTTCTTTCGTAACAACAAACAAAATCAAATTCAGTCGTAACAACGGTGTTATAGATTTAGTTGTTCGTACCTTCATCAAACCGAATCGGGCCGAAATTGATAACTCGAAACACGAAAAAAACCGCCGCAAATAATTGTACAGAGGTTGACTATTCATTTGCTTCGACAATTATCTAAAAAAATCCATTTGTGATGGTAATTATTACGAACATTATTTCATAAATGCTCCAACCTAGATTGGTAACTATAAGGAAAAACTCCTGGTCAACTATTGAAATTGTAATCGTTTTTCTTCTTATTTTTCAAATAAAAAGCTAAATTTTTTGCTTAACGGTAGAGTCGACGAGAGTTTGACGAATAGCTCCTTGAACTCTCTTATTATGCCGAATTTCTGAAAATCTCAATATTCCACACTAAAGCTACGATAACTCGAAAACCATTAAAGCTATTGACTCCGTTATGGTCTCATTCAATTCAGCGTTCAAAAAAAAAAAAAAAAAAAAAAAAAAAAAAACTATAAAAAAACTATAAAAAAAAACTTTATAAAAAAACTTTTGAAAATACGAATTTTCTCTCCACAAATATTAAAAAATAAAAAAATAAAATTGAGGTTCGGCTGAAGAATTTGGCCACTATTGATTTTTGGAGAAAAAGGCAAGAATTTAGCTGTTATATTTTCACCAAAAAAGTGTCGACGGTAAACGGCGGACGGACAGAAATTTTTTTCATTCGATATTTAGATTCTGCAAACCTTGAAACGTAAAACAGCAAAATTTGAGGGGATTAGAAACATTTTTTCTTGGGTGATTAGAATGGTTTATTATTTGTAATAAACCAAAAATAGCACATTGTCTGAAATAATTAATTTTATCCTCCTCACAAATACCCTGAAAATTTAGTCATCATTTGGTTAATGATACGAGTATGATTTTTCGTGAAAGTTTCAAGGATGAAGCTGTTATATTTTTCTCCAAAAAGCGTAGACGGCGTACTTTGACGGGCGGAATTTTTTATATTCAATATTCGAATTTTTCACGCCTTAAAACGAAAAACATCAAATTTTGTGGGGATATTCTTGAGCGTTAAATATCAAATATATTTATGAAAAATATTTTTTTAAACTATTTCTTTTTTAAACCAATTTAATATATTTTAGAAAAATATTTAATATATTTTAGAAAAATATTTAATATATTTTAGAAAAATATTTAATATATTTTAGAAAAATATTTAATATATTTTAGAAAAATATTTAATATATTTTAGAAAAATATTTAATATATTTAAAAAAATATTTAATATATTTTAGAAAAATATTTAATATATTTTAGAAAAATATTTATTATATTTTAGAAAAATATTTAATATATTTTAGAAAAATGTATAATATATTTTAGAAAAATGTATAATATATTTTAGAAAAATATTTAATATATTTTAGAAAAATATTTAATATATTTTAGAAAAATATTTAATATATTTTAGAAAAATATTTAATATATTTTAGAAAAATATTTTAAAATTCCATCCACTCTTTTTTGAGGAAACTACATGTTTTAAATTGTCATCAAAAGTTGACCTGAGGTAGAATTCTTTAGTCGAACCGCTACTTCAGTTATTAGAGTGATTCAATTACTCATGAGCGAAAAGTTGGGCGCATATAAGATAATCCCGTGGATGCAGTTGAAGGCGAAAGCGCTCGAGGGAAAGAGGAGACAACGTCACGTTTATTCCATCCTCAACCTCAAAATAATATGGAAGGATTTTATTACATTGAAGACTCTCATTGAATATTGTCCTTACTCTGATGCACATTTTCCACGAAATCGCGTTTGCCTAATTAATTCGCAGAACGGCTTCTGCCTCTTATTAAATTATCCGAGCAGATTCACCTGAACTTCTCAAGCATCGCTCAATGGCCACCGTCATTCGAACGATTCTTTGAACCAGAACAATACAAACGATAGAACTAGGTCAGACGCTCTGAAGCTCTATTCGAAGCTAGGAACATTCCCTTGAATGTCTAATGTCTCAGACTCAATCTGGATGGATTTACGTTAGCGGGGAGATGCAACGAAAGCGTTTTCTCTCAGGAATGTTTAAATATGCAACGGAAACGTTTCTGTACGTGCCCCATGTCCTATTGTGAGGCCGAGAGCACTTAAACGGAAGAATCACGTTCGAGAGTGGCGTAAATGTATGCGCAGGGGAAAACGAGAAATTTGACATTTTTGTTCAACATTCGAGGAACCGAAGATGGTTGATTTTTAGTAGAAAATTATCTTGCGCGAGATTATCATAAGGGAAATGGTGATATGTGATTGTTTATCGTTGAAGCGATTTCTTGTAGCGTGGAAAAATTATATTTTGTCGATTGGCCCAAAACGAGCTGGATGATAATATTGAAATTGTGGCCCATATTAATACGAGCTAGCCATTTTTTCAATTTCGGTTTATTATTCCATAATAAACCATTGTAATCGCCCAAAAAAATAATTCTAACCCCCTCAAAATTTGATGTTTTACGTTTCAAGGCTTGTAGAATCCAAATATTCAATAAAAAATATTATGTCTGTCCGCCATACGCCGTCAACACTTTCTGGCCAAATTATATAATAGCTACGTTCTTGAAATATTCACCAAAAATCAATCTCGGTCTCACAACGGACCAGTTTTTGAATCACGTTGCTAGCTCGACTTTAATGGCATTTTTGGGGGGTTTTGAGGAGGAGAAAATTCGTATTTTACGAGGGTTTTTTCGGAAAAAGGTGTATTTGGTGTCAATTTCTATAGATTTTGGACGCTGAATCGAATGAGACCATCGCGGGGTCGATAGCTTTATTGGTTCTCGAATTATCACTGCTTTTGTGTCAAATTTGGGAGATCTTCAGAAATTTGGCATGAGCGTATAACTCGAGAGTTCTTGGAGCTATAAAAATAGTTCTATACTCGTTGGGATGGTCGTCGAAAACTCTCTCCAACTGTACCGTCGGGAAAAAAAATTTGCTTTTAATTTGAAAATTAAGAAAAATGAAAATGATTAAAATTACAATAGTTGCTATGGAGTTTTCCCCTATAAATACCAATCTGTTTTTCGATGCGGACGTTCTCAAATGTTCGAAATAGTTACTATCACAAATGGATGATCTTCTTAAATCAATATTGAAGCGAAATAATAATAAACCACTGTACAATCATTTGCAGCGTTTTTGGGATAATATTACAAAATTGTTTTTCCAAGTAATCCGATCTCATTTGGTATCGCCAGCTATGCTGATCATAATCATTGATGGGTATTATGAACACATATAATGGACAATGGTTTTAATGTTATCGACGCACTTGGAACCATAAAAAGCTGCCCAACTCGTCTGCGGATTACGATAGTCGCCCTAGACATAAGATAAACCAAACTGCTATGCTTTTTGTGTTATTTTACTGCCAGCAAAGTAGGAAACACAAGCAACGGTTAGGAAACCGGAGCCGCGCCGAAAAACGGTTCGCTGCGGGTCAAGAATTGTACAGTGGAAAGAGAGAAACAAGAGACCGACGTCTTTCTGTAAACGCAGAAGGAAGGAACTTGGAGGAGGAAAAGGAGGAGCGTGGAGAGGATCGGGGATTCTATTGAAGAAAACTGGCTCAGAGGGGCGGAAATGGAGCTACGTTGTTTTAACCAAGATTACGAGCTGAGCAAAAACGTCGACTCGAGTGACCGCCAGGGCTGACTCTTGAGCGGAATATCCCTCGAAGAGGGAAAATACGAAGGAAAGGCGGGCGACGAAGAGGGAGAAAAGAGCGATGATATTCGACTTTGCCAACCCGAGGGATTCGTCCATGTTGAAGCTGGGACAAGTTAAAAGGGGACTGCAAGGCCATCTCTCATCATGGCAGGACCTCTTTATATCGCACAATCGCCCGTCTCTTTCGCAGCCCAATCATCTCGCTATCTCGCTCTCTGCGTCCTTACAAAGGCAGTCTCTATCATCTCCCGCCGGCGCCCCTAATATCGTTTGTACGGTATCTACTACGTCCTAGTCGACTCCCTCGGTCGACTTTCCTCGGATCATAGTTCTATCATCTTTACCCTCGGAGCGACGACGGCAAAAACTTTACAAGCAGCTCTCCACGTTGAAGAGATTATGAACTTTATGCAATTGCTAGTAGGGTAAAGCTTGATACGATTGAAGTAGATGACTCGAATTAGGTGTGGACGATTATTCGGCGAATGGAATTAGAACGAAGAGCGAGGTAAGGGAAAATAATAATTTCTAACGCGAGCGTATTATTTTTTCAAAGGTCAACAATATTTTTAATAAATTTTTGGTTTCAAAGGTCAACCAGCACTTCAATTCATAACCGTGTTGCGTTTGTAGTATACCTACTAGCTTAGAACACGAGTTATAAGCTAGTAGGTATACTACAAACGCAAGACGGTTATGAATTGAAGAGCTGGTTGACCTTTGAACTCAAAAATTTCTCCTTATTTATTATGAATAATTCGTAAAATAAAAAATTTATTTATTCTATCAATTGAGAGGAAGATATTTTAAAAATATTCAATATACCTAGAGAGAGATGGGATAAAATATATAATTATATTAGTAATATATTTTAAAATATTCTATATACCTATAGAGAGACAGATATTCTAAAAATATTCAATATACCCATTGAGAGGTGGGATAAAAAATATAATTATTATTAAAAATGGATTATTCGGGGACAATAAACTGATTTCTCCTTATTTATTATAAATAATTCGTAAAATAAATGACCTATCTACTTTTTCTATGGAGAGGCAGATATTTCAAAAATATTCATTACACCCATTGAGAGATGGGATAAAAAATACAATTAATAGTAATATATTTAAAACTATTATTATTATTTAAAATGGACTAGTGGTTGTAGTATACCTACTAGCTAACCGACCATTGATAGTTTTTTGGTTTATTATTCCAAAATAAACCATTGTAACTTAGAAAGAAAAAAACCCTGAAAATGGCTGTATAGTGCTTTATTAATCCTTCGCTGCAATAATCATATGGGTAACAATAGGGGAAAACCCCATAGCAACGATTGTAATTTTTATTTTCATATTTCATGTTTATTTTCCACAATTTCCAAATTAAAAGCTACATTTTTCGGCTAACTGTGCAGTCTAAGAGTGATCGACGAGCATTCTAACGAGTATAGAATGAGTTTTATTGCTCCAAGAACTATTGAGTTATGCAACATTTCTGAAAACTTAAAAAATTCGACAGTAATGCTGCGATAGCTTTTTTTCGATTCGGCGTCAAAAAATCTATAAAAATTGATACCAAAAACGCCTTTTCCTGAATACGTTGGCAAATACGAATATTCCCCCCTCGAAATCCCCTAAAAATACCCTTAAAATTGAGGTAGCGATTTGGTTAAAGAATTGAGCAATTGTCGGGCCAAGATTGATTTTTGGTGAGAATTTCAAGGATTTAGCTTTTATGGTTTAGTATTAAAAAGCGTTGACATCGTAAGGACGTAATTTTTTTTTTGGATAATTGGATTCTAAAAGCTTTGAAACTTAAAGCATCAAATTTTGAGGGGAGTTGAAAAATCTTTTTTTTTTTCGAGCGATTAAAATTTTTTACTATTGAATAATATGAACCAAAAGTAAATTTATGAAATGATGGAAAAAGATTTACAAACAATAATTACGCAATTAATCCAACTTTTGTTTACGAGCCTCTAGCTGTAAAACTGCGCGATGATACAAAATGTTTTTATGATCATAAAAAAAATTAAATTTACCAAGTAAAAATTATAGCAAGATAATGTTACTCCCGTTTTATTCGTAAAATGTTTATCTGATAAACCATTCAAAAGCTGACAATTTGGCGCAATTTTTTGATCAATTTTACGTTCTAGATTGCAAGATTCCACTTCCTCTAGATTCAACCAATTGAGTCAATCGTAGAAGATTGGAGAAAGTATAGTGTCATTTTTCTCTTTGCCTTAATTAAATTGCTCTTACTCTCTTAACGAAGGAAGTGAATTCAAGTAATATTAAGTATTTTATTTTTGGAAAGAGCGCTAAATTTTATGTCCCTAATGCAAAATCCCTATAATTTTCCCCCTAGAAGATTTTAATTTTTTTTTTTTTTTTAAAGACCTTTGCGAAGCTAGGTTGATCCTGCATTTGAGCCTGTAGATGTCGAAAAAAGTCAAGGAAAAACCTTGAAAGGAAAAAAACGAGGGCGAAAAAATTTTAACGGACGAATTTCGCCAGAAATTAGTTTTGTCGATTTTACGGAAGCAAACATGTTTCCTTACACTTTGTGTATTCGAATTATGTAATAACGACTTACTAGAATACCCTCAACTTCTCAACCCCTCATTTCATTTCACCTTTCTTTCCAGCTCATTTCTTCTTCCTCACTCCGTCCTTCTCTACTCCCTTCGCCAATCCTCCCAATATGTAATTAAACTTGTGCATAACCTCTAGAAGAAAGCATTATAATTTGAGCCGAATCGATATCAAAAAGATTATGTCCGAAAGCAGTTGAATTTCTTTTTTCGACGCAGGAAAACGAAAAAAAAACTCGAATTCGCCGTAAAACCTTTTACGACCCTCTGGCAATCTAATTTCGATTTCCCCTCGACTCTCGCGACAGTTCGCCGATTGTTTTGGCCAGTTATTGCTCGAGAGGGAATATAAAATGCTCGCAGATCTGGACGGACATCGAGGAGTTTTTAGGAGTTTTGATATGAAAATACAGCGCACCGAAGGGATTGGCGTCGTGCGGGAGCCGAAATGCTGACAGTGGCTGGTATCCGAGATGTGGCCTTGGCCCCTGGGGACCTCAGAAATCACAGTCTCCCCATACCACAGTCGTTCCTTTCGGCCCGCAGTTCCGAACCGCAGCCGACCCTATTTCCTTGTCTTTTCTAACAATAAAAACTGCGGCTCGACATAAGCGGAGTTTTACTGGTTTCGACTTTCCTTCGGCCACCAAGGGGAGAGTTTTTCGGGTTCCGGAGTTTATAACTTGTCCGAGCGCGGAAAGAAGTCCGAAGCGTATTACCTCGTGAGATAGTAATAATTATAATATGATAGAATGTTTTCGTTATTATCCTAGTCAATAGAAAAATGGTAATTGTTCGAGTAAAACATGTCGCTGGATTTTATGACGAGTTCTGATGGCGAATAATTACTTTTAATTAGATTGAATAAAGTTTGATCGATGGCTAGAACTCGGATAAAAAGCTAAATCGGCAGAGAACCAGATGATATAGCTTTTTACGACGGCGTATCAAAAATTACGCTTTTGGTTTATTATTCAATTATAAACCGTTGTAATCGCCCAAGAAAAAAATGTCTAACCCTCCTCAAAATTTGATGTTTTACGTTCCAAGGCATATAGAATCCGAATATCCAATAAAAAATTCTGTCTGTCCGCCGCACGCCGTTAACACTTTTCCGGCCAAACTATAATAGCTTAATTCTTGAAATTTTCATCAAAAATCAATCCCGGTACTACGACGCTCCAATTCTTGAACCACATTGCGTAAAAAAAAAACACACACGCTAAATCGCATTGGCTAAATTTTATGGGTATTTTTGGGGGGTTTTGAGGAGGAAAAAATTCGTATTTTCCAAAGTTTTGCAGAAAATTGTGTATTTGGTATCAATTTCTATAGATTTTTGGAGAATGAATCGAATGAGACCATCGCAGGGTCGATAGCTTTATTGGTTCTCGAGTTATCGCAGCTTTTGTGTCAAATTTGGGAGATTTTTCAGAATTTTGACATGAGCGTATAACTCGAGAGTTCTTCGAGCTATAAAAATCCTTCTATACTCGTTGGAATGTTCGTCGAACACTCTCTTCAATTATATCGTAAGGCGAAAAATTCAGACTTGGAATTTGAGAAAAATAAAAATGATTAAAATTACAATAGTTGCTACGGAGTTTTTTTTTTTTTTTTTTTTTTTCTATATTACTAATCTGTTTTTCGGTGGGAATGTTTACAAATGTTCGCAATAAATTAACGGATAATATTATTAAACCATTATTGAAGCGAAGAAAAAATAATATACCACTGTGCAATCATTTGCAGCGTTTTGTACTTGGAGAGATCCGCCTCCGTCACAATACTTCTCAAGCATAGCTCATCTCTTGTCTCCATTATCTTATATGAAATCCCGATGAGCTCACGGTACTCAGCTCTTTCTTCGATACTCCTTCCAACATCTATCAAAAATACACCTGCATCATGCCAACTCATTCCGACTATCTATTTATGCTAACAGCAAGTCTCGTTTCAGATATGCGCCTTATCGACCAAGCAGTTGGAGGACGTGACATGGTTAGAACACCGAATCTAAAGGATCCCAAAAGCGCGTAAGTGTCGAGATAGGGGCCGACTGATTTGAATACAAATATAAAACGACATACGAGTTCTCGTGGAAAAACGTGGTCCGATCGCTATTCTCGTGTTGTTGAGCTTGATTTACTGATAGCATCTAAAGGTAAGAGCGGTTTTCGTGGTCGCAGAGAGAAGTTCAAGCCCATTATTGGAGATTACGCCGGAAAAATGAGGAACAAGATATTGAATCGATAAACCATCATTAGCTGCATTGGCAGAAAATTCGATAATTTTAAATTGAATCGAAGAAACCACTATGATTCTGCTCATCTGATTTTTGCATTTTAGATGAGACCTGTTTTGATTCGTTTTCATGGATTTTGTCTGATGATAGCACTAGCGAAATGTGATCGTTTCATTTTCAGTGGTTCTTCTCAAAAATCGAGGCTCATCTAATTCTTCACCACACACTATATGCTCTTCTGGAGAACAAATTTCCGATACCTACGTATTTTCTTTTACCATTTTTTGCTTAGATTAGATTTTTGCATAGAAGTTATGTAATAATATATGTTATTAAAATAATAATGGATCACGCGTATTATTGAAGAAAGAATTTCATTATTTCCGATGTATTTCAAATGGAAGTCAAAAAGTAATTAAGAAAATAAAACCTGCCGGTGTGCGCCATCGAGATGTACTTATCGACATCGCATGAGACAAAAAAAAATCACTATTTATTTATTATCACTATTTCACTATTTTATTTATTTATTTATTATTATTTATTATATTTATTTATTATTATTTATTATATTTATTTATTATTATTTACCTATTATTTATTTATATTATTTATTTATTTATTTATTATCACTATTTATTAAATCATGGTTAATATTTCTGGGGTTTATTCCCTTCTTCCTCCAACACAGAATATTCCAAACTACAATTACATTCAATATCTGAAGTTAATTAATAATATTTGAGGTTATTTTGTGATATTAAATTTTTACTTCAGTGATTAATATTTCAAGTCAATATTATTATTATTATTAATCATTACTTTTATTGGTCATATCTAATTATTTAATATTATTTTAGGTTAATTTTACGCGGGGAATATGGTCCGGTTGTTTACCTTACACACTGAGATGCATAGTTTTTATTTATATATAAATTTTTCTACACTATTACATTGTGGAAAGAATATTATCATTTTTGAAAGTGCGCGTATTTATTTATTTTTTATTTATTCAAGTGCCCGGAAAATTATCTGTGCGGTATCAGAGTGAAATCTAAATTCATAATTTGAAATTTGGCAAAATAGCAATCAAAATAACTTCCCTTCTTGCCCTGCGCTACTTTTATTATATTTTCACTTCTACTACGGTTCATGCTTGACTGATGCTTGAGTGAGATTCGGATAGAATTACAGGGAACGAATGGAATGTCAGAAAAAACGTGTAGCCCATTAATTCATTAGAGCTGGTGGATCGGTTAGACTTTCAGAGGGTGAATATAATTTTTTTTCAAGTCAACTTGACGAATGCCTAATTCGTATGTCATTCATATCAAATGCCTGAGAGTGAAATTCACCATCGAATTTCGCTTTCTTGAGCGGCCATCAGTGAAACCGTTTTCGCGTGAAACGTCGCGAACCTGAAACGGTCGGTGCTAGCGCGGAAGAATTATTCAACCAATATTTCAACCTTTTCCTATCTCCGCATTCCATACAGTGAAAAACCGTCGATCGTCGGACGAGGTGTGCGCGTCGGAAATGTCGAACGTAAGAGGCGGCGATATATCAATAAAACATTACTCTCTCCAGGCCAGTGTTCGCCTGCAAGTACTTCCGAATCCCAAGGTCACTGCGGCCGTCACTGTGACGAGAAAGCAGCATTAATCACAGTGACCTTTCACCTACCGGCTGTCCGGACAACCCCTGAAACGCCAGTGTTGTCGTGCAATTTATCATTGTCATCTGCCAATAATTAAAATGCATTCGATATTTTACTGTTAATATACAACGTAGCGGAAACTGAAACGTCGCAATGCGAATTGATTTTTTAAACGGCTAAAAAAACCCGATGGATGGACTATTTTTATTTGACTTTGGTTAAAAAGTTTTTTTTTTTTTTTCATTTTTCCAACTCGTTATTTAATAACTAGTCGGACCTTTACTGGTGAAAAAAATTATTAATTTTCAAATTATAATTTGAAAACTACCAATTGTTCGAGGATTTTTTTATTTATTTCGAAAATAATTTTAGTTTTACGGATCCTTAAGTAATTCAATTTCTGGGTGAAATAAAAACTCGAAGCAGCAGCGAAGCGAAATTTTTTGCAGAAAAAAAAGTCGAATTGGGCTGCTAAGCTGTGGCGGACTAGGAATAAAATATTGAATGCAAATCTACTCAATCAATTCTTTAGAAAAAAAAATCATCGTGCATTTTCGACTTTGGTTGCAACTGGGATTCCAAATTTCTATCAACATGCTTCATTATTATTCGCTTGAATTTTAAAATAAAAATGTACTTGGTTTTGTTCTGACTCTTATTTTAAGTAGGTAGGTATTGGAAAAAAATTCTTGCAAAAGCTTACAATTGTCCTGCCAATTCTTGATTTATTTGAAAAACGAAAATTGTATAAATTACTGTCGAAAATGTTCACTTTGTCGCCATCCTTATTTATTTCCCATCACAAAATATTTCGCATAATTCAAATTACACGATAAACTAGCGTTAAAAATTAAACAAGCGCAGACACTAACGCAATATCGGACAAATAGATTAAAATCAAAGCAAAATTCATCACAACTACATTGTGCCAGAAGAGAAGAAAGTGTACTTCTTGAAAAAAAAAAAAAAAAAAAAAAAAAAAAAAAACTGTACCGTTTTGACAATGGTGACGGTCTCGCTGGTCGCATCCGTGAATGCTCGTCTCAGTTTTGCTCTCCTCTGTTGAGCTAATGTGTTTGGGTTGAGAAGGATCCCCTGGATAAAGAGAGCCATTTCTCATATAGCTTAATTGATTTCAGACGAGGAAAACTCTGGAATAGCCGTGTTCCCAAACTTTATACTGCACGATATTGCTCGAATGTGATTTTGAGACGAGTAGCAAACGAGAGGATGAATCGCGTAAAATTTATTAAAAAATCGAATCGGCTATTTCCTAAAAAATTTTGAGATAAAAAACTGAATTACAACTTATCAATTTTCAAAAAAAAAATTATTCCAGAATATTGTTTCATTTTTTGTTAGTTCAAAAAAGCATGAATATTTCCCATGAAGTGCTGGTTGGGATTTACGTCCGCTTCAGGGCCCTGCGATAGCTGTGAATTTCCGTACATCGATCTGACGTGGGGGAAAAGTTCCTAGGAAAACGCCAAAGATGCAAAAACCGTTGCAAGGCGGATGAAGGGATCATCTTCCCGTCACATGAAGATACGACATGCGCCTCGGAAGGTAAAATACGAGCGCTATCTTCCAACCTCTACGTTGATTGAGTTGCGAGCTCATTTCCTATCCGACTCACTTTGAAGGTTTATCGCGAAGGAGCAGAAAGACAATCTGTGCGACAGCAACGGACGAACGAGGCGTCGTTACGAGATCATCATTCGCGATGATCGAGTGATGAACGCCGACTACGAGGATATTTCAATTTCGATCCGAGCTCTCGAGTTCTCCATAATTTTTACGAACATCTATATATTCACAGCAACACTGGCTAACTTTTACCCGATTATTCAGGAGAGACGAAAATCTAGTTTTTATTAAGTTTTGAAGACGAAGGCTTCTGAAGAGACAATTCACAACCGAGGATTTAGGTGAAGTTGCCTAGGAAACGGTTTCTTAGAAGACGCTTGCCTAGGAAACAGTTTCTTAGGAGACGTTTCCAAGGAGATGGTTTATAAGAGACGGTTTCTTAGAAACCTATTGCCTAGGACACGGTTCCTTCAATACGTATGAAAATCGCTAGGGGCTGAGCGCCCCTGGCGCCTTCGCCGCCCAACCCCCTGTAGGGGGCTACGCCCGCCGCGCCCCGGGGCTGCGCCCCTCCTGCCGTGCTTTACTTTTAGTGGGGTAGTGTCCTCATCACTACTATATAGTAGTTTATTTCTGTATTGCGAGGTGTTATTTATAGTTTTTATAGTAGTAGTTACTATAAGTCAGTATGTAGGTGGAGGTGTTTCCATGGTTTTTGTAACATTAAGTATTGGAGTTTCCACTTGTGCAGAGTTTTAGCCGAAGTAGACATAACAACTTTAAGATTTCCAAGATTTGTAACTTGCACAGTGGATAACTCAAACAAAACGTCGTCAATTCAGATGTTTGAATATACCAAAAGATGGGTAATTTAACTGTCCACATTTTCCCAATGTAATGTACCTATCCATTTTTCAACCGTTTTTGCGTTATTCAACAATAATAGTGGACTATACAAGAAAAAATCACATTTTTCAACTTTAAACGTTCTTTTCATCTATTCATTGCGAAAGAAACAAAGAATGAACCATATATTATTGATATACACATCGTCAACTATCATTATGCTGAATTTGAGCCAAATCGAAATCAAAAAAATTTTCACAAAAAATCCAAGGGGTCCCCCTGCGATTTTTTTCAACCGATCAGTTAACGATTTTTTACTCCTCTCTCAATACAGATAAAAATCTGAAATTTTCAGGAAAGTTGTGTCTTACAATGATATATTCTTGTAATTTTTTTCAACTCGCGGAAAAATCCGTAAGTGGTCTAAAAAAATCGGTTTTCGAAAGCTCGAAAATTGGACTTTAACCGCAACTTTCGGGGTCAAAATTAATGTGAATAAATTTTTTTATTGTGCAGGAGTCTTCATTTGAACGCCTTACACACGTACATAGCAAAAAATTTGGTGAAAAAAGTTTTAACAGCGCCACAGAAATTATTTTCCGTAAATCGCGTTATTCATCGGCTGAAATTTCGAGCTCCGCTGGCATCGGCAAAAAAATTTTCGTTTCTAAGCGATTTTGAAAGCTATTTTTATAGGAAATTTAATGCTGAATCCGAATTTGACGTCAAAACGACGGAAATTTGACGACAACTTTTAGATTTTCCCAGTTTTAGTACCACACTGTTGTCATGTTTTTCAACTTTGAAAATTCATTGTAAATACTAACAGTATTGTTCAATTTTGAATAATTAATGATTCCTACAGGAAATAAGACGTAGAATTCGAATTCAAAATAATAAAATTCTAACAATAAATAATATTTTATGATTTTTTGTCCGATTTTCATACTTTTGGAGTTCTAACTTTAGATTTTTTTTGGTCACGTTCGCAATTTATGAAAAAATACATTCTGTGTAAGCAAATTGAGGAACTTCAATCAAGAATCGAATTTAAAAAAAAGGATTATTTTTTGTTTTTGAAATATAAGTACTCCACTTTTCAGTAAAAAACGTGTTTTCATTTTTCTTCGACCTCTAATGTCGTGAGTTTTTTTAAAACGAAATTTCAATAGTAAGACGCGATAGCTAAACCGCTAGAGCGGCCGTTAGAAAAAATTCCGCGATCGAAAATTTCGACCAAGACAACATTTTTCGTGTAATTCCTTTTTTTTAAATTATAACAAAAAATCGAAATTCTGCGATTTTTTCAGCTGACGGCCTCAAATTCTAAACGACCCTTATTTATTTTTCGTTCTAATCCCTCCGCCCAGTTTTCAGTCAATCGTATCCCTCTCCTCCTCCTCAAGAGGAGTTTGATAAAGATTGTGCAGTTTTATATAGATTAAATTAAAATTATCAAAATGATAGCCGGTGTTGCTGAGAGGCCATTTATTACCTACCGAAGTGAATTGTAATCGTCTTGAACCAAGAATTAATTCGGAGAAAACATTCGTACCGTCCCATTCGAAGAATATTCAGAATTAAGAATATAATTAAAAATGAGCGTCAATGTCTCTACGATTAAAAATCAACGGATTACTTGTATCAGTGTTGAGAAAACAGTAGAATTAATATGAAAATTCGATTTACGAAAATGACTCATTTTTAGCCCGTCGTCCGCTCGAGAAATGTTTATATTTTCCCTCCAATAAATAGAAATGCCCGGCGATTGTCGTTCGAAGCGGTTGATTATAATAAAAATTGAAAGGTCTTTTCAACTTTATAAAACAGCGCCAAAATGAGATGGCATTAAGTGGACGATTCGGTTGGAAGCCGTCCAAAAGTTGAAGCTCCTTTTTCCTGTCAAGGCCTCCTCGTCGACCTACATTTTATACTCAAACTACTTCATTCAATAAGGGGAAACTTGAAAACTAGAAAATACGATAAGATTTTTACCCGCTAACTCAGAGTTGTGAAGTTTTCCCCGAGTTGAAAAAACTTGAGAGCGAATTTTTTTTAGCCGTTCTTCCAGTCATTAATTATTTTACTTTCAACTTCTTCGAGTCATTATCGTCTTGCTAACATTCACGGGCATTCTGTTAATATCTTGCCACCGGAAACAAGGAAAAAAATAAATTAAGAGCAGTTATAAATAAGTTGTAAAACTGACGAGTATGAAAATAAAGGAAATAAAATATTATTGTATTGTGATTTGCGCTGTAGTTATTATTGTAGAGTTTCATTTATTTTCATCGACCCCAGTTTCTGTCTTGAGAAAATGATTTTGCGCCTGTGATCTGTCAAAGTTTAGACTACGCAGTAAATAAAGCGTAGACTTGCTCAGCTAGTTTTCGAATTTAATAATTACGAAATTTATTATTATAGCACTTTTTGGGCAGAATTACATAAATAAAAAATTGTCACCATATTTTTCCACTTTTTTTGTCTTTATGTGTACTATCCGTAGATCTTAAATAATATTATTGATGAAATGTGACTGAAAAATAGTAAATCTACAGAATCTTAATAGGAAAAAACACGGGTTATATTATTTGACCAGCAGAGCTCAGAATCATTTATCGAATGATTTATTCCGTCAAACCCAAAATAGCAATAATACGAGGAAGGTTCTATTATAACAAAAATCGCTTGCCAAAATGCTGCGTTTTCCTTAAATAAAAAAATGTGAAAAGAGGATGAACAAAATCTAAAACTAACGCTCTTCTTGGCTTCGAACGCTTCAAAAAAATTTGGAAAACAGTAATTGATATATTTATTTTATTATGTTTTAATGCTAATGAATTAAAGGACAGGTTGTTTTTGAAAATTATTTGAATTACTTTGCTTTTATTGTTTCAATGGCTGATTCGTCGGAGAACACTTTTATTTTTAACTGTTATTTTAAGTTTGAATGATTGACTAACTAGAGAAATATTGTAATTTACTTATATGTAGCCAGGGAGAATAGAAGAGAAGGCTACTGGGCCCTAATTCTCCCTGGTGGTTAAATAAACCAATCAATCTATCTTCTTGGAGCGATGATTGACCTTGACATAATAAAATAACAATTCTATAAAACCGCCGTGGGCCGTGGATACCTTGTAATGGTGCTACGAAGCCCTGATGATGCCCGAATGGGCGAAAGTGCTTGGCAGGCCAGCAATAAAAAACAGGAGAACAGGTCGCCGTGGTTTTCTCCCCCTCTACCCCAACAACGAAGAACGAAAAAAGCGACAAATCCACAAAAAAAAAAAAAAAAAAAAAAAATCTATAAAACGGTACGGCCTGTGCGGCTATCCCCTCCCTCGATGACGTCACGCTGGTTTCTTTTTGATCCTCAATATCCTGTAAATCCGCTCACAGCAGTCGCCTCTTCGCAACGTTTATTCACAGCAATCAACAACGAATCAATGTCGAGTCACAAGACTTCAACGAAGTATTCTAAACATTCAACACATATGTCTAAACGGTGTACATATAACTATCATTCGGTGGGTTCTATGAGTACACGTGGTTTCACAAACCTACACATTTATCATTGGTAACATAAATGTCCGATTTTAGCTATTTGACACTTACGAGTCATTTTGTAGTGTTTCCATGCAATTAAGGTCACATCACTATCGCATTGACTGTGAAAAGAATTCTAGAGCTTCCTAACTTATTCATCCTAATTTCCCCTATTGAGCGAATATTTGAAATTCCCTCGGCCACTATACGATAAATTGTCAAGCTGCTTCGAGCCTTATTTGAACATTCGGCGGTGCGAGCAGCCGAGGAAAGGAGCCGTTTTCACAGTAAGAACATACGGATTGTTGTGACAGCTCACAACGGGACGAGCGACATCATCTATCACCGGGAAGGCGACGACAGTTATACAAATCTCGGGAAGGAAGAGGCCGTAGCTCCTAATGGATGTGCCCCGAGGTCTCTGTAGACATACCGATGCTCTAGATGGAACTACTCGTATTTTACTCTCGCAATTTTGACGTTCTATCTCATTCGCTTCACCGCGCTTTCCTTTGAGCTCATCGCGATGAGACATTTCCTGCACTTCGGCCGGACAAAGGTGATTCATGTGAATACGCTCGGATAACGAGTGGAAATATATCAATTGTCCTGAAAGTCGAACTACTGTCTCTAGGAAAGATCAAATGACTAATAAGTTTTGTAAAAAGCCCTGACGTTATTTGATTCCGAATAACATAATTCTCCTTAATATAAATCTCCTCAAGATAAATTGAAATATTATCACTATTAGGGCGTATTCAATTAACGCCATGATCATTAAACGCTCAGTAAATACGAATCTACAAGCTAATAGAGCTTGGATAAAAAATTCCACTGAAGGCTGAACTAAGAAGAAGAGCAAATAACGCATCCGCAAGCAATAGAAGAGAAAGCCCATTCATTAAGAAATAGTGAGATCGAAAATTGACAACAATGTTCTATTCATGACCTTGAATTTGAGAAGAATGCTGAAATTGCTTCAGCTAATTCTAAAATTATTCATGTCCGGTCGAGTATAACTGTTAAATTTTCCGTACGATCTAAAGAATCAATAGAAAAACTAATGAAGAAGGAGAAACGCAAGCCTCGTAAATATGAAAAGAAACAACGGCGCAAAAAGAAAGGCGGCCGACATCTCGGCAGCTTCCAAATTGAAAGTATCGATTTTGCCGGCAAAACTGGTAGCAGAGCGGAGATCCGACGTATGAGGACGGAAGTAGAAAGGATGCGGCGAGTGAAATAATGCGATACCGACCATGGGAAAGATACAGTTCGATCGAACGGTGCCCTGAAAGGAAAACAAATTGGAACAAGGGCTCGCCGAAGTTGAGAAGTCAGCGCCTCTCGAATGGGCTCGCAAACTCGGATATTTAAGGGCCGGTTATTCCGTTCCGTTGATAAACGTAAGTTGCCAAACTCTCGTTTTCCACAGACCATAGACGATGCACCAACCTAACATTGTTTTGCCAATAGTAGCAAAGCAGCCTCCCATCTTCATGCTTAGATTGATGTGTTTTTTTTATTCATCGTTTTTAAAATACTGTCGGGAATTTTTCCCTCGCTGACATTTTCTTTCTTCTTTGAAATGCCTTTATCATTAATAATTTTTCTACAGTTTATTTTTTAATCCGTTAGTAAAATATAATTATTTTAATTGGAATATTAATTTATTTTGTATGGGAATATTGATTTATTTAGTGTTATATTTAATTTTATAATCTTACATAAATTATATTTATTATTCTTATTCGATTTCTTAGTCTTTCTGTCTTGTTATTGTTCGTCCTTGTAACTTGTAATTTGAATACGTCTAAGATGATTGATTTCGACTTGAGGTTGCCCGAAAGTGCGTAAGTCAGGAAAAAAGGCACATCAAATACGGAATATTTGAATAGAATAAATTATAATAAATTGTAATAAATTTTATGAGCGTGATGAAATTTGACAACGGTGAGCATTTGGTATTTAGTTCTTAGTATTTTCGCATTTCGCGATGAACCTCGAACGAAAAGCTAAAAGCAAAAAATTTCGAAAATTATTTAAATGGCTACTTGAAAATTTTTAAACGATTCACTTCCAATTTCGAATCATCGGGTACGCATTTTCGATCGTCTTGCCACGTTTGATGTCAGATTGAACGATCGCAAGTGCAATCAAGCCCGAATCGATGAGCGATGAATACGGAATTGAAATTGGCAATTAATGAAGGTCATACTAAAAGCCAATATGCGGCGCGATTCCCGCCATTACGTGACGCTCAATCTTCTATTGTGGGAACCGAAATGAAAGACCGGGCGTGACAGAGGCGGCAAAGCAAACGAAGAAGAAAAAGACGTCGGCGGAGAAACCAAAGGGGGACGGGAAGATAATGGCGACAGTCAGGATGAGAAAATGAAGCGCGAGACGATGCGCAAATATTTGCTCGCCGACTCTAGATGAAAGATGAGCATGGAAACGAAAAAGGATTTCTAATAGAGTTGAACCGGGCCGAATCTCAGGATGATTTTATTACAACGGTTTTTTTTTCTTACAACCGAAAGGATTTAATATGGAAAAATCGTGGAAAATGAGAACGTTTTCGTTATTCCTACGGTTTGTAGTTGAACTCGGAATTTCTATTTAATATTAATAATAATATATAATGTTTAATATAATTAATATATTAATTATATTAATATATTAATTATTTAATATTAATATATTATATTAATGTAATATTACGCATTAATATATTAATGTTTTGAACAGAGGGAAAACGTTTTCAACCCCGCGATTATATCAAATCGCTCATAATAATCATGATAGTCGCCCGTAATAATATAAAAATACTGCAAATCGAAGTAATTTGAAATGAGATGCAAACGAATATTGAACGTCTTTTGAATTGTATAAAAATCTCCACAAGAAAAAAAAAGGAAAAAAGTTTTTTTTAAGGAAATAAAGCCAATGACGTCGTTTTGTCAGTGGAGAACGAAATGAGCAATCCGTGGATTGTGAGGGGAGAGAAACCAGGCGACTCATTCTCCGATTGTTTATTTTCTGGCCGAGTACTTTCGCCCGTTCGGGCATCATCATGAAGACCTGTGGACCCTATGGCTCCACGTTGCCCTGATGATGCCCGAACGGGCGAAAGCACTGTGTGGAATGTGTCGCCTGGTTTCTCTCCCCATCACGATCCACGGACATAAAAAATGCGACGTCAAGAAAGAGAAATGAACAATGTTTAAACTCACGATAAATCAGGAAAGCAAATTTGACTTTTTCGAATAATAATGAGGATTATATGGATTCCATTGGAGGGTTCGATTGGAGTTCTGCTGTAAATAATCATACTGCAGATAGGAAATACCAGCAATACATTAACCACTTTTAACTTCCTATCTTACCTACCGGTTATTAAATTTTCCAAAAGCTTTTCTGGTTACTTTGTTAAATAATTGAATCGATATCGACAAAAAAAAATGCGTAGTATATATATTTTCATTTGTTTGCAGGTTTTTTCGCTGTCTGCATAATTTCCGACGCGCAGAATAAGTATTCGTAATAGCATAAAAAATACCTATACATTTTGAATTATTTGTTTCAACACCGTTCAAGTTCTACTTAGCTAAACTAGGGGTTAAAACACCATTTATGTCAACTTCATGTGTAGCATGTCCTGCGATAGACCTTCCATCGTTTAATCTACTGCAAGTCTGCGAACGAAAAATCGACTGAGTGCGTTTTATTTACTTTACACTTAGTCAACATCGCACTAAAGTTTGGAAACAAAACGGCTCGTCCAGGGAACACAGTTGGGAAAGTACAATTATTAAATAAATTTCACTAATACAAGTTAAAGAATGGAAACCTAGTACATGCATAAACGAGCTTTTCAGCTAATCGAACGAGGTTTTACGTGAGATATTTCATAAAGGATAATTTTCTTGCAGAGGAAAACCGTGCAATCAGAACTTCACTCTTACGATCAAAAGTGCACTTCGAAGCACTTGACAAACAGCGGGGAAAATACGAAGAATAAAAAAATCGGGTTTTACTACGAGCATGCATACGAGTTTTAAAAGAAAAATTGCGGAAATCAGGCATATATCGGCACTTGGCGAGCTCCCATCTCAAATCATCCTGAAATTCTAATCCTCTTCTTTTTTTTTTTTTAATTGAAAATTGAATGTTTAGTTTACACGTTGTGTTATCATAGCATCGAAAAAAGGCGAATTTCAGACGTATCCCATTTTCACCGTGTTTAAACTTTGTCCAGGAAACGGAAAATTTCACGCAAAATTTCCCCACTAAACTGTCACGTGTTCGAACACTTTTCATGAGCTTCAACCCTCGACAACTTCGACAAAGATAGCTCTGGTTTTCTATTTCTACTGAGTCTAAAACGTCACCGCTTGCTTTTATTATATTTTTCTATGAAGAACCAGCTAATTTCCGATTGGCATCAGTAGAAAACCTTTTTTAATTTCGTCTGTCGAAGCGTTATAATTAATAGAATAGCCGTAGAGCAGAGATCTCAGATTCGTCACACTGGAGATGGAATTTCTCGGGACGTATAAAAAACATATATCTATTAGTAGGTATACCAGAGACGTCTCACAGAAGATTTTTTAGGAACGTCACCCTGGAAATGTCTTAGAATTGATTCACTGAAGATGTTACAGAAATTTCTCATTGGAGATGTCTTAAAGATGTCTCGGAGACGTCTCACGCGTTATGTTTCGGAGACTTCTCTTAGGAGATATCTCGTAGAAATTTCACTGAAGATGTTACAGAAATGTTTCACTGAAGATATCTCAGGGGCGTCCCTCTGAATATGATAACAAAATGTCTCGCTAGAAATGTCTCAGAAACGTCTCATTTGAGATATTACGTAAATTTGAAAATATTCTTTCAAAGACATTTCACAAAATACGTCTTGGAAATGTCTCACTGAAAATATTTCAGAAATTTCTCAAAGACCTGTACTTATTCAATGTGAAGGCGTTGTGATCTTTCTGGGAAGTATCAAAAATAATATCCTGATTTCAACTAAAACCAAAAATAAGGGACCGCAACATAAAAGCATAAGAACTGATTCCACATATTGCCGCTATTTGGGCGAATTCAGCACTTGAATTAAGAAAATGTAGTTCTAGTAAAGGTACTTCATATCTCTGCAAAGTTCATATGAAACATCCAAAAAAAAAAAAAAAAAAATCTATATATTTATGTCTCACGTCTATGCAATGACAGAAGTGTATCTGAGACGTATCAGAGACTTCTTCTGCTGTGAGGTAAATTCGCTAATTCATCCAGCACACTGCGTTGTTCAAACTTCGAAATTTTCACGTGCTTTTCGACCTTGCCTGGAAAAGCAAACTAGGTTTCAGATTCGCCAAGTGTTCAGCTCTAGTGTAAGGACAACATGACGCCTTGCAGATTGAAATGTTGGCTTAGTCCTCACAAAAGAAAAGGCCACTGCGATGGGACCCACTCGTTGATTCCCATGGCAAAGTGGTTTAGCAGGTTGTTCAAACCGGCGAGCCAACGGAAAGAACAAAGGAAGCGGCAGGGAAGCCTTCCCCGCCACAAACCATCGCCGGCAGTCTTCTATACTATAATGGAAATTAGAGAGTCGGCCGAACCGATATCGATCGGTCGACGTTTGCAACGTTTGAGCTTTATGCTGAAAGCAATAGCGTGTTTCACTGTACTGCCGGCCGATGTCCATCCAATCAGCTCTCATGTTCGTTTTCTCTCCTTATGGAACCGCAAAAACCTTCGCGCCGCATGAACGAGAACGTACCCTCAACGTTCGCCTCGGTCCGTGTCGATTTGTTAGCCCAGGGCAACTGAGGATCTATAGAGGCTGCGGTATTTGAACATTCCTCTCGTTCAAGGAATAAATGTATGAGAAGATACAGTGTTCTCATTATCTTCAGCTATGTAGATGGTCGTTGTGACGTAAAAGTAGAATAAATGATCGTAGTCATAATTTAAACTAGAAATAATTATTCGCTTGGTTGTCGTCGCATTTATTGTAGTAGAGGGGTTGTGAGGGGGAAAAAACCAGGCGACTTATTCTCCAGATTTTTAATGGCTTGCCGAGCTGTGGACCTCATGGTTCCACGTCGCCCTGAAGATGCCCGAATGGGCGAAAGTGCTCGGCCAGCCATTAAAAATCTGGAGAACAAGTCGCCTGGTTTTTCTCCCCCTCACAACCCCTCTACTAGAAATAATTACTTTCCTAAAATAAAATATCCAGGAGGTGTAAGATGGAGGAAAACCAGGCGACTCATTCTTCGTTTCTTTCTTTTCTGGCCGAGCACTTTCGCCCATTCGGGCTCCCTCAGGGCTGCAAGATCTACAGCGAAATCGGCACAGTTGCATATTTTATTTAAAATTTGTAATAACTTTCCCTTTGCCTGATGACCTCTAAATTTATGACCTAGTGAAACCAGGCAGGCAAGGTGCGATTTAATTAAAACCTAGCGACCTAAGCCGACTTGGCTGATGCCCGAATGGGCGAAAGTGCTCGGCCAGCAAAAAAATAATCAAAGAATAAGTTGCCTGGTTTTTCTCAACCTCATGGATATCAAAAACGGATTTTCCTTTGTTTTTGGAGCTTTTATGTAATGAACTTAAGCCATAAACGCAGTGAAAAATAGTGAAATAACATTTCTGATAGAGAAATTCAACTAGACGAGCCAAACCGCTGGGACTTGCAAGGTTTTACAGCACTTTTGAAACGTTGGAACGCAAAATAACAAGTTTGGGCTTGCTCAATTTTCGGCCAATTGAAACGCACTCGAAATACTTTCGAGAATCTGCAATTTCCTCGCAAGTCCGTAAATCGGTACACTGCAGCTCTCCATTCGAACTTCCCTTTCGTAGTCGACGGCGCTTCTAAGAAAAGTTATTCTCTTATCGTGACCAAGGGCTTTTCCACTCCTAACGGCCGCATCCAAATGCACGCTACACGGGTATCAAGTGAGCTTACATTATTCATGAAAGAGAAAAGTGAGCGGAAAGCTCTTGCGGCGTTTTGAAAAGAAATATGCATCCCAATGTTTTGCCGTCTCACTACTTACACCTCGATTCTCCTAGCTGAGCACCCGAAGGCAGCACTTTGATTCGAACAATAGTTAAGTCACCGAAGGACTTGGAAAAAACCTTTTTAGAGAAACTTCAGGAATATTTATTTAAATGATGCCGATGGATTTCAAAATTAGCTTCCCTTGATAACATAAAAATTTAACCGAGTATACTAAATCGTAGGTTTTGATAGCTTTTTCGCCTTTGAGTAATATATAATCTATGTAAAATAGTCGGTTCAAAAGTTATCAGGGAAGAACAGGCAAAAAAAGGCGAAAAACAGGTTCATAAAATTGTAAAGAACAGTAGATCTTGAATGAAGGCCTAAATAAAAAATAATAATACTTTTCCAGCCAATGAATTTGTCTCTATTAAACGGCCGTATGATCAAAATTTGTTTAAATTATTGCAGTTTCTCAATCAATTGTATACTACGGTTTTTTGGGCGTTCGCTTCACGCCGCTCTATCTCCGGCAAAAATCGTCCAGCGAACGAATTCCTGTACTTTTTCGTCAGAAGAATTTACCCACGAACAAAATTCGCTCAAAAAATCTTATCGGCTTGCGAGAATTTTTCGACAAAATCAACTGCGGAAAAAATTAGTTTCAAAAGTTCTACAACTTCAAGAAAAAAAAGTATCAAGATTTAATTTTTAAAAAAAATTAATTACAAAATAAATTTATTAGACAATTGATTATCATTAATAAATAATTAATTAATATTATTGAATAATTAGTTTGGACAAAAAATTAAAAGAAGAACTAAGAAAAATAAAAAATTGCATCAGGAATTTCGATTTAATTGACGAAAACGTCGTTAAATAATTTTTATCGTTTCACAATTTTGCTCCACACGTGAGAGTTTTTTTTTAAACGAAATTTCAAAGTTTTGACTTTGGATCGCCGGATACAATTTTGTAATGCGTTTAGTTTCCGCGATCCAGAATTCTGACCAAAACAACGTTTCTCGATAAATTTCGAATTGTTTTGAACAACCAAAACAAAAAAATCGAAATTCGGCGATTTTTTCCAAACGGTGGCCTCGAATTTCAAGCAACTCCTATTTTTTCATTTCAAATTTATCAACATTCTGTAACCAACCTAACCCTGGTAAATCATTTTCAACTAAATACTGCTCATTGTCGGATCGAAAGCGTCTCGAATCGTATTACAACGAAAAACCTTGAAGTTTTCGTGCTGTTGTTTTCAGAAGGAAACCTCATTCCTTCCGATTCGAAAAGGCAGCTCTTCACACTTCTGAGTGTTGAAGGGCCGTGTGTCAAACTGGGATCTCAGAAGGTAACAAATGACCTCTAGCAGGGCGAAGTCTCTTGGAAGAATCCGGCTCGAAAGTACTTCGATGCGGTCTCGGTTCCCTCCGAGAAGAAAATAGTGGCAGTTTCTCGGCTAGAACGACCCCAAGAAGAAAACCGGCTGAGAAGAAATAGGGAAAAATGAGGGAAGCACGTAAATAGGTCGAGACCGGAAAGACTCAGACATCGACGTCCTGTAATTTATCACTAATGAGGCTTTTCACGTTTTGTTCGAAAGCGAAACCGGCAAATCCGCCTGTCATCGATTGCGGGGATTATTTTTCTGCCGCGGCTTTTAGCTCTGTTTACCGTACGAATGGAAAGCCATCGCTCGCAAGTTCCAATTGCCTTCCTAATAGGAGTCTTCCTTCAAATAGGCAACGAGAAAGAAAGGCTCACTCGCTTGAATCGAAAGCTATCAGATGTGTAAATATTGTTCTGAACATTATTGACGGGAATTTTTACGATTTTTACGGGGATTTTTTTTTTTTTTTTTTTTTTTTTTTTTTATTGACGGGGCAATAAAGAGAAGAAAGCAATTATCCAGATGACAATCGCTGAAAGTTATGAACCGGTACGCTTTTACAGGCGAAATTTGATGCAGTTTGAGCTCGTGTTTCGGATCGATGAGGCCTTTATTACCGCACGTATTAACAATACGATGAAGAATGCGTAGAGAGCAAAAATTGGCGCTGGAGAAGATTGTGAAGGGGGTAGAAGATTTCATCGTTTTAAATAGTTCGATATAGTTCGATTGTGTCCAAACAACAGAAGAGCACACGCAAATTTTTTTCCCAGTCGTAACTTACGTGTGAAAAAATACCTCAAAATGTTCGCATTTCATATGTAAATTAAAGAGGACAAAAGATTTGAAAAAGATTGAAAGAAAGAATTTGATAATTGGTCTTTTTGGCCAAAAAAAATTTTAAACTATAAACTTATTAGGTATTATTTAAATTATAAATTAAAAAATTATAAACTTTTCCAACAACATATTAAAAAAAAATAAAAAAATAAAAAATATAAAAATAAAAATTAAAAATTAAAAAATTTAAAAAATTAATTAAAAAATTTAAAAAAAAACTGATTACCTACTTAGATCATTTTCAAAGCGTTGTTTTTCTAGAGGAGACTAGTTTGTTTTTTCCCCGTCGCATCCCCGGACATCAAAAAATGCGACGACGAGGAAAAAAGAATCGAGCCATTGTCAGACCAAGATTGATTTTTGATGAAAATTTCAAGAATTAAGCTTTTACAGTTTTGCAAAAAGTTTTGAAGCATTCCTGGCTTTTTACGAATGAACTTACGCTAACCGAATAGGCAAAAGATCCTGGCGAAATGGACGACTGATCAGAGTATTAAGCTTTGTTCAGTACCAATTTCCCATCATACTTTGACTTTATATTATTCATGATCGAGATTGCGGATGTGCTTCTCGCCATTGTTTAGCAAATCATCAGTACGACCATATTTCCAGTCATGCCCAGCTGCGCTCCTTCATTCTCGTTCTGTTTTTTTTTTTTTTTTTTTTTTTTTTTTTTTTTTTTTTTTTTTTTTTTTTTTAACACACGTTTTGCTGCAAATAAACATTTCAACGTCCAATAATTTTTTAATTAATTTTTAAATCTCAAGCGATTTATATAATTTTCTTTTTAAATTAACGACGATACTCTTATTAGTCTTATTCTACCACTCAGGAGACAGGAGAGTGAAGATAATTAGCTTAAAAAGCCGGCTCTGAATTTTTTCAGAGATTTGAAGAGAAAAATTCGAATAACTTCGTTTACGCTAAAAAGTCTCATCAACTATATTTTCAACTATGAGCTCGGTTTTGTTGAAAAGAGCTTTAGCATCTCCATAAACGGCTGAAAATTCGATAATTATTTCTAATTCGGAAATTAAAAAAAAAATAGTTCTCAAGGATCAGCACATTTAAATGCTTCGTGCTGCCACCTGCGAGCTCTTTTTGAGAACTATCCAGCAACTCGGAGATCGAAGGCGGGCAAGGACGTTCCGTTAGAAACGACAACGCATTCTGCCGAACAACCCGAGCGATCCACCCTCTGACAACCTGCTCCACGCGGATATGTGCAAACGACTCGTTTCCCCGATATCCCAAGAGACATCGCTTGTATGCCCAAAATTAAATTCGAGTAACACCAAGATTTATGATTGGAGCAGAGCAACGCTGGCCGATCGTATTTTCCTCCGCGCTTATGTTTCCTCATAAATGACCTCGGATTTTTTATTAGTCAATTCGTGCGAACAGAAACTTCAATCCTTCACCGAACATTCTGCACGTAGAAAACGATTGAATTTAGAAATATTGTTCGTCGTGGAATTTAATGCCCTTCAATTCGTCTCATGTTGAGTTGTACGCTAGTTAGCACCGTTTTGAAGTTATAAGTAAACAATTAAACCAGTGTTGTGCATAAATCACCCAGTACTTCCATGTTTGAGTCAGTAACAGGTAGAACCAATTATATGTAAAATCAAGAAACTTGCACGAAGGCCACAACGTTAGTTTACGACAACTCTTGTTTAAAAAAAACTAGCCGCAAGACCCCCAAAAAAAAAAAAAAAAAAAAAAAAAAAACGCACAAATTAGGTTGATAATGCTCTCGCAGAATATGAGTGTAACGATGCAAGCCAATTTTTGTAAAATTATATTATTTTTACAGCACGGACACCTAATAATGTGCCATCTGCCCTCAAGTTTCATCCACTCATCGTTGCGAACATTTAAAAACCTCCAGCGTTCGAATAAATATTGATTTTTGAAGCCAGTTGAAGACACCCGCAACAAAATCTCCACTGAAAACTACACAGTGTGCGAGTCAAAGATAAAAAGCAAATCATTTGGCAATCTGCTTGCTATGAAGAACATTTCAAAGCTTTGACCTATAGAAAATATTGACTTTTATGGCGGGTAAAAATCGCAATAAACAAAATGGAATAATGTTTTGATTTTCATACCTTTGAAGCAGTGTGTGTTAGGTATAGAAATTTTGATCCCGTCGTCTTATTTGCAGTGGGAGAACATTTTCTGAAGTTATAATATATCATCTAATTTCAAGACTTTTTCAGGGAGATATGGTGATATTTGATTATTGACAGACGCAAGGACAGACGGACACACAAACAAACAAACGGACGCACAGACACTTGTTCAGGAAGTGAGCAGAGCGCTCTAGGAGCAGGCTAGCAAAACGTTCAGGTAAAGCAGACAGCGGTTTTCCAAGGGATATCACCTCTACTCAGGCATTTTCCTCTTATTTAACGATATATTGTGAGCTTTGTAGTATTTCTTCTCTTTAAAGCTTGTTGAATTATACAAAATATAACAAACAAACTCGTACTACTATGGACTAATTCAATTGAAAATAAATCCACCTTCACGCGTTAAAACGCCTTTGTCTTGTTGTCTTTGTTTATCATGTTGGCGGAATATTTCAAAGACCTTGAACGTTCAAATACATTGAGTTTTCTGGTTTGTAAAAATCAAAATACAAAATACGCACTAGTCAAATCATGAACAAACGTGGAGGTATTGTGTGTGACCCAATATACAAAAAAACTAGTGTAATCTGCTAGCCATAGCAAATATTGGAAGACCTCGAACGTAAAAAAAATATTGACTCTTAAAGCCTGTAAAAATTGAAACAGAAAAAAATGTTATACCTATTTCAAATGCTCGGTACAAAATTCAATAAATTAATGCTTATTTTGCTCATTCACTTGGAAAACATTCTCTGGAAATACCATTGAGTTTCATACATTTTTCAGAGATATGGCGATTTATGTCACTTTTTGACCACAGACACAAGTACGGACGGACAGACGGACACAAAGACACTTGTTCGAAAATTGATTCTGAGTATAGTATCATGAAAATTTCTTCCAAAAGGACCTCCGTTCCGAATTCGTCTTTTCAGATGATCACAATAATTCCATTTACTATGTGAACATGGAAATCTTCGATTGGGCAATTTTTCCCTGAATTAACTACGGCTAAAGTTCTTTTCGAGGCAGTAAGGTGGGTAAATTTGGCTCAATGTGCATATTTATCCCTAACCAAGGAGAGCACTCGAATTATTTCAAGGCGAAATCAATTTTTCGAGGCATTTTCGGAATAAAAATTTTTTACAGAAAACCCCGTTCTTTCAGGCGACAGCATCATTGCGGATTCGCGTGTTAGGGAAACCAGGAAAAAACTTTGTTAACCCAGGTGTTTCGAGCATGACTTAGCTAGGGAAGATTGAATAGGCAATGACCCATTAAGCTAGAGCTGGACATTGAAAACGAACTTAATTGCGGTAAATTGCCGGTTACGATCTGCAAACTTCACTTCGTACCTGATTGCCTCGCGTGACGCGGCAATCTCAATATCTCCTTTAAATTTAGCCGGAATTCCGCGGTCGGAAATTTTCATCAGCTCCTTAGAGCCAAGTAGTTAAAAAGCTATCTCGATTAAATTACGAAAGCGTTCAGAACTAGAATGGCCGCTAATTCGATAGGATGTTCTCAAGTCCGATCTATGAATTAGTTTTACAGGTATAAAAGTTAAACTTGGAGCTATAATTTTTAGCTTAAAATGACTGAGGGCTTTTATTGCCCATAGTAAAGTTCTAACGCCCAGGACTCGTCAGAATTATTAGATTAAATATACAGCCCATAAAACAAATATTTTAATTCTCGAAACACATTTTTGATACGAATTTATTTTTGTGGGAGAAACGTAAATGTGTAACACGCCTCGAAGAAAGAGCCGAGGTGACAGGCCTCGTCTGTCGAATGATAAATAATGATTGATGTATTGGTCAGGATGACGTTCTATGTCGTAAAGGTTGACGTAGGAGCCGAGAAAAATCTCAGAGCTCCAATGAATTTCTTTTCAGGACCATCTGGCTCAAATAAGGTCCCACATGGTTTCAAATTAGATCAAACACAATCTAATTATTATTTTTAGACTATTTTTTCCCTTTGCGACCATTTTATATCAGCATAAGATGTTTCTGCAATGTGAATTTCACCAGTCGTGTCACCGACGGATCGCATAAACTCTAGCAGATTTTACTGCAGAATAAAAACACCCGAGCTTTTATTTTATAGTCGTACATGTAGTGGAACTATCTCGAATCGAGCGCTTCGCTAGCGGCCGAGGAAAGTAGTAAAAAGTTGTTTTTATTTTTCGTCCTCCCGCGAATTATGAGATCAGCGATGATATTCAGCGACTAAATATTAATGCGAGTTAGTAATAGTGCAAATTTATTCGCAATCTTTATTCACGCTTGACGCTGAAAAATCGTCGGAAATTTCCAGCCTTCATAAATATAAATTGTATTTTAACTGCGAAGGATCTAAAATACTATTGATGGAATTTGCCAGATTTTCGACAATTTCGGAGCTCTAAATTATTCGCACAGCTCTTCTTACTTTTACTTGGTCGTAAAACACCGGACAAATTTCACAGAGTCGATAGGAATTTTTTGTTCAACGTAGAGCTCCATATTTGACTATTAGATGATATATATTCGAGGCTAAGAATTCCGTAAGGTTATTGAGTTCTATGAGACGATTTATGAGTCCTTATAAGTAGCCAACTATCCTGATATTGTCAAAGACGCCAGACGGCGGTCGAGGGCATCTAGGTAATTAAGATTGGGCGGTGTTCCCCAATATCCAATAATATCCATATTAATTTAAATAATATCCATATTAATTTAAATAATATCCATTATTAATTCCTCTCATCTCTTCAGCTAAGCGGGGTACAACGGGAATGCGGAAAATGCCTACAACTGACGATGTTTGCAATTTATTGGGGTATTTTCGGAAAGCATGCTATTGCTGAGCTAGGTGTGTGTTTCTCTGGTATTACAGCGGTGTCAAAAATTGTGGTTCGATAAGGGATAAGCATTATACTTTTTGCATACAGAAAAAAATCGCTGTACAGAGTGCAAATCGAAATTGAATCGATAGAGTAAATGTAAAATAAATTTATCAAAATCATTGTCAACACATTGAAGTCATCTTTATTTTATATTCATTATTAGCGAGACAATAAACGTCATTATGGTGAAAAAAATAATTTTATTTTAACGAAATAGTACCTGAATTAATTTCTACGGCTATTGATTCAGTTGCGATTTAACATTCTGTACGTTAACATTGCTCGGTCCTACGGTGTAACTAGTATTCTATTAGTACGATACGGGGATTGTGTACAAATGCCGGGTTCCGTGATGCGCAGGGCTACACAATAAGCCTGAGCTATATTATACATTTCATAGGTCGCCAACCTTGTCCTGAACGTGAACTGAACACGAAATATCCTGGTCACTATTGTTTCACCAGTTCATGTGTCGATATTGGGGTACGATAGGCTCGGTTTTACTTTTGTTTCTAGTCAAGGTAAAAAAAAAAAATAATAATAATAATAATAATAATAAAATAATGTAAAAAAGTGAAAAATGACGAATTTTGTTAGGTAAATGAAAACCCCATTTTGAACTTTCGCCAAAATAGATTCCCCTCATCAGCTTACACTCTATCCAAGGATCAATATTTGTTGAAGAACTCGTCGTAAAACTGGTAAAGGTGATGCCTGGTTTAGAGGAAGGACACGAGGTCAACATAGATTGGCGAAACAATCTTTCTGAAGAAAAGTAGTGAATTTAGCATTTTTCGCTATATGCGGTCATATATTTTCATTTTATCACCCCTCTAATTCAGATTACTAAGGTCGATACCATAATAAAAACTTTTTTCGCAGTCGCGTGACAAAATCATGCGTTCAGTTCACGTTTACGACCGGCTGAAGCATCTAAGCTACGTGTGTGTACACGACGCAATGGCGATGTCTAGCGGACGGATACGGGGGCAATAGTGTGGATTGGTTTAGGCTGTGACAGGAGTGCACACTAGAGCTACCAAAACGAATACTAATCGAAATTGACTCAGATCAAGCAGTGCTTGAGAATATTTTCTAGGGACGATCGTTGAAAAGTGATATAATTATTGCTTCAATGCTTCTGGAAGATGAGAAACATTTTTTGAGATTAAATTTAATTTGCCTGGGCAATAAGCTGGTTCACAGGCCTCTGCTGTCTGTCATCAGTTCATTTACATAACCTGAGAGTGAAGCTCCTCATTTTTAACGGCAGTTCATAGGCATAATGCTTATGTGAGAATGAGCGAAGGAGACATTGGCATTCATGGTTTTATACCCAACGTTGTAAAAATCTAGGTTAGGTTATCGCCATTTGATAACCTTCCAAACATACTTTTCCATTTTACTTCCATTTAAAATCGATTAAAATATAGCCTTACTGAGAAATACCTAATTTGGAAAAATTGGAAATTATCTTGGTACCTATCAATTGATCAGTATACGCGTAAACTAGAGATCTTATGAGAGCCAAATAACGGCTCGATATTCGGACCTTTTTTGGGTTTTTATTTATAACTTCAAAACGGCGGAATCTAGCGAAAAGGAGCATCAAATTCTACGTCAAATGATATCCCAGAATTATGGCTCTATAATACACATATCTCGTCCCATATTTCCCTACTATGAGCATATTCCTTAGCATCAAAAGCCCACCTTTCCGATTCAAACCCCATGAAAGCATGAACGGATGACGCACCGCAGAGGCACGCGAACTCTGCTACCAACACCAACCAGCCCTAACCAGACCTATCGTCTTGTTAGGAGATCTAGCAAGCAATTTGGATCAACGAAGGTGCGTTTTGGTTGCACTAGTGCGCATAACGCTGGCTAACTTTACGGCAGGCACTTACCTGTTTGAATTGACGGATGGCCCCGTTTATTCGCAATGAATCAGCAGCGATGCCGGCAATACCGTCGCCTGGCTCTCGTAGCTGTCGTAATGAAGATGACGGTGCTGGATGGTATGGACAGCAATGACAAGCCTCGGGCTGGCTACTTTGGCGTATGATTCGCGAATTGGGAGTCGTCGTAAGGAGCACAGGGGGCGGCCCCGGCGGATGCCCGCTACGAACACTCTCCCGAGACACAGAACGGGCCATGCTCTGCGACTTTCGTCTTTCAGTGACGCAGTAACATCTGAAAAAAATTTTAAAAATCAACCTCTTCAGGTAGGAAAATTAGCTAATTAATTTCTCCAAGTTCAGGGTGTGCGTGAAAAGTTGCAAAGTACTTAGATTGCTTGTAATACAACTGATTTGAGACAAAAAGTTTTTGTTAATGCAAAAACCACGTGTTCCAGGGGAAAATCAACGCTTTTGACGCACGGCGATGGGTGTGCAGCTCGAAAGGCTGTTTCTATTGGCGAATCCATGGATAAATTCATATCTACTGATTCTTCCATCTTTTCCCAGCCAGATATGTATGATTGGAACAGAAAAAGAAATAGGTGGTCAACAGAAAAGTTCTTCAGCTCTCTACAAGTCTAATGCCTGAAATCGCAAAGAGATTACGAAGATAGGTCTTCAATCCGCAATGGATTTTGACTTTTCGAAAAACAGCCTTACGAGCCGCCGGTTGCTGATCCCCATCCTTCCAAGTACTTTGATTTCCTCCTCAAACTCGCGGTAATTTGCATTTATACGACGTTTTCGCCGCCAATTTCTATCGTATAATATTTTTTCTGATATACCATCCAAAAGCTGATAATCTGGCGCCTTTTTTTAGGCTACAAGCATTTAATCAGACGTAGGAAAACAAATAAATTTTCGAACAACAATCCTTTTCAACATTTTATAGAATTTGTTTTTTAAACTGGTTTGTATCAATTTATCGCCAGCAGGATAAAACTTGGTTCGGCACTATCGAACAGGAAATTAACGTTCTTTCCATGCACATGAAATAAGGACGTTGTGACGACTCAAAAGGAAATCTTGAAAGTGAAAAACTGGCGAAAATTGGGTGCTAGAAAAAAAAACTTTTTGTTGCAAATTAGCTGTAGAAAACATTCAAAAGTACTGCGC
Source organism: Tupiocoris notatus (assembly GCA_037159825.1). Lineage (NCBI taxonomy): Eukaryota > Metazoa > Arthropoda > Insecta > Hemiptera > Miridae > Tupiocoris > Tupiocoris notatus. The sequence continues at coordinate 871,751 of JASJUZ010000035.1, read as the reverse complement.
ATCATATAATGACTCCCTCTATTCAACAATGGCAAGATTTTAAGCCTCTAATATTTAAGCAACTCGATTGACTGACCGGTGAGGCACGAGATGGTTGGGCCCTCGGGTTCGACAATGCATTTCGATGTCAGGGACGGAACGTGCTCCTTCGTCTTGCTGTGGTAAGACGCCGCTTTCATCTGACGCGCCCATAAGCCCACCCGAAGCTGACAAATGAGGCGTCGGCGAGACGATGAGCGTCGTCGTGCAGTCTTGGCGCATGAGAACCGGCTTGGCCGATTTCGCCAGCAAAGTTGAAGTCTCGTCTCCGGAGCCATAGCCGCTATTTGGACCGACTAATTCGGGCGTCGTCATCGCTCAACCTCGCGCCCGCTCTATCTCCTGCAACAATAAAATAGTGTAGAATAATGCAGTGAAATTTATATTTTATTTTAAAAAAAATTGTATACATTTTTCAATAACTAATGTCAATTAATTAATAATCAAAATAGAAATCAATGAAAATGAAAAACATTTTTTCAATGGATCAAAGAAAATTAAACAAAAATTGAAAAAAAAAATTAGAAAATAGTAATAGTAAGTAGAAGTTGCAAGTCTAAGAAAATTGAGAAAAAACGTCAAAATTTTACGAAAATAAATTTCAAACAATATTACGTTGTTTCAAGCCAAATGTAAAAAATTTGAGGTTGATCCATCTATGTTTTGAAAGATTTGCTGTCACCGAACCACACAAAGACGTTTAAGGGAGAAGAAAACGATGATATCGTTGATAAGAAATTTTCAATTGAAATTGAATATGTAACAAAATTAACGAGTAAGAAAATTATGAAAACTACTGGTTTGCACAGATCACACAGTATGTGTGAGTCGGTAACAGGTATAACCGATCATAATTATACTCCACATTAGTAAGTTACGATAAATTTATTCGGTGATACGCAAAAGCGAAAATGTATATCATTTTATTGATGGGGTCAGGTGATTGACACGTCTCAGGTATCGTTAAATGTTTTTTCTGCCCTGATTCAGACGAGGCAACCCAACCTAAGAGAACTTTTTTCTCGGGTTGACAAACGAGACGGATTGCGACCATCCGACGCTTGACCGATCCGTTTTTCGCCCGGTCAACCTCTCCCGTCTTGGTTTTTTTCTCGGCTGAAAAATCCCTCGCTCTTTCCTTTCCAGGCAAGTGTCGAGAGAGTTAATGTGGGAATTGATGAAAACTAATTGATGAAGATTTGCGAAATCCGTGAATCCGTAGTGGGACATAATAAAATACGCTCATAATTTCAATTTACATAGAAAAATTAGAATAATTGACATCTCGAACACTGAATCAACGGCACGAGCGATATTGATTTGGAAGGAAATGCGAAGGAAAATGTCAGTTCAAATCGGTGAAACTCAGTCCAACATTACTTTCCGATGACGCGCTTTTTCGCGACGTAAATTGACTGAAGGTCAAGACAGAGTGACTAGACTAGAAAAGAGCGATCGCTCGAAAATGGAAATTCCCGATGTAGCTGTTATTCCCTTCAACGCTTCGCAACTTTCAAACTTAATGCCGCTTCAACCTCCAAACAGCAACTGGCAAGAGATCGGTTGAAGGTAAATGACGAAGGGTCGAATGTTCGACGAAGTTGGCCAACAATATTCGATAAACGGGTTCCGAGAGGAACGGTTAAAACGGCGAAAGTTTGCAAATTTCCAATTCCACTCCGTCCGATCGAATGCGCAATTGTGAAATTAATCTTCTCGCTTTTATCTTCGTTTCGGCTTTGGTGGAAAAAGTTTCGCACAAAAGACGAAGACGCGTCGGGTTAATTTCGTAATTTCGCCGACCTGAAACTCACTCCCCGGAGGAATTCGAGAGTCGAGAAATCAATTATCCGTTTTGAATTATTTCCAAGGCTCGGCCGAAATGAACAGCACGGATGCCGCTTAGCACGTGATGCAATTTGAGTCGAAGAGCCGAAATCGAACTATTCATAGCCCGACTGATGCTATTCCCTCTCGCTTTTGTTGTTTCTCTTCGAGCCGAGATGTTGTGAAGGGTCGGGCCGTTCGAGGGAAGAGCATAAAACAGATCACCCACCTTCGTACAAATAAGTGCCTCCCGCGAGAGTTATCTTTGGGATGGCGAATGTAATCAATCACAAACTGCGCAAACATTTGCATTGCGAAAGAGGTTCATTGTTCCACATTTTCCCAAGAATGCGCCCCAAGGTCCATTTCCAATGCATAATAATGGAAAAATATAAGAAGTTGTATAAATGGACGACATGATAAACGATATTATAATCACCGCATGGGATTGCTCGAATTGGAGCAAAGGCTTACTAGAAAATTATACTACTCATTTTCCAGTTGCCTGGTCGAGCACTTTCGCCCATTCGGGCATCCTCAGGGCGACGTGGAGCCATAGAGTTCACAGCCTCCACCCTGTGGAGGACTCTATTGCTCCACGTCGCCCTGAGGATGCCCGAATGGGCGAAAGTGCTCGGCCAGGCAAACTGAAGAATGTCGCCTAGTTTTTCTCCCCCTCACAATTCCAGGACATCAAGAAATGCGACGACAAGGAAAAGTAGAAAATTATAGTTTTGGTCTGGAAGAAAAACATTGTGGACAGCAATCGACTCAGAATGCTTTTACCATTCACTGCTGCTAAACAGTCTTCAAATGCTGTAGGTTGAGGGGGAGAAAAACGAGGCGACCTCTTCTCCATTTTTTATTCAGGCCATAATGCCTTGGTCCTATAATGCCCTGAAGAGGCCCGAACGGGCGAAAGTACTCGGCGTAATAAAAAATGGAGAAGAGGTCGCCTCGTTTTTCTCCCCCTCAACCTACAGGAAGAAGTAATGCGACCACCTGGAGAAGAAAAAGTCTTCAAATGGTAACTTCCATGAACGTATATAAAATCTTTGAATTTTCCTGCACACTTTTGTATGTCAGTATAATTTATTTATCGCCACTGTATATACCTCAAAAGACAATGTGAACAGCTGACGTAATACTTGAAGGTGTTGGCGTCGCTCTTGTAAAATTTTACGCTTCCTATTCGCTCTTATGCTGAATTCATATATTAGAACTTTTATCACCCGCGTTGCTCGCGTCAGGGAAAAACTACTAAGAAGAAAAATTTTCCACCTAAGGTGCAGCGGAATCTGGGTTAAGCTGGTTCGCTGAAGTGCGGTCTGTTCCTTGCGCCCTGGAGATGTTTCCATCAAGTCGGAGGGATTTGAAGTCTCAGGGGATGAGCTGTTTATCTGTCGACGAACGTTGGCCTGCTTCCTCTGGGATCTTCAATCGAATATCTTCCTGCCACTGATAGCTGTCATCGAAGCGTAGATTCAGCTGAATCGAACATCATTATCAATTTCCGGCCTCGAATTTATCAACGAATAATGTCATGGGATTGGAAAGCCGAAAGCATTAATTCACTACGCGTTAAACGCATTTGACGGAGGCCTGTGAATCTTGCTTTATTATGAACTTCATAAGTTGATTGCTTGGCCGGTTTCCTTTTCATAGCCTCTATCAACTGCTTTGAAAATGGAGGCAACGTTGGAGATGTCAAATTCTTCTAGTTATTAAATCTGGAACTTCCGGCGTTCGAAATCGTGGAAATTAACATTCGATTGCTTAAGATTATGGCCCATTTTCCACCGCTATTTATCGCGGCTTTATCGATTTTTCATTTCGCAGTTCCCAACTAGTTTTGAAATGTTGTTGGCTGATGTTCACTCCAGGCATTCAAGCTCAGATGACGAGTTGGAGCCTATTGAAACCAGATGGTTATAATTACCGATCCCGCTTCTCGCAGATGCGGCTCTTGACCTGAATTAACGGTTTCCCAGCAACCACAGCGCAAGTCCTCCAGAGAAGAACCAGGCATAGAAGGAACTTGAGTGTCCTTCACCTTCAGTTAACCAACCCCATTCAACGATGGCTCCTTTCCTCATCCCATAAACGAGCAGGCACAACTTGTCGTTTATAAACCTTCAGGATTTCAGCGGCAGAATAAATAGAACGAATGGCGAATCCATTCAAAAAGGACAACAGTGACAGAAGCTATTGGGTTTCGTTTTATGTCCAATTTCTGAGTCTTTCCAGATGCCATTTAATCTACTAATAATCTAGCTGAATGGAGGTCTATGCCTTATTGGATTTTTCTAATCAAATCCGCCAGAAATCTCAGGATTGTCGACGCTATTGAACTAAAGAACAATCAGCAGAATCATTTCTATCTTCCCATGAACCATAATTTGTGCATTTCCTTAAGACAGAATAATTAATCACGCGCTTCAATATGAGAAAGTTTGAGGTCGATCAACCGTAAATTTATTTTTTGCTCTATTTTTTCGCTCGTTAAATTTACAACGAGCTGGAACGTATTGTGTTTTGACGCCTTTTTTCCTGTCGACCATCTAAAAGCGTCGATCGACCCGTTTGGCCGAGGCGTGGGAAATATAGTATATCATCTGCGAAGGGTGTTTGCAAAGTACTCACACCCCGAGCGATGGAAATGGCCGCAGTCTCCACGTAAAAGGTCGGATCCCTTTAAATCCTCTCTTCGTACACATATTAACCCTTATAAACCCGCCTCGTGGCAATGTTTCCATCATAATCATTATACAGTTTTAAATGAATCATGCGGCCATGAAAAGGGCCATTTATGCTTCAATAGACCGCTGGCTATAATCGAGGCGTATTTATCGAGACTGTCCGACTCGCTTGCCTGAGGTTCGACAGAGCTCGCCATTTACTTTTTTCCCAGAAGCAATCCAAATTAATACGAAATGAAATTTATTATTGAATTAACAGTCATATAGCACATAGAAAGCCGCAGATGAAGAAATCGCCTGCTCTTGTAGGTGTTTTCAGCGATGACAGTTTTCTAAGCGTTTGCGGCAGCTGTAGATACACGGTTGAACAGACTAGCATACGAGGCGAGTTGTTCAAAACACGAGCAAGTTCAATAGACCGCGAAAGCTCCTCAGGGCTGGTAATTATGAGCGTCAACTAAGTTCGCGAGAAGTTCTAAAACACAGCCCATTACACGGCTTGGTACTTTCCACATACGTTATGAACGAAGGGGCTGCAAGGAAACAGGCGCACTGATGGCGAGGAACTACTTGTGTTTCAATTATGGAATTCGAACATGCGCAAGATGAACATAGAAACTGGTAGGGAATTCTACGAATTATCGAATCGGTCTCTTGAACGATCTCTAAATTATCAACGCATTCGACTTTCCAGCCTCTTTCTTCATTATTGACGAAGTTAAGTTCAGTTAAGTAAACAAGGAGTTCCACCTTGGATTTTCGTACAACTGGGTTAATTTCCCGTCGTCGACGTCGTCAGGCGTTCCCATAGGGGAATCAGAAGATTTTCAATCGATGCTGCACATGCTACTTCTGACGATTTCGCTCGTGGCTACTCATTGCCTCACCCCCCTGAGTGTGGAGGACGAAGGGTCGGGCCGAACGTGAGATTGACCCCAGCCGGATTCGAACCTGGCACCACCGTGTTGAGAGCTAACGCTCCATACCACTACACCACGGGTGGCCCCTACTATTGACGAAGTAACTAAACATAAGCGCTCTTGGAGTAAGTAATTACGTAAGGGATAAATTAAGTGTGAGACAACAAACCCTCTCGCAAGCCTTATCTCACTCGACTCGAGTAAAAGCGGATTAACCTAATGGTGAAGCCGTCTAGGGTGTTAGCAAGTTAACCAACTTGACGAAGAGTCGCTCCTCTGACGAGCGCAAGTATTTTGTCAAACCCTTGAGCAAACTACTGTGTATTCCTAGCGCACGAGTTCCCAGAAGGCAAGGAAGAAGAAGTTCTCTCGAATTTTATATTTAAGACGTTATAATAAATATTTAGTCGCAAAAATGTAAAAATCGTTATCGAACGATATTGAGAATCCTGATCGTTATGCTGTCCAATCCATCGTTAATAAATCTATAGTTCTATGATCAGATAAGTACGAAAATTAAGAGAGAAGGCAAGTACAACAACGAACTCAATTTGAGTACTGAATACATGAGAGGTTTTCTATTCTGATTTTATGCAAGACTCTCGCTCAGTTCATAAACCGATTAAAATTGGTATGGGATCTTAAACAAAAAAAAAAAAAAACCAGAAACCCACACTGAAAAAAAAAAAAAATTGACTAGAAATAATAAACCGACAACCTAGAAGGCTTGTATCCAGATAGAAGTACTGTTTAAAATAACATTTAATGTTATTCAGCTTTGCGCATTTGGTGCAAGGAAACTTGCTGTAAATTTCACTCCTTTAAATTGTTCACTTTAATTATTTATTTTAATGTATTAATTTCTATTCTTTATTGATTTTTTGTGGAGATAGCACAAGATTTTTGTTCAGAAAAAGTTTTGAAGTTTCAAGCTTTTTCGAAATTCACACCCGTTCCGAAATCGACTTTTAGAAAGATTCCAGTACTTTCATTGTTCCAACTTAAACGTGGAAGTAAATATTGTCATAATGGTGCTTTAGAAAGCTGCTTGTTTAAGATATCATTAAGTAGAAATAATTTTTCGGACCAACCATGGCCCAATTCTTTTAGTGAATTATCAATAGTTCCAATTTTATTTAAACGTCGGGATGTTTAATGTGAGCCATAGTAGATTTTTGTACACCTAATTGAATAAACATGAATAAGGGACTAGAGTGGTTTAATATTTCTTGGGTTAAAGCAGCTTTAGTGAGCGATTTTAATAGAATTTCAGAAATACGGCAGAATTATGTAATTCAAGAATACGTGAAGCAATTCACCTACTCGTCGGAATGCTCGTCAGACACTTTTTCTTTCTTTTTTTTGTGAGAATATTAAATTTGTATTACAACTTTAGTCATTAAAATAGTTAAAAATAGTTTTAAAAAAAAATAGTTAAATACTAGTTAAAATCAAAAAGTTAAAATAAAAATAAATAAATAAATTAATTAAAATAAAGTTTAAAAAAAAATAGGTAAAAAATAGTTTGAAAAACTCCTGTATTTATGAGCCATTTTTGGAAACTAGGACCTTTGCCTGTCCCAAGAAAGCTTCTGACAAAGGCCCAAAAATCCGAACTGCCTCGTCTAAACTGGGCACATATTTTCGGCTTGAGTCTCCTAACGCATTGAAACACGAACGATAGTATTAACAAACCAATACGACTCGCAACACAATTGCATGATGAAGCCGCTAATTGGTGGAAAATTTAAACAGCAGTTTCAATAGAAACTATTATGCAAGCAATCCGTTCGAAGAGAACTAGACCTCGAAAGGTGAATCAATGGTTGGGCGAATTCACTACCTTACAAATAACAATAGAATCATATAACCGCACAAAGCTATACGTATTGATGACGTCAGGGGCTCATAGATGTAGGAGCTTGAATAGGCACTACTGATGTTTCTTATACACAATATATTGTTGTAACAACAACAAAAAACAAAATGTACAATATAAATCCGTTTCATGCATCAGAGAATCGAATTCCACGAGAATAATTTTTTGTATGTTTATATTTCTATATTTTTTACCATTATTTTTTAATATTTTCTGTATTTGTATTATAGATAAAAAAGAGATATTTAAAAAAACGGCGCTCTGCTTTTAAAATCGTACACATAAATTATGGCACTTCGCACAATAACTACCGCTATTTTCGAAATATTTTTTTTTCTTTTTTTTTATATTTAGAGTATTTATGAGTTTTTTGTCCAGCTAGGTCTGAGCAGAGGTTATATTTGACCTTCAACTTGCCCAAAAAAAATCGAAAAACCATCAATGCACGCATAAACACGCACTTTGGTATTAAATGCATTTTTTCACGCTGAATCGAACGAAACCATAATTGTTTCGGTGTTTTAACGGTTCTCGAATCATTGCAGTTTTATCGAGTTTATAGAGTTTGAGAAAAAATGCCTGCGTACGTAAAGACAATATCATTGACGAGACTGTATAAAAATGTTCCTATATTCGTTTAAAAAAATCGTTAAACAAGGAAGGACTGACTTGATTTGAAGGAATTCCATACTTCTGGCAAAAGCATGAGAGGACGTTAACATCTGGAAAAATGTCTATTCACTCTGTCCTGTCTCATTTGTACCCATTAGAAATTATGACACTCGGAGTAATTTCTTCATGGTTGAAAATGAAGCCATTTCTCTTATAAATCCCTTCGCACGTTTGCCGCATCAGTTTTACGCTGGAATGAGAATCGTATTGTTCGCAGTATCGTCTTCCACACCTGTTCGTTCTCCATTGCGTGCAGCCATTGTCCGCCGAAATGACTGTCTACCGTAAGGTAATACGTTCGCATTTTTCTCCTTTATAAGGCGATTATATTCACACCCAAAATATAGACGTATGGAAAAAGAAGATCGACCCTTAGCAATTAATTGCTGAGGAAAATTTAACCTGACCTGATTAATTGATGATAATTACGAATTTATCTAATGCTAGCGTTCAATCTAACATCTTTATTTTGTTTGTTGTCATTGATGAGGATAGAGGTCAAAGCAAAGCCAGATATCTCCTTCGCTGAGCTTTCGATGTAATTTATTTCCTTCCTCAGGCCTCAATCTAGTATGACCACCGTCGAACATGTTAGAAAGCGGGAAATGACAGGAACATTAAATTAATAATGGGAGGTATCTGCTTGTTTTCGATGAATAATTTTTTTTTTTTGGTTTATTATTCAATAATAAACCATTGTAATCGCCTCAAAAAAAAATTTCTAACCCCCTAAAAATTTAGCAAAAAATTTAGCTTTTAATTAGGAAATTGAGAAAAATATAAATGATTTTAAAATTACAATAGTCGCTACGGAGTTTTTCCTTATTTTAATGTGCTTAGTTAGCGACCAAATTTTAATGTTAATTTTACATAAAAATCTGGTAGGTAACTATTTAATGTTATTAAATAGGAATAATTTATTCATTACTTCAGAAAACATATTTTTTGTTTCCTTTTTTGGCATTTTTTCATAGAAGTCTCTCCCTACAATGGATATATATTTTATGTTAATAGTTATTAAATAGGTAATTAAATAGTTGAATATTAAATAGGATAATTTCAATGTTAATTTTACATTAAAATTTGGTAGGTAACTAAGCACAAGTAAAAAACCTAAAAACTATGCTACGAAAACAAGAATATTGATATCTTTATTAATTTAATGTCCCTGTTGTTTCCTGGTTTCTAACATGTTCGACGGTGGTCATACTAGATTGAGACCATGATGATCTCCAAGCCCTGAGGAAGGAAATAAATTATTCCGAAAGCTCAGCGATGAAGATATCTGGCTTTGCTTTAATATCTATCCTGATCAATGGCAACAAACAAAATAAAGATGTTAGATTGAACGCTAGCATTAGATAAATTCGTAATTATCATCAATTAATCAGGTCAGGGGTAATTTAAAAGTTAAATCACGGTCCAAACCCGCACAAATCGAATGTTTTACGTTCCAAGACATCAAATCAAATTTAAAATGCCTGACCTTAATTTGTCACACTCTGGCATCTGCAGACATCGCATTGGTTTTCAACCTCAGTCCACAATACAATCTTCATTCAACCTCAAATCTTCCCATCAAACCCGTCGACCTTATGCAACTAATTCTTCCGTTGTTTTTATTTGGCACGAAGTGATGAGAAACGTGATCCGCAGAAAGACGAAACGTCTCTGCTGCGAAATGCTAAAACGACCCTTTTTCGCGTTTTATTTATTCGACTAACGCAGCGGTCGCGTTGAACTAGGCCGCTGAACCTTCGGCGAATAAATTGAACCCCCGGAAACAGGGGCTCGGGAAGCTCTGAGCAATTTAAAAATTCACGCCCTTTTTCAATCCTGCGAGGAAATGAATGCGAAAGTGCCGACTCACTCGAAACGCCGTAAAATTCATGGGGTCGTAAAGAGGGAAGATTTCCTTTTTGAGCGGATTATCGACAGGACACCCGCCGACACTCAGCGGCGAAACTTAAACCGTTATTACATTTATAGATTACATCTTCGTTTCAAATTAAATTTTGACGAATTTCATGTTCAATTGAGTTATCGTACCAGCATTTTGATCCAATTTTAACCTTACCTATTTCAACCTGAAAGTCCGTCTTGGTCAAAATAGAATGCAGACTTCGTAGAATTGGTGCAAAAAATTGTTGTTTTGCAGTGCACATTGAAAAAAAACGCTGCAAATTATTGTACAGGGGTTTATTATTCCTTCGTTTCAATAATGATTTAAGAAGACCATTCATTTCTGATAGTAATTATTCCGAACTAGTATTAGCAAAAGATTTTCAGGGTTGAAAAACATAAAAGTTGTGTACCACTAAAAATGGAAAAACTGATAGTTGTCGTCAAATTTCCGCCGTTTTGACGTCAAATTCGGATTCAGCGTTAAATTTCCTATAAGAATAGCTTTCAAAATCGCTTAATAACGAAAATTTAATTTTTCACTATTACGGAGCTCGAAATTTCGGCCGGTGAAAAAATCGATTTACAGAAAATAATTTCTCTCGCTCTGTTAAAATTTTTTTCCCCAATTTTTTTGCTATGTACGTATGTAAGACGTTCAAATGAAGACTCCTGCATAAAAAAACAATTGATTCAAATGAATTTTGACACCGAAAAGCACGGTTAAAGGTCAATTTTTGAGCTATCAAAAACCGATTTTTTTGGACCACTTGCAGATTTTTCCGAGAAATAAAAAAAATCACAAAAATACGTCTTGGTAAGACACAACTTTCCTGAAAATTTCAGATTTTTATCTGTATTGAAAGACGAGTAAAAATTCGTTAACTGATCGGTTGAAAAAAATCGCAGGGGTACCCCTTGGATTTTTAGCGAAAAATTTTTTGAAATGGATTTCGCTCAAATTCAGCATAATGATAGTTGATGATGTGTATATCAATAATATATGCTTTATTCTTTGTTTCTTTCGCACTAAATAGATGAAAATAACGTTTAAAGTTGAAAAAAGTGATTTTTTCGTGTATAGTCCACTATTATTGTAGAATAACGCAAAAACGGTTGAAAAATGGATAGGTACATTACATTGAGAAAATGTAGACAATTAAATTACCTATCTTTTGGTATATTCAAACATCTGAATTTACGACTTTTTGTTTGAGTTATCCACTGTGCAAGTTACAAATCCTGGAAAACTCGAAGTTGTTACATCTAATTCTGCTACAACTTTGCTGTAGTGACGAGATATTACCCCCCTCCCCTCGACTATTATGTAAGGCACAGAGGAGGGGCGCGCGCCGGGCGAAAGCTGAGGGGGCGCAGCCCCCCAAGAAGGGGATTGGGCGGCGAAGCCGCCAGGGGCGCTCAGCCCCTAGTTATATAATAATAATAACAATAATAATAAAGTTGCTACTATTCGTTTTGCGCTTTTTTTTTTTTTTTTTTTTTTTTTTTTTTTTTTTTTTTTATCGTGTTACAAAGTATGTTTCAGTTATGCGACTTCATTTACGTTAAGTATTTTTTTATATCCCAGGTTTATGGGATCCAGTGTCATTTCCATTAAATAAAAACCATGCTCTCGAATAATATGAAATAATTGTTACTTTGCAACGAATCAACTCTTCTCTTTTCAACGAGTTTTATTTCTTCCACTAGCCATCGCCTTTCATCAATGCGTATTATGTTCATTATAACAGGAAGGCCCCATCAAGTAAATGTAGCCGCTTTTCATATGAGACTGTATCGTCTGATACAGTCGCAGACGATTGATCATATAAGAGACAATAGGAGATAAAGGGACAATCAAGCTCGCTACAGGTACCTGCTTTTAAAGAGGTTCAAGCGTACAGGATAGGTTTCCACCTCGGGTTTTAGCGGCTCGAGATCCAAGTGGGCAATAAAAGTCGGACAAACGTTTCTGCGATGATGTTTACAGCTCTCGAAAGGAGAAATTTACAGGGCATCGTATACTACGTTCCAGTGCCACTGCATCATCCAAAACGCCCTAAGCTGTGTGCAATAGGATATGACGTGATACCTGTTTATGTTTGCCAGCTTTTCGCTTAAGTGCCCCGCCGTGTCATCTCACGTTCGTAACATGTGGCAGGTATTGTGATTAAGCTCGAAACTGCCGATATTGCCAAGATTGACTCGCGCGTGAATGACGTCGGAGATAGGATGATAAAATCCACACCTAACTCCTCGTTAATCATCTATATTACCTGATATTATCTCTTCAATGTTGAAGCAGTAAAGCGGAACTGTTATCCAGGGAAAAATTTTCCATACAGAGGTAAACCTGAAATGAATTGTTGTGGTTTGTCGAGTATCCCTCAGATTCGACATGGGGTCGAGGTGGAGACATTGATTGCGACGTTATCTCATATTTTGTATTTCTTCTAGCGCTTTCGCCGCTCTGGGCCTCTTCAGGAAACATTTTCTATATACAAGTGTTTTTAAATGGTGTAGTAGGTACCATGTGATCACCTCTAGTCATTCTTAAGTCGTATATTTAATGTTAAATTCGCCCCGTTCTAGTCATCCTTGCATTTAAATCTAGTCCCCTATTTATTTTAAAAATTTGAGCTTGTAATTTTAAGAGCTGATTGTTGTTTTTGTTGTTGTCCATCTTCTTTTGTCTTGCTGTTGCTGCTATTGTTGTTTTTGGGAATTGCAACATAAATTATGCTTCGTAGAAGTTGTTGTTGTCGTCATGCTATGTTGTTGTCACTGTTGAGGATTGTGATGTCTATTTAAATGAGGAATTATATTGAGGTGGTTGTTTTCGAGCGTGCCTGCTATCTTTTTGCAGCTGCTGTTGTGTACAGGGGCAGTTAGTGTGTTGTAGTTGTAGAAATTGTTATGAAAAGCCTGTCGCTGGGGTAATGCTATCGCTGGTGATAGATAAATAATGAAAAGCCAATACGTGTACGAAAAATGGGAAAATATGAAATATGGGCTTATATTGTAAAGATGAATCTGGCCACATTTGCGGGTAAAAATCTAATCACTCCGTTTCACTTCGACGGCCTCACAAAAAGATTGCTTCAGGAGCATCTTGTGCAAATAGTTTCTTCCCTCTTTTCTCGATACTTTTCCTTTTCTGGTGAGTGGCTCGGAAGAGATAGCTCGCAGCATAGCAAACACAATACGAAGGCAGTTCAGACGTCGATTGAAAGAATATATCGAAATTTCATCTACGAAAATTGTGGTCTCAGTAGCAGGTCTTGGAAGTCAAGCTCGTTTGCGGAGGAGCGAAATGTTTGATTGATGACCTGCGAATCGCTAGGGTGATCTGTCAAAGCAGTTTTGAGCCACAGCTAGAAACCCATGACAACTTGATATCGGAATATCAAAACGAATTCCGCTCAACGGTCGTTGAATTTGATTTTTTAAGCGACACTGATTCAAAAATCGTTTCTGTACACTCTTTAGAAAGATGTTCGACGTAAAGGAAAACTATAACAAGAAAAAGTTTTTTTTTTTTTTTCTTTAAACCGAGAATTATAAATGGTTTTTGAGAATTCTAAGGAGAGAGAGGAATAGGAAAAATTTGAGAATAGGAAAAATTAAATGCGAGTAAACTGAAATTTAGAAGTTGAAAAATAAAATTTAATTTCAGACTCGATTTTGTGCGGATAGTTGAATAGTCTCTTCGATCTTAACGTTGCATAGAGTATTTCCGATTTTTTTCCTCGCTGACGAAATTCTCGAATAAAAAGATTCTCGGAAACAAACGCCATTAGAGGATGATTCTTTTGAGATATACCTGAACTACAAATGGGACTGTCCAAGGTCGGAACGAGACCTTTGCCGCCAGTTATTCAGAGAGTTGATCCAATCATAATGTTATCATTTTGATATGTATCTTGAACGAGCCAATGAAGGAAATCAGGTTTTCTGCCAATCACCGATCATATTAGGACTCATAAAAGTCAATATCATTCTGGCCGTTTATAAATTATTCTATCGAAACGTCGGGGCGTAACTGACACATCGATTATATTGTCCGATGCCCTAATTTGTGAAAAGCAAATAAAACTACGAAAAAATTCCATATTTTATTAAACCATATTTATCTATGTTCGATAAAATATCTGCATCCCTCTTTTAATTATTCGCTTATAATGTATCTAATCGATTGAAACGTCGGGGCGAATACTGACACATTATATTGTCTGATGCCCTAATTTGTGAAAAGAAAATAAAATAAATAAAAAAATTTCCATATTTTATCAAATCATATTTGTCTATGTTCGATAAAATATCTGTACCCTGCTATTATTCGCCCATAATGTATCGAATAGATTGAAAACAGCCGTTTCTATCGATTCTCCTCTGCGACATGATCGCCATTGAACTGCATTGGCTCTTGAACGGCTCAGCAATCGCCCGGATTAATAGCTCGCCAATTTTTTTGGCCACTGAGCGATCATGCTATTAATTTAATTCCTGCATGCCGTGCTCAGGGAATATTCGCCCTTCGGTACGACGTTTTGCACAAATCGAGCCGCTCAAACGGCTCTCCCATCGATCCCATCAAGTTAGAGCACGAAATACGAGCTAGTCGGCGCCGACAAAGCGGTTAACCCAGGTTCCATTAAGGTGATCAAAGTTGACGCTCCTAATTAAAACCTCCACCCGCAGTTCAATCCTTTTCTTCGTGTTCGTGTCGCTATTTGGAACGCACCCACACGAGGCGATTCCGGTTCGAATAAACAGATCATTCGCCCCGTTCCTTTCGTTCGTACATTCCGACGGTATATTTGGCTCCAGCTCGCCACTAAGGCCACAATAGGACCCGATGGTCGCAGTAATTTTGTCCGGTCGGCCAGGACTGAGAGGAATTCGCCTGCTGAATAACTTTGTAAGGCCGATAGTACAGTGCGGTTTACAGCTCACGCAATCGCTTGCTGTTTTCCTTCGTGCCAATTAATTTCAAGCTCCGCGAGCCGGTTTTCGCAGGAGCTCCACAAACGTCAAATTCTCCGAGGTGATTCTTTCCGAATATTACCGGCGAACGGGTCAGCTAAGGTCGGACAAGCGCATTTGATTCCATCAAGGCCGTTTGATCGTCAAAATGTCGGCCCTTCTCATCGGAGGTTTGGCAACAATGAATTTTGACTGTTGGTCGCCAAATTTTGAATGGTTCTTTAGATAATCGTAGTTTCAACGCTTCGATGATTTAAGGGATCTAAGACAAAGTCTCAATTGACCAATAAACAATGTAAATTTGAATTTCAAAAATTGGAATCGATCAAGTATTGGACAGTTATGTTAACAATTATTGTTCATATTCATTGATTCGATGATTTGGTAGCTTTCTGCTTTCTCTCGAAACTTGATGTTACGTTGTTAAATAAATCGGACAAAAAATATTAAAATAAAGCTTATTTTAGCTATTAACGACACTTTTAAAAAAAATCAAATCATATTTACATTGTCAAAATGGAATTTTCGTTGGAATCTGTAACGATAAATTAAACAATATAATTTTTTTTAAATTGAAACAATTAATTGAATACTTACATAGTTTATACGCCCCATTCCGTGAAACCTGCGAACAAAAAGAGCATTTTAGCTATACAAATGTGAGAGAGAGAGAGAAATTAATTTATTCTTCAAGTGCCACAACAGAAAATTCCAAATTATGATTTTGATGTTGATTGCAATCGGGATTATATATTAGCAGAACGTGGAAAAATAAAATTCCTACCTGCGCAAAACCTTCGCTCTCAAAAATAATGAAAGACAAATATTTTTCATTGACACGCGAAATGAAAGCAGGTTAAGCTAACATTTTTTAGCCAGCTGTTCCAAGCAGAAGGAGAAAACGTTGTCTCGTAAGACCTAATGCTCGAACTTGAAGGCAACGCCCGCGTATAAAAACAGAGCGTGCGGCTCGAACTTATTACGGCCAACGTTATATATGGCCGAGGTCATAATTTTCTCGTCAGACAGAGCGAAAGGTCTTAAAATGTACGTAGTTACGAGGGGATTATTATTCAGAGTCACGTTACGCCGAGTAGCGCCCCTTAAGCGGGATTCACATATTTATACGGAGAAAAAAAAAACCGTTCGCATAATCCGGCAAAATTTTCCTCAATATGTGTTATTGCAATGGAAAAAGGGTATTTTTCTAATTCACCGGAAAATTGGGAAAATTTTCGGTTGGGAGAGCTAAACAAACATTCCGTAGTTCCAATGATTTTACGGTAAAGAACAATTGGAATAACTGGAAAACCGATGCAAAATTTTTTTAATTGTTTATTGCCAAAAAAAAAATTACAACAACAAAACCCAAAAACAAAAAACAAATTAACATCCGCACTGTTTGCATTGTTGTTTTTATTTTGGATAAAATATTAAATTATTGGATAAATTTATAGACGTTCCGCTTGCGTAATATTTTCCTCTCGGGTAAAAAATAAACTACTGTTGGCTGCTCTTTGAAAAAAATCCTCTACCTCAACACAAACACGCACAGATCTCATCCCACATGTTCTACAACATAAATAAGGAGCTCCATGGCATTTCATCGCTCGCATTACTCGCTATACCGATCTGCTCAATAATTGACGCTCTTGGTCCGCATAGAATACAACGAAGGCGCGAGATTCATGAATATTCAGCCGCGTATCAAATCCTCATTATCCCTTCAAACCGCTGATTAACGGATTTGAGAGACTAACGGAGATCGAACAAGTCGTAGACTAATATTTACCGAAGTCGGGCCGAATTATCCGAAGAAAGCTCTTAATTCGACTCCCCTCGGGTTTCCGTTTGAGAGGGCAATCTTAAATTAGGCAATACTACAATGTAAATTTACTCAATTCAAAATATTGGAGGACAAAAAACAGGCCAAAATTCTACGAAAAAAATCAAAATAAAATCTACTACTCAATTTATACTATTTTTATTATTTTAAACCTCAAAAATCTTACAATCAAATTTAAAAAATCTTACTAATCATAATAAAATTTTTCAAATCAAAATAAAATCATACAATCTTAAAATTAAAATTTTAAAAAAATCTTACAATTTTAAAATTAAAATTTAAAAATCTTACAATCTTAAAATAAAAATTTTAAAAAATGTTACAAATCAAAATAAATTCTACATTTCAATTTATTTATACTTTTTTTTACTTTAAACCTCAAAAATCATACAAAATAAAATTTAAAAATCTTACGAATCAAAATAAAATTTTACAAATCAAAATAAAATTTTACAATTTTTATATCTTAAAATCTTACAATCTTAAAATTGCAATTTTAAAAAATCTTACAAATTAAAATAAAATCTACAAGTCAATTTATTTATACTTTCTTTTTTTTACTTTGAACCTCGAAAATCTTACAAATTAAATTTTTAAAAATCTTACGAATCAAAATAAAATCTACACTTCAATATATTTATACTTTTTTTACTTTAAACCTCAAAAATCTTACAAAAAAAATTTAAAAAATCTGACGAATCAAATAAAATCTTATAAATTAAAATGAAATCTTACAATCTTATACCTATCTTAAAATTTTACAATCTTAAAATTACAATTATAAAAGATCTTACAAATCAAAATAAAATCTACAACTCAATTTATTTATATTTTCTTTTTTTTTACTTTAAACCTCAAAAATCTTACAAATTTAATTTTTTTAAAAGGAGAAAAACGACTCTCTTTCCAAGTGGAGGCGCACAATAGCGGCAGGTCCTAAATAAATAATAAGTACAGAGAATGGTCCATGCTTCTAGAGAGGTAAGCTGTTTCATCGTAGCATCAATCCTTTCTACTATAGTTAAAACGATAATTCAAGCAACACCAGTACTTATGCCTGTCTAGCGAAGAAAAACTCGCGCAATGTTAAAAACACTCTTGAGCAGCGAGGTCAAAATGAAAAACCGGATTAATTTACGGGTTGAAAAGGGAAACTCCTTCCTCGCGTATTATTTTGGCTATGCAAAACTAATGAAAACCATCTCAAGGAGCGGAGTTAAGCAGGTCGGAGCTTCAGTCGAGTTTACGCGGTTGAATAGTACTCTGCAAAACGATTCACACGAGACGGAAAAAAATCCGGATCCAAAAGTTGCTTCGCATTATTCTCGAGGAAAATAAATTATAGAGCTATTAAACTATTGATGTAAATTAACTTTCAGCTGAATTCGCGGTTTTCACAGACGGTTTCAGACGATTATCCCGTTGGTAATCACGTTTTATCCCTTAGACTCTACACTGGATGTTACCTGGAATCAACACTAATCATATATTATCAACATCTAAGGCGAACTTCGATCCCAGCCCTAACAGCTTATTCTGCCGTGCTGGACTCCTGAAACTACTCCAACTGGGGATTAACTTGAGACAAACCTAGTGACACATACGTATACAGACGTGATCCTATCGCGTGAGAGAGATCTCTTGGGAAACCGAATCCGCTCCGGGCGGCTACGACTGCGTTTCCCACCCGAAACCGCAGAACTTGACCAGGCACTGCGTTTTCTACGGTGAGATTATTGTCAGTTACTAGAGAGATCCGAATGCCCTCCGGGAGTTTTCCTAAAAACTTTGATTTCGCTTTAAGTAGCGAGAACGTTAAACGAAACTGCATTACCTCGTCCCCTCTTTTTTTTTTTTTTTTTTTTTTTTTTTTTTTTTTTTTTTTTTTTTTTTTTTTTTTTTTTTTTTTTTTTTTTTGTCATTACTAGGAGTATTAATCTGATTCCTTAAAAATTCCTGGTTAATAACACTAAAAACCACTTATTAGCAGCGTCTAGAGTTTATACTTTTTCCCATTGCCCTTACTAAAAAAATCGTGTTTTTAAAATTTTTTTCAATTAATTAAACAATTATGTTTTAGTGAATTTTTACGATTCATTTGGTGCGACCCAAAAGAATCGACCATCGGATTCCGACCTGAAAACGCATACAAAATCCATTTATCCATCAGAGATTCCAAATTTCAGACAGATATTTTTAAAAACCACCCGTGATTTTAAAATTGTATGTATTATATCACTTCGCTAGATAATTAGGGTAATTTTCAAGTTAGAAATCCTTTTTTTTTCTCTTGCAGAAAAATCCTTCTCGGCAAAATTGCGAGATCGATTTTGCTACAACTTCTATAATAGCAGTTCTTATGGAGATTTTGAGTTTCGGAAAAACGCATACGATGATACACTTAACATAAATAAGCCTAAATCTTTCTATATTTGTTTTAATATTCTTCAAACAGTCCCTTCAAAAATTCGCTCCTACAGCTATGCTGCACAGTATTTATCCGTTGCCCTTGTTAGTAAGATTTGTTAAGAACAAGCCAGTCGGGCTTTACGAAAACAGCTTCAGGCACCAAAAAAATGAGCGCCAGTAAGGAGAAGGAGGTGAAATTTCACAGTTGGTCGGTCAAAGGACTCAACTTCCTAAGCATATAATCGGCCGCTCGACTAAAGTACTCCTATTTACGTATTATTACGATAATACGCTTCTATATTTAGAGGGCAAACTGGGGGGCCTATTCGAGCATCCTCGGAGCAGCCTGAAGATGAAAAATCCATCAAATCTTTCCAAGTTCTCAAGGATGGATTAGTAGGGGGCATCGTCACGTTAATGGAATTAACAAAATTGTTCCGTTGGTGAAGTTAACGCTTATTAATTTGCGTTCTTAAGTGGAGTTTATAAAATGATTTCGTTTATAGAGTTTACATTAGCTCTGCTTTTAACTAATATTTTTCCTGGAATAAATGTCTTTACTAATATTCTGTGGACTATTCAATAAAATTCAAGTTACGATTCACAGGAAAATATCGCAAGAGAAAGGCAAAAAGCACCCTGAGCATTTTCATAAAGTTACGAGGCTTTACCTGTAAATACCAGTGAATAAAGCTGTTTTACAAGCAAATTTCCACAACTCTGCAAGTTTTTCGGCCACTTACCCGTTACCATCCAAGTGGTGTAAAAATTGCCTTGAATTAATATAGTTACAATTTGTCTGTCCCACAGCAACGCAGGCTAACTGACCTTTTCGTCACTTTATATTTTTTAAAAGAATTAAGATTGTATTATAAGGTGTTTATATTTCTGGAGCAAACGTTCCCAAGGCAACCGTCTCCTGGCAACAGTCCCCAAGGCAGCCGTCTCCTAGGCAACCCTCTCCTAGGCAACCGTCTTCTGAGCTAAAGCATCTCCTATTATAGGCGTACGTTCCTAAGAAACCTTTTCCTAGGCAACCGTCACCCTATTAACCGTCTCCTTGAAAACGTCAATAATTGGAAACTAATTTTTTGGCTGTCCTCCATCATTTTACAGGCTACACGACTCTGTAACGCACCATGTAATAGTACAAGCGCTCCATAAAAATGTTTATATTTTATAATTCTACTTACAGTTATAAGTGACAGGTGATATACAGGCAAGATGTCATCATAAATACAGGACACCTAACCTAGCACTTATCAGTTCGTCAAAATGTATAAACTGTGACGTTCAGCGGCGTTTTTGTTTTGTTTGTTTCGATATGAATTATACGAGAGAATAAGATGGACTTATGCGCGAAAAGAAGTATATTTACTACTCAAAAATGTTTCCCAGCTTTTAATTCCTTAAGATAGACTTAAAATGGGCTGACCAGTTGACCGTTATCAGTTCAAGAACGATTTTTGGTGACGCGGCAGACAAAAGTTTTTCCATCAGATATTTGGAAAAATAAAATAAAACATCAAATTTCGACGATAGATAAAAAATGTTTTCTTGGGTGATTGCAAAGGGTTTATCGTTGAATACCAAATATCAATCCCTGAAAAAAACACCTCACTTGTAATATATGGGACACAATTATTTACACGTAGTAGAAAAAAATTATGGCCAGTTTTACAGTTGTAGGATTTTAATTTTATTTTGTTTTATTGACTTGAACGTTGGCATTATTCACTTTATGGAAAACGTGTGAGTTGGTTTACTAGTTTACATTTTTGTATGAGTTTAGTTTCATTTTTTCTTGGTCACGTTGTTGGAATTTACTATCACCCGCCAGTGGAAATTCGACCATTTTCCATTTCGCGAGAGTGAACTTTCAACTTTGAATTTTAGGGCGTTCGCCATTCATTTTCTACTGTATAACAAGTGACAAAAATACTTGAAACGTCTAAACTCTTCATAAAATTGCTCAAGGATTTTCAAGAAACGCAACTTTTACTAGAGACGTTGATAACGATGATCCGTTCGATAGCAATACTGCTGAAGTATCTCCATAGGGCGTCGTTGATAAATTGGCCTACGAAATTGGAACAATCCAACTGAAGCTAGTGGACTATTGGAGGAATGCGACACTATATGCCGTAGTCGGCGTGCTCCGAATGCCAGGTTACTAGTAGCGTCTTCTCACCTTAATCATTTCAGGGCCACACTCGGTACAGACACTGCGGTCACATGTGACAACTGTTATTGAACTGGCCGGTTATTTATTGTCGGGCTCGTCCAAGCCCTTATTGCTCCAGCAGTCGGCCAGTACAAGGATGGTATGGACCAGGTGACTCGATTGCGGAATCGCCGTGAAAAAGCCGCCGTAGAATTTCATAAAGACCCAGAGCTAGAATGGGCTGGAAAGTAGAGTAGAGAAAAGTATCGATTCTTGAGAAAAAATAATAATAATAATAAAAAATCAGTGATTCTCGTAAATTTCTCCCATGATCGTACTCTTGAGGAAAAATAATTGATTTAACTACATAAACATGAGAAACGGAGGAAATCCAAGTTGACTAGATTCAATAACGTTCTGGTTCCTAATTACACCTCGACTAGCACTAATGTACCTCTATACTCAGATATTGAATTTCGTCTCTCCTGACAAGCACCTAAAATTGGCAATTTTGCCTAGAATTCGACAACGAACGAGAATAAATCGTGTTCAGTTATGAATAGCGTAAGACGAGTGATAGTCAAGATTGTAGAGCAGAATAGTGAAATATAGAGCAGCCACTTAACGTAAAAAACGACTGACCTGACAAAGTGCTCGGAATAGAAACAATTTCTTATCACGCTATATCGATTGAAGCTCTAAATATTACTCTACATCTTGACCGAATAGGAGGCCATTGAGTCTTATGCATGTTTGAAATAAAATATGGCGAATGCAAATTACAGCACAATTAAGAGCGAATTTAATTTGTAATTATACGAAGGATAGGAGACACTATTCAGCGTTACTGATTATAATTTGATGCCATAATTTGTGGTTTAATTTTGAAACTGTGTGGTGAAAACAGCATATTTTGCGCAAAAAGATTCGGCTATAATATAAGCACTTTCCAGCCCAAGCTTATATTATAAGTAGAGTAGAAAAAAGTATCGTTTCTTGAAAAAAAAAAAATTAAAATCATTGATAATTTTTGGGGTTTTGATATTTGAATTTATTTTTCCACAGTGTGAAGGCGTAAATTTCTCCCATGATCTTGAAGAATCCATACATCTATAATATCTCTATATCTTTGGAAAAATCTAGCTTACTAACTTTTGCATCGATGCTACCGATATTCCGATGGTCAATTCGACCTAGAGAGGTCAGCCCTCGTTGTGTAAAAAACGGTCGCTTTTCCGAGCGAGACGATAATTTAATTCTGTAACATCCTCAAATAGCGTATCTGTCTTATTTTATCGTTCATACGGCCATTACTTGGAAAAACAGTGCGCATTTTTTACGAGACTATTTTTCTTTCGAGAGGAAGAATGCGAAGACGCTCTGAAAGCGTTCGAGAGGAGCTCTTCCTCGTTCAGGCGAGACATCTGCTTTGGATGGCTATTTCTACTCGAGAGGAGCTTCGCTGTTTTATCACGCACAGTACTCCTCGTAGATGGCCAGCACTTTAAGGCACCCTTGAGTCCTATATTGGTCAACTCTCCTATGCCCGAGATGAAACGACTTACCATTTACATCGATTCGTTTCAACCTTCTCCAAGGTCGATTACCAATGAGGTCCATGACCTTCTCAACGATGCGTGGTAGCTTTCTGAACCCTTACACACCTAATGACCCATTCTCAAAGATTCGGGCACAATAGCGCGTACCCGGTGACATCCAGTTCAGCGTTTGCTTAAAGGATGATGACGACACGCCATTACGAGCTGTTGACAACTCGCTCCGCCTCACGACCGACATAGCACGGAAATCGTCCATCGCTCTTTTTCGGCTCAAGATATAGATTAAGAAGCAATTACATTGAGCGCGAAACATAATTATTAACGACGTAGTATGCATAGCGGTTTTTCGTCACGATGGTATCAAAATTTGAAAAGTCGTGGAAAACAATGATGAAAAAAAATATACGGGAAAAAGTTAACATACATAATACGATTTTAAAAATAATTTAAAAAAAAAAGTGGTGTGCTAGATTAAACATAAATCCATGTTTGAGTCGGTAGCAGGAATGACCAATTATAAAACAAAGAATTTCGTACAAAGGGCGATTTCCAAAATAGAAAAACGCACGATTAGGTTCATAATGCGGAAGTGCAGTATGTAAGCCTAACATAACGGTACAAGCCAAGTTTTTAGGATGGGATAATTTTTATGAACCTCCAGCGCCAAAAATATTGATTTTTTCGCGGCCAGTAAAATTTGAAATAGTCAATAAACCGCATACGGCGGAAGTACGGTGTGTGATCCCACCGATACAAAACAAGTTTCGTGAGGTGGAGTCATTTTTAAAGTAAGGAGACCCAAATATACAAAAAAAGGCAATAATAAAATAACTGATGATGCGAATTACAAAGAAGTACTGTATGTGACCCACGTGATAAAACATTTCAAGACCTAGAGCGTTCAAATATATATTGATTTTTGCGGCATGTAAAAACAAAATACAAAATACGTATACTAGTGAAATTGTGGGGAAAAGGTCATAACTTGAAGGTACGGTATGTGATCCAATACACGAAAAATCAAGCATCATCTGCTCGCCATAAAAAACATTTTAAGACCGCAAACGTTTAAAAATATTGACTCTTATAGCCTGTAAAAGTCAAAACAGAAAAAAAGTTGAACGATTATATCTCAGAAGTACGGTGTGTTCTCCAAAATCAGAAAATTGCTAATTTTGCACATGTACTAGAAAACCATTCATCGAAAATTTCAATGAGTTTCATTCATTTTTCACAGAGATATGACGATTTATGTAATTCTTTGACCACTGACAGACACAAACACTTTTGAGAATGTGTTTCTGAGTATAGTACTGCAAAAATTTCTTCCAAATTTCCTCATTAGACTTTTCAGACGATCGCAATACTTCCATTTACTGCGTAAACATAGAAATAGTCGAGGGGGAGAAGAACCAGGCGACATATTCTCCGATTTTTTATTTTCTGCCCGAGTACTTTCGCCCCTTCGGGCATCCTCAGGGCGATGTGGAACCATAGGTTACCACAGCCTCCGATTTTTTATTTTCAGGCCGAGTACTTTCGCCCGGGCTGTTCTGTTCTTCTCCCCCTCACCTACCCAATACAATGAGAGATGCGACGACTCAACCAAGATAGAAATAGTCGTTACATGGTCGTCTGAAAAAATCTACAGTAACGTTGTAAACTCCTTTTTTACCCATAGATCTAATTTCATCGCTCTCCAAACTTCACGTAGGGAAGAAATCGCTTCATTTTCGGATTCTGAATCGTTGGAGCGCATTTCAATGAATAGTACACATGTCAAGAGCTCCTTCGTTTTTGATAAACTCGAATTTCCAACCTCGCAATTCAACAGATGTGCAAATAAAAAAACCTTTAGCCTTGCTGTTCATATTGTTGGCAGAGGAGGTTGAATACGATAGGATTGAAGTGACGAGGGCGATCGAACGGCTTGTTCCGATGAGGTCAGCAGCTCGGCTATAAATCCTTCGCAAATAAATAAAACGCCAGTTCTTACGCATCCTTCCGACCTGTTCTCTACGTATAAATTTGTAAGGAGGGGGTTTATTTTTCTTCGCCCGTCAAGGAACGAGAGCTTGTGGATTGACGGCTGGGCGTCTGGTTCAGAAGCTTTATAAGACACTCAAGATGTGAAAAATTGGAGGAGTAAATCCGCCTTTATCAAGACGCAATATGTGTTTCGAACAATTTTCTCAATAATTGATGATTGAAATTCAACTGTAAAATTCGGCTTTTTACGCCTCTTAATAATTTGAATTAGCGTTGGCCCAAAAAGAGAAATTATTGACGGTGACTTCTTCGGGGCTTTTTAATTTTATTTCCGTCGGTCCATTCTCCGTTGGAAAAACATGCAATATTTGGGAGATGCGAGGGATATTTCTAGTTGGAATTTTTCGTAACAAACCAAATGACAAAATTACTATTCACTAGACCGAGATCGGCTCTGCACCATGCTTGAGTTGAATTGCTAGAGCTTTATATGCTGGAAGCATAGTACACGCGAATAATTTCTCAAAAGGTTTACTTTCGCTCAATACGTTCGTACGAAACGCTTGAGCTGAGGAGGTCTTTGATGTTTTCGCTTGTGACCCCTCTGCAACGCTAGTGGAAGCGCCTTATTTATTGGATTCATCCCCTTCTCAGTCTATCCACATCACACGAGTTTGTTTTCACAAGCCACCGCATTGCCGTCGAGAAAAACCGCCAAACCTTCAGGAACATAGTAGCTCCAAGGGTTTCGACAAGGTCGAACTTTTCTGAGCATCGAGGTGCTAAATGGAAATCTAAAAATAAACTTCCTGTACGCTGAAGAGAATCCACTCATGTCAAACAAAATAATGAATTTTAATCTGAGTTAATATAATTAATTCCTAATAAATGTTATCATTTTGAATTAACTCCTGTTTTTAAATGTATTAATTTCTAATAAATGTTATCATTTTGAATTAACTACCTACTGTTTTTTTTTTCGTTCAAATTATTGAAGAAAAGAGGGCAATTTGCTTTTCGAAAAAATCAACAAACGCTATATGAATTATCGGTCGATCGTCGACGATTAACAGCCTTTCTTCCCCGGGTTCGGTCGTCGAATTAATTATCATTCCATATTTTATCACTTGCCAAGGTGCAAAAAATATAACGTTGAGCGGAACTTCCATTACAATATTTATCGTTGAAAAGCGCCGCTCAAAGGAAACGAGCTAATCGATACTGACCTATGGTCACGCACTTCGCTTACAACGGATGGATGGACGTTCCCGACGAATGAGGAAAATGAAATTATCGATCGCCGTTCGAACAACTCGCTTCGTACACCTCGTGCAGAACTTCGCGCGCCCTCGGGGTCTAAAGCAAATCCGCAGGAGTAAAATCGCCGAATAGGGTAGCATGACGTTCTTGTCAGCTCGGTTTATACCTCGGTTTGTCATCATGGTTTAATTGAATTTCATCTACGAGCTTTCAGTTAAGTGCCCGTTCACCAGCAACTGCCGAACGAACGTTTGCCAAAGACCATTATCAAGCCTAGATTGCTTTCGCGCTTGTCGTTGACGAATTCGATACAAAGCCGGTGCAAAGATGAATTTTCGGGACGGATAAAAATGCGGAAAAGATAGAAATTCGAGGGAATGAGGCAAGCGGCCAAACTATTGACTAGAAGTGGAACAGAGAGCGTAAATAAATAGTAGTGTCACTTAAAGGGCTAAAATTTGAGAGAATTTCTTAAAATATAATAAATCCGACAGTGCTAATTAAGTTGCCTCTTCGTTGAAAGTTTCTGAGTGGTTTTAAGTTCATTAAAAAACCACCAGATTTACCTTCGT
This sequence comes from Tupiocoris notatus, assembly GCA_037159825.1. Lineage (NCBI taxonomy): Eukaryota > Metazoa > Arthropoda > Insecta > Hemiptera > Miridae > Tupiocoris > Tupiocoris notatus. Next base: position 845,028 of record JASJUZ010000035.1, on the reverse strand, counting down.
TTAACTTGACAGCCTCGCATCAACCGGTTTATTTCCACCGTATAGGTTCTACGTGTACTATAAATGTATTTAACGATCGCCCTCTCGCGGTTTATCGCTTTGCAAACAACCGCTAACACCGCCTTATCTTTCCGGCGATATTTTGTCCGAACGAAACTGAATTTCCAACTCCGCCTACGGAGAGAAAGCGCCATTGGACAAGAGTTGACACGATATAAATTCATAGATATCGTCGAGGCCGACAGTAATTCGGGACATACCATTTTTTGCGTATTTTGAGTTAAAAACCTACATGAATTGAAAATACGCGTTTATTTAAAAATAATAATAATAAAATAATTAGTATAATTCATAATAATACAAATAATTTTTTAAAAATTCTTTGCTCGTCATAAAACAGTGAAATAATGTTTAAAAAATTAATTAATTAATAAAATAATAAATTAAAAAAAAAAGAGAAAACGTTGATACTACGCATTTCATGATGGATTGAAGTGTGTTTTTTTTGTCTGATTGGGGAAAACTTTAGGGGAAGAAATATCTAAGGGATTTTATTTTTACAACTTTTTCAGAGGTTTTTTGAAACCAATTCCTTATCTAGCGAATTGCTACCTGGAATTTTTCTAGAAATATAACAATAAACTATCAACAGACTCCAGAAAACGAGTGAATTTTTATTCCGAGTAGAATAGCAATGTATATTTAAGAAACTTTTAGAACAATCCAACTCATCTTATTTCTCAAATGAATAGTCAAAAATGAATTGTAGGGCAAAAAATCTTTTGTAATAGGCCCCAGGCATCAATTCAAAAAAAAATTCACTCTACTGCACGTAGCAACTCCTTATTTTCTTTTTATTTTATTTCATTTTATTTTTGAACGATCAGTCTTTGTTTGCCAACTAACCAAGCTCAAAAGGACAGACATGTATGGAGAGTCTATCTATAGGTATTTTTATAGTAGGTAGTACTTGGTAGTAGTTGCTATAATTTGGTATGTAGTTGGTGGTGTTTGAATGTACTTTGTCTCATAAAGTATTGGGTTTTTCAACTGGAGCAAAGTTGTAGCAGAAATAGATGTAACAACTTCAAGTTTTCCAAGATTTGTAAGTTGCACAGTGGATAACTCAAACAAAAAGTCGTCAATTCAGATGTTTGAATATACCAAAAGATAGGTAATTTAACTGTCTACATTTTCCCAATGTAATGTACCTATCCATTTTTCAACCGTTTTTGGGTTATTCTACAATAATAGTGCACTATACACGAAAAAATCACTTTTTTCAACTTTAAACGTTATTTTCATCTATTTAGCGCGAAAGAAACAAAGAATGAACCATATATTATTGATATACACATCATCAACTATCATTATGCTGAATTTGAGCGAAATCCATTTCAAAAAATTTTTCACGAAAAATCCAAGGGGTACCCCTGCGATTTTTTTCAACCGAACAGTTAACGAATTTTTACTCGTCTTTCAATACAGATAAAAATCTGAAATTTTAAGGAAAGTTGTGTCTTACCAAGATGTATTTTTGTGATTTTTTTTATTTCTCGGAAAAATCTGCAACTGGTCCAAAAAAATCGGTTTTTGAAAGCTCGAAAATTGGACTTTAACGATGATTTTTGGGGTCAAAATTTATGATAATTAATTGTTTTATTATGCAGAAGTCTTCATTTGAACGCCTTACACATGTACATAGCAAAAAATTTGGTGAAAAAACGTTTAACAGTGCCAGAGAAATTATTTATCGTAAATCGAGTTTTTCGCCAGCCGGAATTCCGAGCTCGGAGATAGTGAAAAATTAAATTTTCGTTTTAAAGCGATTTTGAAAGCTATTCTTATAGGAAATTTAACGCTGAATCCGAATATGACGTCAAAACGGCGGAAATTTTACGACAACTATCAGTTTTTCCAGTTTATACTACGCCACTCCTACGTTTTTCAACTTTGAAATTCCGTTGCAAATACTTACAGTACTGTTCAAATTTGATTAATTAATGATTCCTACAGGAAATTAGACGTAGAATTCGAATTAAAGTGGAAAAAATCAAATTCGAACGAATAATAATATTTTTCGATTTTCATACTTTTGAAGTTTCAACTTTGGGATTTTTTTCGTCACGTTCCCGAAATGGGAACGATTAGGTGCTGAGGAAGAAAATGAAGGAAATTTAACGTAGAATCGATAAAAAATAAGAAAATGGCTAGCTTATATGATAGCTCTCGAGATATATTCCACTTTATGTCAAAAAACGTGTTTTGACTTTTCTTCAAACGTTAATAGCTCCGCGGGGACATAACATAAAAATATAATTAAATACACCAAATTGTAGGATTTGATAGCTCTTTCTCGCCTCTGAGTAATAATTTTATAAATTATAATAAAATATTATTTAAAAAAAACAAATAACAATGAGTAGTTAAAATAAACTGACCATGGCTGATCGAACCAGGAACTTTTGCACTACAGGCGAAGACGCTTAGCAATGAAAAAAATGAACGAACGCTTACACACTCACACACGAACAAATTGACTTTTTTATCCCTGCCGTACTTGAGGGATATGATTTCGCTCACATTTTCGCGTCTTTTTTCACTTATCTTTCCAGGCAGCGCCAGACGCTCGCTACTGACGCTCGTCTAGGAAAATAAAAATAATATACATTTTTTGCCATCCCTTGCCCTGCGCCCCCCGCAAGCTTGCGCCCTAGGCCATGGCCTAGGTTGGCCTTATGGGTAATCCGGGCCTGAAAAAATGCTCGTTTTTTCCTCTCAGCCATTGAAGCTTGCCGCATCATGAATTCCTTTCACGCCAAGGTGAAACAACTGTCGATTAAACCAGTTCATTAGGCGTGGTCTGAATTATTTTACGCCGATCGATGCACCGCAAAGCGTCACCTTTACAAATTCCACCATCTTTCTCGACAACTCTCGTCACTATAGACCATTTCCTATCTTTGCATTCCTACCGTGCTTGAAAAGACCCGTGCCATGCTGTACCTGGTTGTGAAGAAATAGAAGAATGTTTTGTTCGCGTTTCAAACGCTTTCCCTTTATCAGGCAAACAGCTGCTGTCTTGGCTTTTCAATTTTTCCCCCAAATTACCCGACCCACAGAGGAAGTTTCACTAGTGATATTGTATTTAGGAAAATCACTCGACGTGTGTACTTTCAAGTGAGCAGTGTCATCTGAGTTTCTTGCGTATTATTATAGGAATATGATTTTCAAAGTGTGACAGCACCATGAATAACAGCTTTTCTGTTTAAAAGAGTTCACAGGACTGAGAACTCATTGACAAGCACAGCCAGTACCTATTGTAACGAACATGATGAGATTTTTAAATTACATAGTTTTTAAAACTGACAATCCTATCAGAGAGATAGACGTATTTTTATAAACCGAATAAAAAAAATTTTAATTTTTCAAAGATATATATTTTTCTAAAACCTAATTTTACTTTCCACTGTGATAAAATACTTTTGTATTAAAACTAATATTACGCCACCCTAGTCAACATATCAAATGTAGCTTTAGTAATTGTAGTTTATGTCTGCCTGGAATATAGAACCGCCATAACTGAATGTAGCTGTCTTGTAACCTTTCTACTCGGTTTCTAGTCAACCCATGTTACATTAATTTACTTTCTCCAAGTCGTTTTAATATATTTGTGTGAACCCAAAATGATAACTGTGATACAATTTCCTTTAAATAATTTTGACCTCTTAACTTGAGTAAGTAGAATCTAGTTACCATCACCAAAGAAAATTTTCAAGTGAGTTCTTGAACTATCTGCGTTTCATGGAAACTAATAAACTCAATTTTCCCAAGTTGCAGCTGGTACGCAAAAATATTATTCCCGTGCTCAGGATTGTACACGCATCATTTCCTCAAGGAGCCATGACTTTGCCATCAAAGCTATGCAGTAGGACAGTTAATAGTACAACATTAATTTTTTTCACACTTGGTGCCAGAGCCGCCAGGACCGCTAGCGAGGTCACAACACCGGCCGTGTTCCAGATGCTCCTCTTCTTCAGGAAATCTAGCATAGAAGAAGCTAACCTACTTCACCAGATTGCAGCTCTGCGTATCTGTTTGCTACGCTGTGTGTTTGCTGCTGACAAAATTTTTTATACGCTCTCACGGACTTCCAAATTCTCAGAATGGAGTAAGTTTATTTAATCCAGAGGAATCAAGGCACTCGATTTTCTATCATTCTTGATTATTATTAAACATTGTTCAGTGATAGATTAGGGGCTGACTTCGACTATCGGTGAGAGAATTATGAAAAGTTCATGAGCGACTTGAACTTGTAATTTGGAGGCTATGTTAAAGTCACAACCCTTGGTAACAAAATATTTAATAATTCTTGTTTGAAGCTTTATGTCGACAATTATTGAATTTTCTGTTTTGAACTAGAAGCGATAATGTTAAGGAATAATGGTTTGTTTAGTGATGAATTTATGTGGAAAACCTGTGAAAATAACCACGGGATAGTAAGTTCATCCATAGCCCACTTTTACAATGTTGCTCTTACTGTCAAAATCAGACGTGACATAATATTTTGGAAATTGAAATGCCCTTAAAGGTGGGAATTCTTACACGTGCTACCAACCATCTATTGGTTATTAAATAAGCTCTTTTTCCAATCATCTTTCGTCAACAATGTCTAGTAACACTGAATCCAAACAGAAACCGAACCCTACAAGTTGGAGACACAAAAATGTTATGACAGACGTGACTCGTTTTCCAAAGGCACCGCCATTACAGCGGTATCGAAGAGATAACATTGTTATTCTACCAAAATTTGGAGCGGCCTTACCTTTCAGACGGACCTCATTAAACTCCAACCGAGAGGAATAAACAGTAATAACACCCTTGTCACAATCTTGAAAGCAGGTGCAAATTTCCCTTCATGAATATTTATGAAACCTCCGACAGGATTACGGGTTCGGCATCTGCATGAATTTCTCAACTTTACTCCGGCCGAATTCATCCTCATACCGAAAATGTTAATTTGAAGCGTTTTACCGTCGGTTCTTTCAATTAATGCTGTCTCCGTTTAGCCAACAGGAAACGGCAATGCGCGGTTCTCAAGTTGAAGCCAGTTTCAAAAAAGTAGCTGGATTTGATGCTGCGGCTTCGGATGATGCTGATTTGCAGTCTGGGCAGCTCGAACATGGATTTCCACAGGTATTTTAAACGTTGAAGGAGACATTTCATATAAAATTATATCACATATATTATCATTTAACATTATACATTTTTATTGGACACGTCACTCGCACTTGAAGAAAAATTGGGAGATGGCACTCTCTGAAAACGTTTTCGGACTCATCGTGAACTACTTCAACAAAATTGCATGAACGCACTAATATATAATGAACGCATTCAGTGGACTATCTTCTGTAAAATTGAAAAGCCTCGATTTTTCCGAGCCCCGTTTGCCACGAATTTCTAATTCCTTGCGCAATGCTACAGAAATCTGCAGTCGAGCAATAGTTTATTAACTCTTGGCATCGTTCATCACGCGAGAACCGAGTGTTATCGCCAACCCCAAGCCGAACAACAGCCCAGCTAATGAAGGGGTATAGAACTCGGCGGATGAAGACGTGATTCGAATAAGCTCGAGTCTCCTTTCGGGATATACGCTTCCGGCTATCAAGCTTTGCCATGGCAGCATCTGCAACGCCTCTTAGAAAGATCACACCCAGCCAAATAGACCGATGATCTTCAAACATCTCGATACAATGATTTTCTCACCTTCTCTTCACCGTAACGATAAATCAAATTTTCCGCATTCCAGGTGGTAACCCTCCATTTATTTTCTCCGATTCGCGGCCTACTGATACCAAGACAACGCTGAATAATTTTTAATGTAGATTTCAAATTCTGGTGTAAATAATGTCTTTAAAGATGTGAAAACCTCACAAATTTGATTTCCAGGGGGTGTGCAGGGGAGAAAACCCAGGCGACTCGATCTTCGATTCTTTATTTGCTGTGAAACCTATGGCTCCACGTCGTCCTGAGGATGCCCCAACGGGTGACAGCCGGTGCTCAGCCAGCGAATAAAGAATCGGAGAATGAGCCACCTGGTCTTTCTCCCCCGCACACCTCCTGAACATAAAAAATGCAACGACAAGGAAAAGAACTGTAAAATTTGGTTTGAAAAAATTGTTTGGAAATCAAGATGAGGAAGTTGGTGACTTAAAGCGCTTTGATCTCTCATGTGAGCTGAACTCGGTTTACCTAAACTAGACTTGGTCAAACTCGGTTCACTTGTAGCTAAACATGGTTTAGCTTACACTAGAGTTAGCTAAAATTGGTTCAACTGAACTAGTTTGCCTAGCGTAACTGGAGACAGCTAAACTTGGTTTAGCTAAACTAGAGTTAGCTGATCTTTGTTTATCGGTTTAGCCAAACTGTAAAAAGCAAAACTTAATTTTAGCGTAACTAGAGTTAGCTAAACTTGTTTTTAACTAACCAAAGTTAGTAACACTTGGTTTAGCTAAACTATAGTTAGCTAAACTTGTTTTTAACTAACCAAAGTTAGCTAAACTTGTTTTTAACTAACCAAAGTTAGCTAAACTTGTTTTTAACTAACCAAAGTTAGCTAAACTTGTTTTTAACTAACCAAAGTTAGCTAAACTTGTTTTTAACTAACCAAAGTTAGCTAAACTTGTTTTTAACTAACCAAAGTTAGCTAAACTTGTTTTTAACTAACCAAAGTTAGCTAAACTTGTTTTTAACTAACCAAAGTTAGCTAAACTTGTTTTTAACTAACCAAAGTTAGCTAAACTTAGTGTAGCTAACCAAAGTTAGCAAAACTTAGTTTAGCTAAACTATAGTTAGCAAAACTTAGTTTAGCTAAACTATAGTTAGCTAAATTTGTTGTTAACTAACCAAAGTTAGTGAAACTTAATTTAGCTAAACTTGTTGTTAGTTAAATCAGAGTTAGTAGTAGAGGGTTGTGAGGAGGAGAAAAACCAGGCGACTTATTCTCCAGATTTTTAATGGCTGGCCGAGCACTTTCGCCCATTCGGGCATCTTCAGGGCGATGTGGAACCATGAGGTCCACAGCCCAGAGTTTAAACTGCCCATAAACCAGAGTTGGCTGATTTTGGTTTAATCAAACTAGAGATAAACTAAGTTCAGCTAAACTAGAGTTGGCTAAACATGGTTTAGCTATACTAGAAACAGCTAGATTCGTTTAAGCTAACTTAGCGTTCGATAAACTTGTTTTACTCAAAATAGAGTTAGCTAAATTCAGTTCAGCTGTTCTCAGTCCTGTCCGCTTGAACACAAAATTGATAAATGCGCTCTTAGTTTAACTTGCTAACCGATTTCATAGGGTATTGTAAACCGAGTTTAGATGAACCTAATTTTCTCACCTGAATTCAATCGTAATCCCGTATTTTCCTAACAAACAATATCAAAGGCGGAATTCTCCTCAAGTGCGAACTTGAATATTTCGAAGCTATCTGGGAAGACATTTTCTCGAAAAAAACTTCATCGTAAGTTTGCTTCCCACGAAATGGGAATTTCGGACGCAACGGGAGAACGGGCAACTTTTTCTGTCTTTTATAATCTTTTGCACAAAGAATGCGTCGAATGGAAGATTTATTCTGCTTATTCCAAATGGTCAAAATATTAACGTCCGCCGAGTCGTATTCGCATCGTATCTCTTCAAAAGAATCTTCCGTTAGCTGAGCAATAAATCGCTCGAGCGAAATCTGCTAACCCGCTGAAATCCTGTTTTACGTATTTATTTTTCTCGCGCCATTCTGGAGCCGGTTTTTCGTAATAACCGCTCTCATGGAAGTGTTCGAAGAAATAAGCAACGTAACAAAGGTTCAAGAGAGCAGGTTCAGGTTTAATTTGAAATTTTTCATTTCTCAACAGCCGCTTTTGATCTTTTTGTAAATCGAAATGAGGGACAAGGGTCATCGCTGTCGTTTGAACATTTATCCAAGCGCCTGCATCAGATGACAGTATTTTTTCTCAATTCTTACTATCTGAATTGTGCTCTACTAGAGGATCATTTGTTATCGTCCAATATCTTAAGTGTAGATTCTTTGGGACAGCTATTTTGAAAATTATCGAAAACTAAGATGCATTATCAAGATGGAAATCAATTGCACGCGATTCTTGCAGTCCACGCGATGGACAGTTTTTATTAAAGAAATGACAAAATAATGCGATAAATTGTTTCAATGTATAAATATATCGTACGAATTATTATTTATTCAATTATTACGTAACTGGAATAAACCAGTTATAGCAAACTTTTTTTTCATTTTTTAATTTTATTTATTGAAGAATTTACCTGTATTGATACAAAATTACCCCTGACCCCCCTGTCCCCCCTCCCTGGGACCCCTGTTTCCTGTTTTGATTTTTTTTTTTTATTTATTGTGACTTAATTAATTTAATCTTTGATTAAATGCGTGTCAAAATGATTACGATGAAGCGGAATGGTTGAAAGTGGGAAAATAATAACGAAAAGCCCAATTATAGAAAAATGAGAACTGCACGATCGTAGTAAAAACAACAAAACATCGTGTCTATTTTCGTCCAATTTTTTGCCCTCAAATCGTAACAAGGGCTAGAGGTCAGAGTGCGCTTTTATTTTCATGCTCACCTGAGCTCTTCGCACTAGTTAGCGCATCCTTGACGAGCTAGATAACAAATCCAAAGCAGAGGAGAGCTATTATGAAAAGAAAATGAAAAAGGCTTTATCAAAGTGACGTCATTAGAGAGAGCGCAGTTTCCCACGTCGGTTCTCGTTAAAATTACAAGGAGCACAACAAGCGAAACAGGAAAAACGTAACGAACAGTCTCAAGTTCCGGTACTTCGTGATAAGAGTCGGATATCGTTTCGTATACTTTTCGAATACGAGAAGGAAATATTTCTCAGGTGTTCGAAAAATCGGGCAAGGAGTAGAAATGCGGGCAATAAACTAGAACTATTGAAAAAAAAAAAAAAAACAGCTAGGTACAGAAGGCTTAATTATCTTAAACACTCCCAATTGTGCAAGCAAAGAAGTGAACATTATCTCCACATTTTCTCTCTATCCTTGTCTCGATAGTGCTGAAGAAACTGAAAACCGCATTCGTTGACTGTCACTGCGTTTTACAAACCGCTGAATCGCATTTTTTTCGAAATTAATATGCAATACTACTCTCATGGAATCCAACGTTCCGAAAAAAATTATCACCACCCAATTAAAAACGCGTAAATAAAAATATTTTTACAAACTTTGCTTTTTTTTTTTTTTTTTTTTTTTTTTTTTTTTTTTTTTTTTTTTTTTTTTTTTTTTTTTTTTTTGGGCCGTGGATACCTTGTAATGGTGCTACGAAGCCCTGATGATGCCCGAAGGGGCGAAAGTGCTTGGCAGGCCAACAATAAAAAACAGGAGAACAGGTCGCCGTGGTTTTCTCCCCCTCAACCCCAACAACAAAACTTTGCTATGTTCCTACTTCAAATCGTTAGCGAATAAGAAAAACGCGAATGGGGCCTCGAGCTAAGTTTGCCGAGGACCAATTAAAACGGAGGGACTTCCGCCCGTGTTTTCTTTCCCGAAAAAACTTACCTTCAACCAGTTCTAATAATTCAGGAAGGGCATTTAGGAAAAGAGCGACAGAAAATTGCAAGAGGCGGGTTTGTATTATTTAGGTCAGCAGTCGTCAAAAGCGTTAACTTTGCGCCGTTGAAAGAATTATTCGACGGCATTTTCTTGCTTTAAATTACTCAATAGCTTTGCGGTCGAATAACAAAATCATTTTTCAAAATTCCAATTTCGACAAAAAGTGACGTTGTTGAATCTTGACTAATCGAGTCGACGGATTACTAAGCTTAGGTAATTCAATAAAAACGAAAATCGCGATGTGAAAAACGCTGCAAATGATTGTACAGTGGTTTATTATTATTTCGCTTCAATAATGATTTAGAAAGACTATCCATTTGTGATAGTAATTATTTCGAACATTTCTGAACAATCCCACCGAAAAACAGATGGTAAATATAGGGAAAAACTCCGTAGCAACTATTGTAATTTTAATCATTTTTATTTTTCCTAATTTCTTAATTAAAAGCTAAACTTATTGCCTAACAATACAGCTGGAGAGAGTGTTTGACGACCATTCCAATGAGTATAGAACGATTTTTATAGCTCCAAGAACTCTCGAGTTATACCCTCATGTCAAATTTCTGAAAATTTCCCAAATTCGGCACAAAAGCTGCGATAACTCGAGAACGAATGAAGCTATCGACCCGGCGACGGTCTCATTCGATTCAGCGTCCAAAAATCTATAGAATTTGATACCAAATACACATTTTTCTGAAAAACCCTGGAAAATATGAATTTTCTCCCCCTCAAAACCCCCAAAAATACCCTTAAAATTGAGCTAGCACGTTGGTTCAAGAATTGGGCCGTAGTAGGACCGAGATTGATTTTTGGTGAAAATTTCAAATTTTTAGCTCTTACAGTTTGGCCGGAAAACTGCTAACGGCGTACGGCGGACGGCGTACGGCGGACGGACAGAATTTTTTTTATTGGATATTCGGATTCTACATGCCTTGAAACGTAAAACATCAAATTTTGAGGGGGGTTAGAAATTTTTTTTCTTGAGCGATTACAATGGTTTATTATCGAATAATAAACCAAAAACCTCGCGACATTGCGTTAATTGAAATGGGCGCTATTTGGCGTCGCCAAGACGTTTCCATTGCTTTCCGTGTTCCTGGGAACGCAAACAAATGTGCCGAAAGTGTTCACGCAAGTTGACGGGGTTTCAGGACGTTAGGAGGCCACTGAAGGCGACATCAAACCCGAAAAGTAACTTCCGTAGCAGCTGTAGGCGTTATCGTCAACTAGAAGGAAACTTTAACAACCTCTTAGCTCTAACGAACTTGGAAGGCTAATTCATTCAAAGTGATTCCCGCTTCAAAACGTCGAACGAAGTTTACGAGTCAGCTTCGTTCGTTAGAATTTGGAAATTTCTGGAAGTTTTTCGCTTCGGTTTGCACTGCATAAAATCTAGGATATTTTTCCGAGCCAATTTTCACCCCGGAAGTATCAAATTTACCTCATATTTTAACGGATTGTATTTTAAGAACTAGATAGTATATTTTTCTGAAGATTTAAACATTTCGAATAAAGAAGCTTTATAAGAAAATGTATTGAAATATATTAGCTATCAGGAAAATCCTGAAATGTTCAGAGGCTCGAAGCAATATAAGAAATCAGAAACTGCGAAAATTTGCTGCAGAAAAATGTTTTAACGGCTCGAATGAAGTTGAAGGAAGTTGTACGGTGAAACTCAAAAGAAAAGGTGGAAAAAATTTGTTTTAATTACGTTGAAAAGTTGTGCAAATAAAATGAAAAGTTGAATGAATCGGTGTTGAAATTTCTTTCAGTAGCTGGATATTTAGTCGAAAATCCTAAAGAAATTGAAGGAACAATAGTGGAAATTTCATCGCAAAACTTGTACTGAACTTCTGGTAAACTTTACCGAGCGCTCTTTCCAAGAAGAACTATACGAAAGTAATTAATTCAAGAAGTCCCTAGTTTTGCGGGTAAGAATTAGTTCCTTTGGAATATCCGAATTTCATCCGCTGATGACGGAATATTCTCCTCAGGATTTCCAAGTCAGTAATTTTTCACCAGAGCTTCTCGAGAATTTTAAACGAGATTCGCTCCGTGATAATTCCAATTCATCGGTGAAGAATGGCCCTCATTCAAAGCGGAAAGCGGATAAGGGGAAACCGAGAGGCGGAAAAGCCATCCGCGAGATTGAAGAGGTAATACAACTTGGGCAATCCATTGAACGCGAGGGGCCCGTCTTGTAAGCGTTTCTGTCATTGTGTATCACTTGCGGCGAGATGGTTCGACTGAGAGTGACAATAGGCGATAACAGAGGTGTAAGAGAGAGGGAGAACGAGCTTGATCACATTGGGACTCGGGAGAATCCTGAATTACCGCTTGTTATTGCAGAATAGTTCGTTATTCCCATTAGTTTTCACTTCAATTTAAGTTAAAACGGAAACGGAATAGAATTATATATTATTGCTAATGGCTAAGCGCCCTAGGCGGCCCCAAATTTTGTCGGGGGGCTCCGCCCCCAATCCCAAGCGCTTCGAAGGGGCTTCGCCCCTTCTGCAGTGCCTTTTTTTAGCCGGGGCTGTTGGTTGTCCTTATCACTACTATATAGTTTTACCCTCTGTATGGAGAGGCGTATCCTATAGTTGGTATAGTAATTACTATAATTGGTGGCTGTTACTTGTTTTTTTTTTTTTATATATAAAGTATTGGTGTATCAACTTGCGCAAATTTCTACCTGCGCGAGTGAAGAATGGACCAAAAGTTAGCTCGTTTAAACATTTAGGGCAAAAGAAACAAAGAATAAATCTTATATCATTGGTATACACATCATCAAATATCATTATAATATAATTCATCGGCATATTATGCTGAATTTGAGCGAACTCGAAATCAAAAAATTTTCCACGAAAAATCCAAGGGTACCCCTGCGATTTTTTTAAACCGATCAGTAAACGATTTTTTACACGTCTTTCGATACAGATAAAAATCTGAAATTTTCAGAGAAGCCGTATCTTACCAACATTTATTTTTGTGATTTTTTTTCAATTCTCGTAAAAACCCGCAAATGGTCCAAAAAAAAAATCAGTTTTTGAACTCTCAGAAATCTAACTTTAATGGAGCGTTACGGGGTCAAAATTCATGTAAATAAATGATTTTATTACGCAGGAGTCTTCATTTAAATGCCTTACACACGTGCATAGCAAAAAATTTGGTGAAAAAAAATTCAATGAGCACCGCAAAAATTATTTTCTATGAACGATGAAAAATATTGAGTTTTGCGTCCTTTTAAAACCCAAAGAAATGCGCACTAGTGAAAATTCCCATAACTGGTTCTGTCTGTGGGCCGAAATTCTTTCCATCAATCATAATACTTTCATTTACAAGTTTACTGTGAGAGTAAATAAAAAGCGATCGCACGTACGATTAACTTGGGCGAAATTCGACGCGAGAGTCCATTCCCGCGAATTCGCTTCGCGAGGTGTTTTCCAATATTATTTACCGTTAATTTTTCTTCTTTTTCACTCCACTTCGGTCGGAAGAAAATATTGACATCGCTTTTACAAACCGTCGGAGCTTTCGTTTCGCATTTAGCTGTTGCTTTTTACTACATTTTCTTCCGACCGACCGATTTTTCCCCATCTTCTCGAGAAAATACCTCATTTTCGACAGAAGCGTAGACACTTGAACGTACTGTTTCGAAGAGCCTTCTGCTGATAACAGCGTTCGCTATCGATCAACTATTAATACGGCCCGGACGGCGAAGCTTTTATCCTAATAATGGAACGGCGCAACAAGAAGAGGATGAGAGCGTACGTGCTCGATATCGCAAGAGGAGAAAAGAGTTCAATATCGGCTATCAAGAGCCGCGAAGAAGTCGACCTTGATGGCGGTTTATTATTTCAAACCTCTCACATAGACGATTTTTTTCTGTCTCGTTCGTCGTCCATATGCCGAGAATGCTATTAGGGCCAAAAATTGCTACATTTCAACATTGCGAGGAATTATTCGTATATAACTAGGTACTGTTCTCCCTATCAAGTTTTCCAAAACGTCTATCTTCAATAACTTCAACAAAAAGTCAATTAATACATACATCTAATGACATGTCATCTAATTCCCTCTCATTTTCCCGAGTTATGTATTTATCCGTATATTAAAAACCGTTTGCGCGGTATTCTCCAATATTGGTGAAATGAGCGCGACAAATGGTCGTTTACCAAGTGTTTTTCCCATCAATGATAGTATCAACTATTAACTTAATTAATTATTTAATTTTTTAACTATATTAATTATATTATATTAATTATAGTTAATTGAAATTTTTTAGGGAACTTGTACCTTATCAAGATGTAATCGTGTGATTTTCTCAATTTTCGGAAAAAGTTGCAAGTGGTTCGAATCGTTTTTTGAATTCACGAAAACTGAACTTTTAACATCTTTACGTGGTCAAAAACATTCGAAAATTCACTAGCTCATCACCCGTGAGGTTTTACACATGTGAAAAACACAAGGTTTGTAAAAAAAAATTAATAAAAAAAAAAATACAGACCGACACAGAAAAATGAGATTCAAACCGACAGAGATTTTCAGCGTCAGAGATAGAAGGAAAATGACCTTCTTATCGACCAGTTTCGAAAGCTAATCTTATAGGAAATTCAACGCTGACACCGAATTTATAATTAAAACAACAGAAATTGGACAAATATTTGTTGTATCCAATTTTTCAATTGATTTTCGTTAGTCATCATTCAAAAGTTGATTAATTGTTTTATTTTGTGTTGATACATATTTTTACAAAATCGGACGTGGATTTTGAATTTCGAATAAAAAAATTTCCAATTCCAACGATTACAAATTAATTTCTCTAGTTTTGAAGTTTTAGCTTATTTCACCGTGGTGGTCTTTTCTAGAACATGGTTTCTGTAATAACAATTGTAAAACATATAATTTGATATCAATTGAAATTCAAAAAGAACAGTTTTTTATTAGTTATTCGAGAAAAAAAAATTGTTTTCACATCGCCTCAAACACTAGAAACTCCGCGGCGGTTTTAGCTATGCCAAATCATTTGTTATAGCTCTTTCTCATTTTTGGATGGAAGACCTAGAGATTTAAATGTTCCTGTTCCCCGTCGATCTACCATACATCCACCAAAAATGGTCACATTTCAAATTCCTGTTCAAGTTCCGGTGTTAAAATGTTCAATTCTATCGGGAGCGTTTTGAAAAATTAACCAAAAATTTGGTTCCGGAACAGCTCATAAGATTTCCTAAGAAGAATTAAAGATTTAAATGAGGATTTATATGAGTCTCAAGAAAACACAATTACCAAATGTTGCAAAATAATTTTCACGTGTCTTAAACTTAGCTCTAACCGAAAACGATTTTTGATAACGAAATTCCTAAATTCCTACTCCGAAGGACTACAGCTAGTCAAGCTAATCAATGAGTCGATCGTCGAGAATTATGTTATAGTAGCTCTAAACTCTGCTCAAGCGTACCTTCCCTGCAAAGACGATATTGTGCGCAAATTTCAATATTGGAATAAACCAATCGCAATTTTTTGCTTCTCACTCTACTTTAACCCTCTTTAACCCAATGTGTACTGAGAGATACACCCACTTTGGGAATTTTTTAAAAAATGCGGGGAATTTTCCTGCTTGTGGTAACTCACTGCTCAATTCAGGGAATATCTGTACTGAGCGGTTGGCTAGCCTTGCATCTGATAAGCCGGTCTTATCACCCGAAAAGGCGGTTATTTTTCAGTGCCCTCCAGCAGACCAGCCAACATGGACGTACGTAGTATGAAAAGCTGGAGTGAAAAGTTTTTTAAAAACCAGCAAACCTTTCTTTGCACTTTTAACTCTGCCATTTTTCATTTTTCGTTTATCTTTAGTCCGGGAAAAAACCTCGTTTTCGCGTACACTCTTTAGTACTTGTGTCGTTGAATTAATATCACAAGTGACGGTCGGAAAACGTGTACGGCATGAGAACAGTATCTGAAAATGAAGAAAGGAAGGTTCTGTTAGGAACAGCTGAAGCTTGAACCCAAGGGAGCAGGAAGAAAGGGCTCCGAGTTATGTTAGGATGATAATACAGTTTACAACGAGCAGGTAAGAAAGGATTCATTCATTTTTGATCAAAGGCGGACAGACAGGCACTCGTCTTCCAAGGCCATCAGCAAGAATAGTTACCGTCATCTCCGCAGAGATTGAATGTAAAAGATCTGAAGAGATAGACGTAGGACTCGACGGCGACCTAATTGAAAAAAGTACTCATCTGAACCTGCAAGGGAAACGACCGGGGGAAATTCAAAGCGAAACTTGACTTGTTAAGGGGATTCCGCGCTCTTCGCTTTTTAAAGGTATTGGTTTATCGGTATTGTGAAGATCCACTCGGAAAGGACGGATTGATGGAGCAGCAGGATGAAACTGCTTTTATACGGCTCTCCTGTTGAACTAGAGGAACGCCGACGTAATCAAACGGGACGAATCGACATCGATTCCGGATGAACGTTGTGACGTTTAATCTAACTTGAGTATAGTCGAGAATAGTTTATTCTGATTGATATCGTCTACGTAGATAATGCTTGTGATTTCGAACAAGTAATACGAGCCTCTTGAATTTTGAATCTTGAATAATTTGAATAATCCCCGAGCTGAGCAATGTTTGTTGAAACGCTAGGTTTTTGCCGTTTCCTCCGTCTCGCTCTACCGGCGGCAAAATTCTCAATCAGGTGTACCAACTATTGTAGGAAAAGTTTCCCACAAACAGGGAAATTGTGTGGGGAAACTTTCCCTACAAAAGTTGGTACACCCCTGTTGCAGTAGCCTCACTATTACACTACTTACAAAAAAAAAAAAAAAAAAAAAAAAAAAAAAAAAAAAAAAAAAAAAAAAAAAAAAAAAAATGGAAAGAGCGATTAAGGGATTACTTTTTCGCTTCTCATTCCTCATAATTCTTCGCACATGCCCGCATACCGATACGACCATGAGGACATAAATAACCCAGATATCGAAGCGTGTTCATTTTACATCTTTCGGCGACCGGGAAAATCGAGTGAACTGTTAATGTTTTCCCCCTTTCCCAACGACGAGGCCGGGCAACAGCTGTTCTTCTAAATGACAGATCGGTTCCAAGTTGGCGCACAACAGCGGAAGGACATTAACGAGGGTGCGATCAATGGAAAGAAAGCAGTTTGATCATGATGGATAAGTTGAGATTTTCTATTGAATATCGTCACTGAGTAGTGAACAGTGGCCAATGAATTTGATGGGGATAAGTTGAACGAAATTAAATCACGAAACATTTGATAATCTGGCAACTGATGAATGCTACTGTTGATTTAAGCTTGGTCATTTTACTTTAACTGGAGACAGCATATGGAATAAACTCTCTTGTCACCAAATACATTCCGCTTTTATCACGTTTGTTAAATTCATTTAAAAAATGGCATCCGGTTCGAAAAAAATATTCGATTATTTTTAAAACTCATAAAAGTATATTTATTAAAATAGTTGAATAAATCGAAATATTCGTAGAAAATGTATTTTCACCGTAGAACGAACTTTTTGACTTTATTTGGATCGATCGGCGCTAAAACATTTACTCTCAGAGAGAAGGAATCGTCAGTTTTTCCACCGATGCACTAAAAGCTTCTCCCAACGGTGAAATGTTTTCTGCATCATTCGAAACCGCGAATAAATCGTCGAACTTCGGAGCACCTGGATGGCGATTATTGAAAAGTTTCTCTCCAGGGAAACTTTTTGATAAAAAAACCAAGACAAACTTTATTTCTTCTTCCCAAACTGGAAAGGGGAAAATGTCAAACGCCCATTGAACTGTTGTAAGTGGAAAAGTATAGAATTCGGTCGGTGTTTTAATTAAATGACCGATAAGACCTGTCGCCAGTTTCGCCATTTAAATGGCGCAGTTTTGCAACTGAAGCACAGATCATTGATGGGTTTCCACTATCAGATCGCGTCGAGTTCAATCTTTGGGCGAGAACTAGCTGTCGACCCGATTCAAGTGAAAACCCTTTGACGCCATGCAATATCGGCTTTCCTCTTTGGCGAATTCTTTTTTAAAAGCGGCAACCTCTTTTTATACTTCATCAACTGCGTTGACTTCTGCGGGGCACTTGAATTCACTCAGCGATTCTATTTTTAAAATCCTCCGCGAAATTGAACCCGGTCAATTCATTCGGTTTGTACGTTTGAGCGAGCGGGCGATTGAAATTAGTTTTTTTTTTGTGTCGACGAAAATTGTTGATAAAAGTTTTTCATCGGCCCTATCTGTCGAACAGCACGGTATTCTTTTCGTCGAATCGCGCGAGGAATGGCAAACAATGATAGAGCAACCGTTGCCTGGGAGCTATTGCTCAACAAAACAATTCTGGAGCGTCTGTTGCCCTAGTGATCGCTCGAGCAACTATTGCTAAGCTACAAAATGTCGAGCATTTTGGTATTTTCAATTCCGACCCAATTTATTCCGATTTTATAATATTAAGTTTAATTTGCCGCGATAATAATAACAAAAGCTCTGCAACCGGCTTTCCAACGTATTCAGAGCGTCTTCGCTAATTGAATTGAGGTATCCTCATTAGAAACTGCCTCTATGGGAGCGCTCATTAAAACAAATTGAACGTCTAACTGAATAGAGAATGTATATTAATAGAGGCCGATGAAAGAAACTGCCAACGCTTTATCAGCGGTTCGCAGCCGTTTCCTATCAAAAACGCCTTACGGGGGAAAAATTTACAAGCAAAGGAAACCGAGGTTTTGATAGTAATCGACTCAAACTGATGGATCTCATAGAGCCGGCTTCAAGCGAGGGCCACTCTTCGTCGTGAGTTCTTCGCTATATTGCATCCTCTCATTCCGGATGATGAAAAAATCACCGGTAGGCTTTAACGTGGAAGAGACTCGGTATAATGAGATTTTCCCTAGTAATTTCCCAGATGCCTCCGCTCTATATAGCCGACCTAGTGCAAATTATTCCCGCATCGTATTCCTTGCATTTTCATAAAACTGCATTTTTCAGATGCAGATATTTTTTTTTGTCGGATGAATTTTTTGTTGGATTATTATTGCCGATAGCGAATATGTTTGGCGCATCTTTTGGAGGAAAACTGACGACGAGTCTATAGATCTCGATATATCTATCCAATATATTGATCCAATTTATCAACTAAAAAATAATAGGAGAATGAGTCGCCTGGTTTTTCTCCCCTCATGCATTGACATTATAAAATAATAAAATAAATTTCATAATAATAAAAATAAGTGAAATAAATATGAAATAAAATAAATTTCTCTCTAATTTTCAATAATAAAAATACATTTCTCCCTCTCATGCCTTGACATTAAAAAATAATAGTTAAAATAAGCCAGTTGACACTGTAATGAATTAGTTTGCTTCAATGATTTGAGGATTGTCCCTTGGAAGAACTCACTGAAAATCTGAGAATTCTGTTCGCGAATAATTTTCCCTAGCTCTCGTACCTCAGTAGACGCGTATGTTCTAACAGGAATCGTAAGGGTATTGCATTTCTTGAAGACAAAGCCCGTTCTACGTGCTTTGCGTGGGAATCGAGTCCGATTTGAACAACCCGTATCGACCTTCACGTTCTCGTAACAGTGTGTTCCATTTCCATAACAAATAAGCGAGTCGACGTGATTCACTCAGAATCGCTGCCGTTTTTAAGGTCAATCGGAGAAGAGCCGAATAGGAAAAAAGAATGGCGAGATTGATCTTTTAGGGGGAAAAGCGTTGCCTCGAGCGGAAAGGGAAACTCGTTTATTTGCGAACCCTAAATTCGTTAAATCTGATTTTTCACAAGTTACGAAAAGAACCGGAACGGATATAGAGCATAGCAATGAGTGTTTCGTCGGTCTCACTGCAGCACTGGCTGGCTGGTTTTTTTTTTTTTTTTTTTTTTTTTTTTTTTTTTTTTTTTTTTTTTTTTTTTTTTTTTTTTTTTTGTTGAGAAGAATTGAAAAATTAGGTTCTAATTCTTCCAGACGGTTGATAGGGGCGACGGTTGCCTAGGAGGCGGTTGCTTAGGAGAGGGTTGCCTAGGAGATGGTAGTTCAGAAGAAGGTTCCCTAGGAGACCGTAGCTCGGGAAGTTTGCCTAATAGACCGCTACCTAGATAACTTTTGCTCCTGAAATATAACAACCTAATATAAACGGCCTTAGAACCGTATAAAAAATAAAAAGCGGCCAAAATGCCAGTGAGTCAATGTCGCTGAAAGACAATTTTTTCAATTCAGATATAATTAAAAAATTGAAATCGTAAGTTTGAGAATTACTTTCGCTCATTGTTCAAAGTGATCATACCTAACAGCACTTGTCGCCATGAAAGCCGAATCCTAAGAAGGCCAATTATTTTTATATAATAAGAAATAAATTACATTGAACAAAATCGAGTAATTACTCATTACATCTACGCGGAATTGCTGAACTGAACGAAATTATTTCTCCTCTGCGCCAGTGTAGTTCATAAGAAGATTTCAAGTTCTCTCGAATCCCATAGCACTATGGGCCATTATGAGCGAGGGCGTATGAAGGAATTACTAGAGCGTGACTGAAGGTTCCTAACACCTCGTCTCAATTGGCTTTCCCTGTAAGACCCCGAGGGTAGATATTCGAGAGCTTCCCCAACTCTAACAAGATCTCAGGGTTGATTCTGATCCTTTGGTGTTTATCTATCTCAAGTGCGAGAGTTTGGCCGTTTATAGTCAAGTATTGACTGGGATGGTTCCGAAATACGTCGGAGCGACTCCTATTTCATAACGGCCGCTTTTCAGAGGAAACTAACTTGCTACGGAGAAAATTAATATACAGGAAAACAATAACGAAATTCCGGGTCATCAGGATGATTTCCGTCACCTCCAGAAAGGAAACGATTGGGAAACTTTATCCATCATTTTGCTCAGGCTCACTTTGACCCCTATTTCGATTTTCGGAGTGGAGTCAACTTTGAACTGACAATTTTCTTTCAGTCGTTCCACACCTTTCAGTTCGCTAAGTCAAGCGAAATCGGCTCGATGGATCACCAGCATCAACTCTAATTAGAGATGTCAAATGCTTCCAGTAATCAAGCTGACCTGGCAGTGCAGTTTAGCCCCCAGTTGGCCTCATCACTCGAAGACACTAGAATAGCCTCGTTAAATCGGTTGGATATCGATCTACTGTATTTTCGACGAATTTGTACCCAATGGATAGGTTAAATTATTCAGGGTAGCTGATTTACAAAAATGTTACTCGAGTTTGAAAGAAAACCTTTATGTCCCCTGTTACAGTAACCAAATATGCCTACCACGGCTATGTCAAAGTTTGTACATCGAACGCTAACCAGCGTTCTAGATTGTAACCTCTCCTTTTTGTCGTGTCTCAGTTCTCGTTGAGAAGTTGAAGAGTTATCTAAAATCGTGTGTCTATATAATTGTTGTTCCTGCCCAAGCAAAATATGTGTCAAGATTTTTCACGCTCGCCCGCCGACTCCGATTTCCACCCTACCAAAATCAAAAGTTTCATTTTACAAACCATTATCCTCGATGTCCCCCTATATTTCCTACTGAATTAATTGAACCCGATCAATCACGTAACGCTGACGTCACATGGTGGAAGCAAGTTGATAAACGCTCCAACGTTGGTTTGAGTGATTAACGACCGCAATCACAGTCTTGCGTTTTCATAAATCGACACGCGCTGTCAGGAGTTGCTCACAATAGGATAGATTCGGATCGAAATAATTGCAATTCTGCGCATTCAAGAGGTGAATTTGATGTATCCTATGAAAGTCAGCTGGACGCATCTCGCGACCATGGAAATGCTAACATAAGCACAATTAAGTACTTAAATTTTAACTGTTATAAAAAATTAACAAAATAGTATTATCAACTTTTACAGCATTTTCGTTTGAACCGGTAAAAAAAGCGGCTATGAGGAATAGTTAATGAAAGCAATTTCTCATTTCGCTGAAATTATCTGACACGTTGTCTGTAGATCGAGTGTTCACTCGAGTTCTCTCGAGCTTCTCCTTCAGTAAAAGATTTCGTAACTTCTCAAAAACTTGTCCAACAGGCCTTCAACTAAGCCTCACACTTGACAGTTTTGTAATCCAATTAAGGAAATTACTTCTTCCCAGAGTGAAATAATCCGGTTTTGCCGTCTAGTTAGCTCGAGAGACGTACTCGTCGATCGATATCCAGCCCTTGTTGAGAAACGCTACATTCACAGCCCAAATTTCAATCAACTCATTCTAACTCATGCTTTTCATTTTTTCGGGAAGAATGTATTATTTATTTTATTCTTTTGTGATTCTTTCATATGATTGATTGTAAGAGGAATGAACTGTAAGTTGAAATTCTCGGCTTCAGCCCAATTCTTGAATCACATTGCTAGCTCAATTTTAAGGGTATTTTTGGGGGTTTTGAGGGGGAGAAAATTCATAATTTCCAAGGTTTTTCCAAAGAAAGGTGTATTTGGTATCAATTTCTATAGATTTTTGGACGCTGAATCGAATCAGACCATTGCGTGGTCGGTAGCTAGATTACATCATTCAACCATTTTATTCAGCAAATCTTTCACCGCCCAGAAGCCATTTCCCCGTATATTGGGAACGTTGGTTTGATCTGAACAAAAGCGTATTATTTTCTCGCGATTGGCCTCCTATTCGGACGAGTAAGAGAAAATTATGACCTTTTTCCTTATTTTATTATGTAGGTATGCTAAACAGGATATTGTTTTAGTTTCAGGAGTAATTTGATTATTATATTAAAAATTCGTTTTGAAACTACGCGAAGCCTCTTACTTATTATGTTGTGTAATATTATTTTTATGTTATGTAATATTATTTTGTTTTTAACCCAGGGAAGATGGAAGAGCGGACTTTATGGTCCTAATCATCCCTGGCTAAATAAATGCTTCATTCATTCATCTCTCTCGACAGTATTTTTCACTCCCTTGCTTCATCTTTTATTGTCAACACTGCACTTCAAGAGCCTTATATTTAATTATTCCATTTTTACTCTACTAATTCTTCACCATCATTTCACTCCGTTCCTTTTCTACGACAAATCTTCTCCACTAATATTCCTCTTCCATTCCACTCCCGCTTATTTGCATGTATTTAATTTTATTGTATTTTACTTCCTCTCCTTCACTACGCTTACTCCATGAATCCCTTCCAATTTCACTCGATCTCAATGTTGCGACGTTGGCCACTGCTGACTTAGTTGTCTTTGACTCGGTTTGAAAGTTGAGAAGCGACGGATGCGATTGAGGTCAAGAATTTCCACGTTTCCCTCATGTTCTATTCCTCGCCCTGTGTAGCTATTCTGTGAACGGTACCCCAGTGAGCAGTTCGCCTAACTTCGGTCTGCCTGTTTCCTTCGTTCCTCCCTCTTCGTCGTAGACTAGTCGGAAATCACATCAATCCCAATCGAACGAACCTATTACGTTCGGAATTACTTCTTCCCCGTTGGCTAGTTCACCTATCCGAGCGAGAGGAGCTCTCAGCTCACCTATTACGAGAGAAATTACATCGCTACGGATATACGAAGTGAATCTGCAATATTAAATCTCCTTTAGCCAACCGGGCTCTATAAAGAGCCTCATCGATATTGGCAAAAGCCGTCATTTGTTCGTTCTGTCAAAAAAAAATTATGTTGTCCTCGTTTTCCATAAATTCTAAATTGTATAAATTCTATTATTTTTCAAGGTTGAAGCACTTGCGTACCTTTCTACGTACGATTATTGCTAAAGGCCTTTACAGACTGGACGATAACATTGTTGAAAACATTGTTATTAGCATTTTTCAATAACTTTCTTTTCACACCGAACGCAACATTGTTGGCAACAATGTTATCAACATCGGGCGAGGAATTGTTAATAACACTGTTACGGCACTTGAAAAATGTTGATAACAATTCCTCCCCCGAAATGTTACTGGAAACATTGTTGGCAACATTTTCTGTAACATTGTTATTTTTTCCGTCAACATTGTTATTAACATTGTTGGCGACACTGAGTTTTGTTATCGAGCAATGAGCGATAACAAACCGGCATTTGTGACTAACATTGTGGATAACTTTGTTAGAGAACTAGACCCAAATAAAACAGACGGAAGAATTGTTGGCAACAAAAAAGTTGACGACATTGTTGCCAACAATGTTGGTAACATATTTTACAGACCGGACGATAACATTGTTGAAAACATTGTTATTAGCATTTTTCGATAACTTTCTTTTCACACCGAACGCAACATTGTTGGCAACAATGTTATCAACATCGGGCAAGGAATAGTTAATAACACTGTTACGGCACTGGAAAAATGTTGATAACAATATTCCTCCCCTGAAATGTTACTGGGAACATTGTTGGCAACATTTTCTGTAACATTGTTATTTTTTCCGTCAACATTGCTAGCAACATTGTTAGTAACATTGTTGGCGACACTGAGTTTTGTTATCGAGCGATGAGCGATAACAAACCTGCATTTGTGACTAACATTGTAGATAACATTGTTAGAGAACTAGACCCAAATAAAACAGACGGAAGAATTGTTGGAAAAAAAAGTTGACGACATTGTTGCCAACAATGTTGGTAACATATTTTCTAGATCATCTCATTTTGTTACAAACATTATTGTTATCAACATGTTATGTTAATAATAATATTGTTTTCACTAACATTGGTCTGTAAGCACCTTAAGCTTCGCAGTTCATCATATTTGAATGCTCACCGTAAAGTAAATTTATTTCTCTAATTTTTATCAATTTCATATTATTATTGAGCACTTATACTGTTATAAGTGCTCAGTAATAATATGAAAATGCCCATCGTCGCTATAATTATGTACTTGAAACGAAGAGCCGCTCCTAGAGCTCTTAGCGCTTCGAAATGTCGGGCCATCGTCGAAAAAATCGCAGGATTGACGTTTTTGGTGATAAAGTGAACGAAAAAGTTACGATTATTAGTCACGCGAGTCGAAAGTGAAACTGGGACGACCCAAGATATTTTTCGTATCCAAGAACTAGCAAGAGATAAGAGGTCTAAGCTTTTCGAGCCTGACAACGGAGTATTCCTGTCACGTAGACGGGGAGTGACTGACCTGCGCCATGGGAAGTAGGCAGGCTGAAGGTAGGCATATCAGACTTGCTTGTCAAGCAAGGCAACCTCCTAAGAAGGCGTCATCTCGAAGGAAAGTTGTTCGTTTCCCTCGTGACACCACGATATGACACAACTGGAACTTTTTTCCATTTTCCTAGCCGCTCTATTCCTTCGGTTTTCCCCGCGGGAGATAGGCCTACGCGTAAGCCCGATTACGAAAGTCTTGAGGGATTTCATCTGTTACGTTGCCATTTTGTCTGGAATACACATGGCAGACGGTTCATATTGCGAACTGAGCCGAATTTATGACTCGGCGATTCAGCGAGTTATTCTACTACGTTTAGATTACAAGATGATGAAATCATATACAATTCGGACATTGATTGCGAGCTATTTAATGACGTAACAGAGGCTAAAAGCCCGTGAAAAGTCCCCGAAGTCGAAAGAAAGTCGAGCTTTATGCGATTAGTAGGATAGTCAGGAAAGTTAAATTTTTTGTGATAGTCAGGCATTCTGGGGAAAATGAGGACTTTCTGGGGGGAAATCGCCTTTTTCTGGGGGAAAATCGTATTTTTATTATTATAATTTTTCTTTTATGAGCAACAAATTTTTCAAGAGGAAACCGCAAGGCCAAATTTTTCATTTTTCAAGAGAAACCCGTATTTTCTGAGAGAAAATCGGACTTTCTGTAGAAAGTCGGATTTTTTGGGGGAAAAGTTGGACTTTTTTTTTAGAGAAACTCGGACTTTCTGGGGAAAAGTCAAACTGTCTGAACGAAAATCAAACTTTCTGAGTGATAGTCAAACTTTCTTAACGAAAATCAAACTTTCTGAGGGAAAGTCAGACTTTCTGAGAAAAAATTTGGTCGTTTTATGGGAAAAATTGGACTTTCTGGGCAGAAATAAGAGTTTTTGAGGGAAAAGTCTGATTTTTTGCAAGTTTTTCTTGGAAGAGTCTACTTTTCTGTGGAAAATCGGATTTTCTGAGGAACACTCTGATTTCTTGGGGTCGGAGTTCCTGTCAAAAATCAGGTTTTTTTGGAAAAAAAAGTTGAATTTTTTTCTTTTTTTTTGAGAATCTCGGGCTTTTTGGTAGTAAAGACGGGTTTTCTTGAGGGAAAGTCGGATTTTTTTAGGAAAAATTGGATATTCTGAGGGAAATCGGACTTTCTGTAGGTGAATCGGTGAAGTTCTTAGGAGAATTTGGACTTTTGGGGGAAAAAGTCGGATTTTGTTGGGAAAAAGTCGATCTTTCAGGGGGAAAGTCCTGTTTTCTTTTAAAGAGTGTCAACGTTCTGAGGGAAAGTCGTACTTTCTGAGCAAAAATCGAACTTTCTGAAGGAAAGTTGGACTTCCTGAGAAAAAGTTTTTTTTTTTCTAGGGAAAACGTGGAATTTTTTATGGAAAGTCTGACTTTTGAGAAAAACTAGGACTTTCTGAAGGAAAGTCGTAATTTTTGGGGGATATCAGAGTTTCTAAAGGTATTTAAGTCGGATTTTTTTTTTTTTTTTTTTTTTGGGAAATTCTGATTTTTTGGGGATTTGGGCTTTTGAGGAAAATGCGTACTTTCTTGGGTAGTCTATGTCCAGTTAAGTCGTATTTTTGGTACTGAATTTATTACTGCTTTTTACCTAGTCTGCGTGGCCATTATATGAGAATGGATGGAAAGACTTGGTATATAGATCTGGAGAGAAATGGATTCCAATATTTACCTCCCTCGCGCCAAAAGCTAAGTCAACTGGTGCTCCCATGATTCCTCGCTTAATTCCCCAGGTACTGGTACCCTCTCGATCCCATTCTTTATTTCAAATTAGCTTTTACCTATCCTTTTGCTTGGCGAAGTTTTATCCAGCCGTAGCAACTTCGTCGGAACTTGAGTCATTTCATTCAATAACAGAACTCTCTCGATTGTGAATAGGGAGATTCGAATTGAAAAACGCGAAAGGTCCCAGTTGGCTTTTAAGCGCCGTTTTTAGAATTGAAGAAGAGAATTCGACTGGGTTTTAACTGGTAGATTTTGAAGTTGGTTGAAACTCTAGGTGAAAATATTCCTAAGAGCAAAGTCAATTAAAGAGATGTTTAGAATTAGTGAAAACACATTTGCAACGCGGTTCATTTCAAAACTTTCCCACCTGGAAAATCGAGCTAGAAAATGAGATTTTTTTTATTCCATATCCGTGACTGGCGCATTCTTCACTGCACGACACTCGCTATCTCGCCGTAAAAATAACTTCTCCCAATTAAAGTAGATTGATGCGCATTTATTAAAAGCCATATCGCTACTTCATTTGCTCCGAGTAAAAGCCAATTAGGAACTTCTTTGAAAACCGGGAGGACTTATTCCTTGTAACTTCGTCCATCTGGTGAGAGTTTTTCCATTTAGCTGGCAACGATGTTAATCTCATACTCGACACAATCCCGTTTCATTTTAGTCGCTAACGAACTTTATTCTCCGTCGTCTGTCTTAAGCGTTAGTTGGGAAAATCGGCAACTCGAGCGATTCCCATCTTCTGATTCTAAAGCTCCTTCAGCCGACATTTGCGAAAAACGCTTGATATTTGACTTACTAGTTTGTCGGTATATTTATTTATCTATATGACCCATAAAAAAAATATATACTGGGTGTCCACGAGTTAATGGTTCAACCTCCGTATCTTCGTTATTTTCCAAGATAAAAATTTGATTTTTTTTTTTAAATCAACTTCTTTTTTGGAGAGGATTTCGAATATCATCACGTTGCGCATTGCGCAATTGCGCAACGATGAGCAACCGACACCAACTTCGTTATTTCCAATGAGAACCCCCATTCTCTATTGCAGATTCGGATTCTACGCAAAATTTCATGAATTTTAGACTCCTCAATCGATTTTTTCGCTCGCGCGCAACCCGCCTAGTGAGCGCGCAAAGTTGCGCAACCACAGGTTTGCGCCAAAATTGAGATGATGGCACATGATTTTGCACTGTTTTTCAACGCTGAATCTCGTGGTTGGGTTCAATTTTCAATTTAAGTCGATTTTACTGGAATTACTGCCAAAAACACCTGAAGTCATTTTACGAGAAATTCACTTTTTTACACAACTCTGCTTATTTAATGATTATTTATTGATTTAACCGTATTTATTTTTTATTTCCTGTTATTTTATCTCATTTCCAGCTTCTGAATTTATCTCCATCAAGTACCATTTGTGAGAAAAGCTGATTTTTCTCGTTAAACTACCAATATGGCTTTGTATGGCTGTATCTCAATTAAGGGGTAGCACCAAGTTCATGAATCAGCGACGACTGACATTCCTCGCAGGTATGAGCGTGCTCTTACATGATATCCCAGGTTTTCATCAGCGTCGAAAAACAGTGCAAAATCGCGCTCACTAGGCGGGTTGCGCGCGAGCAAAAAAATCGATTGAGGAATCTAAAATTCATGAAATTTTGCGTAGAATCCGAATCTGCAATAAAAAATGGGGGTTCCTATTTGAAATAACGAAGTTGGTGTCGGTTGCGCATGGTTGCGCAATTGCGCAATGCGCAACGTGATGATATTCGAAATCCTCTCCAAAAAACAAGTTGATTTAAAGAAAAATCAAATTTTTATCTTGCAAAATAACGAAGATACGGAGGTTGAACCATTAACTCGTGGACACCCTGTATATATCGGTTACTTACATGGTCAGCGCTCGGCGTCGGATCTGAAACAGAAAGAACTGCTTGTAAAAACGGGCCGAAACAGTCGGCAACGATCGTTCGTAAATAACGGAAAATTGCTCAAGGTACGGAGAAATTCAATTTTTGCCATCGAATGATAGCAATATCCTGGCTCGAATCGGAGGGTCATTTCGACAATTGATTGTCCGAATCTAGGCAAGCTTAAGTACCGTCATCGGAAGGCATTAAGATAATAGCTTTGTCATTCGGTTGGAATCGAAGCGAGTTTTCTTTGGAAGCAATAAAAACGCGAACCGTCGAAGGGTCAGGTCTTTGGTCATTAGTTGAACGTCCGGTCAATAAAAAGAAAAGATCTTAAGAATATAAGACTCCGCTTTTTACGATTCGGAATTGAAGAAGGCCATCAGAGGCAGTTTGGCTCTAGGAAAAAGCTTCTCATTGATCGTTATCCGCAGGTCTTTAACTTTTAATTCCGATCCCTTTCACGGAGGCCGGAAGCATTGAAACGAGTTGGATTAAAGGTTGAACTAAAATAAAAAAATAAAATAAAAAATACGTAGGTAACGATTTTTTTTTTCTTTCTTTCGTTCGCCGCGTTTGTCAATCCAAACCTGTCATAAGTGCAGTTTTTCATATGAGGAAATATCACGAGGTGTGGAAAGTTTATATTTGGATTCTTCTTTCTGCTCTTCGGAAAGTAAATATATGACAAATGACAGGACTTTACGATTCCTCTAGACCTCATCACCATTAAATTTATTCTTGTCTTCTAATTTTCTAATTTTCTTATTTTTTAGAAAGGTAAGAAAAACGAAAAGACGTTTTTTTTACCAAAAACTCGAATATATCTCGAAAACAAAAAACAATCCGTGGAAGTTTTTATTCTTAATCGGTTTTGAATTAAATTTCCTCAATTTTCTTACACATAACCTATTTTTTCAAAATTAGCGAACGTGGCGAAAAACAATTCCAAAGTTAAAAATACAAAAGTATTAAAAAACGAAAAAGTGAAAAAAAAACAACTAATTGTTAGAATTTGATTATTTTCATTTTAAATTCGAATTCTACGTCTAATTTCTTGTAAGAATGAGTAATAAAATAATACTGAACAAACCTGTAAGTATTTGCAACGAATTTTCAAAGTTGAAGAACATAACGGTGTAGTATTAAAACCGGGAAAAACTGAAAGTTCTCGTCAAATTTCCGTTGTTTTGACGTCAAATTCGGATTCAGCGTTAAATTTCCTTTAAAAATAGCTTTCAAAATCTGTTAAAAACAAAAGTTTAATATTTTACCCTCACCGATGCCAGCGACGGCCGGTTAGAGACTCAATCTGCAGAAAATAATTTCTGTGGCGCTGTTTACATTGTTTTCACCAATATTTTTGCTATTTTCATATGTAAGGCGTTCAAATGAAGACTCCTGCATAATAAAACAATTGATTCGCATTAGTTTTGACCCCGAAAAGCACGGTTAAAGGTCAATTTTCGAGCTATCAAAAACCGATTTTTTTGGACCACTTGCAGATTTTTCCGAGAAATAAAAAAAATCACAAAAATACATCTTGGTGAGACACAACTTTCCTGAAAATTTCAGATTTTTATCTGTATTGAAAGGCGAGTAAAAAATCGTTAAGTGATCGGTTCGAAAAAATCGCAGGGGTACCCCTTGGATTTTTCGTGAAAACTTTTTTGTTTTAGATTTTGCTCAAATTCAGCATAATGATATTTTATGATGTGTATATCAATAATATATGCTTCGTTTTTTGTTTCTTTTGCACTAAATTGATGAAAATAATGTTTAAAGTTGAAAAACGTTATGTTTCCGCGTATAGTCTACTAATATTGTTGAATATCGCAGAAACGGTTGAAAAATAGATAGGTACATTACATTAGGAAAATGTGGACAGTTAAATTACCTAACTTTTGGTATATTCAAACATCTGAATCGACCACTTTTTGTTGATGCTATCACCGGTGCAAGTTACAAATCTTGGAAAACTTGAAAGCTGGTACGTCTACTTCGGCTAAAACTCTGCACAACTTGAAACTCCAATACTTAATGTAAAAAAAAAAAAAAAAAAAAAAAAAAAAAAAAAAAAACAACAACAACAACAACAACAGGCCCCTGGTGACGCTATATTCTCGAACGCCAACAATTTATTTGACACCTGGCAAAGGAAGAGCAGCCCACCAAAAGGCCGTCTGCGATTTAGCGCTCCACAAATAGGAAGAGGAGACATTCGTACTACATCACCTTCGAAAAATCATTGCATGCCTTAATCCATGCAAATTATTTAGCTCTTCCATTCATGACTAATTGCCGCTCGTTCGTCACTGATTAAAACTGAAAATGCTCTGTAAAAGTGGAACGATTTTCTTTCATTTTTTTTTTTTTTTCTCTGCTTGCCCTGAATATTTAGTCAAGAGCCTGAGACACCCTCTGCGACAGAGTTGGTATTTATTCATGTCAGCCTCATCCCCGCCCGCACGTTATTCCCGTTCCCCCGGCCTTCATTACATTTTCATCGCTATTCCAAAACGCACTTTGCTCTGTCGACCGCCTTTCTTCACAGGATGGAATGAGGGAGCCTTCAGTTTTGTTAGACGTTGACTCTGAGAAGACACTCGATGGTGAAACCGCAAGTCGTCTCTTTGAAGGGCGAAAAGGTCTTTGTGGAATCGATGCGGTTTCTCGCGATTATGAGCATAAATCACGTGAAACTTTGAAGCTCCTCGGTAAATGAAAATTCGGAGAACTTTTTGTCTGGCGACTCAGAAGGCATTACATCGCTGCTGTCAAATCCACGCGTGAACAATAGATTTTTCCCTCTCTTGCTACTAATAAACTGCTACTAATAAAAACACTACTGGTTGACCAAACTAATAACCCATGATGATGTTTGATTTACTAATAAAAATATTCTATTCTATTCTGTTCTGTTCTGTTCTGTTGTTGTTCTGTTCTCTTCTGTTCTGTTCTGTTCTGTTCTGTTCTCTTCTGTTCTGTTCTGTTCTGTTCTGTTCTGTTGTTGTTCTGTTGTTGTTCTGTTCTGTTCTGTTCTGTTCTGTTCTGTTGTTGTTCTGTTCTGTTCTCTTCTCTTCTCTTCTCTTCTCTTCTCTTCTCTTCTCTTCTCTTCTCTTCTCTTCTGTTCTGTTCTGTTCTGTTCTGTTCTGTTCTGTTCTGTTCTGTTCTGTTCTGTTCTGTTCTCTTCTGTTCTCTTCTGTTCTGTTCTGGTCTGCTCTGTTCTGTTCTCTTCTGAATGATAAGATTCGCTTGGATTCAAGAAGTTGAAATAATACTAGCATTAAACATTTCATCATGATTGGTAGAAAACCTTTCTTGACTGGTAGCTAGAGCTGTTGAATAATATTTGAGCGCTCTCCAGCTCGCTTGGTCAATCTCTATCGACTAAGCGAAGCGTAGAGAATAATTTCCCCTTCGCGGGGCGAAAAGCCAGCGTACGATTTCGAATTGAATTTCCATCATGTGTGCGTCGGTTTGTAAAAGCAAATCGTCGGATCTAGACATTTCGAAATTAAATCGGCGTTTCGAATACGCTTATTTCCATCGCTCGCTCCGTTTAATTATTCGCGGATTTTCTTTTGTAATTTTTCATCGAGTCAAAAAAAGCGAGTTAAGGTCATTTCTTTTTTTTTACCTTTCTCAGGATTTTTGTCCATTATTAGCCCACTTTTAACTTCCATGTTTACGTAGTAAATAGAAGTATTGTTATCGGCTGAAAAGTCGAGTTCAGACCGAAGGTCCTAGTGGAAAAAAATTCCATAGCATTATATACACAGAATCAATTTCAGAATTTCTGTGTCTCTCTGTCCGTCTGTCCTGTTCATTTGTTTGTGGTAAAAAAATACATAAGTCACCATATCTCCCTGAAAAATGAACTTATTGAGTTCCGTCGCTATGAAAACGATCCAATTTTATTAAACTTTACTCGTATTGTTTGGCTCAGATACTGAACTTTTGCGTTATAAATTTTGGAAATATTCTAAAATTCAATTCACGAGATTAAATACAAAATACGCAAACCGGCGAGTGCATTTTCTACAATAAATCTACTTCGTACGTTTTTCTATTTTTGTGTCTTTTCCAATAACACTTTTAGCGTACAAATGTGTTGCGACCTTTGTATGAGTTTCTTGATTTTATAATTGGATAAGCCTTCATCGACTCACACATGGAAGTACTGTAAGTACTGTGTGACCCATGCACACCAACGGTTTCTATCTTAATTGTATAATATAGTTTTGTAATTGGGTGCTTGTGTATTTTATTTTAACGAGTTGTTTCGATATCATGTTTCGAATAGCGAGGTAACGCAAATACGCACGCTGAGGAGGTTTTCCATCTCTATTTCTTCAGCTTCCTTTTCGAAAAGACGCACTCAGTTCGAATGAGGTCACGAGAGCATTTTTCCGCGAAAGCTTTCAGTAAAATTGTTCTCCGCTCGACCTTAGAATATTATATGGATTGTGGATACATTTACCGTCGCTGCTTGCGATAATTCAATATTTACCTATTTACAACGTCATTCTCGAATTTATCACCGGTCTCATCTTGTGAGGGAATATTCGAATATCCCTCGACCGAACATGCGTTGAAAAAGTGTTTGGCCGCATTTGCAATAAGGGTATAATATGCAGCACGTCTTACAAGGGTTGGCGCGAAGAGGATTCGTCCACTCGACTGAACCGATGCGATACGAAGGGTTCCTTTGGGTCTCGACTGACATTAGCATCGACATGAATAATACTAACACATCTGGGAATATTCATGACGTGTTTGCAAAGCTAAAAATCGAACCTAGTCTATAAGTTTTTGGCTCATGAAGCCGACGAAGCGATCGGGTCGGGAATTCGAGGGTGATTTACGCTTTTTGTCGGCAAAAAGTGTTTTTAAAACCGTTTGCGATCCTCGCGCTTCCAAGAGGCCCAGAATCAAGCGCGTTAGCATTGAATAGCTCAAGTTGAAAATAATTGGCGCGTAGAAAAACATCTCATTACAACTTCGATTGTAGTTGGAGCGATGTATCGTGAACAAAAATAAATATGTACATAAGCGAAAGAGGAAATGATTTTAAAAGACTGAACGAGTGCAGGCTTAAAGAGCAATTAGGGAACGTAAATGAGTACGACTTGAATTATTATTTGCTCGCGAAGAATATACTTGAGCGAAATTAGAAATGTTCTAACCAACTTTAATACACAAGGGAACTATCCCACGAACTTCAGCGACTAATTAAAAACTCTTCAAAACTACCGGGAACGAGGGCGTTTGCGAAATTATAATCATCCGTTTCAACCTGACCTTGTTATTATTGAATACGTCCACGTTATTTGATCGAAACAGCAGGCGAAGGCGTCAAAGGGTCGGAGGTCAAACGATGCTGGATGGTCGCCATGGAAACGGCTGCTGCTTTGAGCGCTTGATCAAACAAAATGAACTCGCTGGAACAATTTCTCGGATCGGACGCATTTTCGTCTTTAATTCAACTTGGCAAAGCGTTCGACGAGTGCGATTTTCTTATCCCTAAGGAGGAAAACCGCTTCAAAATCGATAAACGAGGGAAGTTTCCCCGCGAAATTGCGCTTTATTTGAAGGCGAAGGATTTTTTGGTTTATCATTCAGTAATAAACCATAGCTCAAAAAAAAAAAAAAAAGATTGTACAGCTATTTATTATTCATTTGCTTCAATAGTGATTTTAATTTGTGATAGTAATTATTCCGAACATTTGCGAACGTTCCCACCGAAAAACAGATTGGTAACTATATGGTAAACTCAGTAGCAACAATCGTAATTTTAATTATTTTTATTTTTCTTAATTTCCAAATTAAAAGTAAAATTTTTTGCCTTGGAGTGGAAGAGTGTTTGACGAACATTCCTACGAGTATAGTACGATTTTTATAGCTCAAAGAACTCTCGAGTCATACCCATATACAAAATTTCTGAAAATCTCCCAAATTCAAGACAAAACCCCGAGAACCAACTTGAGAACCAAAAATCTATCCATTCAGCGTCCAAAAATCTATAGAGATTGACACCAAATGCACTTTTTTTCTGAAAATGTTGGGAAATAGGAATTGTCTACCCCTCAAAACTCCCCAAAAATACCCTTAAAATTGAGGTAGCGATTCGGTTAAAGAATTGGGCCATTGTCGGGCCAAGATAAACTTTTGGTGAAAATTTCAAGACTATAGCTTTTATATTTTTGTCAGAAAAGTGTTGACGTTGGACGGCGAATGGACAGAATTTTTTTTAAAATGGATATTCGGATTCCACATGCCTTGAAATGTAAAACATAAAATATTCAGGGGTTAGAAATTTTTTCTTGGGCGATTACAATTGTTTATTATTGAATAATAACCCAAAAGCTTCTAACCATCTCAAAGTTGATGTTTTACGTTTCAGAATCTAAATATCTTTTACGAAAAATTCGGTCCGTCAACACTTTTCAGACGAAACTAAGATAGCTACATTTTTATTCACTTAAAAATCATTCATGGTTTGACAATTGCTCAATTTTTTATTCCAATCGTTACCTTAACTTTAAATGTATTTTTTAGGAGATTTGAGAGGGGAATTCGTATTTTCCAATGTTTTTGAAAGATAGGTGTGTTTTGTATAAATTTATATGTACTTTTTTGAGGCTGAATCGAACGAGAACATTACGGAGTTAATAGCTTCAATAGCATAAACGTTATCGCAGCTCTTGTGCAGAATTTTTGAGATTTTCAGAAATGTGCCATGATGGTATAGCTCGAGATTTGTTGGAGCTATAAAAATCTCTCTACATTTGAGATTTAAATCCCTCTATATTAGAGATTTTTATATAAAATATTTAAGCGAATAATTTAAATTTTGATTGGGTAACTAAGAGAAATGAAAACTATCAAAATTAAGATAGTTGTTGAGGATTTTTCCCTTATATTCCCCAACGAATGTTTCGGTGGAAACGTTAGCTAATGCTATTACATGCGGGCGAACTTATCAATTGAAGCAAAGCAATAATAAACCACTGTACAATCATTTGAAGCGTTTTTTTACTGGAAATCCCCATATCGCACGAAACTCTCTTGGTTTCGCTCCACGGACTGAGGCGATTTTCTTCCAGCGTTGGCCATATTTTATGGAACGTTGATTGTCCAAGCAACAATCAGCGGAGCAAAGCACGCGTGAGACCTTCAAAGCTACTACAGACGCTTGCATAATTAATGCGCGCTTCCGTCGTGGATTCGAACAGGCGTCGCTATGGCGATCCGACCGTACACAATCCTCTTGCCTTTTCTACATTTTGCAGGCTTTTCGCGTGATAAATATAGGCGCACTGATAATTTTCCCGAGGGAAGATGAGCCATTCTACCGATTAGGTTCGTTTAAAGCGTCAAGCCGGTATCCGGAATTTATTTGTAAGGTACGAATGGGAAACGAATATAAAAAATCTTCGAGTAATCGATTCAGAGAGCGTTATTCGTAAAATAATGCCATAGATGTTTTTCGCCTTCAACTAAGTTGCTTATTAGAATTCTCGTTTTACTTGGTCGAATTTTTCGATTTTTCTCAAACGATTCCCCGTTTTTCGCAAGGTTTCCTTCTCTCTTACGATCCATTGTGCGCCGCCATTTTAGCCATTATATATTTTAATTACCACCTTAATTAATAGCGACACCTTGGACGGCGGTTGGACCTCTAACAGTAAAAACCGGGCGACGAGAGGTTGGGAGGCTGTAAATGAACTTTTCTCATGGGCGAGCCACTTCACCGCGGCCAACTTAATTGGATTAGAAGCGACTGAACTCAAACTGGAATTAATTTCTTGACATCAAACCGCTATCTTTTTCGCGCCTCTTCAGCGTAATTTGTTTCGAATTGTCTTTTACTCCAACCTAAGATTGATATTTGTTGGTTTATTATTCAATAACAAACCATTTTAATAGCCCATGAAAAAATTCTAACCCCCCTCAAAATTTGATATTTCACGTTTCAAGGCATTTAGAATCCGAATATCCAATAAAAAAAATTCTGTCGGACGTCAACGCTTTCCGGCCAAACTATAATAGCTAAATTCTTGAAATTTTAATCAAAAATAAATTTTGGCTCTACGACGGCCCAATTCTTTAACCGAATCGCTACGTCAATTTTAAGGGCATTTTTGGGGGGTTTATTTTCCAACATTTTCAGGGGAAAAAAGTGCATTTGGTGTCAATTTTTATAGAGTTTTGGACGCTGAATCGAATGAGACCATCGCGGGATCGATAGCTCTATTGGCTCTCGAGTTATCACAGCTATTTTGTGTCGAATTTGGTGGATTTTCAGAAATTGGACATGAGGGTATAACTCGAGAGTTCTTAGAGCTATAAAAATCTATCTATAATCATCGGAATGGTCGTCCAACACTCTCCAGCTGTAACGTTAGGCAAAAAAATCGAGCTTTTAATTAGGAAATTAAGAAAAATAAAAATGAATTAAATTACAATAGTTGCTACTTAATTTTCCCCGATATTTACCAATCTGTTTTTCGATGGGAACGTTCACAAATGTTTGGAATAATTACTACCACAAATGGATAGTCTTAAATAAATATTGAAGCGAAGGAATAATAAACCAATGTACTATCATTTGCAGCGTTTTTATCATTAGAAATATATCAATGCTTATGAGTTTTGGGTGTGTGAATTCGTGTCAGAGTATAGAGGTGAATTTCGGCTACAGAGTCAGTATCGGGTTCATCTGCTCAAAGGGGAGAAAAACCAGGCGTCTCATATATATTTTTTTAATATATATATTGTTTGTCGCATTTTCCACGTGATTGCTGGAAAGAGGGGGAGATGAACATGGCGAGTCTATCTCTATTCTTTTCTTTTTTAGCCGAGATATTTCGCCCATTCGAGAACCTTCAGGGCTACATAATGGTCTATCAGGTACCAACAAATGATCGTAGGTACCTGATGAAGCTATACGTAGCCCTGAAGATGTCCGAATAGGCAAAAGATATCGGCCATTTTATTTGTTCAAGTTTGAGATTGGAGCGACAGTGTGAACTTCTCTCTCTTGCATAGTTGATTGTTCCAGTGATTTCGCCATCGTGGCCTCTTAAGGAAAACTATCTGTCTTCGAGGATAGTAAGATAAAATTAGTTCCAATTAGTAGCCACAGAAAACGGTTCGTCTATTAGTAGGGCCTCATTTACTAAAATAATATATTAAGAAAGGGTCAAGATAAGGAACGTAACTAGCTGCGTGTCTGAAAGCGATAATTTTGTAGTAAGAAGTTAAGAAAAGTAATTTTAAAGCTATGTTAAAGAATTTTCGAATTTTTACTGACTGACCGAGCGCCTTCGCCACTTCGGGCATCCTTAGGATGACGCAGAACCTGAGTTACCACAGCGGTTTTTGTAAGAATAAAAACCGCTTCATTTGTTGCTGAAATCGTTCGGAATAATTGGCAGTATTACGCCTTGAACAGGTTTAATCGCATTAAGTTCCTCTTAGAACCATCTGGAAATCCTCTAGACCGAAGTTTGGGGTATATTTGGCGTTAAAAGGGCTGGTAAAGGCCGAGGATACAATTGGTGTGCATAAAGTATTCGTAGAATGGAACAGCGGGAAACTAGGGCTTTCGCTGTGTTTCTACTTACGAAGTACCTGCACTCGCGTTGATGTTTTCACAACGAAGAAGCCGTCGGCTATTTCCCGGCACCATAAATACCGCCCGGGACGGAAATTTACTGGAAAAGGCTTTCCGATCTTGGCAGCAGGTGAAAAGAAGCGTTGGAAAACTTCGCAGTCGGAAGATAAGATAGAGTAAGGTCGTACAGAATGCTGAACATTTTTTATAAACGATTCACGAATTCAATTCAGACCACCGTCGTTTGCGAAGATAGAATCCCTCAGAATTGAAGTTCAAGTACTATAAAACATGGAAGATATAAGAGATATTATGAATTTTTCGGAATATTTTAAGGAATGCTAAAAAACTATTGTTAAATAGATTCCCGCTTCTTAAAATTCAATTTGAATTTCAAATTAAATTCGCTGGGAGTAAAAAAGAATTGCGAGGAATTACTGTGATGTAGGAGAATTTTCAACTAAGGCTCGTTCGAGGCTTGATTTTGATATGCAGACTTATTAAGCACCTCGGTAGCTCAAGCGGACTAATCCTCGTCGGATTTTCTCGTGACGTATTTACCAACTTCTGCAACCGAACCGCCTCCTCGCAATCCATTGAATTTTCCGTCAGAGCCGTCGCCGTATTTCTGTATTACAAAGCTTCGTCAAAACATTACTCCAGTTTGAATGTCAGAAGTAGAACACCTAGTGTGCCAGAGATTAAGCAAATATGGGAAAACAACCGGAGGAGCCCATAAGCCGGTATATAGAAAAACCTTAGTAAGTTTTTTATTTATTTAACCGAGTGCAAAACAAACAATTTCTAAATAAACTTTTTATTAAATTTTATAAATAAATTAATAAAGTAATTTTTAAGTATAAATGCGTATATGAAATTTGTATAAAATAATTTTTTTAAAGAGTGCAAAACCAACGATATTTGAATAAAAGTTTACCGATTCCGAAATTTCCCGAAATACGTACATTCTGGCTATTTGAACGGAAATGCTGCTAAAACCTATCATTAAGATACTCATTCTGTTCAACAGAATTCCTTAATTGATGCCCTTCGTAGAGCTAAATATTTTTGGCTACGATTACCTCTAGAAAAATTTACCCAATTACTCCAAAAAAAAATCGCATTTTTATATAATGCTCGAATAACATTGAAAACTCACCTTCTCATGATCGAATGTGAAGATAAGAATTTAATCAATAGATTACACGACAGAGCCTGTTTGCGGGGTAAACGGTAATTAAGTGGATAGAAAAATTGATACCTTACCTTTTTATACCAGTAAATGCGATGCGCGGGGCGATTATTGAAACGGGGTCTCACGCAATTACATTGACCCGATGCCCTAGTCGATCGAAAATTGATGAACCGACCGTGGGAGACATCGAATGATGGCCGTGTCTGCAGAGCAGCTGCTCCAATTGTCTTTTGAAATAGCAAACTTTCCAAAGGGGAAAGCGAAAAAACTGTTTCGAACATATTTAATAAGAAAAAACTTGGAAAAGGTGAATCTTTTTTTTTTTTGCATTTGACGCGAACGTACAGAGACGCCCAAAAAAATTTACGATGCCATATGTGTGGCTTAAAGGATAAAATTGAATAAAATTCATAGAATAAATAAATAAATAAATTCAAATGGCCTCAGAGCGTACAAACGTACAATTTAAAAAAAAATTTTTGAAATCAAAAAAATAATATAATTTAAGAAAAAAATAAACTACTGGTCTGCATAGATCAGACAATACTCCATTTTTGAGTCGTCAGGCAATTATGAAACCGAGAAACTCAAATTGGTAAACTACAAATATAGTTACCATAAAACGCACGAAATAATTTTATAACGCTGAAGTACGGTGTGTGAGCCGACTGATACAAGACAAGTTGTGTGTAATAGGTTCTGTGTTATAGGATTATTCTTGTTTGTCGCATTGCCCTAATTATTTTTGAGGTGAGGAGATTTTATAGCTAATGAAAACCTTTCAAATATTTTATAATGTTTTTGGACATGACGCTAAAAGTTTTAAGTGAGTTAAATTAAAATGTATTTCTATCGCCTGTACGAGGATGTACAATAATTATGAATTTTCAACTATCTACAGGCACGACGACGTGATAAGACTTTTTCAACGCCAGATTCGGTCAATAATGATAAATTAACCCTTTATTAATGATTTGAAATTTGATTGAAAGTACGGTGTAAAAGCCAATAGAGAAAAAATCAAGAGGCATCAACTCGCCACAATTTTTCAAACCTCGACCGTTCAAAAATATCGACTCTTACGGCCTGTAAAAATCAAAATAGAAAAAACTTGGAACGAGTACGAGTTTTATACCTCGGAAGTACGGTGTGTTATCCAATTGGCTAATTTTGCACATTAATTTGGAGAAAATTTCATGATTATTCAATTGAATTTCATTTATTTTTCACAGAGATACGGCAATTTTTGTCATTTTTTTATCACAGTCAGACAAACTGTCCCATAGACACACGGACAGAGATTTAGGAAAGTTACAAAAAGCGTTTCCGAGTATAGTGCTACGAGAATTTTATTTTCTATAACGTCTGATTTCAACCGACTTTCATGCGCAAAATGAGCTAATATTTTCACACTCAGTACTTCTACGGTTCATTAAGAAAAACTTTCACTACAAAGATTTCATACGGATGTACGCTAGTTTTTATTCATTTTTCCCCGTTGACGGCGTAAACTTCTTCATTTTTTTTACATCCCGCGGCAGAAGATAGGGCAGTTAAAAAGTAATGAGCTCTTCTGCCCGGTTTTTTCGTTCCCCTAGTTTATGCGGACACATTCAAGGAACGAGCTAATCTCTCGACCTTCTGTTACAACGTGGACTAAGCTAAAGGAAGTTTAATTAAGCTATACAGATAAAAAAAATCCTTAGCGTTCGCGGGAGTTGACGAAATTTTCCTCGCTGCCGTTCCGCCATCTTTCTTCAGCACAAACGGTCACCCAATTTATAAACTGCTCCGACCTCGTCGGCTTTCGTGTCCATCAGGAATTTCCCGAGGGATATTTCGCCGGGCTCTCCCTTTCATAGATTAATACTCCCTAATGGAGCTGGACGAAATGTGAAAAGCGGTTTTTTGCATTAATTCTCCACCGTCGGCCGATAAATCGATGAAACGGTTTGAAAAAAGTTTTTTTTTTCTTGCTAATTTTCTACATCATGCGAACTTATGAGAGAAACGTTGTACGTTATTCCTTCGTTTGACTAGATCGCGTCATTTTTAAACCTACAGACCCCGAATAGAGAAAAACTCGATAGAAATTCCGAAAATTCTATAGAAAAAAAAAAGAAATTCCGAGTAACTTCGACTCGAGAGAATCCATTTTGTCAAATACCTCGGTCTAATAGCTCCGAAGATCACGGCAAAGTGCTAAAGCTGAGTTTATCTTTGTCGCGAAAAAGATTTCGCAACGGGATTATACAAGAAGCCATTCAGCTCCCCTCAGTGGATTTCCGGTTATCCGTCCGGAAAATCGAATCTTCGTTTTTTTTGCTGTGATAAAATTCGATTCGAGCTCGAAGATGCGACTTCGCGTTAAAAAGAGAACACCCCCGCGAGAGAAGATATCTCTTCCGTAGAAAATACCCAGATGACCTACCGATGTTACTCGAAAGGAGGAATCTGAATCAGGTTCGCGGTAACTTCGTGTTATCAGATGGAACGCTCAGGTCGTATCTATGCACGTTTGCATTTATGTATCCAGGTTATGCCAATTGTCCGTTGCACCGGTCTACCTGCGGTGAACGTATTCAATTCATACGA
Source organism: Tupiocoris notatus (assembly GCA_037159825.1). Classification (NCBI taxonomy): domain Eukaryota; kingdom Metazoa; phylum Arthropoda; class Insecta; order Hemiptera; family Miridae; genus Tupiocoris; species Tupiocoris notatus. The sequence continues at coordinate 803,209 of JASJUZ010000035.1, read as the reverse complement.
TCCGAATTCACTTGGCTTGCAATGGAAGTTGAAATCGCGCTATAAATAAACGCGAGTCCGAAATTGACAATGGGAGGAAGAAAATTAAACCAGTTTGAAAAATATTTCAAGTATTGAAAGCCACTGATGTACAGGGATACAAAATCGTTCCCTACATTCAAAAATCGTCAATTTTTTAAACGCTGCAGATGATATTAGACTGGTTTATTATTCCTAATTCCCTATTTATGAATTAAGAAGACTATTCGCCTATCTATCTGTACCTCTATACCCATCTCGTACATTTTTAAACGTTTCCACCTAACAACAGATTGGTAAAAATAAGATAAAACTTCGTAGAACTATGGTAAGTAATTTGATATTTTTATATTGTATTGATTTTTTAAAATTATTTTTATTTACCTATTTATTTTATTTTTTAAATTATTTTTTAATTATTTTTTTATTATTTTTTATTTTTTATTTTTTTTTTTTTACTGGTACGTAAAAGGAGTGAAGGCGAATGTCTTGCACCTTATGATTTCATAGTTGTTCGTCGACACTGCGACCTCGATCTATTTTATTGTATCGCCTAGAAAAGCTTTGACATAGTAGTCGAAAAAGACGCCATAACTTTTCACCCACGGAAGCCGGCTTCAAACGAGTATAGAACGGTTTTTCTAGCTCCGAAAACTCTCGAGTTATACAATAATGCCAAATATCTTAAAATCTCAACAATTTCACGTGATGACCATTAATGCTATCGACACCGTTTTATTATCATTCGATTCAGCGTCCAAAAATCGATAGAAATTGATACGAAATACATAAGTCTGGAAAAGGTTGTAAAATACGAAATTTCCACCCTCAAAACCCCCGAAAATTCCCTTGAAATTGAGGTAGCAATTCGGTTAAAACGTTAAGCCAATTTTACATCGGAATTCATTTTTGGTGAAAATTTCAATAATTTAGCCGTTATAGTATTCTTAGAAAAGTGTTGACGGCGGACGGACAGATTTTTTTTATTCGGAATCGGCATGTTTTGAAACGTGGGTTTTTGCCTTTGGGGAGGGGGAGGTAAGAAAAAATTCCGTTATCGACTCAAACAGTTTATTATCGAATAATAAACCGGCAGCAATTTTTCCTCCCGAAATTGACGATTTTTGAAAAGGGTATAGGGCACTTTGAATTTCGAATTTTCGTCCATTTCAAGGGCAGTTGTTGGCCCAATAATTCTCTCAATATCAGACCATGATTATTCTAGACCCTGGAAAACCCTCGTCCGCATCATTTTACCTACAGCGCTCGACTTGATCCGACCACAATGGCCACGTAATTCATCTGTTGACCTTAAGTGAATTAGATGTCCGAGGTCCACACTAAGCAGCCAATGTAAATGCAACGAGACCCGGGCGAATTCGGATCACGAACGCTGGTTTATCTGTAATTCAGAATTACGGTCCTCAGCGTCCGTCGGTATTAACGAACGAGAAAAGAGCCATTATGAGATTTGATGAAATTATTTACCATCTTCTGCCGCAAATTTCAAAAAGGGGAACAAAAAAATCGGAAAAAAAACTAAGAGTTCTCAAAGCCTGTTTTTCATTAGGCTCGGAAAAGTAGATCTTCCTTTAATCAGACTAGGGCTTTTGGGTAAGAGCTTTGAATAAGATTTGAAAACATACCGTGAAGCTTTGAAAAGATAACGCGGAGCATCGGATTTTCTTTTTACGTTTCGCTCGAAAGAGCGATGAAAATTTAATTCTTTACGAGGAAATTCTTGTCGCAATTCAGGGCGAATCTGAGCCGTTGCTATAGAAATAAAATAAAAGCGACGTTTTCTTCGTTTCGACCGAAATTGTAAACAGATTTCGCCCTAAAAAACGTCAAAGGCTCTCGCGAATCTTAAGGAGATTTTAATTTTAACGAATTACCTGTAGGAATTTTTTCCCTAGATTTTTCAAAGCGTCAACTATCGTTCTTTTCGCCGTCTCGTATAGAGAAATCAAAGGGATTGTTCGCCGAAGCGTAATCCACTTTCTATTATTAGTAGCCAACAGATTTATTCACAGATCCGCTTGAATGAGCGGTCGTGACGGAAATAAACCGCTGGCCAGAAGAGAACACGGGCCATTGAGTATTCTGCAGTTGAATTGGAATTTAAATAATATTGTTGATTCGGGCCACTCGAGCTTTTCAATTCGGATATAGAGATAACGATGGAAATATTAAACAAACCGGCGTAAAATTGGAAAGAGAAATTGTTTATTCGGAACGTACGCGCTGTTTTGCCGATCGGCAGAGTATTTTTCGTTTCTCACGAGGAAACCTTACTTATATTCATTTTAAATCAATGTAACCGCTCTGGCCGGCTGATCTGCTCGCGAACGGTTCTGACCAATTTTTAACCGAGGCCCAGTTCTTCAAGGCTCAATATTCCCTCCGCAAATTCACATTTCGCACATCAATAATGTTTCCTATTCCAATGGATGAAGATTCTACCCGAATAGAGTATCGTAATGCAGAGTTTCACTTTATAGTTTCTATATGGCCTTTTGTGCCTCGACGCTAGCGTAAAAGTGCTACCTGGGACGAAACTGGGGCTAACCTTTTCCGAAACCACGTCAATTACCGCAGGATTATTTTATACTCATTAATGATATTGACTCAACAATGACTGCAGTAATATTTACACTCTTCAGATCGCATTTTATCATTTTTGGTTTATTATTCAATAATAAACCATTGTAATCGCCCAAAAAAAAAAAAATTGCTAACCCCCCTCAAAATGTGATGTTTTACGTTTCAAGGCATGTAGAATCCGAATATCCAATAAAAAAAATTCTGTCCGTCCGCCGTACGCCGTACGCCTTAGCAGTTTTCCGGCCAAACCATAATAGCTAAATTCTTGAAATTTTCACCAAAAATCAATCTCGGTCCTACGACGGCCCAATTCTTGAACCAACTTGCTAGCTCAATTTTAACGGTATTTTTGGAGGGTTTTGAGGGGGAGAAAATTCATATTTTCCAAGGTTTTTCAGAAAAATGTGAATTTGGTATCGAATTATATAGATTTTTGGACGCTGAATCGAATGAGACCATCGCCGGGTCGATAGCTTAATTGGTTCTCGAGTTATCGCAGCTTTTGTGCCGAATTTGGGAGATTTTCTGAAATTTGACATTAGGGTTTAACTCGAGAGTTATTCAAGCTATAAAAATCGTTCTATACTCATTGGAATGGTCGTCAAACACTCTCTCCAGCTGTATCGTTAGGCAAAAAGTTTAGCTTTTAATTAGGAAATTAAGAAAAATAAAAATGATTAAAATTACAATAGTTGCTACGAAGTTTTCCCCTATAGTTACCATCAGTTTTTCGGTAGGAACGTTCACAAAATGTTCGGAATATTCAAAATGACAAATAATGGATAGTTTCTTAAATCAATATTGAAGCGAAATAATAATAAACCACTGTACAATCATTTGCAGCGTTTTGGTTTATTATTCAATAATAAACCATTGTAATCGCCCAAAAAAAAAAATTGCTAACCCCCTCAAAATTTGGTGTTTTACTTTTCAAGGCATGTAGAATCCGAATATCCAGTAAAAAAAGTTCTGTCCATCCCCCGTGCGCCGTCAACACTCTGAAAAACTATAATAGCTACATTCTTGAAATTTTCACCAAAAATTAATCTTGGTCTGACAACGCCTCAATTCTTCAGCCAAATCGCTAACTCAATTTTATGGGTATTTTGGAAATTTGAGGAGGAGAAATTTCTTATTTTCCAACCTTTATCAGAAAAATCCCCCGCCAGACCTTTATTCGGTATCAATTTCTATAGATTTTTGGGCTATAGTTATTAGTTCTCGAGTTATCGCAGCTTTTGTGTTGAACTTATGAGATTTTGAGGAATTTGTCATGAGGGTATCTGGAGAGTTCTTGGAGCTATAAAAATCGTTCTACGCTCGATAGAATAGTTATCAAACAATCTCTTCAGTTGTACCGTTAAACAAAAAATTTAGCTTTTAATTTGAAAATTAAGAAAAATAAAAATGACTAAAATTACAACAGTTTCTACAGATTTTACCCTATAGTTACCAATCTGTTTTTTGGTGGGAACGTTCACATGTTCGGAATAATTACTTTCACAAATTTATAGTCTTCTTAAATCATTATTGAAACGAAGGAATAATAAACCGCCGTGCAATCATTTGCAGCGTTTTTCCTCGCTGTGGAGCATCTCTGTCGATCAAATAGAACACGAACCGCACCTCGCCCATACATCTGTTGCAAAATTGATCCACGCTCATTCCAAGGCCCGCATTTCTTCACCGCTGCACTTTCTCGTATCCGAATTCACTTTGATCTTCTCCAACAACGGATCTAGGATGATTCGCTGTCAAGTTGAGCCACCGACCTCCCCATCCCACCTATGGTCGCTGTCTAAATTTGATCCAAGGCGTGCAATGACGTCACCATTCATCGGCCCGCACCAGCTGGCATCCGCTTTGATAAAGCTTGTCTGCCTCGCTGTTCTCGCAAACCATCCTCTACCTCTTTGGAACCGCCACCTTATCGCCTCAACAGAGCTCAATATTGACCCAATAAACCCAGCAGTGTCTGTTTGTTAAACCTATCGAGCTCGTTACTGCTTAAAGGCAAATTACTTCATTAACCGTATGTAAATTTACCATCGCGAATGATCCCTAGCATCGACGTTGAATAGAATGGCCTCGAGGCCTCGAACAATTAGGGCTCTGCGCTTTCGACGTCCTATTCTAGGTATTAAATATGAAATGAAACGTTTACCGGATTTCAAACTGTTCTTTCTCGATGGGTAGACGAATTATCTAAATTTTGGTACGAGGTCCTCTTTATTAAGGATTGAAATCGAGAGGAGCTTGTGGTGGCTTGAGCGCGAGAGTAACTTTATTATATTTATATTTCAACCAGTTAATTTTCCATTTTTGGCAAATTTTCGCAGAAAATGAAGACAAAAATTCGAGCGTCAATTAGCCATATCATGAATCAGAGATCGAATTCTAGAACAAAACGATTTTTTATGAACATATTTATGTCACTTTGCACGGCAACTGCCTTAGTTTTTAATTCATTGGTTGTTGTCGCTGATACTTAATTGTGAGGTTGAGGTGGAGACAAAAAACGCGACCAGTTCTCCTTATCATCTATATTAATTCGAGCGCTTTCGCCCTCACGGGCCTCTTCAGGAAACATCTTAGAAAATAGTGTGTCAAGTTTTTTTTTTTTTAAAAAGGGGTCGCCCGTGAAGAGGGTTCGTCTTGAGATGAGGAGTTATCACAGTTGCACACCTAATCTAGTTTTAAAAAGGCTTGAAAGTATAATTATAAACGAAGACTAGAAGATGCAAGTGAAGATTAATATAGATGATAAGGAGAACTGGTCGCGTTTTTTGTCTACACCTCAACCTCACAATTAGTTTTTAATTAGGTTCTGATTTTCAGCAGGAAAAATCCCTCTTGGCAACAGTAATTACTCGACCATTGGCCAGCCAGATCAGATCAGAGGGGGGTATTCAAATTCGGCCTAGAGCTTGCCGAAAATCGAAAAACCAACAGCGCCCGATGTAAAGAAAGACTAAAGAATGGAAATGCATTTATTTTTACACGCTGAATCGAATGAGTATTATCTTCAATGCTCTGCATGTTTTTGCTGTTTTTATGAAGGTTTGGAAAATGCATACGTATGTAATAATGATATTACTCTAACATGAGCCCAAAAAATATTTCTAAATTCGTCATAATATTCTTCAAACATCACTTTTATTATAATTTTTGAAAATCTACTCGTAAAGCCATGCTGCATGACGGGAACATATTTTCTCTCGTTCTTCTGTCCTCAAATGGTCTTGGGATCCTTCTTTCTAGAGAAACTGTGTTTTCCTCAATATTTCTCTATCTCAACGTATAATTTGTAGAAAATTTTCATAAAATAACTGTAGAGAAACAGAGTTTTCCTCGACATTTCTCTATATCGACGTATAATTTATAGGAAATTTTCATAAAATAACGAAGCATGCTAAACTATTTGCACACCCCACTCGGCTAAAATTCGACTCGATCTCGAACTTTTTCTCTACAGCTAATACCGAATCCCTACTAGCGGAAGCCATTTCTATTAGATCGAGGTATGGAATGCACTCCAGACAGAACAATGCTCGTCTGACCTAATCCTTCGCCCGGCACCATAAATTACAACTGATAAGGCTGACGCTTCAAAGCTTGAAATTACGCAATGCAGTCGAATCAGAAAGAGCTCATTTTGTGGGAAAGTCGCGTTTGACGTATTATGCCCGGATTATCGACCGACGTTGCGTAATTCGTCAGGCAGAAGGTTCGCATCGATTTCGTTTCAATAGATTTACTCACACTCGAAAACTGGTTCCAAGGTTGGCCATTTATTCGGGTCGATTTTCCCGGCACAAATTTCCGTATTGTTTATATGGGAATCAACAAATAATACGAAACGCGATTAAAATGGTTAGTCGGTTGCAAGATTCGAGCTATTGAACTTATGAAATTAAAAGGAAAAATTTTAACTTCTATATTTAAATTTTTGCACACCTTGCTTGCACTTGTAGTAATAAATTTATTTTTTAAATCATTTTTTATCAGTAAACTTTGGTATTTACCGTTTGAACAGCCAAATTTAAAATCAGAACCAACTGAAATCGGGATCAATTGAATTCGAAATAAATTGAAATCAAAGTCAATTGAACTCAAAATCACTTAATTTCAAAATCAATTAAATCTTTGGTATTTACCGTTTAGTTAGCGAAATGTTGCAATCGCTAGAGACGGTTTATTTTAGACGGAATAATTTATTATTTCGTCATTGAAATATATATTCAAGGGTAAAGAGAATTTTACCGCCGGAAAAGGGTGAGCCGTGTCAGTGGAAATTATACGTTCTGATTAATGTTCCCTCGCGTACTGGTTTAATTAAATTTCCGTGATGTGCAGCCATACACGAGTAGTGTTGCGGCCGTTCCGTTTTAGCCTCTAATTCAAGTCGAAAAGGTGAATATTAATTCACTCCGGAGGGTGCGTTTTTGAAATTCGAACATCCGCGTAAAATGTTGCCAACGTTTGGACGAAACGCTATCCTGAACGAAGCGATTTAATGAAGTAAATTTCATTTTGATCCTTTTACTTTTTCAAAGGTGAGGTATTATTTTTATATTTGTGAAGGCAAATGCTAAATTGTCACTTTGGATTAATTTATGTTTAATTACAGTCGAATTAAATTATGTAAAAAAATTGTTAAATTATGTTTAATTATGTTGTGTTTGTGTTTATGTTATTTATGATTGTGTTTGTGTTATTATTATGTTATTATTATTATGTTTAATTTCCGCTTCATTACTCTTTTATTTATGTATTTTGTGATCTGATGTATAGTAGCTTTGATATTTATTTCAATTGTTAAATTAATAGAAATAAAAATAATAAAAAATTAACGCGAATAAAAAATAAACGCCTCTTCATTAGGAGGGCAATCTACAAACAATGGTATTAACTCTTATTGATAGAGAAAATAATGCGATGAGGCAATTGCATTTCATCTGTTGATTAATTTCAAACTACACACTCATCGTTGATTGCTCGTGCTACATTGAATACAGATGATATTAGTTAGCTTTCGAAATATTTGCCACTCGAGTTTCATTCGTACCGGTCGTAGCAATTTGCCCGATATGATCGATTGCGTCTTCGCAATTTATGCAGAACAGCAAAAGGGAACGTTCCGTTTTTAAGAGAGCTATCAGCTCGGCAAATACAAATTGAAAGGGGAAATTCCGTTCGCCTTGATTAGGTCACGTTCCATTATGCAATCTGTAACTGATGAATCTTATTTTCCGGCGAAATGTTTATATTTGTTCGTGAATTAAGCGAACCGGCCGATAAGTTGAACCGAATTCGTTCGTTTTTGTGTCGCAACGTTCGTTTTGTATATTTTTTGCATTTACCAGTGTTTTTCCATGGTGGCCTGGGGGATTTTTTTTTTTTTTTTTTTTTTTTTTTGTATAATCATACGCACCTAATGAACCGCGAATTACGTGTCCATTAGAGATGTATGATTTTGTTAAAATAGTCACCTTGGAAAAAATTCCGATAAAACCAAAAACACCCTGGTGCGACAAAATAGCAATCACGATAAAGCTTTAGTTTGCCCCTTTCAGCGGGTATCTGTCTTTTCCAGGTTCATCGGAGATAATGTGATCACCAAAGAACAAAAGAGAAGATGAAGGCCATTAAAAAATTTTCCTATCGTTGCCACACGTAGCTATATCTTTTTGGAGACGTCGCTATTTATTTTCCTATTACATCAGACACTATTTCACGTAAAAAAAAGAAAGACTATCCATTTCTGATAGTTACTATTATTCCGAGCATTTGTGAACGTTTGTAAACAAATGCAACGACAACCAAACTAAGATTTTGCCTGCGGCGAGGGACGCAGGGACGACGAGGCCTCAGACGCCTCCGAACTGATTCGACATTATAAAAGGGCGGTGGACCTCATGGTTCCACGTCGCCCTGAAGATGCCCGAATGGGCGAAAGTGCTCGGCCAGCCATTAAAGATCTGGAGAATAAGTCGCCTGGTTTTTTTCTCCCTCACAACCCCTCAACTACAACAACGAAGAGATTTGAGGCCGGGCAAGAATCTTACATATTTTTCCCACTACATTACGAAATTCATAGTGTGAAAAATACTCGAATTTATCGTTTCCCCGACCAAACAACTCGCGAAAGTCACAGTTAAATTTGGCTTAATTCCATTAAAATATTTTTTACACTTCAATTATAAATTTTGGATAAGGAATAATTACAAGGGATCGTGCAGTTTACTTTCATCTTACCAGTTAAATCACTACCAAAATTATCCTTCGCATATTTTATTCCGTGTTCGGGTAAGTGCTCAACATCGATCTTACCTCTAAAATTATCTCGGTATCTTTGTTCAGGGTCAACTGACGGCAAAGTGTCACTCACTTACACTATGATAAATCTCGTTACTGTCTATAGAATATAATTCGTCTGTTTTGGTCCGCGCCGTTTCCGTGACTCTTGGCCAAAGACTGAGGCATGAGAGCGGCGTGTGTCGAGACGCCCCCGCGGCCGATGCGCGCCACCCCTCAACAGAAACGCCGTTTACCGGCGCGGCTCGGTTCGTTAATATTCGGCTCCGGTCGGCTTAGTTCGACTCGAAGTATCTTCGCTACCACGCGTTTTTTACAGCCCCAAAGCGAGCTCGTTCGAGATGCGTCCTTTGAGAGCTTTAAATTTTCATTTATTCAATAAAAATTTAATTTATTCAATTTTTCCTTCAAATTAAGTGAGTGAATAATTATTGTAATTGATTACTATTAAATAAATAATTAAAAATTGAATATTTAAACAAATATTTTGAATATTAATTAGATAAATAATTATATAATTTGAAAAAATTAATATTAAAAATATTTGAAAGAATATTTAAAAAATATAGTAAAAATTAATTTAATTAAATTTAATTCACTCTTTTGTGCTCAATTAAGTAAATAATTATTGTAATCAATTATTATTAAATAAATATTGTATTGAAAAATTCATTTAAATTTAATTTAACTCATTCCCTTGGGCACGTATCCATCATCAACGAATCCTAAAGCCACGTGCATCCTGTCCAAACGCCAAGTTAAACGTTTAAACGTTTGTGTGACGTATATCTATTTACTTAAATTTTCGTACAATTATTTTTTCAAAATAATTAATTTTTCCTCTCTCCGTGTAGCATAATAAGTTATATCAAAAAATAAAAATGAAAAATGAATTAAACGGAATTTAAAAATTTAGTAAGAGCTATATTATCAGGCAAAGCAACCGCGCAAGATTATTAACGCGCTAAATCTGCAGGCGCTTGATGTAGGTAACTTGCGATAACAGTTGCTCATGTTAAGCTGTGCGTCTCACGCGACCTGGCGTGCGATTTTGAACTTAACCGGTGGATACGAAAGATCACCCTCGTTACAACCGATGCCCTGTCTGGAGAATTGTCTAGAGATTGTCGATTGTCGGGAATCGAGTTTATTTTTCATAGCCGATGGAGAACCAGATTCGAGAACGATCCGAGCCTCTCATTGTTCGCAGAAATTAATCGTCAGTATCGTGTTATCGAGTGAAACGAGAAAGTTCAAAAGACGAAATAATTGCACCGATGTTTTGCGGAAGATGCGCAGAAACCAATTTCTATTATAATAAACCATTGTTAAGGCAAAAAAAAAAAAAAAAATTTGTAACCCCCCTCAAAATGTGATGTTTTACATTTAGAATTACATTATTAAGAATCCTTCTTCCTAGAGTTCTTCTAGTAACTAGTTAGAATAACTGGTTAGATTGGTGACTGGATGACTAATTAGTAAAGGTTAGTGACTGATTAGTGACAGGTTAGTAACTGGTTAGTGACTGCGGTTAGTAACTGATTAGTGATTTGTTAGTGACTGATTAGTGATTTGTTAGGGATGGTTTGGTGACGAGATAGTGCCCGGTTAGTGGTTAGTTGGTAAGTGGTTAGTGTCTAGGCTAGTATCTAGTTAATGAGATGTTAGTGACGAGATAGTGACTGGTTTCTCGCTGATTGTTCATGGGCAAGTGACTATGGTTATTGACGAGTTAGCGATTCCGTTGGTTTGTTTTCGATTTGTTGGTTAGGTTAATTCGAAAAGACAATGAATTTGAAGGAAAATTCTTGAAAAAGGAAGAAACTTTTACATGTAGGATCCAAATATTCAATTGAATAAATTCTGGCTATCACAAATGGATAGTTTTTTTTAAACACATTATTGAAGCAAATAATGAACAATAATGATAATAATAATTGATAATAATAATTAACCACTGTACATTCTTTTACAGCGTTTTTATTACACATATTATCTTCCTCCATAGGGATTTTCCTATAACGTATAATCTGCTGAACTTCAATATTCGTACGTTGGTCTCGCTATAAAGTGAATTGCATATTTCATTCTTCCATTTCGCTCATCTATGGAATAACGCCGACTTGAAAACTCAAAAAGTCGACACGAAGGAACTCAAGTTCCCCCAAAGACTTAGCGACGCTTTCGCTTCGAAGGTAGAAACTGTGAATAATGGACTGCGAGGGCTGGCGGAGAAAAAGTTTCGACGTTTTTGAAAAGGTTCGACCCCGAACACGGGCAAGTTAGTTGAGAAGAGGGATGTTCTGTAAATTATTCTCGGCCGTCTCGTAGCAAACGTTAGTTCGATCTTGTTGATACTGTGAGGAGAAACTCGGTCGAAGAAGACCTAAAGGTGTAGCGCTGGAGACTGAACGAACTTTGTGCGACAAACCAACTCTGAAGAGCTAACGCTTTCTTAAATAACACGTATCAATCCAGAATCGAACCGATAAAATCTATCGGACATTTAATGGCCAGCTTCAACCGCAAACGATTTTTTGTTTTTATTCAATAAAAATCCTCGAAAAAAATTTTCTAACCCCTCAAAATTTGATGTTTTACGTTTCAAGGCATGAAGAATCTGAATATCCAATAAAAAAAATTCTGTCCGTCCGCCATCAATACTTTTCTGACGAAACTATGAAAGCTAAAATCTTGAAATTTTCACCAAAAATCATTCTTGGGTGTACGATAGCTCAATTCTTTAGCCGAATCGCTAGCTCAATTTTATGGGTATTTTTGGGTAATTTTGAGGGGGAGTAATTTCGTATTTTCCAACGTTTTCCAGAAAATGGTGTATTTTGTAACAATTTCTATAGATTTTTGGACGCTGAATAGAATGAGACCATCGCTGGGTCGATAGCTTTATTGGTATCGCAGCTTTTGTGTCGAATTTTGGAGATTTTCAGAATTTTGGCATGATGGTATAACTCGAGAGTTCTTGGAGCTATAAAAATGGTTCTATATGCTTGAAGTGGTCATTGAACACACTCCAGCTGTACAGTTAGGCGAAAAATTGAGCTTTTAAATTGAAAGTTGAAAAAAATATTTTTCCATCAATTTCTATTAATTTTCTCTTCTATTAATTAGTTTTCCCCTATAAATACCAATCTGTTTCCGGTGGGAACGTTCACAAATAATATTCGGAATAGTTAGTTAATAATGTACAATCATGCCAGCGTTTTTTAAAGCTAAACGTCCCCATTTTTAGGGAGGATGTTTCTCAATACATGGTTGCACGTACGGGAGCGAAATTATAACCGAATAATTCAAATTTGGAGGATTTTCGAATCATAACGTTAGGAGACCCACGAAAATCGTATTTTCCCTCGAATTCCCGAATTTTCCTCGTCAGTTTGAGTCTCCCCTGAAAACCTAGATTTCTCTAGGAAGTCCCAATCAGACTTTTCCGGAAAATCAGACTATCCCTGAAAGTTAGGCTCCTTAAGGAAATTTCGACTTTCCTTGGAAAGTCCGATTTTGGATAAAGAAATTCTGGAAAATCCTTTTTCCCCAGAAAATCCAATTTTTCCCAAAGAGCTCCATTTTTCCTTGAAAATATGACTTTTCCAGTGAGCACAAATTCCTCCAGGAACCTTAATCTTCCCCTGAACGCCCGACTTTCTCCACGTAGTCCTAAAGTTAAGTACCCTTTGTTCTTAGGAGATATTGACATCGTCGGAAATACATTTAATATCGGATTTTCTCCATTTTTCCTCAACCCCTCGACCTTTCAAAAGATTTTCTCGACATCCGAGAAAGCGAGCGTTTTAATCGGCCGCCTCCGCTTGACGTCTGAATAAAACGAACGTTAAGCCGGAAAGACAACGGCATTGTAGACTGATCAGGTACGGCCGTCGAAATGACCGAAATCGATGGAAACGAATTGGGTCAGGTTGAGAGTTTATCAATGTTTTATCGGCGAGTATTGCTGCCGCAATCGATCCGTTCCTATGTAGTAAGGTCGCTCAAACACGACAGGTAAAGGTAGGCCACCTACCTCGGCATGTTCGAGGCGACTTGACTGTAGCCAATGCCAACCTCAACTCCTGCACCTTCCTATCGATCTTCCTCGTCGTTTACCCAACGATTCAATCCGTGTTTGTTCTGTAGTTACAAATAACCGACGCGACCTTTCATGTTCAATTGTGTCACATGTTTCATTTTCCGTCGAACCGCATCTCGATCGCGGCCGTTATCGTATCGGCTTTCGTATTCAGCGAAATCTGACAGCGACGCCGATTGTGGAAGCATCAATCGGAATTGGTAGCTCGTCAAATCGAATCTCGGCTAAATATAAAAGAGACTATAAGGAAATGAAAAACGCTGCAAATGATTGTACAGCGGTTTATTATTCCTTCGCTTCAATAATGATTTAAGAAGACGATCCATTTGTCATTGTAATTATTCCGAACATTTGTGATCTTTCCCACCGAAAAACAGATGGTAACTATAGGGGAAAACTCCGTAGCAACTATTGTAATTTTAATCATTTTTATTTTTCTTAATTTTCTAATTAAAAGCTAAACTTATTGCCTAACGATACAGCTGGAGAGAGTGTTTGACGACCATTCCAATGAGTATAGAACGATTTTTATAGCTCCAAGAACTCTCGAGTTATACCCTCATGTCAAATTTCTGAAAATCTCCCAAATTCGGCACAAAAGCTGCGATAACTCGAGAACCAATAAAGCTATCGACCCGGCGATGGTCTCATTCGATTCAGCGTCCAAAAATCTATATAATTTGATACCACGTACACATTTTTCTGAAAAACCTTGGAAAATATGAATTTTCTCCCCCTCAAAACCCCCCAAAAATACCCTTAAAATTGAGCTAGCAAGTTGGTTCAAGAATTGGGCCGTCGTAGGACCGAGATTGATTTTTGGTGAAAATTTCAAATTTTTAGCTCTTACAGTTTGGCCGGAAAACTGCTAACGGCGGCAGAACAGAATTTTTTTTATTGGATATTCGGATTCTACATGCCTTGAAACGTAAAACATCAAATTTGGGGGGGGTTAGAAATTGTTTTTTTCTTGGGCGATTACAATGGTTTATTATTGAATAATAAACCAAAACGCTGCAAAGATTTGTTAACGTTTCCACCAAAAACCGATTGCCATCTACAAAGGTAAACTCCGTAGCAATTATGGTAATTTTAAATATTTTTATTTTTCTTAATTTTCAAATCGAATTCTTAGATATTCAATTTTTTAATCAAATCGCTAACTCAATTTTAACGGTAATTTTGGGGAGATTTGAAGGGAGAGAAAATTCATATCTTACGTTTTTTGGAAAAAGATTACTTTGTATCAATTTCTATACATTTTTGAACCTTGAATCGAATGAGACCATAACCCAATCGATAGCTTCATTGGTTCTCGAGTTATCGCTGATTTTGTGTCGAATTTGGGAGATTTTCAAAAATTTGACATGAGGATACCGAATTTTTTCACTCCGAAACGCTACTTAGATATAAGTTGCTTCGATTTGGAATGACTTTACAACATGTAAATATTTGAGTTTCGGACTAGCACATAATCATCAATATTTCGGCCTTTTTCAAGAAAATTGTTCGTGTTTTTTTCTTCTTTAACTTCTATCACACTTCACGATTCATACCAATCGCGCTCTTCATCGCAAATTTTCTCTTCAACACTCGAACCAGGATTTGAAGCCAGTTACTATTGCAAATACGAAAAGTTGTCAAGTATAATCAGGTAAACGATAAAAAAAAAAAATAATAATAATAATAAAATATTTTTGATATTTGAAATTGCTCCGATTTAGCGGAAAATATTTTTCGTCGAGACATTCACAAAAATAGAATACAAAAAAACTCAGCAAAATAATATCGTCCGAATTTTTGTAAATCAATTGAAATTTCGTTTTAATTTTTTTCATTACTTACCCTAATTTTTATTTTTTTATTTTATTTTTTTTTATTTTATTTATTTATTTATTTATTTATTTTTTTTTTTTTTTGAGGAGCGTTCTTAAGCACATTGTAACCAAATTCTCCTCGCGTAAAGGCAATGCCGTAAAAACTCGGCTTCACTGCTCAAAATGAGAGATTTTCCACGCTTTTAAAGGTCGTTTATCTTGAAACTAGGGGCTGAGGAGCGCCTCTGGCGGCTTCGCCCCACTCCCCCTGGGGGTCATCCCCTCCCGCCGTGCCTTGCATATCGGTGGGGGTAGTGTCCTTTTCACTAGTATATAATATTAGTTTTTTTTTTTTTCTGTATGGAGAGTGGGAATCTATAGTTATTATAGAGTTCCTATAATTTGGTATGTAGGTGGTGGTGTTTGAATTTTGTATCATAAAGTATTGGGTTTTTCAACTGGAGCAAAGTAGGAGCAAAATTAGACGTAACAACTGTAAGTTTTCCAAGATTTGTAACTTGCACAGTGGATAACTCAAACAAAAAGTCGTCAATTCAGATGTTTGAATATACCAAAAGATAGGTAATTTAACTGTCCACATTTTCCCAATGTAATGTACCTATCAATTTTTCAACCGTTTTTGCGTTATTCAACAATATTAGTAGACTATACACGAAAAAATGACATTTTTCAACTTTAAACGCTCTTTTCATCTATTTAGTGCGAAAGAAACGACGAATGAAGCATATATTATTGATGTACACATCATCAACTATCATTATGCTGAATTTGAGCGAAATCTATTTCAAAAAATTTTTCGCAAAAAATCCAAGGGGTACCCCTGCGATTTTTATCAACTAATCATTTAACGAATTTTTACTCGTCTCTCAATACACATAAAAATCTGAAATTTTTGGGAAAGTTGTATCTTATCGAGATATATTTATGTGATTTTTTTTATTTCTCGGAAAAATCTGCAAGATGTCCAAAAAAATCGGTTTTTGAAAGCTCGAAAATTGGACTTTAACCGTAACTTTCGGGGTCAAAATTAATTTGAATAAATTTTTTTATTGTGTGGGAGTCTTCATTTGAACGCTATACACACGTACATAGCAAAAAATTTGGTGAAAAAAATTTAAACAGCGCCACAGAAATTATTTTCCGTAAATCGATTTTTTCACCGGCCGTAATTCGAGCATCGGTAATGGTGAAAAATTAAATGTTCGTTATTAAGCGACTTTGAAAGCTATTTTTATAGGAAATTTAACGCTGAATCCGACTTTGACGTCAAAACGACGGAAGTTTTTCCCAATTTTATTACTACACCGTTTTTATGTTTTTCAACTTTGAAAATTCGTTGCAAATTGAAAGTTGAACAATTGAACGGTTGTTCAATTTTAATTAATTAATTATTCCTACAGGAAATAAGACGTAGATTACGAATTCGAAATAAAAACAATCGAATTCTAAAGATTAATAATATTTTTAATTCTTACCGTTTTTCATATTTTGAGGTTTTAACTTCGGGATTTTTTCGTCGCGTTCGCGAATTTCGAAAAATCAACATCTGTGCTAGCAAATTGAGAAAATTTAATTTAGAATCGACTATATAGAAAAAATTTCTGTGATTATTTTTGGTTTTCGAGATAATATTCTGCTTTTGGGTAACGAATGTTTCAGAAAAAAGGAGAGTGAAAAATGAGGAGGAGTTTTCGCTTACACAGGCTCACTTTTATCCCGCAAAGTAAATTCTCAAACAATGGACACTGATATTTTTCAATAATTTTTTTTTTTTTTTTTTAGGTAAAATCTTTAAAATGGAACCCGCAAGATGGGCAAGCAGGGCGGAATATTTGGAAATGGAGCTGTGGAAAATCGCGAAGCATTTATTTTGGCCCGGGAAAGGTATCCTCGGTTGCGACGAGTCGGTTTCCACTATGGGAAAACGTCTTCAAGCAAGTTGCAATTAATAAGGACAACTAATCGTGAAATTGGAACTCCTTCTATAATTTCGCTATTACTAAATCGCGAGGAAAGTTGAAGAAAGAAAATTACTCCGAATTGTTTCTTCGCCCCCGCCAATGCAGAAAACTTTCACGTTTTTCGGTTTTGTAAACCATCAATCCACGAGACCTAAAAAAAAATTACTAAACGCCTTACTTGATATCGCTTATTTTTTTTTCCTAGTAGAGAGAGAGATGCGAAATAGACAATATTTCCAAAGCCTTCGCGATGGGATTGCAGGAAATGAATCTCTTTCCATAAATTTTCCTTCTAGTGCGTCGGAATAGCGAACGAAGCGGAAGCGCGGAGGCAATGGAGGAAATTAATTTTCAACGCTCCCAATTTGGGCGACTACGTGTCCGGCATAATTTTACACCCGGAGACGGTTTTGCAAAATGACGACGACGGTGAAAATTTCGTCACCGTTTTGCGGAAAAAAGGAATCGTTTCAGGAGTTAAACTGGACGAAGGAGTGCAACCATTGTAAGAACAGCAAGTTTGCGTTAATCCTATCGACAATTTAAAGGTGCTAATAATCGTTCAATTTCACAAGTAATCTAGATACAAAATCTTCGTCGCGTTATTATGTTTACTATTTCGAAAATATTACGGTTTTGGGTTATTGAGGGGTATACGAATAAGAAGTTTCCATTTTCATTTTACTCGCCCTATAAACTCTCGGTTTACAGGTGAGACAAAATTTTCCATATATGTCAGCATTTAGTACCCTGCAATAGGCATACGAATTTCCTTATTGCGCGAACGAAAATATTCGCTTTATTCAACAAAAGCCTCCGCATTTTCCACAACAAATTGCAAACGCGGAAACGGTGAAATCTTTCGTAAAATATTTCATCCGCGGAGGTGAATTTAGAGGCTATGCATTTTACGCCCCGTATAAAGAATTCGTTATAGCAAGCCATAAAGTGAAATTCGGTTCTCATACGTAGGCATTGTCGCTGCGAACCCTAAACGTTTACTTGGAAGTTGATTTTTCACCGTCGTTCCCTCATAAAATATTGATGATGTCCCTCAGCTTTCGGATCGACGTTTTCAATCAACGCCGAATCGAATAACCGTCACAGCGCGTTGAAACGGGTTCGCTCGGACGAGTTTCAAAAAAGCAAGAGTGCTACTTGCCCGAAACACGCCCAAAATATTCGCACACCGAAAGATTTATTGATACACGATCGACTTATTTACAAAGCCATATTGTAAGGTAGATAAAATTGTTTACTATTAATGGCTTGAAGTTGAAAGTTGAGGTAGACGGTTGAAGTAGAAGGTTGGAGTTGAACGTTGAAGTTGAAGGTTGAAGTTGAACGTTGAAGTTGAAGTTGAAGTTGAAGGTTGAAGGTTGAAGGTTGAAGGTTGAAGTTGAAGGTTGAAGTTGAAGGTTGAAGTTGAAGGTTGAAGTTGAAGTTGAAGGTTGAAGTTGAAGGTTGAAGGTTGAAGTTGAAGGTTGAAGTTGAAGGTTGAAGGTTGAAGTTGAAGGTTGAAGTTGAAGGTTGAAGTTGAAGGTTGAAGTTGAAGGTTGAGGTTGAAGTTGAAGGTTGAAGTTGAAGGTTGAAGTTGAAGGTTGAGGTTGAGGTTGAAGGTTGAAGTTGAAGGTTGAAGTTGAAAGTTGAAGTTGAAGGTTGAAGTTGAAGGTTGAAGTTGAAGGTTGAAGTTGAAGGTTGAAGTTGAAGGTTGAAGTTGAAGGTTGAAGTTGAAGGTTGAAGTTGAAGGTTGAAGGTTGAAGGTTGAAGTTGAAGGTTGAAGTTGAAGGTTGAAGGTTGAAGTTGAAGGTTGAAGTTGAAGGTTGAAGGTTGAAGTTGAAGGTTGAAGTTGAAGGTTGAAGTTGAAGGTTGAAGTTGAAGGTTGAGGTTGAAGTTGAAGGTTGAAGTTGAAGGTTGAAGTTGAAGGTTGAAGTTGAAGGTTGAAGTTGAAGGTTGAGGTTGAGGTTGAAGGTTGAAGTTGAAGGTTGAAGTTGAAGGTTGAAGTTGAAGGTTGAAGTTGAAGGTTGAAGTTGAAGGTTGAAGTTGAAGGTTGAAGTTGAAGGTTGAAGTTGAAGGTTGAAGTTGAAGGTTGAAGTTGAAGGTTGAAGTTGAAGGTTGAAGTTGAAGGTTGAAGTTGAAGTTGAAGGTTGAAGTTGAAGGTTGAAGTTGGAGGTTGAAGTTGAAGGTTGAAGTTGAAGGTTGAAGTTAAAGGTTGAAGTTGAAGGCTGAAGTTGAAGGTTGAAGTTGAAGGTAGAAGCTGAAGGTTGAAGCTGAAGGTTGAAGTTGAAAGTTGAACGTTGAAGTTGAAGGTTGAAGTTGAAGCTGAAGATTTAAATTGAAGGTTGAAGTGGTTGAGCCTCGACTCTGACTAATTTTCAAAATAACTAACTCAGAAGAATAATC
Source organism: Tupiocoris notatus (assembly GCA_037159825.1). Lineage (NCBI taxonomy): Eukaryota > Metazoa > Arthropoda > Insecta > Hemiptera > Miridae > Tupiocoris > Tupiocoris notatus. The sequence goes on along the minus strand of JASJUZ010000035.1, from coordinate 783,962 downwards.
ACCAGTCACTGACGACTTATACGGCACACTGAAATGAAAAACGTGAAATTAAAAGGAAATCATCAGTGAAAACCGAGTTCGACTTGATTTGGAGCCACAAATTCCGAAGATAAGTTAGGATCAGTTAATCGCCACCTTCAATCTTTGGTGAGATCGAATCTCGAGTGAGCCGAACTAACTCGATTAGCTAACACGCACTTTAACCCTCACTTGGTGAAATCTACTATGTCAAGCGCCGTTCTGCGATTATACCACACCTTCATAAATCGTATGCCTTGACAGATTGCCGTCGTAAAACCGTCGTAAATTATTGTTCCGTGGTTTATTTATTCCTTTGCTTCAAAAATGATTTTAAAACACCATCCATTGGTGATTGCGATTATTCAGCGCATTTTTTAATGTTCTCGCCTAACAACAGATTGGTTAAAAGGGAAAATTTCCGTAGCAACTATGGTAATTTTAAACATTAAGGCTAATGTGGACGACAAGTGTGCGAGTGAGAGGGAAGATGCTCAAAGTATTTCCACTTTTTCTCGGCAACCAAAAGCAATAAAATTTTTTTGAAAATTGGAGTTTGCTACCGACGAACAACCAAGACAAGGCATCATAACAAATTCTTTTTTAAATTACAAAAAAAAATTTTTTTAAAAATTATTTGGCTTAAGAGTTGGACCATATTTAGGCCAAGACTGATTTTTGGTGAATATTTCAAGAATTTAGCTTCAATAGTTTCGTCAGAAAAGTGTTGGCAGCGTATTTGCATGCCTTGAAACGTAAAACATCAAATTTTGAGCGGATTTAGAAATCGGTTTCGAGACCGATTACTCTGGTTTATTATTGAATTATAAACCAAAAGCGGTCCGTAACGATCTTGAGCGTGCGAACTGCGCTTTTGATTATTTTTCATTAACTAAACATTCCTAGTACCTACGTTTATTTTTATAGCGATGATAACAACGGTCGAAGCTTGTAAACTTTTTTATTTCAATTTTTTTTTCCAACTTTCTCCTTCGCAGGTCGTGCGAAGAGCCAATAACAGTCGGATTGGAAAATCTGGCGGAAAAATGCGAGGCTTTCAAAAACGCGGGCATCCATTTCGCCAAATGGCGTTGCATTTTCCATATTACGAAACAAACGCCGACGACCGTCGCGATACGCGATAATGCCCAAGTTCTCGGGAGGTTCGCTAATATTTGCCAGACGAAAAGGTAAATTTGTGGGAAGCTTTCGATCAACAAATTACCCTTGAGAAAATGTTACACGTTGGTATTTTCCAATTTCATTCAAAACAGACCGTTCTAAATATAAATTTTCGACAAGGTATAATTGATGGACGTTAAGCGTTGAAATTAAAGTACATAAAGAAGTTATCGAATAGAAAAAATTATACGAGGCGAAAAAAAACTAAAACCACCCGATTTTGCAATCGTTGGAGAAGCGACGGGATCTCGCCGACGGTATCTTCTTACTTAGGCTTTTTTCAAGTGAAATAGACTGTCCCGAGTTACTCGCGAACCTGAATTTCGGTGTGCCATCTTATATCACTAGGGGTAACAAACTATTCTACTTGCAGTCATCTACCACAAATTATCTCTTGAACAACCCAATCCAAAGCTCAGCGGTTGGTAAATAACCTAAGCACTGATAGTAATTTTGATTTTTTTGTGTCATCGATTGGCCAATTTAAATATTTTTTGAAGAAAAATGCTTAAGTTTTTCCTCTAATTTCATCTTTTATAATCAAAGAGGTATTTTTGTATTTAATTTTGCTTATCTTATATAATCACATGTATTCCTTTGTTTATATTTCATTGTAATTGGGCTTCGGCCCATGAGAAATAAATTGAAAAAAAAAATTTGTATATATTTTATTTATTTAGAGATGAAATAATACCGTATTATTCTTCATTCGCCGAATACGAATTTCTGCCGCTAATTGCCCGATATTTTGTCCGGTATAGATTAGTTCCGATAATCGAGCCCGACATCGAACAAGATGGAAACCATTCGCTCAGGAGGATGCAAAAGGTTGGAAGTAATAATTAGAAATTCGACCTCAGTTAACTAACCGAGTAGAGTTAATCGAAATTATTCGAGCGGAGTCAGCTGGAAAAATCTATCGTATCGAGTTCTGCGAATAAGCTATTAATTAGATGCAGATTATTGCAACGTGGAGCAAAAGGCGCGAAGTGATAAATCGAGACGGAAAATCGCCGGGCGTGAAATTAACCGCAGTATTTTTCCCTCCGAAGTCTCGTTTTACGCAAATATTTTTCCAAACGAGCGTTTCGCATGCGGGGACAAATTAATTCGCTAACCGGGCGGCTCAGCATGTCTGCGATAATTAAACTAGGCCGCGTGACGAGAAATTTGTTAGTTTTAGGGTTTTTACGACGTCGAAATAATTTATAAGAAAACCTGGAAACATTCGATTTACTGATGCTATTATTACTTCTATGTTTACGCAGTAAATAAAAGAAGCATTGAGATAATAAAAAAAATAAGTGTATTTGGTATCAATTTCACTAGATTTATGGCCACTTAATGGAATGAGATCATCACGGGGTCGATAGCTTTGTTGGTTTTCGAACTATTGTGTTGAATTTGGGAGATTCTCAGGGAGCTATAAAAATTGTTATATACTCGTTGGCGAAAAATTCAGCTTTTTTCGCTAAGTATGAAAAATAAAAACGATTAAAATTACAATAGTTGCTTCGGAGTTTTCCCCTACAGCTACCAATCTGTTTTTTGGCGGGAACATTCACAATTGATCGGAATAATTACTACCACAAATGGATAGCCTTCTTAAATCATTATTGAAGCGAAGAAATCATAAAACACTGTATTTGAAGCGTTTTTATCCGTTTTATTCTGTTCGAATCGCAAAGGCTGCTGAAGGGAAAAAGTTCTTTGGTTGAATTCAACCAAACGATATCGATTTCAAGATTCAAGGGAGCACAATTAAACTGTAGATTCGGTCTCTCCCAGGTTATTTACAAAAAACGCGACCATTTCTCCTTATCATCTATATTGCTTCGAGCGCTTTCGCCCTCACGGGCCTCTTCAGGAAACATCTGGAATGTATACGTGTAGGGGTAAGCATCCATATTTTGTTTAAAAATAGCACGTTAGGAAGTCACCATTCAGGAAAACAGGCACAAAAATGTGAGATACAAATTAAAAATCCAAGGGTTGCATACTTGTCCATTATCATAGAAGAGGCCCGTGAGGGCGAAAGCGCTCGAAGCAATATAGATGATAAGGAGAAATGGTCGCGTTTTTTGTCTCTACCTCAACCTCACAATTATGTATCAGCGACAACAACCAATGAGATTATTTACATGCCCGCATTAGTCGGGATGCTAAAACCGCACTGAATCGCAGCCGATGCCATTTTTTACCAATAGGTCTCAGAAACCGTGCTCGCGGCGGTCGTGAAATCATTGCTGGACCACAATGTGTTCTTGGAAGGAGCAATTTTGAAGGTGAACTTCGTCACTCCAGGGATGCGGTGCTCGAAGACGTACTCGCTCAAAGAAATGGCAGACTGCACAGTTGATGTCCTCAGGCGCACAGTGAGAAGCAAGATTACTTATTATTCAAGTGCGGTAGTGTTTCGAAGGAGGAAAACTAGGCTGCTCATCCCTCGAATTTCGAATTTTGCCCAGGGGGAACACTTTTTGCATTGTCAGGCATTCCATAGCTGGAACCCCAAGGTTCCAAATGACCTCGAGGATAGAAAGTAACGGCCCGTGAGGGGAAGTTTGGAGAATGAGATACCTGGAGAACCAGATGCGCTTCCCGACAGCCAAATTTCAGAGTGATAAGAGTTGAAAAGTGACAATTGAAAATTGCAGAGAACCTCGCGGGTTTTAAAAAATACTTTCTACTCCAGCGTTTCACCTCTTTGATGAAATGAATGGTTTAATGGTATTTGTAGACCCTATGGCTCCACGTCGCCCTGAAGATGCCCAAATGGGCGAATCGGCAAGCCAATGAAGATTCGGAGAATGAGTCGCCTAGTTTTTCTCCCCCTCACAAAACCCCCGGGTATTTGTTTAAGTTCACATGGACGGCCTCAGATTCTATGGACTTGATTGTGTCATGTCTGTGTGTAGTGTCTCAAGTCTGTGTGTGTAATAGTGTAGTGTCTATGTATAAGGACTCATATTTTTTAATGTCCAGGGGGTGGGAGGGAAAACCTCATTTTCCGATTCTTTATTCGCCACTATGTCCACAGCCCCGACTCACAACACCCTGAGGATGCCCGAACGGGCGAAAGTGCTCGTCTAGCGAATAAAGAATCGGAGAATGCGTCTCCTGGCTTCATCACTGGACATCAAATACTGCGACGTGCGGTTGTTCATCTCCCTGACCGTATCAAGGGCTTGATCAGCGATGGAATTGCTATGATGGGGGAGGGGGACCAGGATAACAAAATCGAGCAACATTTGGAGACATCTAAGGGCAAAACGGTCTGACCAAGTAACGCTGCAGCTCATCAAGATTCCTCTGTAATATCTGCACGTCCCCATCATCCCAGAAAACCTTTTCTGGCAACGATTTTCAAAAAGAATCTCAAGTGTATACATTTTATCCTGTCCAGGTGCCTCCGTCTCTTCAAGGTGTGTGCTTCTTGGCTGGAAGTTTGAAAGAACAGGAAGCCACGTCGCTTTTGGACGCAGTCGTTAAAACTGTGGCTCCGAAACCCTGGTACATCACATTCTCCTTCAGCAGAGGAGTCCACATGTCGACTCTCGAGCTTTGGCGAGGCAACATTGAGTGCGTTGACGTTGCTCAGACGCACTTGATTAAAAGGTAAACTGCTTTGTAGCATCATTGTAACTATTCTAATCAAATATCGATCGAAAATGTATTTTTTTCCAGATTGGAAGAGAACAAATTGGCCGCTCTAGGGAAACTGGTTCCCCCTGAAAATTGGTCCGGCCCCGCTCAAGAGGGAGAGCTCTTCATTTCCAATCATTCATTCCTAGGAGATGGTCCTCGTAAGCCGCAAGCTGTTTTAGCCGGATTATGATCGAGATAATCCGACTGATGCAGGATATTAAAAACTACAGCATCGGTCAGATAATATTCAGAAACGGGTGAATAAAATGTCGCCGTAGAATGAAAGAGGATTTATTAAAAAATATTCGCCTTATCGGGCAAAGCATCTACGATCGAGCGAACTAACAGCCTAGATTATACTTATTTTAAAATCAGCTTTGGTAAAGAGAGCTTCGAGATTCGCAAGAAATAGGAATGTCAATTCGGAAACTAGTTCCACCTAAATTCGGCCAGCGTGGCCAGTATTTTATCCATTTCGGCTCGGTAGTAGCAAATCTCCCTGTTTTTGTTCATAATTTTATCCCGACAGTTTTCGCTGCAAGTGCCTTTCCTCTGTTTGGCGATCAAATCCTTAACAATGGATTGGAGCTTTTCTTCGCGAATTTCATGCCGCCGCTCTAAGTATTCCAGTTTTTCAAGGAGGCTGGCGTACTGTATGTTCTCCTGCAACGATATAAGCCTTAATTAGTCTGAAAAGTTGTAGAAAATTGCAAATACGTTTGGACATTAAATTGGGGAAAAAACATATTGTAAAATTTGAGCAACAAAGATGAAATAAAATTGATAAATTGAACTTTGCAAATGATCGAACAGTGGTTTACTATGATCGGTTATGGTTTACTTACTATGAAAGATATTTCAATAATATAACCCTTTTGAGGTTACATTGAAAAATGACAACTTCTCAAATTCTCAGAAAATTGGCGGAAAAAATGTGAGACGCTGGACTTCATTTGTCAAACATAAAACCTGGTTAAATGTTAAGAACTATAAAAATGTTAACATCCTGAAAAGCTGAGAAATATTAAAAAACGAATAAATGTGAACTAAGTGCGAAGGAATAAAATTCAACATGATTTTTCCCTAAATAACCTGTACCATGTTTACAAGGGATGGAAAGCATGTGCGAATAGAGCGGTCAGTTGCAGCAATTTCTTGCAAACAGCTTCAAACTAAAAATCATGTGGTGAAACATTCAGAAACGGAGCATTGGAATTTGAAGGTTTAGAAAAGATAGCGTCAATGATTAGTAAGCAAAGCGGCTGAAAATTACAGCAGACGGAATTTTCTATGAATTCTTCACAAGCAAGGAACTACGATTTTAGTAAGTTTTTACAACAGAAACGAGTAGGTAAGATGTTAAATTGAGAGATCGGACTTTTTATTATATTCATATATTACATACTGGAGAAGCCAACTCGTTGAGACGAGCTATTTTCTGCTTGGCCTTGATTAGAGCTCTTTCATAATGATCCCTTTCCGCTTTCACAATTGAATGATCTTCGCAACGCTCTTCGTATCTACGGAAATGACATTGGCCGAATGCGGAGAATTGCAAAATGTGAAGAAAAAAATTAAAAACGAAAAAAGGAAGTCAATAACGAATTAGGCGTCGAATAACCAGCAAACATTAGCGGCGAGTGATTATTAATTTTACAATGGTCGCAGTTTTAACGAAAACCACCATAATTAATGCTGTCAGGACTCCTGTTAAGGTCCTCGAAGGAAAAATAATTCAAAAGAGGGACAGTATCATTTCATGCCAAATAGGCCACTCATCTGTGTCTAAGAGCAAAGAGTAGTTTTTTTTAGCTGCGCTTGGAATTCGAGTAAATACAATCAACACTCGGACGGTGCTTAAATTCGTCAATACAAAAAAAAAACAATAGTCTAATGAGAAAGGGAATTTACAAAATCTTACTCTTTGATCTGCTGTTTGAGATGGTTGATGACCATTTGCTGAGTGTATAGTTGGCCTTGCAAATTGGCAACGGTCGACGACGAATGTTTAGCAGCGTGATCGCGCTTCAACGAATTCATCTCTCGATCGTGCTGCTCTTGTAAGTCGCTCATCTGCAAGAGAAAAGGCCATGAAATTATCGAGATGGGAGCGGATTTTTCTCAGAATAAACATAGAAGCAAAGGATGGACATTCCTAGGAACTTGATAAAATTCACACACATATATTGCAGTTGTAAGGATTTCTAAGCACAGTCGAATTCTGGCACAGCGCTCTCTGAAAAATGCGATTTGACTCACGTCTTGTATCCTCTTGTTGTGAAGGCTGATCAAATCCTGTTCGAGACGTTTTATTTCTTCGAGCATCGTTCGATTTTCGTTTCGCAAAAATAAAAGCGCTTCTTGGTGATCTAGAAAATGAAAAGTTTGCAAAATCTTCTTTTTTTCTTTATGCACCGAGTCTGAAAATTTTTTAGCGTTATCACCTTCGAAAGCGTGCGGATTGTAGTCCTTGGCAGATTGAGCTGATGCGACGGATTGGGGACGGGAACTCATAGCGCTTTCTGTCTCCTTTCCATATTGGCTTCCTTAAATGCAAAGACCTTTGTCAAACATGGATTAATATTCACTAACATTGTAACAAGCAACATCCGATGACTCAGGAAGGATTAAACCGTCACGCGGCCAACTCCAGTTCGACCGGTGGACGAAATTAGTTTACAACTTGAATGAACTTAGTTAATTCGAGGAGAATGGTTAGCTCTCGTCAATCGTTCTCACGTCCTTTGTGCTCCAACTTGGGCGAACTGTTCGACCGAGACGGGCCAAGTTGATTGGGCCCGTGAGCTTTCTAAGATCTGACAGGACAGTTTTGCGCAGTCGTGAGGCCAAGTTGTTCAAAAGCTTCTTAGTTGTAATTGCAGCAAGGGAGAATGAGGTTAGGATGGAGATTAAGTTTTCCTCGCCTTAGGGGAGGTAATGAATTAATCAAATTTAAGGGAAAATTGTAATGCTACGCAAATAGATGGTTTTTGCTTTCATTAGCTACACATCTAATAGTGCTCGTAGAGCGTCAGTCCATTGCCGAAAACAGCCGAACGAACCCGAGGGAGTTTGCTGGGCTCCTTTACTGTTCCAAACGAGTGGAGGTCAGATTTTGGCCAGTGCTCAAAAATGTTGTAAATAGCGACAACTGGTCTGTCATGTATGAGTAATAATATACTCAAACAATTATTGTATGTATAAATAAATGTTAAATATAATATAATAAAAGAAAAAATAAAATAATGAAGATTATATATTTTGTCTACTCAAAAATGTCACAAAAAAACATTGGAAAATAATTTCAATAAGGACTAATGAAATTACATATTGTTAATTCATCTGCAACTACTGTTAACGCGCTCATAACGGGGCGATGCGCATGAACGAAATTTGAGCAAAATTAGCCGTTCCCGGAGACTAAATATTTTTCTACGTTTGAGGGCTTAAGATGCTATGGAGAGCAGATGAAACATTTTTTGGATATTGGGTCACACACCATACCTCCACGTTATGAGCCTTTTTCACGATTTGGCAAATGCTCATTTTGTATTTTGATTTTTACAGACCCCAAAAATGAATTTATTTGAACGCTGGGGGGTTTAATTTAACTTAACTAACATTTCAAGACCTCAAACGTTTAAAAATATTGATTCTTGAAGCCTGTGAAAATCTAACTAGAAAAATCGTTGAACGCTTATATCGGAAGTACTGCGTGTCATCGAAAATCCAGCAACGGTTAATTTTGTAAAGTTACTGGGAGAACATTCTCTGAAAATTTCATTGAGTTTCATTCATTTTTCACAAAGATACGACGATTTATGTCTAACCACAGACAGACAGACAGACATACACGCAAACTCACAGACACGGTATCGGTGAATATTCAAAGTATAATTATAAACGATAAATACAATTTTGAACGATAATAGCGCTGTATAGAGACTTTTTATTCAATAATATCGGGTATATTTTCGGAGAATATTTGTATCAAATTTGGTATCTTAGGCTGTATCCGTTTATGTGGTAAGACTTCTTTCCATCAATTTTTAATTCTCATCACGTTGGAAGAGCTCTCACCATAAATTTCCCCTTTTAGATACAAAAACAATCAATTAGATCCTTCGTTCAAAATGTTCATATCCGAAAGCTTTTTTAAAAATAACTCCAAAGTAGGGAATTTCCGTCGGCAAACATTCGATCAATGGGTACCTCTCATTTTCGAAGTGGACGTCGTCAGGACTTTTTCTCGCTCTTGCTGCAAACGTCTGTTAGTCTTCCTTGCATCGACAAGCTCCTTGTTCAACCGGGCGATATCTTTTTCACGGGAACTCAGCTCCGTTTGCAGTCCACGGATTGTAGCCAAAAGATGGGCATCCTCTTTCTTCGAGGACACAAGAGCTTTTCGAGGTTGCTGTTTGGCCTGGTCGTTCAAAAGATGCTTTAATGAGAGATTCTCCTTTTGCAATTTCTTTATTTGCTGCCCCATTTCGACGATATCGCGATCGTATTTATTCTGCGGCAAAAAAATAATTGATTAGTGGGAAACAATATTAGACAAATACACCGGGAAAGATGAATAAATGCGCAAACCTGCAAATCGATGTACATATCTTTGGTTTGCTCCAGTTCAATTTTATACCTCGTCAATTCGATTTCGGTCGTCATTTGATTAGTTGATGCGACAATAGATTCGTTCCTGTTAGCGGATCCATTATTTTCAGCGTAATCGTTATTGTCCAATAGAGCCACCTGGAAATTAATATTGCCGATAAATACACGTCGTCTCACGGAAAAATGGACAGACCTGTGCGAATTTTATTTTATTTTATTTATTTTTTTATTCTTATTTTGTTATTTTTTTTAGTAGAAAATTAAGAGGAACTTACCCGTTTGCGTAAATCTTTCACTTCATTGTCGAGGACGTCTCTTTCACGAGCAATAACGTTGCAGTTATCCCTTTCCATTGCTAAAGCGGCTTGCAATTGAGATACGGCACCGGTACTGTCGCTCTTTTGGTTAACGACGCTTCCCAATCGGATCTTTTCGAGCTCTCCTCTCACTCGGCCGATTTCTCCATTAAGACGAATAATCTGTAGAGTGAAATCGATTTTTTATTATATGATATAGTAGTATGAATTTACACAATTTAATTCCAATAATAATAATTTCATAGGTTCGTTGTGTGAAAAATACGAATTTCCTCTCAAAAAAGGTTCTGACGTTTGTTGAAAAAATGAAAAATGCTTGTTAGCTCAGAAGTTCTCTCTGTCTAACCTATGTCTGACTATCATTAAAGGTTTAAATCTTTTTGAAGCCAAAAAACGAAACATTTCTTCATGAATATTCCTCCTTGCCTGAAAAAAACCTATTTTTGGAAGTATTTCGAAATAATCTCGAAAGAGACGAATAATAAAAATAAAAAAATCTGCTAGCTTAATTTCACTATTTTTTATTCAAATTATATGGAGCAAAATTGTAGACAAAGCGACAAAAATGAGAAAATGTGACGAACTAAGGCATGAATAGCGTCATAAGAAAATGAAACAACTCAAAAACCTCAGTTTGCTTTCTCGTTGCTTCAGTGTTGGCCTGGGAAAGTTTACTCTGTATAATGGCATTGCTTTCCATCAACGCTAGCTTCTCAGTTTCGTTTTTGCTCCAATTTTTGTATTCATTTTTGTACTCTTCCAACTCGCAGTTCAACCTCATTACGTCCACGATCAATTCGTCGTTTCGCTCCTTCAGTTGAGTTTTCTCTTTCTGCAAAAAAAGTCGAGTGGGAATTTAATTGATTAATCTTGACGGCGGCAATGATTTGCTTCCAAGCTTTTATACCAATTAACAGTTGTTCATTTTATAAAAACCGACTCATAATATTTGTTCGATTTCATCGTTCATAGCACTTGGCACTGCAGCGGAGTAAACTATAGCGGACTGATAAGCGAAGAAAAATAATTACTTTAATTTTTTATTTATTATTTTTTAATGATTTTTTCAGTGTTATATAGAAAAAATATTACCATCCATACTTTTATTTTGTTTTAAGAAATTTTATTACTTTTATTCGTTCATTTATTTTACTTGAAAAAATCTGCAACTTATCTGTAAAAATTATTATATCATAATTAAACAATTTATCTGCAGTAAAAATATTTTTCGCTTTCAAATATTATTTACCTTGAGACGCGACGCTTCGCTTTCCAATTTTTTCACAAGATCGTAAGCTTGTTTGAGGTGGACGTTGAGCTCTTCTTTTTCTTTGGCCGTGTTCGTCGAACTGAGGCTCAATCGCTTTTCGAGCGAGAGAACTTTGTCAATGAGGCGAGCCTCGGCCGCTTTCCATGACTCCTGAATGAAAAAATGTACAGCGAAAAATAAGCAGTATAATAATAGTAGAATTAAAATACAATTCAATATTTACGGAGTTCCCGAGAAGTGAAATTGTGGAGAGCTTAGAAATAAATACGAAGCGACCAAACGCTTATTTTTCCCCCCAAATAAAAATAAAGACAATACCCAAACTCGATTGGCATCTGTGAGCTCTTCCAAGCCGAAGAACGAAATGGGAAAGTGTCAGGAAAGAAACGCTCGAACGTCACGGAAGATGTGCGTGACGAAAATATAAGTTGTAGCGGCCGAAAGTTACAAGTGGGAAAATAGAGATTGTAGAGAAGGATTTATAAGGATTACACAAGTGTTCACGGAACACGATCTGATACGGAAAATCAAGATGAGGAGTCAGAAAATCGCGTTTTTTTAAGGCGTTATAGAACAAAAAACTCGAGTCATTTCCGTTGAGCTATTCATTCCAAAATAGAACTTCGGATTGAAGAAATCTCAGTAGAGCCGGAGCGATTGTACGCGAGACGAAATTTACAGCGAAGTCCTTCCTCGCGAACAAATTAATCCAACGATAAAAAATTATCGACGAAATTTCGTTCAAAGATTAGAGCGAAATGCGACGATTAACGGTTTGTCAAATGTCGAGCTTTGTTTCTCGGAATAAGCTAACTAAAAACGCCTAATTATGTTATCCGAGCGGTGACTACAAATCGACGAGATTGGGATATCTTGTCCTCGACATCGTTATTCAATAGGCTAACTGGATCACAGGTGCTCATTATCGAAGGCATTCGATTATCATCGAGCTCCCAAAACAAACATTATGATGCAAAATATTTGCATAAGTATGTCACGAAAAATGTTCCTCTTTCCCTGCAAAGGTAAGATTAAAAACGCTGCAAATGATTGTACAATGGTTTATTATTCCTTCGCTTCAATAATGATTTAAGACGATTATCCATTTGTGATATTAATTATTCCGACCATTTGTGAACGCTCCCAGGGGAAAACTCTGCAGCATTTATTGTAATTTTAATCATTTTTATTTTTCTTAATTTCCAAATGAAAAATCTGAACTTTTTTCCTTACGGTATAGTTGAATAGAGTGCTCGAAGAGCATTCCTACGAGTGTAGAACGATTTTTCTTATTTATGATTCTTATTTATTATTATTATTATTATACTTATTATCATTAATTATACTTATTATACCATTATACTTATTATCATTTTTGGGTGCGGTTCTTATTTATGATTCTTATTTATTATTATTATTATACTTATTATCATTAATTATTATTCTTAAGTTTAACCTTTAAGTAAAACCTAAATTTTTGGGTGCAGTTTGCAGTTTAAGAGAGTGTTGACGACCATTTGAACGAGCCTAATTTCTGAAAATCTCCCAAATTCGACACAAAAGCTGCCATAACTCGAGAACCGATAAAGCTATCGACCCAGCGATGGTCTCATTCGATTCAGCGTCCAAAAATCTATAGAAATTGATACCAAAAACCACCTTTTTCTGAGAAACCTTGGAAAATATAAATTTCTCCCCCTCAAAACCCCCCAAAAATACCCTTAAAATTGAGCTAGAAATGTGATTCAAGTATTGGGCCGCTGTGAGACCGAAATTGATTTTTTTTAGAATTTCAAGAATGTAGCGATTATAGTTTGGCCGGACAGAATTTTTTTTATTGAATGTTCGGATTCTACATGCCTTGAAACGTAAAACATCAAATTTTGAGGGGGGTTAGAAAATTGTTATTCTTCTTCCAACCAAAAATTGGCTATGACCTTATTTATTCTTTCCGGTTTTTCAATACGTCGGGAAATTACCCTTGAAAATGAATAACCGATGTGGGTGCAATTATTATTTGCACTTCACAAATCAAAATTCACAATGATGTGTTACTCGCGTTTATAAAATTGTAACTAAACAATAATATGTTTGCAAGTTTATAATAAAAAGTTAGTTCAGTTTGAGATTTCAACGAGTCAATTTATCTTTGAATGAGCCGAAAGTTAACTTAAAAATTAACAAACTTTTATAGGTAAAATAATAAAACAAAACCTATAAAACTGGTGACACACCGACGTGATGGAAGAAGCCGGAGACTCAACTGCAAGACAAAGACAAGAAGATTCGGACAACTGTGAGGTAACAATAAAATTACCACCATTTTGGCCTCAGAAACCAGATATCTGGTTCTGCCAAGTCGAGGCACAGTTCAAAATCAAGAGGGTAAGGCTAGAAAGTACTCGATTCGATTACCTACTAGCTCAATTGGATCCTCACTACCTCGAAAACATTTACGATCTAGTTGACTCCGAAGCTCCGGATAAGTACACACAAGCGAAAAATCGGCTCATTTCCCTCTATAAAGAAAGTGAAGAATCACAAATTAAAAAACTCACAAGTGGATTAGAATTGGGTAGCCTCAAACCCAGTCAGCTCCTGAGAAAAATGCAGTCTATGGCTGGAAGAAGTGACTTCTCCGAAAAAGTTCTTAGAACGCTATGGCTCGAGAAACTACCAGAACATGTCAGAAGTATTCTGGTTATAGCTGACGGTAACCTCATTAAATTATCACAATTAGCAGATAAAGTTTGTGAAGTTAGAGAAGTTGAAGAGACTCAATTTCGAACTTCCCAACCCCGAAATCAAAGCGAAACCAACTCGAATCAACACACTCTCGAAGCTATGGTACAAGCAATTGACGAAATCAAACAGCAACTTTGTGAGTTGAGATCAAGGTCTAGAAGTAGAAGTCGTTCTCATAGTCGCAATAGAAGTACAAGTCGGGGCAGAGTTAACAGACCCAGATTTGATCCAAAAGGTAGGTATTGCTTCTATCATTTTCGATTCGGAATGGCATGCAAGCCTGAAAAATGTTCCCCGCCTTGTCAATGGAATAAGGAAAACGAAAATCGACAGTTGCAGTAGCTCCCCAGTTAACTGTCGACGAATATTCGCAAGGGGGCAGTTACCGACTATTCGTTAAAGACAAGAGGTCAGGTATTCGTTTCTTAGTAGATAGCGGCGCTGACGTCTCTGTCTTACCAGCTAAATTTCAGCTACAAGATCATAAACCAGCTAAATATACACTATTTGCGGCAAATGGAAGTGAAATCCCAACTTTTGGAATGAGACTCATGGACCTTGATTTAGGACTCAAACGGAAATTTGAATGGCCGTTCATCATAGCCAAGACTACCAAAGGAATTTTGGGAGCAGATTTCCTACACAATTTTGATTTATTGATAGACCTAAAAAACAAGAAGCTTATCGATAATCGAACCAAACTGGGTATTCTAGGTCAAATAAGTCAAGTATCATTAGCCGACAAAGTGATTACAATCCTAGAAACAAACGAATTTGCGGATCTTCTCAAACAACATCCCGATTTGACAAAACCAACTTTAGTACCGACTGACATTCGCCACGAAGTGAGACACTTCATTCAGACTACAGCAGGACCTCCTGTTTATGGAAAAGCACGGAGATTGGATTCGGAACGTCAAAAGCAAGCAAAACAAGAATTCCAATTTCTCTTGGATAACAACATAATTAGACCATCTAGTTCTCCGTGGGCCAGTCCACTTCATATGGTAAAAAAGAAAAACGGCACTTGGAGATGTTGTGGAGATTATCGAAGGTTAAATGACCGCACAATACCAGACAGATATCCGTTGCCACATATTACCGACGTTCATCATATTCTTGAAGGAAAAACTATATTTTCAAAAATTGATCTTTTGTCGGCGTACCATCAAATTCCACTAGCCGATGAAGACAAACCTAAAACGGCAATTATAACCCCGTTTGGGCTTTTCGAATACAATTTTATGCCGTTCGGTTTGAAAAATGCACCAGCAACATTTCAACGATTTATCAATTCAATCTTGATAGGGCTCAATTTTTGTTTCGCGTATTTGGATGATATTTTCATCGCATCCAAAACGTTAGAAGAACATAGAAGCCACTTGAAAATTATTTTCGAAAGACTTGACAAATTTGGGATAAAAATTAACGTTGCGAAATCAGAGTTCGGTAAAAAGGAACTCATTTTTCTTGGACATCTAATATCTAAAGAAGGCACGAAACCCGATCCAGAAAAAGTAAAAACAATCAAAGAATGTCAACTGCCTATAACTATTCAGGATTTACGACGGTTTTTAGGTATGTTGAATTTTTATAGAAGATTTATAAGAAACGCTGCTGATCATCAATCAATTTTGAACGAATATCTTAAAGGAGCAACAAAAAAAGACAAACGAAAAATAGAATGGACTGAAGAAGCTAAAAATGCATTCGAAAAATGTAAAGAAGATGTCACTAATGCAGCCACATTAACAGTGCCCTGTACAAAATTTCCTATCGGGTTATTTGTAGACGCATCGGCCTATGCTGTTGGAGCTGTATTGCAACAGAAAGAAGAACTGGGATGGAGACCGATTGGGTTTTACTCAAAAAAGCTTAGTGAGTCACAAAAGAAATACAGTACTTACGATCGCGAGTTACTGAGTATTTACCTAGCGATAAAAAACTTCAAACCGTACATCGAAGGACGACCGTTTACGATCTTTTCGGATCATAAACCGTTAAGTTTTGCATTTAAACAATCAAACGAAAAGGCCTCTCCCAGACAACTTCGACATTTACACTACATATCACAATTCTCTACAGACATACAGCACGTAGCCGGCGCTGATAATCAAGTATCAGATTTTCTTTCCAGACTCAATATCTCCGCAGATTCAATTTCTTTGATCGATTATGACAAAATAAGCGCAGCACAAGAATCTGACGACGAACTAGACAATCTTCTCAAATCAGACTCTTCGTTGGTATTCAAGAAGTATCCTTGGAATGAAAATAAATTTGTATGGTGTGACATTTCATCAGAAACCATACGACCGTACATTCCCAGGGAATTTCGATTTTCGATTTTTCAGCATTATCATTCTTTGGCACATCCTGGCATCAAAACAACCGTAAAACTAATATCTTCCAAATGTGTATGGCCAAACATGAAGAAGGACGTTACAAAATGGACAAAATCATGTCTACCCTGTCAAAAAAGTAAGATCACCCGACATGTGAAATCTCCCTTAGGAAAATTTCCTAAGGTAAACGAAAGATTTGAGGTAGTCCATATTGATATTATCGGACCATTGCCTGTTTCGGAAGGATACTCTTACTGTCTTACTTGTATTGACAGATTTTCCAGCTGGGTTGAAGTTATTCCCTTAAGAAATATCGATGCTGAGACCGTCGCAAAAAAGTTTTACAAAGAATGGATCACAAGGTTTGGGACCCCTCAAAAGATTCACTGCGATCAAGGTCGCCAATTTCAATCGGCGCTGTTTCACTCACTAGCTCAAGTATGCGGAGCTAAAATCCACAGAACTACCCCGTATCATCCTCAAGCTCAAGGAAAGATCGAAAGGTTTCATCGAACGTTAAAAGCTGCTATCAGAGCTCACGAAAAAAAGAAATGGACTGAGGTATTACCGACGATCCTTCTTGGATTAAGGGCCTCCATAAAATTAGATGCGAACGCATCGATTGCAGAAATGATTTACGGTATGCCCTTGCGATTGCCAGGAGATTTCTTTCAGGAAAACAACGATCCCGATAGAGACGCGGAAGGATTCGTCAGGGACCTCCGAAAACACATGAATGAACTAAAACCTATGCCGGAACACCAAAAATCTCGACACTCAACATTCATACATAAAGATTTGCAAACCTGCAGCCACGTTTTCGTTCGCATTGACAGAAAGAAACCAACACTTCACCCCCCCTACGAAGGACCCTTCGAAGTTATTGACCGCACTCCAAAAGTATTCAAATTAAATAGGAAAGGTTCTGAAATCAATGTATCAGTGGATCGCTTGAAACCAGCGTTTATCATGGACACGGAAGAATCTCCCGCAAAATTCGAGACAGTGACTACGGTCAAAAATAGCAAGACTCGGAAGGAAAAACTGAAGCGAGTCAGCTTTAGCGACTCGCTGGAGGAGGAGTAGCTGTGGGTGCAATTATTATTTGCACTTCACAAATCAAAATTCACAATGATGTGTTACTCGCGTTTATAAAATTGTAACTAAACAATAATATGTTTGCAAGTTTATAATAAAAAGTTAGTTCAGTTTGAGATTTCAACGAGTCAATTTATCTTTGAATGAGCCGAAAGTTAACTTAAAAATTAACAAACTTTTATAGGTAAAATAATAAAACAAAACCTATAACCGACATAATTGACCCAATTTCGTGATGATTAAACAGTAGAAAAGTATTTCGGAAAATCTAATTTTAATCTACGTTTTATAAATTAATTTTTTCTCCAATTTATTAATTGGGCATTATTTTCCGCCAATTCAGGCACGTACTCTACGTTGTAGATTCTCTATATTCATTGAGCAGGCCATCTTCGAACGTAAATATTCAACAGCTTCGAAAGTGGGCGGCGATGGTGACATTTTGAAAAATAAAAACAACAAGTAGGGCGGCGTTTTATATTGAAGTGCGGGAGGAAGTACCGTTCGGAACTGCCGACCCTGCGACCGCGTAAAAAATTCAAACCAGTTCCTTGTACCATTGACCTCTCGCTCATCCTAATCGAGATCTGAAAACGAGAATTTTAAACTCGACCAACACCCACAACTCGAAGCTGAAACAATCTTGACCTTCTCGCGGATGAGAATATTCATTATAGCAGGACGTAAAAAGGAGATCGCAGCAAAATACGCTTGGGTGAATATTTTTGGAAGAAATATTCTGTACGAAATTTACAGGAGCTAATCTGTTCGTGAGATTGAGGGAAGGATTTATTGGAGAATTGATGGAAACCTCTTGGCTGTGGAAATGTTTATCAATATTAATTGCTGTATTAATTAAATCAATATTCGTGAATAGCTCAGAAACTGATTTCTCAAAAGGAATATCACACAGGGAAAAATTGAGATTTTCGCCATCTAATTTTTGTTATATTCGATAGTTAGAATTGATTATTTTTTAAAATAGAAAATAGGTGTATTATTATTTTTTAATTTATCTTATTGCTCTATTTCATAGAATTTTTATAATTGTATCGACTCTTTTCTCATTGTTCAAGCACCTTTTTCCATTATTTATATATATTATTATCTAGTTCATGACATTTATTTTTATTTCATTTTCCCAACAACTGTCTCTGCGCCCGTTTGTTTGTCTGCCTGTGCTTAAATCTGTCCCCTCGCCGGTCTATCCATTTAAACCAATTACAAATATCGCCATATATCCTTGAAAAACCATTTGAACTCTATGCAATATTTTCAGGCAATGTTCTGCTAGGGCAAAATAAGATTCGATCGAGTTTCGAATAAATAACACATGGTACTTCCATGGTAAATGTATTAAAACATTCCTCCATGCTGTGTTTTGTGATGGGTCAAATTCTTAAAATATTATTTGTGGCGAGCAGGTGATTCGTTTATCATCTTTTGATCACACACCGTACTTCCATGCGATGAGCTATTTTCGAGGGTATGCTCTATCGGCTGCAAAAATATATATTAATGCTTGATGATTTTAAATGTTTATAACGAGATTGAATGACGCCTTATCTCATCTTCAGGTTTGATTATACATTTTTAGGTGTCCTGGCTATAAAAATGATCCTATTTTGCAAAACTTGGCTTTTATCATTAGGCTCAGATTCTGGGCTTCTGCATAATAATCTCATTCGAACGTTTTTCTATTATTGTGTATTTTTTCAACAAAAATTGTAGTATACTAACGTTTTGAGGCCTTCGTACGAGTTTCTTGATTTTATAATAATTTTGGTCGTACCTGTTACCGACCCAAACAAGGAAGTACTGTGTGATCTATGCACACCAATAATTTGCAATTCGGCAAGGAGAGCGCTCTAATATGAATTTACGGTAAGATAATTCGAAAATCCCCAGCGGCAATTTCATAGTATTTAATACGAGAAATTTAATTTAATTCAGTGCGAGCAATTTTTTCACGCCGCTTCTCTCTGATGTAATTGTCACTATGCTAATAGTGACCTTGAATCCGGAATCTAGGCATTCGAGACGCTGAAGCCAAAAGAGGACCAAGCATAACTGTTTTAGATCCATCGCTCTAATGGTGAGCCGTCGTTTGAAAAACTGATCCAAAATGAAGCGTCGATTTCGGCTTGCGAAGGGTTGAAATTAAATCGTCGCCGTTGAAGAGGTCGTATTTCTAAACTGTTCGAACCTGATCTGCGAAGTTTGAGCTCGTTTCCGCCCAAGCGGGTTGAGGAAGGAAGCTAGAACCGGGAAGGGGAAGGACCGTCGTTGCCAATATAATAAGGACCGACACTGCATACAGGGCGTTCGTGAATTAGTCGCCCGCTCTGCAATCAGGACCGCCTAGTCGTCATGGCCGGTTCCCGCTGGTTGATTCTGCTATGTCTAGTAGCGACAGCGTCGGCGAGGCCCGAGGGCGGCGATGCAAAGGCCGAGGCCGAACCTGAAGCCGAATCGGAAGCGAGCCCGTCGCAAGACAAAGAGGACGACCGGGTTTCGTACGAAGGAGCACAAGTGATCCAGATAGAGGCCAAAACAGCGGCGGATATACTTAAGACGAATTTGGAAAAAGGAGGTAACGCAATTTGCTAACATTCTGCTAGACAATGGAGACTAATTTTGGAAAATACCGTAATGAGTAATGTCCGCGACAGCGAGTGTGAGGTGAAAATGATGGAATTTGCAAAATCTACACGAAAAACAAATGATTTAATGAAATTGATTCGATTTACACATAACGGAATTATACGGATTCACAGGATATTGAGTGCATTAAGTACTTCTTGAATAGCAGATCGATTTGGGTTGATACAGGCCGCTAAAATTTCTAGTGTGCTCGAGGGGTTCAAATTTTAGCGCTTAAAGTCTTGAGTTAGATCTTTATTGTTACACACCGTACTTCCACTTGATTCGAATGATCGAAAAAAGGTTTTTCTATTTTTCGGCCTTCTTTTTTTTCATTTTTAATTATTATAATTTATACTCACAAATCATGCACAAGTTCTGCGCCGACTTTTGAGTTTGAATTATTTTTGTGTTAGCAGGGGAATAATAGCAGAATTTCAACAGCTGAAAACCGAGGGTTTTTTTCATTATTTGAATAAATAAATATATTCGCGCATAACGTTGAATTAAGTATTTGCAATACTGAATACCTACTTGATGACTGAACGTGATTTTGAAACAAATTTTTTAGAAATACGGCCTAAAAAGTATCTACTTTTAGTCCGATCAATACCAAATTTGGATCACGTAAACTAGACTCAAATTAAAGTCATTTAAGTTTAGAAACTACGGAAAAAAGTTTTCGTTTGAAAATTATGAGGTTTCAAACATAGGTTCATTAAAACATCGATTGCTACCTTATTATGCCACCTAAAACGGATTTTTTACCATCATTGGAAAGCTCTGGCTAAGTACTTCCAAGTGAAATAGTGTTCATTCATATTTTTTTCTGGACGTGGTTGGGAACGGTGCTCGAAAAACCTCAAAAAAGTGAAAATCGGCATCACCTTTTTTGTTACACTTTCTTCTCTACACTTATGAGAATGCCGAACAAAAATTGGAGCTAGGCCCTTATAGGCAGATAAATTATGGACAAAATGACACCAAAAACAAAACAATCGAGCAATTTCTCTAGAAGTTATAATCTTGCAATTCAAAACTTCCTCTTTTCACGAAAATCACGTTTTCCGGCATTTTCCCGCATCTGGGGACGTAACTACTGGATGGACTCGATCGAAAAAATTATAGGACCTCCCTGGATTGTAACCCTTTCGAACAAAAAAAAAGTAACCAGATCGGACGTACAGGAGCTAAACGCCAGCGGACAACACATTAAAAAAAAAAAAAAAAATTGAATTCCGGAAATAGCGTTTGAATCAAGAAACATCCGAACAAAGGACGTTTGCTATGCAGATGAAGTATTCAATTAGTATCAGTAAACACGGGATGCTCATTTCGCTCGAAAAAGGTCAGTTACCGCTCGAACGGAAAAATTTGCAAATCAAAAGAATTCCGTCCGGAGTTCCTATTCGAAAATCCCGTAGGTTTCGAAAAGAATCGAAAGCAATAGAACTGTTGCAGCGGCTTTCGCCAAATCGCATCTCAAACTCTTTCGAAACGCAGTTCTACTTTCGAGACTTTCGCCCGGTTTGAACTGGATGATTATCGCGATGGAGGTAGAAGATAGGGGCGATTCGTACGTAATTACGTATAGCAAGTGACGAAAAACAATTGAGCAATATTGAGTCCATCGAGAGTAAAATATTGAAGATTAAGGACAATAAAATTAATTGACCGGAAAGGTCGAATACGAAAAAATGGGTACTAAAATAAAAGACATTTTATGAATTATAAATAGGCAAAAAACTTTCCATTTCCTGTTTATTCTGTAAAACTCGGCATGGATAAGTCAGAAATATTCGTATTATTGACACATCATCATTATTATGTGCCAATAAATCGCTCATTTGCCACAAAGTAAGTCAAAATTCTACTCATTTTGGTTGTATGCAGGAATAAAATCTCCTTGGGTGATTGCATCTTCAACATTAGAGTCATTCCTGTGCTTTCGAAACTCACAGTTTAGTAGCCATTTCCTAAGGCTAAATATACAATAATTTCAAAGATTTATTTCGAAAATGTTTGCTCACATTCCAAATTAATAGTACTACGTAAATACATCGATCAGTTTTGTTGACAAGCAAAAACAACATAATTATTTAAATATATGTTGTTTTTGCTTAATTTATTAGCTGCTTAATAGGCGTAAGTTTCTTAATACTTGCAAAAATACTGTCATTTCTTAAGAAAAACATTACTATTTATTTTTCAAGGGTCAAATTGAAATTCTTATTTGTTCAAATTTCAATTAGTTATACTATTTTTTCAACAGTGTTATTTATCTCACTGAAATGGTTCTTCTCTTTTTTCTCACTACGTCAAATTTTGAGATAAGACACTATTGCATTTAATGACCGAATTTATAGATAAACACGTCGATAAATTATAATCAAGTCGGAGTAAAAACATTTGAGCCATTACAATGATGATTGGATGACACATCATGAGAAAATGAAAGGAAATCGTGTGTTTTTTCAACCGTGATTGCGATAATGTTTAGAAATCGAGCAATGGGGCAGAAACAAGACGCATCTCGACATTTACTTGCCAAGCCAAAGCGCCAGCACAATAAAGAGCCTTTTGATGGACAAGAACATCCCGTATTCGGTTATGATTGACGACGTTCAAAGGGCTATCGATTTAGAGAACGTTGTTGAAAACGAAAACGAAGACGAATTGGCAGGAAGGAAAGGTATGTCGATTTTGTTCAATTTGGAAATATATTTTTCTCAATAGACGTTCTATTTGTACAATTTGATATACGTGTAAATCCATAGGCAATTGAGAAAAAATTAATCTCTTGATGCTGAATGCTGATAAATTAAGCTCTTGAATAAAATTTCATTTTATTCCAGGGCATAAAATGAATTGGAAGTCTTATCATTCCCTCTCGGACATTTACGGCTACCTTGATTACCTAGCGGACACGTATCCGAGCCAGGTGCGAGTGGGCAATGTTGGCAATTCCGTGGAAGGAAGGCCGATCAAATACATCATCATCAGTTCCGGCAACCCCAACGCAAAACGTTTCTGGATCGACGGAGGTAACAAATTGATGACGTTGGTCATTCAAACTGGCCGAGCGATTGATTTTATAGGGTGAAAATCGATGGCACAAGGATAGAAGACAAAGAGATCGGTACCGATTCCGCTGATTTTAAATTAGTTATATTTTTATATCAGTCGAGTTGTAAGATTGTCACTGATGATCCTAAACGCCGAAATTGATATAACAGTAAAACTCATTTAAAATCAGCGGAATTCGTGTCAATCTCATTGTCTTCTTCCCCTTTCAAATGGAATTCCACAATCTCAGCGCAACAAATTTAGTAAAAAAATGAAAAAATTGATGGATTGGAATATTTTTTTAGGGATTTCTCTATTCGGTCATCACCGTGTGGTGCTTTAAGGATAATCGGTGTCATTTAATAGGTATTCACGCTAGAGAATGGATATCACCAGCTACTGTCACCTACATCATCAGCGAACTGGTCGAGAACCGAGACGCCAACAAAGAGCTCGTCTCCGACATCGATTTCTACATAGTGCCAGTAATCAACCCAGACGGCTACGAATACACTAGATCTAGCCAGCGCTTGTGGAGGAAAAACCGCTCGAAAGGAAGCTACTTCTGCCCTGGAGTAGATTTGAATCGAAACTGGGGCTACAATTGGGGCGGCCTCGGAACTAGCAATGAAAATTGCAGAGAAATATACAGAGGCACTGGTCCGTTTTCAGAGCCAGAAACACGATCCGTTTCAAATTTTATTCTTCAGAACAAGGGAAACATGAAGGTAACCACTTGAATTATTTTATAGTCGCTGAAAAAAAGTAATAGGAAATCTAAATAATAGTCAATCCTGATTCTACATTAATTTCTAATCTACGACCATAATTACTTCATATCCGACACCTGTTCCAGGGGTTCATCACGTTCCACAGCTATGGCCAATACATCCTCCTTCCGTACGGTCATAATTACAATTCCTATCCGTCGGATTTCAAAGAAATGGAAAGAGTGGGACGGAAAGCAGCTTTGGCGATCAAATCTGTCAGCGGTGCTACTTATCAAGTCGGCAATAGCGCTAAATTGCTGTACCCAGCTTCAGGTAATAATTCCTACTGATAGCTCAATCGATTGATAATATTTTTTCGGCAAAAATACTATGAAAATAGCTGGGTTATATATTTCATTGAACATTTCTGCCAATTGTTTCAGGAGGTTCAGACGATTGGGCCAAGGGAGTTGCAGGAATCAAATATGCCTACACTATTGAGCTGAGGGATCAGGGCACCTACGGGTTCACGCTTCCAGCCCAGTACATCATTCCCACGGCCCAAGAAGCCATGGCTGCTGTGAAAACAGTCGGCAAAGCGGTGCAGGATTCTTAAAATCAAATAAATCCATCGACCCTTTTTTCTCGATTTTGTGATAGTTGAAATAATGAGTAAATTATTTATTAATCGAACAATAAAAATAAGTATTTTCCACAAATTGTTTCTTCTAAAGAATTCATGTGCCCAAGTCTCCTACCTTTGTGGTTAATATCTCGTCCGTGAGCCTCTGGTTTTCCTGTTGGTAGCCCAAAATGAGCTCTTCTTGACTCTTCACTTCCTCTTGAAGAACTTTGATTCTCTGCCTTTCAGCGGCAGCGAGTGCTTCGTTTCTAAGAGCTCTAGCTTCAAACTTTTCATAATCAGATACCTAAAAAATGCCTTGGTATCAATGAATCGTTGACTTACGTATTCGACAATTAAAATCACTCCAACGAGCTTACCTTATTTGATAGCGACTTAATGTGCGATTTGAGTTCGACAATAATTGAGCAGTGTTCTTCATTTTGACAGACGTGGTCTTGAGCTGATGGTAGAGATATTGGCAGCGATTTATTATTAATCGGCTGCAAGATCGTGTCTTCTAGTGGAGCCTTATTACCATCATCATCCTTAGTACTAGACAATTCATTTTCCTGAGCAAAGTCGATTCCAGTTTTATTGGTAGCAGGTTGGTGAACGTTGGAGGCTTTGGAAAGTTTTTCTCCTAAAAGCCCAGAATCGGAAACGCCGGAATTCTTTTCAATTTGACCTCGTTCCATGTGCATCTGGTTACTAACATGGCCGGAATCAGTTTTGTCTGCATTAACACACTCGGATATTATTTCTTCACCTTTGGCAATTTTCAAATCATCTGAAACAAGGAAGGTATAATATAAATTCTTGTCAGAATACGAACCGAACGTTAACCAGAGTAAGGGAGAAACACAATGTTTCTCTTTGTCAAACTGAAAGCCTTACCAGCTGAATTATGAGCAGCAGCTACAGAGCCCATCTGATTTTCTGGATTTTGCCGAAGATCAACCACAACCGCATCGTGCCCATTATTCTGTTTCAAGTTTTGACTAGAGAGACTAGATTTATCTAAGTGCTTATCATTCTGAGTATAATTGCATCCCCCGGCTGACGATGATTTTTGCAAACTTCGGTTCACTTTGATATTGCACTCGCTATCAGAGCATGATTTCTTCAGTACGGTCAATC
Source organism: Tupiocoris notatus (assembly GCA_037159825.1). NCBI lineage: Eukaryota > Metazoa > Arthropoda > Insecta > Hemiptera > Miridae > Tupiocoris > Tupiocoris notatus. Next base: position 758,544 of record JASJUZ010000035.1, on the reverse strand, counting down.
TCCGCTCAACCGGAGTTTCGGGCCTCAATGATTCGACGGGCGACTCGAAAATTCCATCATCATCAGAATCGATAGTAGGAGTCGGGGAGTTTTTGTTTTTGTCAGCTGTCTGATCTCGCACCTCTAAATTAAAGCATTTTCCTGACTTTACAGCGGCTACTTTGGTTTTTTGACTAGACAAATTTCTGGTTGTTTCGTTCAAAAAGGAACGTTCACGCTGTTTGGAGAGGTTCATCACGTTTTTTCTTATTGGCTCCAGCAGCGGCTCAACCCCCGTGCTCGAACTGGCATTGCTTCTATCAAAATACGGCGTACTCGCATTGACTATCTCTTCAGCTTGCTTTAAAATTTCGTCCACGCTCAGTTCATCCGTTCCTGATGCACAAGAAAACGTGATTAAAAAAACGTCAATACGAAGATTATTAATTAGATGGATTTTGACTCACCATCAACATCAGTGCATTGCGAATTCTCACCAACTTGAGAGCCCAATAGGTCAGAAATTTGCTGGAGTATTTCTTCGACATCTTCATCTACAGTAATCAATGAATAAACTTGGCTCACACAATAATGATAATGATCGCAAAATGTAAGTTAAGTTTCATTTTTATTAAATGTCTACTATACGAAATTGACAGTCGAAACCGAGAATTGAAAATATTTATCAGCACTGAAATAATATAAACGAACGATGATCCTTGTACAATACCTGTGTTCAGCTCTGGCAAAAAAGCAGCAGCAGAGGCTGGCAGATTACAGTTCATATCTAGGTTTGGCCCTTCAACGCTCTTCGTAATGGTTTCACATATTTCCTGCGAAAAGGAAAAGTGCAATAAATGCCGACAAAAGAACGAGGTCGTACGTCATGATGGGCCACGGATTTTCAGAAATTTGACATGAGGGTATAACTCGAGAGTTCTTGGAGCAATATAAATATCGTTTTATACTCATTGGAATGGTCATCAAACACTCTCTCCAGCTGTACCGTTAGGCAAAAAATGTAGCTTTTAATTAGGAAATTAAGAAAAATAATAATGATTAAAATTACAATAGTTGCTACGGAGTTTTCCCCTACAGTTACCATCTCTTTTTCATTGGTTGTTGTCGCTGATACATAATTGTGAGGTTGATGTGGAGACAAAAAACGCGACCAGTTCTCCTTATCATCTATATTAATTCGAGCGCTTTCGCCCTCACGGGCCTCTTCAGGAAACATCTTAGGAATTAGTGTGTCAAGTCTTTTTTAAAAAGGGGTCGCCCGTGAAGAGGGTTCGTCTTGAGATGAGGATAACTGCTGTGATAACTCCTCATCTCAAGACGAACCCTCTTCACGGGCGACCCCTTTTTAAAAAAAAACTTGACACACTAGTTCCTAAGATGTTTCCTGAAGAGGCCCGTGAGGGCGAAAGCGCTCGAATTAATATAGATGATAAGGAGAACTGGTCGCGTTTTTTATCTCTTTTTCGGTGGGAACGTTCACAAATGTTCGGAATAGTTAAAATCACAATTGGATAGTCTTCTTAAATAATTATTGAAGCGAAGGAATAATAAACCACTGTACAATCATTTGCAGCGTTTTTAGTTTTCTTAGTTTTCAAATTAAAAGCTAAATTATTCGCCTAACGGTACAGCTGAAGAGAGTTTGGCGTCCTTTCCAACGAGTATAGAACGGTTTTTATATCTCAAAGATGCGCTAGCTCGAAAACTATTAAATCTATCGAACCCGCGATGGTCTTAATCGATTCAGCGTTCAAAAATCGATAAAAGCAGATACCAAATACACGTTTTTCCAGAAAAACGTTGGAAAATCCGGATTTTCTTCTCCTCAAAACCCCCGAAATTACCCATAAAATTGTAGTAGCGATTTGGTAAGAGAATTGAGCCATTGTCAGACCAAAATTGATTTTTGGAGAATATGTCAAGTAGTTAGCCTTTTCAGTTTCGTCAGAAATTTGTGTTGACGGAGTGCGGCGGACGGAAAGGATTTTTCAATTGGATATTCGCATTCTACATGCCTTCAAACGTAAACAACATTTTTCGGGGGCTTAGACAATTTTTTTCTCGGTCAAGTACAACCAAAATACTGAGGAAGAATACGCCAAGATCAAGTATGACTCAGAACGATCGATAAAGCTTGTGGCCGGTCCCGACGCCACTTCCTTTAAATATTACTATCAATTTACAAACGCCCAACTCGAGTAGGGACATTGAATACATTCTACTACTTACCTGGCATAGTTTTTCTTTCTCCAAATACTCCGCCATCGACGACTGTCCATCAGATTTCAACGAATCCATAGATTTGAACGGATAAAACATAAAACAACAGGACATAGCGCGCTATTTACATCTCTCGATACGCTGAGGTGGGAACGGGAGAGCTCGCAACCTGACGGAAGGAAACACTTTATCGATTAGCAGCGCCATGGAGGTAAAAGAGAAAAATGCATCTCTCTGCTGAGTTGAAGCCAAAATTTTCATCATGATTCCAATAAGTGCGTCCGTTCTCACAATATTTTTTTTTAATGGGGAAAACGTTTGCTTATAAATTATTCCAATTTTTGTCTTTGCGTGATATTGTTCAACAGCAAAAATCTCTAGTAGAATTATGTTCGCCTTGACCTTGATAACGAGTCAGCCTCTTATCGCAGCGATCGCCAGCTGTTTGACGGTTCGATAGTCTAGTTTACGTTTCGCTATTATTTTTGTCCGTTTTGTAGAAGCCGATTTACGTCCGTTCGATTTGAAAATGGCAGGTTCTCTCTCTTGCGAATATCCAACTTTCTGACCGGTCAATTTTCCTTCTAAACTCTTGACTGTCTTTTCACTGCTCAATATGCTGGCGCGGTTTCTCATCCCGGGGTCGATACTCCGGACGTCGCCGTACGAGCACCAGTGAATTTTATCTTATCGACTCCAACTTCCGACGCCGAGAATTTCAAGCGATATTAGCCTCAGTCGAGAATAAAAGTGAAACCGACAATGTTCACCGCGATGGACAGGTTCCAGTTAATTTTTATTCTATCGACGCTTCCCGGAGCTTTGCTCCAGCTGTATACCGACGCCGATTTGCGGACGCCCTGTCCTTCTCAGTTGTCGGATAAAATTTACACTGGTTACACTCCAAAGGGGAATAAAACGGCTGGGAAATATCTCAACGTCGGTCGGGATCTGAGTTTGGAGGCGTGCATTGCCAGATGTTGCGCCGATGAACAAACTTGTAACGTCGTCTTCATGGTCAACAACACTTGCTACGAAGTGAGCGATTTTCCTTCACATAGTGGTTCCCCTATTCCCTCGCATATCTGTCCCCATCTGATTACCTGAAAGAATTTATTTATTGTTCAAGCGTGAACCAAATGGGGAAGACGCCTATTTTTTATTTTCGTTCCTAATGGCCTGAATTCTACTATTTGGTGTCAGCTGAAGACGGAATGACCAATTTTTCATTAAAATTGTGAGTTTCCGCGGAGAAAATCGCTAAGGAAAACCGATGATTTTGAACGAAAAATGAATAGTTATTACGTCATAACTAGTCCGTTGAACGTGAATATCGATACTAGCGCTTGTATCTTCGGAGAATAAACTAACATTGGGAGCAATAATTTGAGGTTGCTGTGAGATTACCAAACCCCCTCAGCAATTTATTTGCTTTACGAGGCATTTTGGGTGGTACTAATTCGACGATTAAAAAAAAAGAACAAGTAGCAGTGAAGTTAGCGTCACTTACTCGATTTAGCATAACTCCAGTCTTAAAGACCGTCTTGTTGTTACTGTCTGTCTTTCAGCCGACTGCAGAGCGCTCTAGGGAGTTACTTCAATCGGTTGGAGTTACATCTCCGGGTTTATTCAAACCGCTGATTTTCCATAGCGATTTTCTCCGCGGAAACTCGCAATTTTCACGAAAAATCGGTCATTCCCTCTTCGGCTGACATCAAATAGCAGAATTCTGGCCATTAGGAACGAAAATAAAAAATAGGCGTCTTCCCCAATGACATAAAAAAAAAATTGACATAAATAATAATACAAAGAAAAAATTCTAGGCGAGCATAAATATAATGAGCGGTGACAATAATTACGGTAAGAAAATGTACATATAAAATTCTAGAATGAAGAAAAACAACACAATTTTGTCATCTTTTTGGCAAATGTCGTTCAAACTGAAAAAAAGAGTCTCCAACGTTGATAGGGGCGTATTGAAAAAATCTACTTCTGGGTGGGGCTGAAGGAAATAATTTACTGGACGGGGCAAACGGCTAAAGCCTAGTACTTGTAGACCGTGTTGCGCGATTTTCTTCAGGCAGCCTGTAGACGCTTGCGAGACGGTCTAGACTTGAGACATAGACATGGTCTAGAGACTCTGATATTTGTCCGTCTAGCGTCCGCACTGTGATGTGAATTTCTTGAGTCTCGTCTCCGCCATCCACCATGACAGACATTGCTTTTGGCAGAATGAGTGCTTGTATGATTATTATTTTAAGCAAAACAACGCAAAAACGTAAACTTGTGTGGACGCGCGAAGTGTTGGCAGAAGGACCTAGGTGCGGTACTGAACTTTTAAATAAATTAAGATAGGAAGACGCCATGGGATTTCGTAATTTCACATTTTGGGAGAGGACCCACTCTTTGGAATTACCCTTTTTTTGCTCCCGGTTAAATGAGGTTTTTAAATTGTGATTTTTTCTATTTCCTCTACTGAAACGACATGTTTTGTTGCCAGTGATTCCAGGGCCGCTTTCCTTTTCACTAGATTTTTGTAATCGGAACTTCTCACATCCCGCAAAAAATCAGGCATGATAGTCTTCTAGGAGTTTAAGGATTTTCTTGTTTAACCACATGATCAATCAAACCGGCTGAGACTGCGTGCAGTTGGTTTGGAAGCGAGAGAGTGGCGCATGCCTCGTCTATAGACCGAGGTACACACCATCAACTTGTTGCGCAACGTGTCTCAAGTTACATCAAGTCTCCCATTTAAATCGGGAGACATGAGGCAAGCGGTTTTTGGTCTTGCAGCGGCCCAGTGGACCGGAGTTTGTCTAGAGACATGTCTAGCGGGACATCCTGAGACAGCCTTAGATATATCTCTGAGACCAAAATCGCGCAACATGGCTACTGGTGTGGACGGCGATACAGATAGTTGGTGGGGGAAAAGTCCACAGAGAAAGTGTGATGCTAAGGGGGGAAGAACTGGGGAACAGAGAGAGATGCTTGGGACAAACAATTAGAGCTGTCAAGCATACTGTTCATAAGACGATAGAAGAATGACATGTCATTCCAATCACGTATTTTCTTTAGGGACGTCAGGACACATATTTTCATCAACCGATCGTAGTTCAATAGACTGTGGGAACCTAAGGATGATGATATCAAGATTATAGTCACGTCTACCATGTATTAATGTAATCATTATTACTATACAGATTGAATGCATCAGTAATGCTCTGTGCGAACCGGTGAAAAGAACAGAAGCCAAGTTCCAAGACGTGTTTATGGTCCTTGTGCGACCCGTTCCTATAAAACAGTTCCAATGGGACGAGCTTTCTGAATTATCGAACGACGGGTGAGATTTTACTTTTGTGCGATAGGCTTATTTATACTTTTGTCTCAGCAGTTTTTCATCCTCTTAAATTCAATCGTTCATTGCGCAGAAATGATATAGTCGCCTTGAGCTCGGAAGTGGACGGAGTCAAATCGTGCGACGGTTTGCAGGAAGTCTGCGGCAACAATGAGATTTGCCTTGCGGGAGTTTGCACTTGCCAGAACGGCTACGAAAAATCAGCCGACGGCTCTTGTGTTCTCTCTTCTGGTAGCATATCGTCACTCATAAGTTTTTAAACGTTAAATAATTTTCCCGCTTCATTATACAATTATCTGGACAACAGTTCTCATTTATTTGTAGACTTGGGAATCGGTTCTTCTGGCGGTGGACCCAAAGAAGCTATATTGCCAAGCGGTGGCGTTGGTGACATTCTCCTTTCAGCTCAAAAGGTAAATGTGCTTTAACTTTATGAACGTTTGTGTTGCTTTCAGTTATAATTTATAAAAATCGATTTATGCCCTACAAACAATTCTTTTGTTTGCAGAGTGTTCACAACGATAAAATAATTGTGAATGACCCCTCATCTCCAAGTCCTCCGAAGAGGATTATAGTGAATGTAATTTCAAAAACAGTACGCTTACCTGAAAATGAGGTGAAGCTTTCCGCTTTCACAGTTCCAGCCGAGATACAAGGTTTTCTGTCACTATACGTCTGATCATTTGCAGTTATACTCCTAATTTCTCACTTGGTAGTTTTTATTTATTTTTTGACTTTTTCCTCTATTTTTCGATTGGCTGTAGGTGTAACGAGCCATTACACGTATAAATGGAAACTGTTGTCACAACCTGGTGGTGAAGCTGGGAACCAAGCTACAAGCGAGCCTCAAGGTCCTTCTCTCAAACTAACCCATTTGTCCGAAGGGGTTTACACTTTTAAAGTGACCGTCACTGCTCCTGGAAAATATGGCGAGACCGAAGCTAATGTAACAGTTCTTCCTCGTAAGTTTTTAGGCCCTTGACCTTTAGAAATTACTGGATCACTTGTAGACTGTCTTCTCGGAATTGTTTGAGCCATTTACATGCAAATAAGTGCATTATTGGTTCTGAGTCGTGATTCGGAATCTGATTATTCCTTCAAAAAAAGAATATATATTATACTTTCAGAAAAACGAGACAACGAGTTGCCAATCGCCATTGTCCTTCCACCGCATCAGATCGTTAAACTTCCAAACTCTTTGGCCGTGTTGGACGCTTCTTCAAGCAGAGACGACTCTGGAATCGCCAAGTATCACTGGGAGCTTCAGCAAGGCCCGCTTGGCTACCAGCCCAATCTTTCCGATACTCAGACTCTTCAGTTGCGCGATTTGAAGAAGCCCGGAAACTATACTTTCAGGTTAAATACAGAATTGCAAATTGATTTGAAATTTATTTGATTCAATTAATTATTTTCTACCATTTCATTTTGATTATGCAGACTGACAGTGACTGATTCTGATGGAGCCACTAATTCAACTCTGGCCAATGTCACCGTTCTTCAAGTACCCGACTATCCTCCCGAAGCCAATGCCGGATCCTCGATGGTTCTGTTCCTGCCGCGCAACAACGTCACTCTTAACGGAAGCCTTAGCTCAGACGACAAAGGGATCGTGTCTTGGGAGTGGACAAAAAGCCCTAGCGACCAAGATAAAGCTGTTGATATGCAGGTGAGAAAAACATGAAAACTTAGTAACTGAATCTCAGGAAAATAAATGGCTGCTATTTTCAGCCATTTTCGTATTATCTACATTATAAATTTTGTCTGTTACAGAACACGAGGACGCCATATTTGGAACTGTCTCATTTGGAAGAAGGAATGTACACTTTCGTACTGAAAGTCACCGACAACTCTGGCCAATCATCGTCCAGTGATGTACACGTCTTTGTTAAACCTCCTACTAACAAACCTCCGATTGGTATGACAGTAAATTCAATTTATAGCTACAGTTCATTCTAGAATTTTATTGTCAACTTCAAAAAACATGGTATTTATTGTTTCAGCGCACGCCGGATCTAATATCACTGTTGCCCTTCCTCAAACTTGGGTTATCCTCAATGGTTCAGCCAGCTCTGACGACATCAGCATTGACCAATGGAAATGGGAGCAGCTGAGGTAGATATTTCGTCGCATTAATCTAACTCACTTTCCCTTCTTAGGAATCATCTATCTTACTGTGCAACAATTTTATAGTGGACCTAGAAAAGCCGAGTTCTCGCATTTCAACCGATCATCAACAAATGTAACCAATCTGACCAAAGGAGAGTTCATTTTCCAACTCACAATCACCGACGGCAATGGTAATTCCGTCTCAGACAAAACGGCGGTCATCGTCACTCAAAGTGAGTTCAGATTGAACATTTATCTGCTTGTTGGGTTGAGGGGGAGAATAAATTGGCGACTTCTTCTCCATTATTTTACTTGGCCGAGTCATAGGTACGCAATGGACCTATGCCGCCCTGAAGGTGCCCGTAGGGGCGAAAGATCTCAGCCGAGTTAACGAACGGAGAAGAAGTCGCTAATTTATTCTCCCCCTCAACTTAATAAGTAAAGAAGTTCTACAACCAGACAAATTACACCTGCTTGTTGGCCACTTGATAGGTGTATAAATATTTATAATTATTTTCAGATAAGAATGTCAAACCAAAGGCAAACGCTGGAGGCGATCAAACTTACTCAATGCCGCTCAGCGTGCTCATTGTCAATGGGTCAATGTCGTCTGACGATCTGGCAATTGCCAAATGGCAGTGGACTCGCGAACCAACTAGTCTTGCGATTGGCAATATCATTGACCAATCAGACTCTTCGCCTGTTCTCATGGTATGTATATACTTTATGCCTGCGGTGTCTTCACAATCGCAACCTCTTTTCATCCGATTTTTTTCCTATTTACATTGGATTTTGTTTACATCTGTTGTCTCTAGCCATCAATTCCACCTGTAGGTTATTCCACTCATAGAGAATCATGAGTTGCTAATTGTGAGCAAACTATTGTTGCAGGTGGCAAATGTTGTCGCTGGGAAATATGAATTCCGTTTGAGAGTCTCCGACGACCAGGGTGAATGGGACGAAGACACTGTGTCTATTATTTTGAAAGCAGGTGAGCTGAAGCTACATTTCCATGAGTATTTGACGCTTTATAAATTTCCAGCAGTCCAAAGTTCGAACGTACGATTGTTATCTGCTGAGTTTGCGGCTGAATTATATCTGCTCTTTATTTTCTGTAGACCCTGAGCTATTAAACCTCGTGGAATTGACCCTGAATATCGAAGCTAGCAAATTCACGCAGACGCAACGCGACTCGGTTCTTCTCAAACTGGGAATGCTCCTGCGTGACGCGTCTCAGCTTGTCGTCCGTAATTTGAACGTCGACTCAAGCGGCCGTGCTGTTCTTGTCTTCTACGTTTCTAGCCCAAGCGGCTCTGTGCCAGGTCCTTGGGTCGTCTCTACGCTTAAGAATAAACTGGCCCAGGATTCCTTCCTGCTCCAGCTGTCTGTGGTTGACATTAGGACGACAGTGTGTCAGAATAACTGTTCAGGTAATTGTCTATTTCGTTCCAGAAATTTGTCCAGCTTTTGTAAGGAATCACCTTCTTAAAATTATTCTCTTGTGAATTTCCCATGTCAATATGCCATTTGCTAATTTTCCAAACCATCTTGTGTTCCAAGAATTAGCCCCTTGAACTTTTTATGCTCTGCGTTTGTGAATGGACTCTTTTCAATTGCTAGTGCATTACTGTGTAGGAATATTCTATTATTGCGACCATCTTCTTGCAGGGCATGGAGTTTGCAACCAAGAAACGAGAATATGCTATTGCGAGGCGTTCTGGATGCAAGATCTTGTCAGGAAGTACATGGGCGACGGTGAATCCAACTGCGGTAAGATTGTATCCATTAGTATAAATTCTACTGCTGTCAGTTTTAAAACTTGCCAATTAATATTTTAATTCCCAGGATGGAGCATCCTCTATGTCATTATTGGCCTAGTCACTCTCGCCTTCCTATCCATTGCCGGCATCTGGGGCCTGATTTGCCTCTGTTCTCGAATGTGTCGCACATACCCCAAGGATACGAGTAAAACACGTTACGCGCTACTCGATAGCACCGAACAGGTCAAAAGTATGTGAAACTGAAGGCTTTAGTCGCTATTTAAAATAGTGAAATATATTATTTAGGATACTATTACATCTCTTCAGCCAGTGTTTGTTTACCGCTAGTAAAAACCAAAAACAAAACAGAGTTTACCACTAGTAAAAAACAAAAAAAAAAACATAAAGTAAAAAACAAAAAAAAACAGAGTTTACCCCTAGTATAAAAGTAAAAATAAAAATAGCAAAAGTAAAAACGCAAATAAAAGTAAAAAGCAAAAACAAAAAGCAGAAAACAAAAACAAAAATAAAAAATAAGAACAAAATAGTGAAACAGTAAAAACAAAAAAAAACAGAAAACAAAAAGTAAAACAGTAAAAACAAAAAAAAGCAAAAAAAAACAGAGATTATCACTAGTAAAAAAGTAAAAAAAGCAAAGCTTAAAAGTAGAAACGTGACAGTAAAAACAGTAACAACAAAAGTAAAAAAAATTTAAAAAAAAAACAGAGTTTATTGCCAGTGAAACCTCTACCTAAAGGCCCCAACACTGCTACTCCAAAAAAGTCCCCTAACAGTGTTGTTTCCCTCGTTGCAGTGCCACTTTCCAAGACAATCCAATCGGACAGCGAAACCGACTCCGATGTTCTGTTTGAGAATCGCCACGGCAAATCCAACGGGACCAAATCGTTCCGCAACGGTTTCAAAACCGACGCCCGCGTTAAGACCTGAAATTTAGAATCCGTCCCCGAGGTATATCTAGAGCTCGAGGCGTGAAAAATAGAGCATTATCCGCATAAAGGGTGAATCTATTGGTGCATACCATTTTATGTGCGACCGAAGGTCGTCTTTGCTTTACATGTTGCTCAGATGAAAAAAACACGCTATAGATGAGCGGAGCCCTATCGAGCAGAATGTTATCTAGTCAAACAGGGCTGATGAATTAAATATGAACAAAATCTAGTATTTTTCTTGTTCGTGTATTCAAATTGTTCGTGCTGTGTTATATTTTATCGATTCGCTACATTCCAGTTCGTTTTCGATGTTCCTGTTTGAACTGAATTTTTAATCGTATCGTTATGAGTGGGAGGGTTTGGGTTTTTATGACCGATCATGGTGAATTTGTCGGGTGTAGGATATCAGAAGTTTCCACGTTTTCCCATTTATGTACACTCGCGGTATTGAGTGTCTAATCATTGTCTTACCAGGGGCAGAATTAGTAGTGTAACTTTAAAATAATATTTTATTCGTCCCTGCGTAGTTCCATTGAATTTAAGCAGTTTGCACGTTCTAATCGAGTATAGTACTTTGAACCCAGTTGGTCCACTTTGCTGGAACCACCTGACGTTTGAGAAAATTTCGGCAACTCGTTTGTTCGACTGATACGCACAGTTTCGCCAAAGATATTTGGTTTAAACAGTTCACTTTGGATTGGACGTCCCCTTTAGATTACGGAAGGACTCCTATTTCAATAATGGATTATTGGGATTAATCAAATTTAGTTTGTAGTCCAAACGGATTCTACTGGCGGTATTGTATTGATAATAATATCAATACTGATTCGATGCTATACTTTTCAAGTATCAATTTTTGATACAACTTCGATCGATTGACACTAACGGTCTGCTTATGCAATCGAAATAAATTATACTTGAGAGGGAAAAATGAACAAAGCAAAGAATTCAGAAAGTCCCTGGAAACTTTGGAAAACAAAGAATTATTGAAGTGTTAAATTAATTCTTACAGATCTTATTCGCATTCTCCGAATTCGTGTCTCCATAATTATTCAGTTAGCTTTCCTTGTCATGAAGCACATTTTTCGTTTTGTATCGGTAATCGCCGTCAATTCCTCCCAAGTAGTTGATAGTTTGATTGCTAGTTTTCTCTTTCTTGCCATGAAAAGGCTAGGAAACTATAGATTTCCATTCACCGACCAGTTTCCTTAAGAATTTGTTCGTCTGGCGGTCGAACGGGCAAAATTACTTCAACGATGATCTCATTCCAAAATGTTCAATCCTACCTTTTTCTATGAAACTTATATTTTGGAAGCGTGCAATATTTCTTCGTCCCTGTTTACCTTTCTCACGTGCGTAGCTAAAATTGGAAAAATTAGCCATTTGAAAAAAGGAAGGTTTCATAAAGAAATCTTCAACGTCTCGAAATTTTTGTAATTTCAAATCGTTTAAACAAAACTAAATAAGTAAAAACATCAAAAATTACATTTCTGACATTAGGAACATTATTTATCGAAATTCATTTTCACTTAAGTCGCATTCCGTCGTTCTATTTTTGGCCCACAAAAAGAGTCGTCTGCTATCATTGAGTGCGGAAATTATTTCATGATTATATCTAGTATTTTAGTCGTCGATGTCATAACGATAGTTACCAATTTTTCTTGCCATTTATTTTCTATTAACTGTGCAATCTGTTCAAATATTTTGTGAGATGCCGATTAAAAAATGTTGTCCGCATAGACTTTACATTTTACACTCCTGTTATTCTTTTCTTTTTTTTAATTCGGTGCAACAATTTTTATTTGTAATTTGCTCATTCGATTGTTTTTGTGGCTACAGTTGAACATTTAAAAGTGATGCGCTGTAAGAAAAGTGTTTACACCTAGTCGCTATACTTCAAAAACTTGTCGTGGGACGATTTTTATCATTAAATTCATCTATAGCCACACTGGTGTCGATACACTCCTCTATACTGTACTATTTGTCGCCAATTTTTTAAAATTGTCATTAAGTACCTCCTTCTCAACAAAAAATCACATCACATCGACTCTATTGAATCAATTTCAACCCTACAGCAATCACAGCCTCTTCGCAAGCATTTTCTCTCTCAGTCCATCATATTTCCTTGATTATTTATTTCCTCTAACATTTTGAGGATCGATTTCCTCCGCTCCAGAATTATTCACCCGGGCTTATAACTATAACATACTCGCACAATTCGCTTGTAAAATTAATTCAAAGATTTTCGGTGTGTGGAAAAAATTGGTCTTACCCTAAATTAAGCTAGTGACCGTTTTCAAAATGAATAATAGCATTGAAATACCACATTCGACCGTTTTCTCACTGAAACTCTCAATTTCTTGGTCTTCGCTTTCGCTTAAGATGTTAATACTTGAGCAAAAGTTTAAAATCGGAAATATTTTTTTAGTAGCCGATTTAGGTCGGCTACGCCTTCGGCCCTAGGGAACCTTTCGGGGCGATTGTTATGAGCTTCGTACCGTTGAGAGCTTCTTCCTCGTCCCTGTTGGTTCTTCTCCGTTCTGCAACAATAAATCGCATAAAACGATGGTAAAACTCTTGTTGAGAGCGTCAAATTACTATTAACTGGTCATCAGTATCGTATGACCCAAAGAAGCAACCTGACGACTTTAGGAGATGCCTGAAGACGCGTGTAGTGGCAGAAATACTTGAGAGACAAATATTATTCAGAACAAGTCGCCTAGTTTTACCCCTCAACTTCCCCTTCACTTAATGCGGTTGTTTTGTTACCGAGGTCGTATTTATTTTCTGTATAGTGTTGGAAGTATAAAAACTTACTCTTGCCAGCGAAATATTCTTCAATCTGAGCCAATGATTTGCCCTGAGTCTCGGGCAGGAAGAAGAAAACGAATATTGTGCCGAGAAAAGCCATAGTCCCGTAAAAGAAGAAGACTCCGTGCTTGTCTAGATGAACAACCATTGTCGGGTAGAGTTTGACGGCGAAGAAACTTACAGTGTACGTGACGCAGGTTGTCAAACCTCCCGCAACCTGGAAAACGCAAGATAGATCAATGATTCGTCAAAAGTCGCTGTAGTATTGTGTTTTGAGGATAGGGCATAGACCTTCGGTTTCACAAGGCCCTGATGATACCCAAGGAAGTGGTAGCAGAGGATAAAATGATTGAAGAAAAGGACACCAAGTTCTCTAGCTTCTCAATTCACCAGTATAAATCGCTGGTCTGAGTCGAAGCAAGAATTCGGTCACTTGAATACTACTCACCCCTCGAACTTGAGCAGGGAAAACCTCACCAATCATGGCCCACGGTAACGTTAGAAATCCTATCGTGCTCGTCAAAATATACATGAGTATCGTCAGCACTGGGATGATCGATGCTTCAGGCTCGTCGGTACCCGTTGTTAAAAGTATGGTGCTGTTTTCTGTCTCATTAAATGTCTCGTCCATGATAGTTTCTCTCGCTGGTATTTCCTCAGGTATCGACGTTAAAAGATGAGTAGCGAGGACGAGGAGAGAGATGGTCATGCCCACTCCGGATATGAGAGCTGCCGGTCGACGTCCGAATTTTTTACTGATGTACGCAGCAAGCACGGTGAACAATAGCCGTGTAACGCCTATAAGTACAGCTACCACAAAAGGATCAGTCGTGACTCCGGCTTCTCTGACAACGTCCACCTTTAGCAAAAAAAAAAAAAAAAAATGGTTGATTTTAAGTAATGCTAGCAAAAATTAGGTGCACTCTGGTTGCCGATAGAAACTTAAATTCATAGATATTGGAAAGAAAATAACTCACAGCATAAAAAATGACAACAAAGATGCCAGTAAGCTGCTGGAAGAGGAAGAAGATGTTCATCAGGATAAGAGGTTTGTATGATTCTGGTCTGCAGAGAGATTTGATTGTTCCGTAAAGCGTAATTTTTGCATCGCTCTTCGATCTCGATTGGGAGGTGATTTGGTCGAGTTCATCTTGAACCTCAGATTTACGATCGGCTCCCCGCAAGCGTTGAAGGGCTGCACTGGCAGCTTCGTCTTTATTTTTCGTCAAGAGCCAAACAGGACTTTCGGGCATTTGACACCAGATAAGTATCGTGGAGAGGATCGGTGCAGCTCCGCAAATGGCCGCCACCATTCTCCAGTTATCCTGCAAAATAAACGGGATTAATTGTTTCAATTTCAATTTTTGCCTGTCATCTGGAGTTTTAAATAACCAACCTGAAATATCAACCCGAACGTGTAGACTAGAGCTACTCCTGCAGAGATTGATATGGACGACCCGGTGACAAATAGTCCTCTCATCGTCGACGTTGTGACTTCAGCTACGTACACGGTTGATGGTGTGCTCGACAAGCCGCATGCAAACCCGGTTAGCAGGCGGCCGATGTAAATCTGCGGAAGCGTCGGATTGACAGCAATGCAGAGCCATCCGATGAAAGCGGGAATATTGAGAGCGAATAGGCCGAACCTGCGGCCGAATTTATCGATCAGCGGCCCGCTTGCGAGGCATCCGAACGGTGTTGCTATGGCAGCCAAACTTGCTGAAACATATGCGAGAGTGTTATAAAATTGAGGAAAATGATTGTATTTTAAAAACTGTCTTGTAGTAAGTCTAAGTACAAGTTTGTGGCACACTACTGTCACAAGAGTGCTCTGACGCCATTTTTGGGGTTGATTTCAATCTAAACAACTCTCAAGTGTTCATACACAGGATTCAACGATTTCTTTCCCTGGACAACAACGCCATTTGAATCTTGTAATTTTTTTGGTTCATTATTCAATAATAAACCGTTGTTATCGCCAAAGAAAAAATTTTCTAACCTCCTCAAAATTTGATTTTTACGTTTTAAGGCATGTAGAATCCAAATATCCAATATAAAAAATTCTGTCCGTCCACCGTCAATACTTTTCTCACGAAACCATTGGAGATAAATTCTTGAAATTTTCTGAAAATCATTGATTGGTTGATAACTGATATCTTACCGATCCACGATCCTTGACTTGGTGTAACTTGAAGGTAATCATTTTCCTCTAGCATGTAAGGAAGTGCGACCGCCGTGAAGCCCATAGTCATGCCTGAACTCAGCAATGCTGTGTTGCTGACTATCGTCACGAGAACCTTAGGAACAATTCAGACCACGCTTTGTATATTTTATCCATATCAATTTTCGACCGGTTAGGGCTGGTTAGCGACCGATCGGAATTTTACTAAGGTGATTTTTCTCATCCCACCAGACGCTTTCACCACCCAAGCCTCTTCAGAGAATTGTTTATTTATGCTAGCTCTGCCTGCACAATATAAACTAGATTATTTGTCTCGAAAATTCTTGTCGACGTTGATTTCTACTTCAGATCTCCCATAGTGGTCTTACATAAAGAATAAATAATTTCTTCGTTAATATAATAATTTTAAATCAACTGTTGGGCTCCAGTTACAATAAAATGGGCTTTTGGTTATAATAATAATTTTTTCCAACTGTAATGATTCAAATAGAGCCAAATTTTCGCACTAGCGGAACAATGGGAATTTATCAAATTAAAACTGCATTCCTTACGATATGTTTAGCTCACCATAATTAAATTGCGGTATCCCATGATCAAAAGGCGTGAACTCTTATTCGAGCACGGTTCCAAAAATGTCGAGTTTCGGCAGTCGAACAGTTGACTGACTGTATGACGAGACATTGTTATAATATAACATTGTTATCGAGTCTCGTCGTTATTATCCTAAGGACGATTATGATATCATCCCCGAACGCCTTTTCAAATACGCAACCGCCGTTTGATCCTAATTATACCGCCAGAAGGAATTAACAACCCGAATCCGTGAGGCTTTTGAATTCGGCGAAATCGCGTCTAATTTATTCAAACATTATACCGAGACTGCGGACAATTACGGGATGAGCAAAAATTATTCTATCGCGGAATTTTAATTCGAATTATGGAACAGATTTTTTAATAGTTGATTTGTAAATGGTGGTTCAGTTGTATAAAGCTTATTAAAATGTTCAAAATTAACTTGAAATTAAATATGAAGACAGGAGAAATGAGATTAGGTTTTAACCAATTATTTTTAGCTAATTATTCGTTTTATTATTGGTGGGAAAATAAACGGAAAATAAACTATTAAAATCCATTTCAATGGCAACTAAAAAAAGAAAAAGAAAGAGGGGAATGCACCCACTATTTGAAAAAAAAATAATCTCAACAAAAATTACGAGTAAACCTTCGAAAATAGTACTTACATCCGATGATTTCATTTCCTCTTCTATCTCAAGATCAGCCATGGCCAATAACGAGTTAAGTATCTAATCGAAACTTGGAGCGCAAGTCTAACGACAACAATATTTTGCAGACAACTAGAAACTAGGTGAGGAGATTTTTCTATCTCACCTGTTAGCTACACAATTTCATAAAAGATAACGATTAATTCACACACAAAGGTCATTGAGCAATTACGTCAGGTCTCGGTCTGCTCGCGTCTTTATTAGAAGGAACATCGGTTATATATTAAGTACCCATTTGAACTAAAAATACATTTTCTATAATAAATGTATAAATTCTATACATTTTCTGATGTCTGAAATCGAGCAAGTTTTTTAATACCAAATGAATCAAGGAAAACGAATTCCCAATTTTTCATCCTTAACTATAATATCAATACTACGATTGTAATGAATTTTTACATCTTTTTATTTTTATGTCATTTTACATTTTTGCCATCATTTTTTTTTTATGTCATTTTACATTTTTGCCATATTTTTTTGACAAAAAGGTAAATTGAGAATTAATTCGATTTTTTAAATTTATTGGATTATTTATTTTTGACTGTTGTACCTGGTTTAGTGTAGCCCGCAGCCCATAATCTAGGGCGCCATCGCCTTTTCCCATCTTCCTTAGGTATTTCAGTTGTTTCTTGGAAGCTTGTTGTTTCGGTTCTGAAAAAAATAATCGTCAAAGTTATTATTCTATAACCAAAATATCAAATAAAGCAACGGCAGTTTCTCATTCTTAATTTTCAAAATTATAACTTATACTTCACTTTCACTACACGTTCACTCCACTTCAAGTTTAATCCATCTCACTTTTACTCCACTTTACTTTCCCTCCATTTTCTTTTCACTCTATTTCACTTCACATTCACTCCACTTTACTTCACTCTCACTTCATTTTACACTGCACTCCCTTCACACTTCACTTTCCTTAACTTTTTTACTCAGCTTTACTTTTGGATCCACTTCACTTTTACTCTTGGTTCGTTATAAAGTGAATTCTTGATGTTCGTTAGACAGCCATTGCAGGTTAATATTTTTCATTTCTTCTGTTCCAGTAATTTTTTAAAGTTTATGAAAAAAAGACTCGTCAAATTTACTATTCTATAACCAAAATATCAAATAAAGCAACAGCAGTTTCTCATTCTTAATTTTCAAAATTATAACTTTCACTTCACTCCAATTCACTCTCACTTCACTTCATTGTCATACCACTTCACTTCACTCTCACTTCACTTTACGCTCCTTGAAGAAAGTCAAGACACGTTTTTTGACATAAAGTGGAATATATCTCGAGAGCTATCATATACACTAGCCATTTTCTTATTTTTAATCGATTCTACATTAAATTTCCTTCATTTTCTTCCACAGCACCTAATCGTTCCCATTTCGGGAACGTGACGAAAAAAAATCCCTAAGTTGAAACTTCAAAAGTATGAAAATCGAAAAAAATTCGAAAAATATTATTAATCGTTCGAATTTGATTTTTTTCACTTTAAATTCGAATTCTACGTCTAATTTCCTGTAGGAATCATTAGTTGATCAAATTTGAACAGTACTGTAAGTATTTGCAACGGATTTTCAAAGTTGAAAGTGGAGTGGCGTAGTATTAAACCTGGAAAAACTAATTGTTGTCGCGAAATTTCCGCCGTTTTGACGTCATATTCGGATTCAGCGTTAAATTTCCTATAAGAATAGCTTTCAAAATCGCTTTAAAACGAAAATTTAATTTTTCACTATCACCGAGCTCGGAATTCCGGCCGGCGAAAAACTCGATTTACGGAAAATAATTTCTCTGGCTCTGTTAAAAGTTTTTTCACCAAATTTTTTGCTATGTACGTGTGTAAGGCGTTCAAATGAAGACTTCTGCATAATAAAACAATTAATTATCATAAATTTTGACCCCGAAAATCATCGTTAAAGTCCAATTTTCGAGCTTTCAAAAACCGATTTTTTTGGACCAGTTGCAGATTTTTCCGAGAAATAAAAAAAATCACTAAAATACATCATGGCAAGACACAACTTCTCAAAAAATTTCAGATTTTTATCTGTATTGAAAGCCGAGTAAAAATTCGTTAACTGTTCGGTTGAAAAAAATCGCAGGGGGACCCCTTGGATTTTTCGCGAAAAATTTTTTGAAATGGATTTCGCTCAAATTCAGCATAATGATAGTTGATGATGTGTATATCAATAATATATGGTTCATTCTTTGTTTCTTTCGCGCTAAATAGATGAAAAGAACGTTTAAAGTTGAAAAATGTCATTTTTTCGTGTATAGTCTACTAATATTGTTGAATAACGCAAAAACGGTTGACAAATGTATAGGTACATTACATTGGGAAAATGTAGACAGTTAAATTACCTATCTTTTGGTATATTCAAACATCTGAATTGACGACTTTTTGTTTGTGTTATCCACTGTGCGAGTTACAAATCTTGGAAAACTTGAAGTTGTTACATCTAATTCTGCTACAACTTTGCTCCAGTTGAAAAACCCAATACTTTATGATACAAAGTACATTCAAACACCACCAACTACATACCAAATTATAGCAACTACTACTAAGTACTACCTACTATAAAAATACCTATAGATTCCCACTCTCCAGACACAAATAATAACTACTATACCTATACCTACACCTATATAGTAAACTGTAACAGTGCATGTGTATTTTACGGGATTAAATTCGTATTGGGTAGGTGAGGGGGAGAAGAACCAGGCGACATATTCTCCGATTTTTTATTTTCCGGCCGAGCACTTTCGCCCCTTCGGGCATCCTCAGGGCGATGTGGAACCATAGGTTACCACAGGCTGTGGTAACCTATGGTTCCACATCGCCCTGAGGATGCCCGAAGGGGCGAAAGTGCTCGGCCGGAAAATAAAAAATCGGAGAATATGTCGCCTGGTTCTTCTCCCCCTCACCTACCCAATACAATGAGAGATGCGACGACTCAACCAAGAAGGGATTAAATTCGAATTCCAGCGACCAAGGTCAACCTGTCGCAATTCATCATTGTCAGTGCGTGCTCTGACCGTAATACGATCCGAAGAAGCTAAAAAAAAATATGACTCCGACGAGTTTTCCAATTAAACGTTCCCTGCGCTTTTTTGACGACGATGTCGATAATCGACGGCGCCCCCGCGAAGTTGTCTGCATTGTCGACCTTGGAAGAAAGTGCGAGGGCAGCAGGAGCCAGATATCGTAATTACTAAGCGGAGTCAATCGTTTAGTCCGAACTACAGCCATATTATGCAAAATACTCGCCTGTTGGCACGGCTCTGATTCACTTTCAGAGAAGATATTTTTTCCTTTAACACATCCTTAAAATCCACCGGATTAAATGTGAAAAGTAGCAGTTTTCTACGTCGGTATTTTTTTCACATGGTTGCTCGTTGTTAATATTTTATATCTGTAATTTTACCAATTTTATTTCGGCTATATAATTTACCTTGTGTTTTATACAAGACTTCCGATAAGTAGAGCGGCCAAAAATCTTATTCTTTAATATTAAATTTAAAAAAAAAATTAAAAAAAATAAAAAAAAATAAAAAAAAAAAACAGTTTAACAGTTAAGGGGCTTGCTGAGTTATGTTACGTGCTTTATATTATAAGAAAATTATTATTTCCAATTTAAATTCACACTCAATTATAATTCTATAGATACTACCTATTGATTTTTTTACAAAATACCTAACGAATCAGCACTTTTTTCAATCCCAGGCCATTTTTGTAAAATTGATTTTCTTTTCTCCTTTTTGAAATCCAGTTCCATATTGGAGTCTGGTCACTCCTGTATCGCTGTGAGGCAATGACAGCCTTGGAAAAGAGATCAAAACGAGTTAGTGAATTCTTCATGATGACAACTCGTCCTCGAGATGCTTCTCATTTTTTCGCGTAGAATATTTTTTAGTCTACCTCGTTTTATTAATTCGAGCGCAGAACAGAACCAGAATGATATCAGTTGTCATCGAGTTTAGTAAAAGATGCGTTGACAATTTTAAATTTCTCGCTGAATTTTCGCAGTGAAAAAGAGATGAGTTGAGATTATTAGATAGTGGAATCTCTCTTTTTTTATACAAAAATAAAGACACGTAAAAGTGAAGGCATTTATCTGTAGCTTTTCTCTCCAAACGACTAAAGATTTCTGGTGCTTGCTAGTTTTAGGTCATTACGGTTAATTATGTTTACTTGGTTGTTTCTTTCTTTTTACTTTTTATAAGTTTATTAAGTTTATTGGTGGGGCTTTTATTATTACTCAAATTTGATGATGATTTTCAGTCAAAATTTAATTTCTCATATTTCCTCAGAAAAGGTGAACGGACAGCATTTTTCACTTCAATCAATACTAAGCTCGAATTCGGTAAGAATCAAGCCAAGGTAAGACAGTTTCCGTTTTTCTGTCGCTGTAACAAGAAATAATTTACTATTTTCCAAATTTTCGCAACCACTATATTTTCAACGGCTATTCCATATTCGACTGAACTTCTGTCTCGTGTTTCAACCGAAGGAAAAACTTGCGCCGTTCAAGATTTTACCGATTTACGATTTTCTCGATTTTATTTCTCTCCCTCGTGTTTTACGATCGGCCGAAAAAAGTCCTTTTCTTGACTGATAAGAGGTTGATAACAGCGGGATAGCGAACGGCATACGCTCACCTTTTTTTCACTCGGATGACGGGCTGTTGAAGAGTCAGGATGCGACGTTGTCAGAACAGAAAACGAACTCTCCTCTTGGGGTAACCCATACAGATTCGATCCCCTCTTTTCAAGGACTCGGAGGATCCCTCGTATCCCCACTTCTCGACGAAGTTCGCTATCATCAAGAACACGACCAGTTTCGCTTACAGGAACGTTCTGAATAAACGTCCCATTAAACGGGATTTTCAAAATAGTCACCCGAATGGTCACTCGATCGGCCGGTTGCAAAAGGAAAGATAAAAAATTTGCATAAAGCGTCCCTAAACGTGTTTGAAGAATATCATTCCGAAGTAAATTCGATTGGAAAATAGCCGACGTTGAATAGATACGCATCGGAATGAGAATTCGCATGCGCGAAAAGGATCGACGAAACGCGGAAACGGTAAAATAATGGAATCGAACGAAGTGCTATTTGACGGATTCTATAAAACAATTTCCAATAAAACGCATAGGAAGCAATCAGTTTTTTTTTTTTTTTTTTTTTTTTTTTTTTTAATACCACTTATTTGCATTTTAATTTTACTGTGTTTTTTCCGCTTCAAAATCTAATATTGAACTAAGGAAGTACTTTAGTTTGCCGAGTTCGAGACAATAATATTTTTAACTACATAAACTTGGATGTAAAAATGGATAAAAAAGAGAGAAAAAATTTTCCCTCAAGATTTTGTCATATTAATTTTCTGTTTGTTTGTACTGTTGGATTTTTAGCGATTCGAGTTGAATTTCCAACAAAACATCCGCCATAGGCAAAAACAGTAGGCATATTTTAAATCGGCAACTACGAAAAACGTTGTGTAAAAAATTATTAGAAACCTGAAAGTTTTCATTGATGAAATATTACTATTGCCTACAAAAGGGTGAAATCTTTTCTTTTTTTAAATAAAATTGTTTTATGTAATACCGATTTTTTAGGCGTTTCTAGAATATTATTCTCAAGCGAAATGGATCGACGAAACGCGGAACGGTAAAATAATGGAATCGAACGAAGTGCTACATGACGGATTCTATAAAACTATTTCCAATAAAACGCAGAGAGGCGATCAGTGATTTTTTTTTTTTTTTTTTTTTTTTTTTTTTTTTTTAAGACTATTTGCATATTAATTTTTCTGTGTTTTTTTCCGTTTCAAATTCTAATATTGAACTAAGGAAGTACTATGTTACCGAGTTTAGGACAATAATAAAAATAAATAAAAATTATATTTTAAAAAAGAGAGAAAAAAATTTTCCTTTCAAAATTTCATCATATTTCCTGTTTTCTGTTTGTACTATTGGATTTTCAGCGATTCGAGTTGAATCTTCAACTAAACGGCAACATTGGCAAAACCACAGTAGTAGGCACATTTTAAATCGAAAACTACGGAAAATATCTTGAAAAAAATTATTAGGAACCTGAATGTTTTTATCGATGAAAAATTACCAGCACCTACGAAAGGGTAAAATATTTGAAAATAAATGTTTTAATGTAATATCGACTTTTTAGAAGTTTCTAGAATATCTTCTCGAAAATTCTCTAAAATTTGAATCGACTTTTGATGATCACTATTGAGAAAATTAACCATGTCCTGGAAATCGCTTTACTCACTATCAAAGACGTCTTTGTGAGTGAAGACCACGTGCTGTCTTGGTGATTCAAGCATCGAATATACAGCGGGCAATGGGTAGCATAAAGATTGGCCTGGACTCGCTCTCGAATTCACAGCTGCCTTCTATTACAATGATGAACGACGACTTGAATAAGTTGAACTGGCCTAGCTCAACGCGGAGCGACAGATCGTGTTACAAATAATAGCAAAAGAAGTCCGCCAAGTTCGAGTCGGACACGTTAATTTTTTGCAAGAGTCGAGGTTCTATATTTTTTCACTTGTATTTTTTTTCTGCTGTAATTATCGTAATTAAATGAACAC
Source organism: Tupiocoris notatus (assembly GCA_037159825.1). NCBI lineage: Eukaryota > Metazoa > Arthropoda > Insecta > Hemiptera > Miridae > Tupiocoris > Tupiocoris notatus. Next base: position 735,286 of record JASJUZ010000035.1, on the reverse strand, counting down.
ATTCTCTGGAAATTCAGAATATATAAATCGTGAGAGTTTGTAAAAGAACTCGATTTATAAACCGGTTTTTACCCAGTTGATAAAAAAAAAGTTCTTTTCCTCATATTTCCTTCTTTTTAAATGTTTCCCTACCTAGATCTTTACATGTTGGGGACAATGATCACGTAGATAGAACTATTTTCGTCGAGGCAAAATCGCTAGGCCATAGAATAGGAGAAATATATTATTCAAAATTGGAGAAAAATTATTGGCTTTTTTTCACGAAAAATTAACACAGACTTCGTCTGATTAGATATTTTCTCTTAATTCGAAAATGGAGACGTAGATATGAATCCGATTACAATGAAGAGGGAATTATCGAACGAGTAAAGGATTTATTTCAACAAGCGTGAGGATCGAATTTTAAACCTGATTTTAGTTATGATAAAGCGATCAACACTTTAATAACATTTACGGAAACGGACGTATGTTTTTAATGCAGCAATGGTTTTCGGATAAATCTGACACAAATACACCGACGTTTGCCTCGTTGAGCCGTCTATTTTGAAAACACAATTGATGGCAAAAATTGCGAGCAGATAACGCAAAATTGCGTGTACACAGAAAAGCAGGTACAAGAGAAATGCGTTAAATACTCGAGATGATTTCGCATGAATCCTCTGTCGGTTCGTAACAGAGAAAATCTCATTCACAGTAAACACTTCAATTGAGTGGAATAGGTTTTTTTATCAAGAAAAATCCATAATAACAAAGACGTTCAATTGAATGTCAACAGGAAAAAAACCGGCGACGAATAACAGGTTTTAATGGCTTCGATGAATTTGGACGGATGGAAAGGGTAAATAATGTAATTAAAAATGACTAGGTAGCAAAAAGCAGTGAAAAATATCGCCCACTATAATGTTAACAAAAAAAAAGAGAAAAAGTATTTACAAAATAATTGGCAATAATTTGTCAAAAAATTGTGCAATTTTTATCTTCAACTTTTCAATTTCAAGCGAAATTTAAACACTATCAACATAAAACTATCAAAATAAAACTTCTGTTTAAAAAAATATAAATAAAATTTTAAACATTTTTGTGTGGAAAAAAAATAGTTTTTAAAAGTTGTTCCCGCTATTTTAGGCATTTTACGTCGTTTGAAAGGATAAAAAATTAAATAGACAAGTTGCTGAGACGTTTTACAAAATTTAATCTATAGAAACCGACCAAAGAAACAGACTACAACAAGGCATTTTCAAAGTTCATGCTTCGTATTTTGACTATTTGTTCTTACTTGAAAAATTTGTCGGCGATCGCCGAGATTAGAAATTGTTTGCTCTTCACAACGGTTAATATAATTACGTTAATTAGATAAATACGCTGGCCAATTCGGTGCGCGAAAAAGGTCGAAAACTAAAAAAAACTCTTGAAATTCGAAAACAATTGATTTTGTAGAGGATTTTCGAGAAAAAAAACTTTATAGGAAAACTTTGATTGCAAATGACCGTAAAATCTCTACTGCAATGCTCAATACAATTTTTTTAATAATTTTTTTTTTGACACTTAAAGAACCAATTGTCAAAAAAAAAAAAAAAAAAAAATTCCTACTGAAATACAAATTAAAAACTAATCTCACTTAGAACAAACCTTTGTATCAATGAAGGATTCTTAAAAGCCAATTCCGCTAAAGGTCGACCCGTCACGCGATTTTCGCACTACTCGAAAGAAATTTTCTTTAGAACAACGGAGGATATATTTTCAAATGCCACCGATCGCTCTGTATCTAATCTGAATGAGCAACCGTGACGTTGAAGTGCTGTCCTCTTCATCTCGTAGCAGTTCGGAAGGAAAAAGAAATCGAACGAGTGGGGACTGTTTATCTGACATGTAAGGGCATTCTTGGCTCGGAGAATGAGAGCTGTTTGTCCCCGAAACGGTTCACGGCCGATGAAGTCAAATTGAGCGAAGCGTTCAAGTGTCATGCCACAGTGACGATAAAGCCCTAGAAGTTAGCGTCAAAACGGTACGATTAAATAATTATTGTTTGGGCGCTGTTTTTGTAACGTAAACGGGAACGGACTACTGAAGTCGAATCTGTCGGTTTCGAACTGGAATTCCTACCTTGAAAAATATTTAGGTCGCGAAGAAAATGCAAAAAAAAAAAAAATGAATAAAGCTGAAAATTACTCTGAAATTGAGGGGAAAAAATCTAATATTTTTTTTTTTTAAATATTTTTAATCGAGTCTAAATTAAACTTTTAAGATTTTTTTTACGTTCATTTTTTCATTTTTATATCCATATACATATTTTTTATGTTTAGTATTTACGTATGTAATATTTTTTCAATTTCGATTAGGTATTTAAAATGATCGCAAAATTGTACGATTATTTTTCCTAAGTAGATACTGTCCAATTCGAGATTCGCGTTGCACTTCCTAGAGGTTACACATCTGGATACACATTGCAATCTATAACTTGTGCCAGTCCAACAGAATATTGCTGATCAGCTGGGAAGAAACCAGTTCAACTACTGTTCTCCCCCTCAATTTCCGACCTTGTCCATCGAGCGAAGAATTTTTCAAAAACTGGGCCATTTAGTTCGGCTATAGTCGTTCAGTTTATTGCCGTCAATAACATCAGCAAGTGACTGATGAGTTAAATCGTCAAGCTAGTTCAAGTGCGAATAGTGCAGGATTGCGCGCGTACAATCTTGCGTCCGTTACGTCATCGGTATCCCGTTATTTCGAAACTGTTCTCGTGCCAAATATTTGGAGCAGATAGGTATGAACTGAAAAAATTGGATTATTAGATTTTTACAAAATTAAAAATAAATAAAAACAGAGCTGCTTGCATATTTTTCACGCGCATAATTTAGTTAAAAAGTAATCGTTCACATTCCAATAACTTTTGCAGCTTTGTAATAAAAAAGGATCGTCGATATTGCAAAAACTCGCTTTTTACGGTTAATTGTTTCCAAATTGCTCGATTATTGAATTATGATGTCGATATTTTCTCAAATTTAAACCTCCCATTTTGGCTTTTATTAGGTCCCAAACAGTTTTACTTCCTGCAATATTTTTTCCAAAAACAAAAAGAAGAAAAACAGTTTTTGGAAGGGTAAGGAACAGATAAAACCGATTAAATATTATACCTAGAAAGAATTGAAAAATCAGAAAACCTCAGCTATAATTTCGAATTTTATTTTTTCGATTAATTTAGAATTAAGATTTTGAATTTATGCACTCGTCCGATTTACGCAATCGAGATAAATTATAACTGCTCGTTTTTTAGTTGAAATCGCTTCAGAAATGTGCGAAACTGCTCTCTTCATACCGTTTTGTCAAATTCCTTCGTCGTTTCCATTTTGATGCGCCGAATACGCCGGAAGTTCAGTTTCCTGAGCAAAGTAGCGAGTAGGTAAGTTCTTCTTTGCATTTTGAAGTTGGCGGGTATTCAAAAGATATTGAATTAGTATTATTTCTTAATTATTATTCTATTCGAGATCCAAGTGTGTTCACTAGAGCAGAATAGGTCTCTTTTTCGATCTCTCTTTTTAACGTACATTATAATTATGTATTTGGTTTGAATGGAAAAATGAAAGAATATGTAGGAACGGATCATGTATATACCTCTTATTGTTCCTTTGGGAAGAATATATTTTTTTAAATTATTATTTATATATTACAATTTTAGATATTATTATTTATATTTTTCCTTCGTGGGTAAAATCCTAATTTTATCATTTATTTTATTTTTTTATAATTTTATCATTTATTTTATTTATTTATAATTTTATCATTTATTTTATTTATTTATAATTTTATCATTTATTTTATTTATTTATAATTTTATCATTTATTTTATTTATTTATAATTTTATCATTTATTTTATCATGTTAATTTTATTTTCATTTATTTTTTATTTTTATTTTATTTCATTTTTATTTATTTTTTATTTTTATTTTATTTCATTTTTATTTATTTTTTTTAATTTTATGTTTTCCTTAACGACCTGACGATTTATCGTTTCGTTGGAAAGAGTGACGAGCATTCTGCGAGTTATAAGTTTTATAAATTCTACAGCTTGCAATACGATTACTATAGCTTAATAAATTCTATATCGATCGTGGCGAATTTTTTATACATTATTCTCATAGCTGCGATAGCTCGAGACGCATAAAAAATGTCTTTCCAATTACCCCCAATAATTATAATCGCCGTCGCAAACTACGACGTAATTTTCCTACTTGCAATTAAGATAGGAATCTCCGCATAAACCGACTACACTTTTATCATCCGCGTAAATTAAATCGCGGTGAATTTCATCTGCTATATTTTCACAGTCGATAATCGGCTCGAAATTAATATCTCGGTGCGCTGAAATGGAATTTCAAACCGATAATTCATTTTCGATCGGAGACCCTCAAGTTTACAGGAGTAAGCGAACAGGTAGAGGGGGTAGGCCGTTCTCGACTTGATGCTTGGCTTCCAAACAGACCTGAAGTGTCTTTGCCGGTCTTGTATCGAGCGATTTCCCGCAGCTGGCGACGTTTGAGCCCATATGATTTCAAGCAGCAATTGAACAAGTAAGAGAAACTTAGGTCGATCGATTTTCGTAATTATAATACGTCGTTAACAGTGCGATTGAAATAAATGGAGAAAAATTCGATTTCGAGTTATATAACGAGGAGTCGCCTCGAAGTGCGTTACGTAATCGCTCTTGCGGATCGGCTACACTTGATTTCACGGATTTACCAATATTATTCCGATTCATTGTCGCCGAAGTTTAAGATCAATGTCGTGCGAAAGTTATTGTCACCGCTCGGCATAGAAATTATCTATTTCCATATAACACAAATAATATCGAAGAAGAACAATTTAATAGCCTCGAATACTCCGATATAATAGAGTTAATATCAAGAAAATTTTTGCCCGGTTTTGATTTTTGTATATTTCTATTTTTTCGGGCGGCCGAATACGATTTTGAAGTTCGCTATGGAAAAGTTAGTTTGAATAATGTGCTTTTCCCAAGATTTTCAGCCAAATTCGAGACGCTAGTTTTTTTCAGGGTGCGTTTTATTGCAAAAATTATTATGTAAAATAAAAAGACTTCGATTTCAAAAAAGTTTACCTGAGAAGAAATTTAGCAAGATAAACCGCACAGAATGACTAGATGGTTTTTGTCAATAGAGCGAGTCAACATTTTTTCGACGAATTTTTGTAGAATTTTTGCCTTGGTCTGGTATTATTTTTTTACTTGATAAACATAAAAATGAAAATGTTTGAAAAAAATCAGATATTATAAATAGTTTTCGATTTTATTTATTTATTTTTTATTATTTTCGTAATTTTTCTGCTCGCATTTTTAAAATCTATTAACGATCAAGTTGCTATTTACGTAAAAAAAAAAGTTTAGATATGGAGACGATGTTTTCTGTTAAAATATTACTAGAATCATATTAGACAATTTTTTCTATTAAAATATTACCAGAATCATATTAGGCAACTTTTTCTATTAAAATATTACCAGAATCATATTAGGCAATTTTTTCTATTAAATATTAGGTACTAGAATCATATTAGACAACTTTTTCTATTAAAATATTACTAGAACCATAATATTAGACAACTTTTTCTATTAAAATATTACTAAAATCATCATAGACAATAATTATTTCTATTAAAAATATTCGACCAATAATTATCAGCGAAATCGATATATTTCAGAATGTCGACGGGTAAAAGGACGAAGAAATTGATCGACGAAGAGCGGAAGCCTCTGGTCGTTGGCAAGAAGACCGAAGTGATTCCTGGGAGCCCCAGGACATCAGTTTCCGGGCCCGCGGCTGCCGAAGCGAGCGGAACCACTAGCATTGCCGGTTCGAGCCCTAAATCGTACGAATCTATTAAAGCAACAGGGTCGAAAGCGGAATCAGGAAATCCCGCTCCTGCTGCAGCACAAGGAACGGACGGGTCATCTGGATATCAGTCGTCACCTGGACCAGCACAACCAGAGCCTCCCTCCGCAGCAAAATCATCGCTGTCACGGCAGGTATGAGAAGTGTAAAACAAGATTTGAGAGCGAGAGGGCAATGAGGGAAAGAATGAACACCAGGCAACTCCTTCCCCATTCTCATTCCCTATCTTCATTCCCTGGGTAAAAATCTAATATGGTCACCTGCAATGCCCTGAAAATTCCAAAGGGACGAAAGCGCCTAGCTGGGGAGCACTGAATCAAAAACAGAATCCCAATGCCCTCATGATCCCACAAAAGCCTCTTGATTCATGCTCTTCTTTCTATTTTCTGGCCAAGCTTGCGGCTGGTGATTTTCCCAAATGAAAAACTTGCAGAAATGAAGCTAAAATAAAAAGATTCAAATCGCAAGATTTTCCCTTCTTGGAGAGTGATTTTCAAATGATTCACTAATAATAATTTCCATCCTGTCTCTGGAATGTATTTCTATTTTCACTCTTCTGAATTGTATGTTCCATAAGGTATTCCTTGGTATGGTCATTGCATTGCCGAGCGTCCCGTGCGGAATGAGCCTTGGGTTTTCAGCCATCTCGCTCGACTCACTGCCCCTTACCGTGGACGAAGCTTCTTGGTATGGTAAGTAATCATCATGAGAGAAAAATTGGAAAATCAATTAATCCAAACTGGATGTCAATCCCAGAAAGAAGCAGTTGATTGTGAAAATCATTGCGGATCTAATGTTTATATTTCAGCAAGCGTAACAATCATGTCGTATCCGATTGGAAGTCTTCTCGTTGGAAAACTGATGGACTTGTACGGTAGGAAACCGGCCCTACTGTCGATCACTATTGTCAGCCTCATTGGTTGGTTAATGCTATCCGTTCCAACAACAGATGTTTCTCTGGCCAAACTTCTGATCGGACGTATCCTTACAGGTATACTATTTGATCGATTCTGCAACGGATTTCAGATCCTAGACGGTTATTAATTCACCTTTGTCCGCAGGTATTGCTGGAGGTCTAGCAAGTGTCCCAGCAGCTGTGTACGCTGCTGAATGTTTGTGCCCGAATAATGTCAAACTCCGTAGTTCGCTAGTCACCTGGTCCACAGTGAGTGCAAAAAATGCAGAAATTTGATTGTGATTGAGAAATCATGAAGTGTGTCCTCCAAGCCCAGGTCGAGAGATAATTAAATGGTTGAATTTCAGGTGGCTCTTAGCATGGGAATATTCCTGGTTTACATGACAGGCGCCTTCCTCACATATTACAACGTGGCATCGATAGCGACGCTCATCTCTATAGTTGCTCTTGTGCTTGTTTCAATATTCATACCTGAGAGCCCACTGTGGCTCAGCTCAAAAGGTAAGGATGACAAGTGTAAGCCTATTAACCACCACACGACTAAGTTAGATTACTGCCAGTTGTTGTGCATCATAAGCAGGACCACTTTTGATCAGTAGCATAGATCAGTATCCGCCCAATCACTTTGATCAATTAAGCACCTGTTCCCAGGCGTCACATCCAACTATATGAGGCCTGTACTTGGATCATATTCAATGCCTGATATGATTTGGAAATTTTATTTTGCTGGGTTTTTTTTCAATGAAATAGGAAGACATGGAGACGCTGAATGGTCCGAAAGAGAAATCAACATTGCTCCACCGCCAACACCTATTGATGAACCTTCAGCGTCAGAGTGGGAAGACGCCTCAACCTCGCCTCCACCGCCTGCTCCACCTCCAGAGCCTGCCACCCTCAAAGAACTGACCAAACCCGAAGTCTACAAGCCTTTACTGATCATGATCGGCTTCCTGTTCTTCCAGCAGTTTTCCGGCGTGTATGTCGTCATCGCATACATGGTGGACATTATCAGGGCTGCCGGAGTCGTCACAGTCAGCCCTTATTGGTTGACAGTTGTTGGAGGAGCAGTTATTCTTGGCGTGTCCGTATTGGCTAGTTACATTTACCCTAAGACAGGCGTCCGCGCTATAGCAACTCTGTCCGGCTTGGGAACGGCCATCACCATGTTTTGGATCGGCATTTACCTCAGCATTCGCCCTCTTTGGCTCGGCTCTGACGGCTGGTATTTCCTTCACTGGGTACCTGTATTTATCATCTTGAGCAACATTGCTCTCTCCACAGCTGGCTTCCTCATTCTACCCTGGTCTATGCTTGGAGAGGTAACTTAACCTATATTTGGTACCATTATGTCATCCTCAATTGAGTCCTTCCTCATCCCCTCCCTCGACGCTAATTCCCTCCTTCCCACTCCTCCCCTACGACTCCCTCCTTATTCAGCCCTCCCTTCCCACTCCACCCTCCTCTTTCTTTCCCCTTCCTCAGACCCAAATTGCTCACTATTAATGTTACATTTTTCAATCCTAGGTATTCCCGCTCAGCGTCAAGGGCTTGGCGGGCGGTCTAGCGACCTGCGCCGGCTTCATATTCAGCTTTGTCGTTCTCAAGCTCTACCCCTTCATCCAATTGGGCCTCGGCAACGCTGAAATTTTCTACTTCTTCGGCTCGGTCGCCCTCGCCGGGACAATGTTCGTCGTCGCTTTCCTGCCCGAAACACACGGCAAAACGTTGCAGGAAATTATCGACGAATTCCGAAAAAAGTCGCCTAGCCCCGCGAGAAAATCGCAGCCTCCGAAAGCGGGAAAGAAGCCGACCAACGCGAGTGAATCGACCTCGTTGAAAGAAGCAGAGAAGAAAGCTCCTTCGAAAGCCAAGGAGAGTGCAGAAGTCGAAATTAAAGTGTGAAAATTCGAAAAGTCGCAATCTGGATTAGGGGAGAAACGCTAAATATATCTGCGATCTGTAAAGAACCTGAAATTGGAGAATTAGAGACACATTTGGTTCTCTAGTCTAGGAACAATATGCTTAATTCGGTGAGCTGGCTAACAATTACTTAAAAAGATGTCACCTGTATTATAATGACTTGCTTTTTAACTGGTAGAATTATTATACATTGAACAGAGCGGACTACAAAAGGGCCCAGGATGTCGGGTAAGAACAGTAACGAGGTCAATTCTAACCAATCATTGCTATGAGGCAGGAAACTGATCAAAACATAGGACCTCATGGTCAATGTGCCAATTTATGGTCGTGGGAATGAAATCTTCACGAGCTTTTCATGAGCGACGATCAAAAACGTCACCGATCTGAGCAATCAAGTCTTATGCATGAAAATATGCTCTCTATTACAGCTCTATATTACATTGATGATTTTTAAATATCTAGGTAGGTATACGATTTTTTCAATCACATCAAACTAACTCGCATCGTATGTTTTGTGAGGATTTAAAAAATAAATTTTCATTTACTTACGTGTTTTTTCTTTCTCGACATAAAAGGTATACTTAACAATTCAATGAATTTTTATAGTCATTCTTTGACAAAATATTGTCAAATGAGGTCATTCTTCAGACGATGAAGAAATTTGTAGTTATACCATAAATTGACTGAGATTGTTAGTAGTTAATAAAATTATTTTTCGCTATTTATATCTATTTTACTCAATTTATTTTTTCATCAAATTGTTTAAACTTTTTTTCTACAATTTTTCTTCGCATTTTTCACGCCTATTTTTTTTTATTTCGATATGAAATTCCAACTTTTTTCAAAACGCAATCAACTTTCATTACTTCTTAACTTTTTCCTCTAGTCTTTTTTTCAATTTTAGTTTCATTATTTCAACCAATTTCTATTTTTTTTTTTTGTCAGTTTTAGTTTAACTATTTCAACCAATTTCTACATTTTTAAAAAAAATTATTTTTTCACCTTTTTTCTATTTTTCTTCAATTTGTGTATTTATATTTTACTATGGATTAAAATGCAGTTCGCGCTTTGTACTAAATTGTCGCGGCGAAAACATTGCGATCGAATGCTCGATTTTATAATTGTATTACTTTCCCGCTGGCCTTCACGGTCCACCTTTAGTTCACCTCGTTTCCGTAAAACGTAATTCGATATCGGTCTCATACTCGCGTGATCACTCCACGTGATTCGATATAGGCACATTAAATAATTAAAAATAATACCTCTTAGGATAACGGAGTGCGAAAAGCGAGATTGCGCGCAATGGGAATGGGATTGAAACGCATCAAAGAGACAAATAAATACTGTAATTTTAAGGTAATTTCGCGACGATGAAAAGCAAAAAATACGATTCGATAAAGGTATTGCGCTGAATCTCTTAATCTTGAAAATATAAATAACAATAAAATTTAGTGGAGCGAGAAAACGAGTAACGGAAGTGAAAAGAGGGTGAAATTCTATGTACTGATCGGTGAAGTGGATATAGTTTCTATTATAGCTTTCATGCAAACATTTATCTTAAAACTTTAAAAAATTATATTATTACATACAATGGAATAAATTAAGACAGTTTGTGCTAGGAAGTATTGCAATAGTATACCAATGCTAGCAAGTGTTCTATTCAAACGTTCGAAATTAATTTTTAAAAAAAGCATTTTTGAAAGAAAAAAAATTGGTAAAGAATTTCTGAAACACATGTTTCTCAGCGATTTTCCAGAGTGAAAAATCATCATATTATCATCACGAAGCAACGTTCGTCGGCGATTGTATGCGAAGGTTTTTGAACGGTTCAAAAACTAAGTTTCCTGCAACAAAAATTCAATATTAATTATGAAAGTCAGATAGAATAGCAGAAAAGTTGACAACATCGTCGTTTTTTTACCTAACAAGACCGAACCAGACCTAGTCACAATATTGAAACGCCATTGGCCCACGTGCTAACGGTTATTGGCTCACTGAGCGCAATTCATGTGGCCTTGCACGAGTGTTCCAAATGTCCACGAGCATCAGCTGACTTCTACTTTATTGATAACACCGATTGGACTCACTTGAGAAAATTTGGTAATTCCAAAGCCCGTCGTTCTTCGGGACGAAGCCCCAGGATTCCGATGGGCTTAACGTGTGCCTCCAAGCGCTTTCGTAAATTCTGATAGGATTCGCTGCGTACGAGACGGTCTGTTTGGTTTCGTCCAATACCCATGTTATAGCTTTGATTGGTTGCAAAGAGGTTCTTTGGTAGAATACGTCGCTCGTCGTCATTTCTGAAGTGGAAAAACAATATCGACACCTAGCTTTGATATCAACTTCAAGTATTACTTCAATGTTTCCTTAGTATCGTGGTCGTCCTAAAAGTCGAAGCGTTTTTTACATGTACCAGCGTTACGTCACATGGATGTCTGCTCAAAATTTTGTTAAAATCCTCAAATTCTCCGTTTATTTTCATGGGGGAATTCGCATAGATTTTTCTCCCAAATGCGACAATTATTATACTATTATACGCTCCTAAAGACACAAGTAAAAAAAAAAAAAAAAAACATACATCAAATGAGGAGTCTTCATCAGAATAGAGGCGCTCACCACACAAGCTTCTACATTCCCTTCCAACCACCTCCTACCATATGCATCAGTGCTCCATCCTAAAGCCTAGAACACTGCTGCCGCAGGTAACGAAATGCCCTTAGGTTTTAGCCAATTTTTCAAACTCGAAAATGTCACAAGGCTCCCATTTTGACGGATTCAATTGCAGGCCCTTGAGCCAAAATTCGGTTATTTTTTAGGGGAAAAAAGCGGAAATGAATTTGGAAATTTTTACAGTATTATACTCAGAAACACATTTTGGGCAAGTGTCGACCATGGTGACCAGTTTTGGAGGATTTTTCCAGACGTTACTCGGACTTACTTGCGATGGTTTACGCTGTTGTAGCTCTTGGCTCACTAAAAATCCAAATTGCATAATTAATATTGCCTAAAATACACCTTTTCCTGCTAAACGTTGGGAAATACGAATTTTCTCATTAAAAAAAAACCTTAAAAATTGAGATAGCGATTTGGTTCGAATAAAGCCATTGTCAGACAGAGATTGATTTTTGGTGAAAATTTCGAAAATTTAGCTTTTACAGTTTCGTCAGATAAGTGTTGACGGCGGTCGGACTGAATTTTTTGTTATTGGATAATCAAATTCTACATGACACGTCAAAATTTGAAGAGTGTTAGAAAATAATTTTTCTTGGGCGATTACAATGGTTTATTATTGTCTAATAAATCAAAAATAATCACTTACTGGTTCTAGTGAAATAACGATAAAGGACCGTCCATTTTCCGTTCCTTCCCGACCAATTCCACACAAGAGCTGGTTCAGCGCACGTGTTCCTAGCCTTCTGCGCCTTCCACCAAGCGCTGTTCTGCAAAAAAAGATCAATTCCAAGTAAATTCTATTATAACAATCAGAGATGTCCACCCAATTCGAGCTTTCCCTTACCAGAGTCGCATTATTGGATGAAAATGTGCATTCGCCGCCAGGAAGGACAATCTGTTCACTATCGCCGAAAGGATTGTGGCTCTTGTTTTCTGAAAAATCATGAGGTCAATCATCACTTCACGGTCGCTCCATTTCTAGCTAAGTCTTGCAAAATGGCTGCGTTGGAGGAGTACTCAAGGTCAATGTGCCAGTGAGGAAGCCCAAAATGCCGATGAGATTATGGAAGGATCCTCTGTTCGAGCTTGAACCCTAACTCTCTCAGTCTGTTGGAAAATTACATGTGCCTGAAGGGATACCTAAATTAGGATGTACCTATGGAGGTAAAAAGGATAGTATGTCAGCTTAGGATGGGTAATGCCGAGAAACTTTGTCTATTCTACAGAGGGGAAGTTTGGGTTATTGACCATAAGGGAAACCTGTTTCTTGTAGGAAAGGGAGTTGATAAACCACATATATGGCAGCTGTCTCGGTTTAAAAAGTGACAGGTTTAGATATTTTGGTTCTGATAAACTGAGCCACGAATATGTTCGTGGCTGCTTGCTTTCTGCTCTCCATTGAAGGCTGCTGTATAGATTTTTTAATTTCACAGTCGCCTACATGAAGCCAAGGAAATATTGTTAATGTCATTAATTGATGTAGGGCTAGAATAAGCACAACGTGTAGAATATAATAATTTTGAATAAGCAATTTTACCTATTTCTATTGACTTTATTATTTTTTTTTTTCGAGAAATGTTAGGCGCAGCAAAATAGCGAACACTTTACAGGTTATAGGCCAGTGTTACCTTACAAACCTGTTAAAAAATATATTATACTGATATAAATGAATTGGATGAGAAATAAAATTTATTATTGATTGATTGCAATACTTACTCCTACATGATAATTTTTTTTATTGATGGCAATTGATGATGTAAATTTTATTTAATGAAGCCTCCGTTCCTGTCGACCTTGATGGGGAAAATGTTTGAAGTTTATGATAAAGAAGATCAATGCTCAAGCTTGGCATTATTATTTAACATTTTGATAAATTAAAATTCCGATATTTTCATCACTTACTCGTGTATATCCTGAACATGTACCGACCATTTTGCGTGGGCACGAATCCGAAAATATCGCCGTTGTATGTTATGTTCCAAGCGTTCGCGTAGACTGGTATTGCGTTGCTTGTCCATGGTTCGCTTGAGCCCCACGTGACATACGCATTTGGAGCAGTCGACACAATCGAGCAGTTTACAAATACGGCTTTACCCGAGTACCATTCGCCTGTCGAATAACAATTTAGTAGATACAATTTTGCAAACGGTCTAAAAAAAATATTAATATTCGAAAAGGCTAATGAAATCCTTCCCCCTCAATAGGCTTTTTCTTATTAAATGTAAAGAGAAAAAAATTATCTCTTCGCTGTTGAGATTGAAGGTTAGAAAAAAATGGCGATTGTGGATACCTTGTAATGGTGCTACGAAGTCCTGATGATGCCCGAAGGGGCGAAAGCAGCAAGCTAATAAAAATCAAAGAACAAGTCGCCATATTTTTCTCCCCCTCAATCTCAACAGCGAAGAATGATCGATGCGACAAAACAACAACGAAAAAAAAGAAACTGTAATTTATGACTTTTTTGCCCAAAAAGCATTTTTAATCAATAATCAAATTAGAAAATACGTTTAAAAAATCGACAACAATTGTGGCACTTACTCGGATATCTGTATAGGTAAGTGACGTTCCAGTGTCCACCTCTTACATCCCAATTCCAGTTAATGTTGAGAGTCGATTCGTCGTTGACGATCACTGTCGACGAATCTTCTTCCTTGCGGGTCACCGACCATCGGCACGGCTCATACTTAACAATTTCCAATGAAAATACAAAGGCCTTCGTTTAAAAAATATAAAATCATAAATTTTAAAATACTGAAAAATTTCTGTGTTTCGGCTTTTATTTCCGACTTGAGGAATTTTAAAGGAAGTTACAGAATTACACTTCTCGTTATCTTTAGAGACGTTTTATCACCCCGATAAATATTAACAATTATTATCAACTTTCCTGCATGTTTTCCCCCAAGATTCTTAGGTTCTTCTTTCGATCAAAATAAATATTTGTTGGTTTATAAAAAATTGCAATTCACTTGAGAATCCGATTTACATGAAAATTATTTGTTACCTATTTATTCACTATTTTACCTTTTTTTGCTACAATTACTTTCGATTTTTTCATCCTTATCCGTCCAACTATTTAATATACTTAACTAAACTATTAACAACTATCATGTCATTCACGTGCGTTCGAATTACGATCATTTTTTTATTGAATCTTTATCGTTTACCTGGCACGAACTAACGAATGCGCCGGTCGCCAGTTGGATGAACGTACTGCCGAAAATGAAAAAATAAATTCTCCGCATTGCAACGCGTACGACAAAGCGAGCCGAAAGATCGCGAATGACAATGACGAACTGAACGGGTTGAAATTTCGTAAATGGCGAATCCGGTTCGTGCAAAGCCTTCGCTTCCATGAGATAGCCATCTTACACGGCGCAGGTCGATGCTCACTATTGATAATCGCTTTATTATGTCCAAAAACCCAACGTATCGTAGTTATTCTGTTTTCATGTAAAACGTGGGTATTTTTTCACGTTAAAAATAGCTCGACGCGTTTAGGATTTTCGTTCAGTTTTAGCTGAATCAAACGAGAATCGAAAATCGAAAATTTAAGAGGTAACCAGGATGGCCTATTAAAAACGACCGGATCGCTAAATTAACGAATAGAATCGAATAAATCTATTTATTCGGCTCTGTATTTTCCAAATTGTAGTTTTTCGTTTTGTCCAAGACGAACTGCACAAAATCGTTGTCAACTCGACGTTCCAAAGTTGTCTCGGCGAAGATTTCACTGACCGAAACCTGAAAACGGGGAATATTCATTTATTCAATCGGAACTACATTCAGATATAAATTGTTCGGATATAAATTATTGGACGAACCTGATCGAAGGTCAATTTTTCGAACATTTTTATGCTTATTGCGTTACCGATTGATATCACAGCTCGAAATCTTTCAATTCCGATGGCCTCGATACCTGAAAGCAGATCAAGGTCTGTCGTGACAAGCTGAAGATATCGGTCAATGTCGTCCTACAAAATAGAACAAAGAGTTGATTTTTTTCAATATTATATGATTTCTATTAATATTAATGGGAACACATTGCAATACAGCGAACTCCTTTGTCTTGAGGAGAGAAACATGAATTTATTCGACAATTTGAACAACCCTTAGCTCGAGTAAAAAATAATTACAATACCGTATCGAATCAAACAAAGAGCGATTTCCTTTCCAAGTCCTTTGCCGCGAAACTGGTTCTCAGCTATCATAAGGCCTATTTCTCCCACTGATTCTCCGCCATTGTCTTCGTCATGCGTCAAGTAAAGGTTGGCATCGCCGATCATGGCGCCTGGAAACAACAAGTGTTGAATTGCAGTGGAAAATAATCATGCAGTTATTGCTTGCAGTTGCTTCGGAAAAAATTTATTTCCAAATCACTTTTGTAAAAAGTTGTTTCGGACTATAATTAATAAACCATTGTAATCTCTTGAAATTTTTCTTCTAACCACCCTCAAAATTTGATGTTTTGCGTTTCAACGCATGTAAAATCCGAATATCCAATAAAAAAAATTCCGACCGTCCACCGTCGATACTTTTTCGACGAAACTATAAAAGCTAAATTTTTCAAATTTTCACCAAAAATCAGTCTTGGCTGGACCAAAGAGCTACCTCAATATTAAGGGTATTTTTGAGGGGTTTTGAGGAGGAGAGAATTAGAAATTTCCAACGTTTTTCGGAAAAATGTGTATTTGGTGTCAATTTCTATAGATTTTTGGACGCTGAATCGAAAGAGACCATCGCATTGGCTGTTTAGTTATCGCAGCTTTGGTGTCGAATTTGGGAGGTTTTCAGAAATTTGACATGAACTCAAGAATTCTCTAGGCTAGCGGAGAATTTGGTTCCAATTGATACAGTTTGTTCATTCCTCCAACGAACAGTTAGCCAGTGAACTGAAAACAATCACTGACCATTAACGCAGTACTTAAATTGAACGGCTTACCAATTTCATCGCCAGGCATCTTTAACATGGTTCTTTTGTCCAACACAATAAAAGTGCACTCTGGAATGAAAATTGTACAAGCATTAGACATTTAATTCAATGCAACGTCAAACAGCTAAGCCAAGCGGAACGGACTAGTTTCCCAGCACTAGCAAGCTAGCGACCATTTACTGGACAATGAGCCTCAGGAGGCTTATAAAAATCCATGTTAAGACTACATAGCCATAATCGAAATTTTATAGCATTTTTCTGTGTTTTTGAATTTAAAAAAAAAAAAAAAATGCATATATTTTGAAGAAGAAAAATGCTGTCCCAATAAGGGTCAAGATGTGTCTTCATTAGAACTTTCTGTTTAAGATTGTTACTCATGTTCGGCTTAAACGCCGAAATCGTTGCAATAATATATCAACTTTAAGATCATAAAGCTCGTGACAATCTCTTTGTCTTCTAACCTTATCAAATGTCAACCTGACCAACCCAAAATACCGTCACGAAAAACGTGAAAATTAGTATAAAAATAATCATTCTATCCCTGCTAACCTAGCGTTCGCATGTTTCCCTCTACAGCGACTCGATTCTTCTTCATCGTCTGCTAATTGAAAAAATAATTTAGATAATATCAAAATAATTGCATACTATTCTCATCGTTGAGCCACGTCTGCTGCATTGAATATTCTTCGTCCAATGAAAGCCTTATAGACGCCGTCTGTTCCCGGAGCACCTCATCTTCCATCCAATTGTGATACCTGTAAACGCACGATACAACGGAAAAATCATTAGCTTGACAACGCTCATCGGAGACAGCGATTATCATGTTTAATTGAGAGAAAAAAATTCTACATTCTCCCTACGTGCGAGTACTTTCGCCTAATTGGGCTTCCTGAGAAAATGAATTTTCGATCTCTTGTACTGCCAAATGTCTAAAATCAAGAATGCTCCAAGTAAAACTTACAGAATCAGCAAAACCACAATATGTTACGCCACAAAGACTTAAGCAGGGTTCACAGGCTTCCATCAAATGCGTTGATGCGTTTCGCGGCAAAGCCTTCTGACATTTCAAAATGAGCGTAGTTTTTGCCGCAAAGGCAAACTATTAATTACATTCATTAAATATTTTCCCACGCTGACGGATCTGCTCTCGGCAACTAGCAATTGTTGACAGCAATGAAAGAGCATTTCTAAAAACTCCCACATCTGTCGCTTAGTATTGTACCAGTTGATTGCTGTTTATGAACTGCCGCATTCAAATTGGCAGAGCATACAAGTCCCCACCATGTTTTGCCTGATCCAACGCTTAACCTTTTCTCCCCGACAGACGCCTAAAGGCGTTTGAAGAGTAACGTGCTGTGGGTCCTACAGTCAGCTTTAGGCGTCTGCCTCTTGTGTGTCCTCAGTCCCGACAGACGCCTTTTGCGTTTTGTAGTTCTCCGACCTTCTGATGCGATCTGCGGCCGTATTTCTGAACTAATCTTTTCCATTCGGTTACCATCGTGTAGGGGAGAAGTACGCCTTTCATTTTCACCCTCTTCCAACAGATTTCAGGGCAGTAAGAATATCGAGGAGGGCGAAATTATCACCTCAGCCATTATCTTCTCTGTCACCTCAGCGGCTCTTTTCCCCTTCAGTTTGGCGAATGGAGCCTTTGAAAAAAAAAAATTTTTTTGTGCATAATTCAGTTGAGAAATAATGTTGAGTGAAAGTGGGCGAAAATAAGAGAGGAAGACAAAGATAACGAGCGGCCGGCAGACTGAAAAATCCTTCGGTAGGGTGGCTGAAGTGTCGGGAGGGAGGCCTCACGGTGGTCGGGCGCGTTTCGGGGAGAAAGGGTTAACTTTCCATGGCATTTGACGGAGACCTTGCTTCAACTGTTGATAGCATATCTCAGGGACGTTACTCGTAAACCGACTAGTGCTAGTTGTGGCAATAACAGGCGTTAATTTATTCTCAAGATGCCCACGGATTTGGAAGCGCTTAACGTAAAAGACAGAACGTCTCTTTTTGGCTCTTAACCTCAATAAAACCAGGGCTTCAAAGCAATTTAACTCACTTGGGAACATGTTCAATCCTGTATGGCACGAGGATGACATGATCTGACATGATTTTTACCGCTCTGTTCAGCCGCATTATAACTGAAAAAAAAAGTTTAGGCGACTATAACGACTAAATATCTTTATAACTAATATTTCTCTATAAGTTTTAATATCTCTATAACTTTCTCACTAAAGTTTGCGGAAATTTTGTTTACTTACTTTCGCGGGTTATCACTTTTCTCAAAAATGCAAAACCTTTGTACTTAAGGCGCCAATAATCCTTAACGGCTCTCCGATCAGAAAAAGAGCAGATCAAAAATTGACAATTTACATAAATAAAAACCTACTATGTACATTATAGATCAATTATTTTTTACCTATCTACGCTCTCTCTATCAAATGAATGAATTTAATGATAAGTTTAGCGTTTACTAGGATTGGAACATCGATGTATCGGAATAAAACATCGATGTTTAACATCGATTTCTATGGTTCGATTTTTTTACATCGATGTCTCTTAATCCCGATTTTTTCCATACGGTTTTCAATGAACATAACAAATAAACAATAAAGTCTAGTACCGATTTGCTATTCATTTGATCTTTCTTTATTTCCCTCCGATTTCAGGTTTTTATCTATTTGTATTGAGAAATAAGCAGTTCCTGACTGATTTTTACTTAGTGGTTAAATTCATAAACATCTCACAGTCTCTGCGGTATAAGTATCGGCATTGTGCTTCGCTAGTTGATTTACTAACAAATAAAAATACGACATAATTTTGATCGATTTTCTGTTTGTGTAAAAAACATCGATGTTTCTATCGATATATCGGTACCATCGATGTTGTGGAACTTCGATGTGTGAAACATCGAACATCGATGTTGAAGCTTCGATGTCCCACAAGAGATAAGAAGACTGGCCTTGTTTACAAATAAATTCGACCTTCGAAGAGAGGAATGGTTCGCTCGTTAATGTTTTTTAAATTAATTTTCACCCCATCAAAGCCTACATTTTAAACTACGCCTACCAGCGTATTCGGTAAACATAAAATGGGCAAGGTGAGTTTAATTTCTCGTATAAATACAACCTATTCGAGAGTTCTAGTGCATTTCGTATTCTTTGTAAACTCCTACGTTGAAGTTATCAATTAAAAAAAATTAAAATTCACGCACTAAAATTCATTAGTATTATCTCATCCGAATAAGTTTTTGGTTTAATTCGTTGCTCGCCTCTGCAGTTGCCCCTTTTTCACTAGCAAAGCCACATCTGAAAGAAAAACGCTGCAAATGATTGTAATTTCAATCATTTGTATTTTTCCTAATTTCCAAATTTAACGCTCAAATTTCTGAAAATCTCCCAAATTCGACACAAAAGCTGCGATAACTCGAGATCCAATAAAGCTATCGACCCCGCGATGGTCTCATTCGATTCAGCGTCCAAAAATCTATATAATTTGATACCAAATACACATTTTTCTGAAAAACCCTGGAAAATATGAATTTTCTCTCCCTCAAACCCCCCCCCCCCAAATACCCTTAAAATTGAGCTAGCAAGTTGGTTCAAGAATTGGGCCGTCGTAGGACCGAGATTGATTTTTGGTGAAAATTTCAAGAATTTAGCTATTTTAGTTTGGCCGGAAAAGTGTTGACGGCTGACAGACAGAATTTTTTTAATTGGATATTCGGATTCAGCATGCCTTGAAACGTAAAAAAATCAAATTTTGAGGGGAGGTTAGAAATATTTTTTCTTGGGCGATTACAATGGTTTATTATTAATAAACCAAAATATATCAAACATGGCTCTAATGAGAGCCATAGAACACGAGCGGTGCCTGAATGGGAGCTTTAAAGCTCCTATTCCCGCTCTTCACATGAGAAGCTATAACTGGGTTTGCGGCTCTTACTTGACTTCTCTATGTCCGGTTGCACTCATAAGAGCCCCAGCTTTGACTTTGTAGCCAACACTCGTGAGCACTCTTCATACTTCCCTACATGCCCTGAAACCTTTATGTAAAAAACTCGATACTCGAGATACTAACTAATAGATAATAGAATAACTAATTAGATAATAACTGCCTATAATTCACTGTTGCAGCCGAAAACTTACCGTAAGGAGGATCTAGCGTTCAACTGCGAATGGAGCGAATGCTGGCATGAAAGCAAAGACGAGGACGAGTTTTGCAATCATGTCGCAAAACATATTTCCGATTTGCCAGTCGAAGCGGACGCCGACGGAAACGATACTGGTGAGTAAGCCTGGTCTTCCGCTGGAAGCGACCGCAGGCGACTGCCGCAAGGCCAATTTTAAATTTAATTAAAAAGTTGCAACAAAATTAAATCATTTGATTAGGTTGATTTACCGTAAAAAAATCTAGAGAAATTGATATAAAAACACCCAAGTTGTTAAAACATTGGAAAATATTCATTTCCCCGCTCAAAACCCCCCGAAAATACCTTAAAATTGAGATAGCGATTTGTTTGAAGAATTGCGCCAATTGAACCTCTGGTAAAAATTTCTAGCATGTAGGTAGCTGTTATAGTTTTCTCTGAAAATTGTTGACGGGGAACGGATAGAATTTTTTTCATCGGATATTCGAATTCTATGTACCTCGAAACGTAAAACATGTAAAACGAAACGTAAAAAAACCATACCTCGAAACGTGAAACATCACATTTTGCGGGTGGTTGGAACATTATTTTTTGTGGACAATTACAATGGTTTATTATTGAATAATCCCACCGACGCGCGCCGATAAGCTGATGAGCTTCTAAAAAATGCGTTTTTTAATATTATATATTACGAGTGAAGTGAATATAGAATGAATAGCCTCGTAAGTATTCTTGTACGTTTGCTCGTGTATTCCCAGAGAGTTACGCCTGCTCGTGGAAAAACTGTCAGCATTTGTCTAACTGCGCTAAGGAAATAGTTAGACACGTGAAGTACCACAGCTACCTTGCAATGCTGAAAGCCAAAGGAGCTCTTGTAGCAGCCAACAAGAAGCTTCCAGTAAGCATAAACATTTTCCTTTTTCATTAAATTCTGAACTAAGGTCCAGAAAAATTTATAAATGCTATTTTCACTTAAGAATTATGGAGAGTTCTGTAAAAATTCCTATTGCCTTCGATCTGCAAGACACACTGCTTTGTGTCACCAGTTGTCAACCCGGTTATAATCAGTTGACCCAATCGCAACCACTATGGACACCGTTGAATCAAATGTTGACGTGTGCTCTAATGCAGTCAATTCCAACAAATTTCCCCTTGAAAACTGTTTTCCAATGCACTCATTTTCATTCCAGCCGTGCAACTATTCGGAAAGTGATGGCAACGCTGCTATTCCGCTTTGGTGCGATCCTCTCATCTGTCAATGGGAAGGTTGCTCTTACGAATCGACCGGCCTCAGAGAGCACATAGCTCATGTAACTCTCCATACGAACAGCGAAGAGAAGGCTCCGTATCGGTGCTTATGGGATGGTAACGTGTCTTCAATTTTCATTTGTTACTCTTCTTCTTCGAATCTCTTGATTATGTTTTTCTTTCACAGGGTGCTCTTTTGTTGCGCCAAAAGTCAAAGCCAAACTTCCCGAACACATGAAAAAGCATACAGGAGAGCGCATGGTCGCATGTTCTGTGTGCGGCAACACGTTCGCAAACACGACGAAATTCGCTGACCATTTCGTCCGTCAGAAAAATTCAATCGACGGTAAACTCGTTTGCTTTCAATATATCTCAAGCGATTTGTTCTCATCTTAGAGTTAAATGCGATTTGTTCTTGCAGAGGAAAGTTTCAAATGCGAATACTGTTTTACGTATTTGCCCAACGAGCGGATTTACAGAGACCACATGCGACAGCACGTTCACCATCACAAGTGTTGCTTTTGCGACTTGACTTGCCACAGCTCTTCCGTTCTGGTTCAGCACATTCGATACCGTCATTTACCTTACAGACCTTTCAAGTGCTCTTTCTGCTCTCATTCGTAAGTAGCTGAATAAAAAACTTATTTCCTCTTAGAAACAAACCGGCAATTTTGGTTTATTATTAAATATTCCTACTTTTTCATTTATTTATTTTTTTAATTTAAAGCTTTCAGTTTACTGACGAGCTCTTAACGTCAATAGAAACATTGTCGTCATATCGAAATTCGGAATTATTAATGGAATCGATGCTGCGATTTTCCATTTTGAATACTTTTATCGGCATTATCCAATTTTCAGATCGAGAAAAGGTCGAATTTTCAACTTCTTCCAGGTTTTTTTCCTTTCTCATTCTCTTCCTTTATTTTCAGCTGTAAATCCAACTTGGACCTAAAAGAACACCTGCGATCGCATAGTAAAGATGTTTGCTTGTATTCGTGCAACGTGGCCGAATGCAGTTTCAAGTGTAAAAGACATTCGGTGCTTGTAAGGCACTATTACAAGGTTAGCGAATTCTTTTGTAGAAACTCTGATTTATCTCCGTTAAATTTATTGTTCGCCTTTTTTGGACGAAATCGCCACCTTGGAATTTCGTCTAATCAATTATTGTTCATTGTAACAAAAAATGCCGGTGAGAAAATTTTTAAAGTCTTATAATTTTTTTCATTTTGAAAAACAGTGTACACCAGTATGCGATTCTTTCCAGGTCCACGGTGATGTACCGAATAAAGACGCGGGGGTTTACGTTTGTCATCTGTGCAATAAGAAATACACAACAGGTGCTCGGCTTACCCGGCATTTATCCAAAGTGCACCAAGTTCGCAAACCTGCCGGCTACTCGCGGTTTATGTAAGTTATATTGTTAACCTTTCGTCGAAAAGAGAAAGCCGTAGAAAATTTGCTATCGGAGAAACCTAGTTCCAAGAAAAAAATGACTTTTTTGCCACCCAAATCTCGACATTTTCTTCGCATTTTTCCTTTTTTTTTTAAATACTATTCAAAATTCTATTCCACTTGTGTTGAGCCTGGTCCCATCAGGGTTTGTTAACAACAACCATTAACAATTATTTTACAATAATATTCAAGTCTTCCTCCGTTGTAATCGCTTTGATAATTTTTGTGTTATGTAACAGAAGCGGAACAGCTACCTCTTTTCCCCTTGCACACAGTAAATCGACATATTATCTTTATGAAAAAAGAATAAAACTCTGAAAATTTTCAGTGTTTTCCTGGTAAACGAGACAATATTTTCAAACGTTTTGGTCTTAAAATGTTCATTATGAAGCGCAGATGATGCTTGATTTTTGTATACTGGGTCACATAAATTACCTCCATGAGTTTTTTGTTAATATCGACGGTGAATATTTTGTATTTACACGCCGCAAAAATCAATATATTTGAACGCTCTTCGGGCCTGCTCGGGGCGATCTAGATTGGTAAACAATATTAAAAACCATCAGTATGGAGGAACAAGTAGTTATTGGTACTTGTACCTCCATGATGACCGTTATCTGTATTGTATAATATCTATCTAATTCACCCTGAGGATTCCTCAGGGGACGAAAGTGCTCTTCCAGGCTAAAATAAAATAAAATAATATAATAAAAAAAAATAACACAGTTTTTCTCTCCTCAATACCGGGCCATAAGAATGCGACGATTATCAATAACTGACAGTATCAAAATTATTCCAGCTACAGGCAAGAGAGCGACGGCTGTTATCGACTGCGCACGGTGAGACTTGAAAGCCTCGAAGTGATGGAAACGGACGAAAACGAGACCAAGGTGACTTTAATGCTAACATTCCAATTCAATCAATTTGCAGTGCTTGGTCAATCACGACCTGCTTTTAATTTAATGTACAGATGCGAAGTACTGGAATTGAAGTGACCTCTACCGGAGTTTTTCTCTCGTTTGTAACGTCATGTTCTCTTTTGGGCACTCAGGTCCAACCCAAAGATAATACGGCGATCCAAGCTGTCATCCATTTGGTTGATGAAAAAGGTAAAGTCACCTCATTGAACACGCCCGTCATGAAAGCCGATACTCTGCCACCGGATGCCAAAATCGTCGCTGTCTGCGAAGACATGGATTCATAAACGCAGACGACCTTTCGACTGATCGCCATTTTTGTACATAGCTCATATCAACGTTCGGCTTCATTCATATATTGATCGATCAGCTTGATTGATTCTTGATGTACTGATTATGTTTGGTTTATAGTTTTTGCCAAAGTGATAACAGCTTGGCACAAATATTTACACTGAATACGCTAACGATGTAAAAATGTTTAAAATCTTGTCATTTTATTCGCTCCTTTGATTCCCTCTCACGAAAACGGATAGAAAAGAAAGAAAAAATGCAATCAATACTGTACCAAATTTTCCCTCCGAACCCCATTTCCACTGCTAATAGGACAAGTTGATAAGGTAAAAAAATATAAACCCGAAAAAATTATTATTGCAGTTTTTATTCCATTCATAACTTTGTATTAACCGCAGTTTATTAACTTCTCCAACACAAGAAATCGTTGCCTCTTAAAATTACTAACCGGTATTCAACATCATTTTTGTACCTTAGTAAACTTAATCCTAGTTTAAATTCGCCTTTTTTGTTCGACGTCGCTGTTTTCGAAAACGATTGCATTTTCGAGAGGTAAAAATTAACAAGTGAGCTGCAAGCGAGGCCATCGTCGAAAAATGTGAGATTAACTCTAGAAAATGCAATGTCCGCCTTCAATAAACGAGTCGATGAGATTGCCATTAGAAATAACGGTTATCGACAGCATATTTTGTGCGAGAATTCGCAAATTGACATCGACTATGGTTAATGAGAGTAGTCAGGTTAGAACGTGGACAGGTAAAGTAGCACAAACAATTGCCTAAGTGTAGCGTGCAACTGTACAAACGAAGCGGCTCAGCAAATAACAAAATTCTCCTTTAGGCTCAACACTTAACAATAAAGTTAACAAGGAAATAGAAAACATTTCTTCGGCGTAGACTCAAGTTCGAGTGGGAAGGTAACTTTTTTCTTTGTTTTTTTTTTTTTTTTTTTTTTTTCCACACAAAGTGATGCAATGATTATTTAGTTCTCCAGTAGATAAGTGATTTTTTTCCAAAGATTTTTTATAATAATTTTTATTATTTTAATAATTTTTTTATATTTTTTCCTAAGATGATGAAAAAACTTTTTATCAGCAGGTTTTTTATGGACGATTAAGTAAAAAATCGCGTTCAAATCAATTATCTCTGAATTCGATCAAAACAACCTTCCTTCTCAACTTGGGCCCACGGGTCGAAAATGACAGCAAATGCGCAGACACGAACTTGTAATTTATACGTCAGCACTCGACCCCATAATTCCATATTATTCCATCCATATTATTGTACAAACAGGCAGTTACATGTTACAAGGAAGAACTAGGGTTAATCTTAAAGCACAACGTGTAATTGTTTGACTTCAAAGACAAATCAATACGTTCAACTATGCCAAGGATGGAGAGGGAATCTGTTTTAAGCTAACAATTTAAAACGGGATAGCACAGTAAAGCGGTTACTTTTCCCTAGGAAAATCAGCGGTATAGTTTACGAAAAATAAATGTACATAATAATTATTTTTTCCCCAAAAAAATTTAAAATGTCAACAATACCACAAGCCCAATACCCTATGATCTGTTTAACTTCATTGATACAGATACAGAGGTGTAGAGAATAAGTGCGACCTTCTCTCTTGCATATCATTTACATTTTATCCCGAGCGCTTTCGCCTCTTCAGGGGATATAGGATGCCTTGAGAGGCGAAAGCGCCTGGGAAGAAAAATATAATTGATATGCAAGAGTCGCATTTATTCTCTATACCTCATCTACTGGCAGTTCCGCAAGGACGAGCGACAACTTATAATGAACATCGTTCATCATTTCCTGGCTAATATCATTGATGAGAAAAGTCGAGTCAAACAACAACATTCAGCTTATTCATAAAGCATATTTTTACGACTGAATAACAATAGTAATTGGTAAGGGAGCCCGTTTTCACAATGATCGCCAACTATGACAAATGATAATAAAAATAACAGAAAAGAAAACTCTCCAAGGACTCGGTCGCAGGAAAATTATCACTCTCCATCACGGTTTCTGCACGATTGCAATTTACTTGACGAAAAACCCAATTTTCTAGTGCACAGAAGAGTAAAACCGTATCTAGGGGAAGAAAAATGACCTCTTCTTTTCTCCATTTCAATCATGGTTCGTTCCTAGTTACCAGCTCCATTTATACCGGCCTAATTTTTGACACTCGACAACATTCAAATTATCACACGCTCTGAAAACTTTGGTCCCCTTTCTCTTTCAACGACTCAGCTGTTGTTTGATAATATTCACCCTTTGTAAACCGTACTTGAAGAAAATTATAGAATATATCAGAGCGCATGAACAGTTCCCTAGGAACAGAATGATTATACGATCAGTTCATATTTTTCTCCCCCTTTTAACAGAGGTTCTCAATTATATTAGGGTATTATTTGGCCGAAGTGTGCTGTGATATCCATCAGGAAGAACCCTGTTCTATGTTGATGCTATAGCATGATTATACTCTTGAATTCTCGAATATGATTTACCCCCGAAAATGTTTCGACTATCCTAGTGCTCTCTGGTGGCAGTGCAGAAACGTTGGCCTTTCAGCTCTTACAATTACTCGCAACAACTCGGCCACATTCGAGAGCTGAAGCTTTTTCAGAGACCGAGTCAAATGAAAGAAGAAAAATTAAATTAAAATTGGCAATTTTCATAACTGAATTAAAGCTCAAGAATTAACAATCGCTTTACCTAATGAGATTATTCAACTAATCGCCTAAACCTACAAAAAAAAGAAAGAAAAATGCATCTCTTAAAACATTGTGAAAACGGGCATCGAGTTAAAGCTATTTACAACTATGACAAATTGTGGTGGGAACTGGTGTGGCACACTTCAAGACTAGGTTCATAAAACGTTGAATTTGAAAGGTACAGAGTTGGATCGTCGTTGGTCGGATGTTTGACCTTGGCCAGCTGACTCACTTTCATATGGGCATCTCGATCGGCTTCGGTATAGAAAAGCGATTTGCCAGCATTATAGCGGAGAGCACCTCTCTCTTCAGACGGCGGCTGTTCTGGCGTTTCATCCTGTCATACCGCCTACAATGAATTAATAACAAACATGGAAGAATCAAACAAGGAGTGGACATGCAGTTAGGTCTGTGAAGAGTAAGAAAACCCAAAAATGAATTGGAATCTAATCATTTTCACACCGACACCGGCAAATGAAGAAATCCAGAGTGAAACAAATATTAGAGTTAGCTAGAATTTATAAAGGAAGGAAGGTGCAACAGAATCCCACACGTTGCATTGTAATTTCGCCAACACCGATCAGAGAAAAGCCTCAGCTTTAAAAATCCATTCTCGAACAATTATGAAACCGCAGGCACTTCGTTTGATGTCTTCGAATGGATGAAAATTAAGAAATTCGATCAACACCATAGGAGGAAAATTTCACCATAACTTACGTATTTCTGCATTTTCTCCTGCTGAATTTTAAACCTCTGCCGGGCCGTTTCCAAATAGTTATTGATCATAACGTCATGGTACTCGTGACGTTTGTCTGTGTGCAAGATAGCGCAGAGTATGAGCTTCTGCCGTTGAGAATTGCTCCGCGACAATTTTTGCCGCAACTTCTGTCCGACCGATTTACCGATGCTGCCTAAAATGCCATTATTCTTGCCCTCATCAGGCGTCGGCGCTCTGCTTCCCTGCATGAAAGAATTATGTAATTGTAAATTGGCTTTAATAAACAGCGAAGGGACAAATGCGTGGAACAATAAATGCGGGCACCGAAAAAAACAAAACAAAGTAAATTATATCAAATGTTTGTTGTTTGAAAATTGTCAAACCTGGCCAACTTACGTTAGCGTCTATTTTGACCAAGTCTAAGTAGGCAGCGAGTAAATTGTGGTTTTCGGACATGGTCAAATCCTCCGACTCGGACTCGTTCCCGTTGCCGGGATCGACGCTGAACTGAATCGGCAAAAGTTCACCACTGCTATCTGTGAGCGGTATTGCCGATGTTAAACCTGAAGCATACATGTTATTTGTGAATTCATCAATGGCTGTAGTTTAAAGATCAGAAAATTTAACACCAATAGAATAAGAAGAAAAAAGAACTTACCACTGTTAGGGCCGCTTGAAGGAACGTCCATGGCGACGAGGGCGGAGAAATGGCCTCCGTCATACGCCAATAGCAACGGAGAACGATGGCATTCGGAGGGTAAACACTCCAAGGGTAAATAAATACCGCCAAACGGTATAGGAGCCAGGTCCTCTCCGTTCATATCCTGCGAACATAACCAGACCAACGTTGAGGAAAATTATTCTCTCATTAACTATTGTTGGGGCAACAATGATTGACTAATTTTCCCTTAAATGTCCCCCTGAGCCACAATTCTCCTTGTCTCTGGCAACCAGCGTTTTGGAGTGATATCGGAGTGGAGGATTTATTCGTCATGTCGCGTGTGCCGAACGGCCGTGCTCCTGCTGATGCTTCTGTGCCGTGCTTGATATAAAATTGCTTCGACCGCAACTGTAAGCTGTAAGTACATTCTCTAGCCCGCCGGTGCAATCCCTCCATCCTATTATTCCTTCAGTTCCCTATTGTCAACCATCCCATTACAAACCACTGACTGATCGAATTGATAGATCGCTTGGGGTAAAAATCAGAATTTTTCCCGATTCCTTAGCCGTCAAACAACTATTATTAGAAGTGGTGTGCGAGTGGCAAAAAAAAGTTAGTAAGACAGTCGATCACTCACCTTTAGAACAGTATCAGCTACAACAATTATCGGCCTCCTTAGCACGTGCGCAAGAGCCAAAACATGAACCTCTTCAAGGCTTTCGTAGATATTTCCAGCTCCCGTATCAGATCCAGGTTCGCTGGTGAATAAATAACGCAATACAAGAAATATATAACACTCGAGTCAAAAATTATTCAAGGAATATTACGTGGTAAAATACCTTTGGACGCTGAGCCTTCTCAGTCTCGGCTCTGATGATGCCATATTGACAATAGCGTTCCATTCTTGCCGCCATTCAATTTCTGAGTATACAAGGCCAGCCTGGGCGTTAAGGATGTTCTGGTATCGTTTCCATCGCCTCCAAAGCGATTCACCTCTTGGGCTTTGAGTAAGATATCCGTGCAAGGTTTTTCTCAAAGTCAGCAACCGATCATGGAATCCCCACATGCCTGGAACGAATAAAACGACATTGGCATGATTTGTTATTAGTAGCAGATATAAAATGACTTCAACTTGATACAAATAATATTTTATAGTTTCCATACTGTAATAATACAATAGCTTTTGCCAAGGATATATCGCACTTACCTAAGGAGGCAGCATGAAGCAGACAGTTTCCATCCCCGCTGGTCGAAAGAGGCCAAAGCCTATGACAGTAACCAGTCCACCAATTAAGCCGGTTTGACTGCTCAAGCGATTGTTGGGTGGAAACGGCGATCAAATCTTTTACAAGAAATGCGCGGAAATCATCTGCAAAACAGCATAACTCGTCATGTGTCCGGTCCTTAGATTTCCCACAAAGGCCCGCCTGGCTGAGGACCCGCACCCCACTCTACACTCTGCTTCTCCAGGAGCCTCCCAGTCCTCCCCTTTGACCACCAACTGATGAATAATGTAGTCCTCTACTTTGTTAGCAATTAGCTTCTCAAGCGGCCATGTAGCTAATTAAAAAATTTCTAAATTGGTTACAAGTCCGCAACTCAGTTAGACATTTTCAAGTGCTGAGCCAGCACCACCCTCTTTGGAATTTGTTCAGGTAGCGTAATTACAAGCCGAACGACGACATACCGCTCGTCATGGTAGAGCTTCGCCATTAAGTAATAAGAAAGAAAGAAATACCAAATAATTTAGTTGTCAAATAAAAGAATAGCTGATATTTGTACCAATTAATTTTGTAATGTACAATTTTGTGAAAATCAGGTAGCGATTAATAAAAGGATAAATGTTAAAATTAAACTCCTTAAATAAATAAAAATCGGTAATTGTGCAATGATGAATTGATGAAGATGTTGAACACCCCAGCAAGACGCCATGTGAATTTTAATTGACAATAATTCAAGAAAACCTTTATTGGGGCTTAAAAAGTTAATACCTGGATATGCATTGATGTCAGGCAGAGCGAACGTATGTATAGGCGTTTCAAGGATGTAATCTGGTTCGGAGGACTCTGCAAGTATGACTGACCTCGCTTGCGAGACAAGGTTCACATTATCAGTTGCTCGAGAGATCCCTCTGTTCAGTTTCTTACCTACGACGAACAAGTACGAAATCAGTCAAGAGAATATTGTCTTTTTAACGATCTCGAACTTTGAAATCATTTGTCGCTTATGTGATAAGGGTAAAAACGGTGCGAATTATTGTACAGTGGTTTATTATTCCTTTGCTTCAATAATGATCTAAGAAAACCATCCATTTATTTGATAATCGGATTCTTCATGCTTCGAAACCTAACACATCAAATTTTGACGGTTTAAGAAATATTTTTTTCTTAGGCGATTACAATTTGGTTATTATTGAATAATAAACCAAAACAATAATTACAATGAATGGTACCTACTATCGATAACTTGGGTGTTCCTTTTCTTCGCATCTGGCGTCGGGAAACTCTCAGTGGACGAACCGCTGATCCTCTGTTGCGGCGTCGGAGGGAGAAAAGCACCATCGATCGCTTTACTAGGTGAGGTGTCGAAAGGATCGAGCAGATCTGGTTCGACTTCGATGAGAACGTTGCCGTTGGCCTCATCGTCGATAGTACTTAGAGGCGCTGTGGTCAGGCTCATTTTCACGTGTGGTTATCTAAGCCGCATTCAAATTCGATCTCGATCCCTGCGAACCAACGCATCAATAATAAGGAGAAAATTGCGAAATAATAAGAAAAGCTGTCGAGCGCGTAAGCTAGGGCGGAGTTTCGTGTCTTTGCCGCTTAGTGTTCACCGCTTTAATATATTATTAAGTTATACCCTCATGTCAAATTCCTGAAAATCTCCCAATTTCAAGACAAAAGCTGCGATAACCCGAGAACCAATAAAGCTGTCGACCTTGCGATGGTCTCGTTCGATTCAGCGTCCAAAAATCTATATAATTTGAAACCAAATACACATTTTTTCTGAAAAAAACCCTGGAAAATATGAATTTTCTCCCCCTTCAAAACCCCCCAAATATACCCTTAATATTGAGCTAGCAAGTTCTTCAAGAATTGGGCCGTCGTAGGACCGAGATTGCTTAGTGGTGAAAATGTCAAGAATTTAGCTATTATAGTTTGGCCGGAAAATTGCTAACGGCGCACGAGGGACGGACAGAATTTTGGTTTCTTATTCAATAATAAACCATTGTAATCGCCCAAGAACAAAAATGTCAAACCCCCCTCAAAATTAGATGTTTTACGTTATAAGGCATGTAGAATCCGAATATACAATAAATAAAAATTCTGTCTGCCTGCCGAACGCCGTTAGCAGTTTTCCGGCCAAACTGTAAGAGCTAAAAATTTGAAATTTTCACCAAAAATCAATCTCGGTCCTACAACGGCCCAATTCTTGAACCAACTTGCTAGCTCAATTTTAAGGGTATTTTTGGGAAGTTTTGAAGGGGGAGAAAATTCATATTTTTTAGGGTTTTTCAGAAAAATGTGTACGTGGTATCAAATTATACAGATTTTTGGACGCTGAATCGAATGAGACCATCGCGGGGTCGATAGATTTATTGGTTCTCGAGTTATCACAGCTTTTGGGTGGAATTTGGGATATTTCAATTTTTTTGTGGGATTTCAAAAATTTGAAATGAGGGTATTACCTACTCGAGAGTTCTTCGAGCTAGAAAAATCGTTCTATACTCATTGGAATGGTCGTCAAACACTCTCTCCAGCCGTACCTACCGTTAGGCAAAAAATTTATCTTTCAATTAGGAAATTAAGAAAAATAAAAATGATTGAAATTACAATAGTCGCTACGGTGTTTTCCCTTATAGGTAGTTACCAATCTGTTTTTCGGTGGGAACGTCCATAAATGTTCGGAATAATTGAAATCACAAATGGATAGGTAGTCTTCTCAAATCAATATTGAAGCGAAGGAATAATAAACCACTGTACAATCATTTGCAGCGTTTTTTTTATTTTATTGGATATTCGGATTCTACGAGCCTTGAAACGTAAATTATCAAATTTTGAGGGGGTTAGAAATTTTTTTTCTTGGTCGATTGCAATGGTTTATTATTAATAAACCAAAAGTAGCGTCATTCAGGAAAAACTCACTCGAAGTCGAAGGGTTGATTCGGCGATAGGTTCGAAACTGCAATTCCATCAAGAAAAACAATGCGCCACTCGGTTCAAGGAGATGCCCGCTGGGCGTTTCTACGATCGCGGGTGGTTTTGCGTTGTACGCTCGCCCACACCCGCACGCCCAAATTCCTCACCGTCTAGAGCTCGTTCGGACGAAAATATCCGAAAATGTTAACCGAACGGCGAAATCACCAATGGCACTTACTCAACAAAGCATAACCGACTAGAATAATTTGACGCGCATTTTCTCGTAGCAAGTAGGCAACCTTGAAAATCATCAAAGTAACAGGTAGATAAATAACGAGCTTCCGAAAATCCCGCTATCAGCTGATGCTCGCAGGGCTCCATAGAGGAACGAAGAGACGCAGGAAAATGCGAGCGATTAGAGGAGAGATCGTTTTCATCGAATGAGACCACAAAGAAAGGGAGAACTTAGAGATGAGACGCTCTATTTGTAAAAATTCACTCTTTGCCGACCAATGAGAGTTTTTTTTTTTCTTTTTAATGTCAACAGCGAAAATAGCGCAGTTTAAGACAGATCCGGCAACAGTGAGCACAAACGAACTGGAATTTCGCACAAATCGACTGCAACAAGAAACTCGGAACGTTCAGAGAAAAAAAATTTTCTCCCCAATGAATTGACGAAAAAATTTTCCAACCAATTTTTCCCCTCTAAAGAAATTTATTCTCATTCATCCAGCCATTAAAAATGCCGAAGTCGTTCAATTAAAATAAAGTCGATTTGTTTGGTTGTCGCACTTGTTTCTTATCGGCTACTATCAGTATTATCTCTCCGACTTCCTCTCATAGAAGTTATCACTCTACAAGGTGTATAAATGACAAGGTGGGCTCGATCATTAAGGGGCAGCTTTCTCTGACGTCACTGGTATAAACTTTCCTCATAGCCGCATACGAATTTCATTGCAACAACGTTACTTCTCCGCTTTCCTTTCAATGAATGTTTTGTGTACGCCAAGTTTTTTTTATTACAGTTTATTAGTTTTAATAGAGAGTTTCATCAAGGTTTTTTTTTAATCAAAAAAACTTATGATAGGTTTTTTCTGCCTCTAGCCACCAAATAATTAATAAAAACCGAGAATTAAAAATTTCTAAAAGTCTTAGAATTATTCACGAGGATCTACGATGTCCAATAAATTAAATTCCACCGAAACGCTGGGTCACCGGAGGGAAATAAATCGTTACGTGCGCCTTCATATGAAATACGGCAGTACCCGCAATACATAGCTGCAGTTGCAGGCGTTGCCTATGCCGATGATTAAGGAGTCGAGCGGACGCCGGATAGGATTTTTTCCAATTGTACGGTATCGCGATCGATACTTCCTCAGGCTCAAATATAAATAGAGCATATTTACTCGGTATTTTCAAGGAATATTGCGGAATTATTCTTCTCAAGAGTTTCGATATTATTATGGTGAAGTTTGAACAGAGTAGATAAATTGCTATTGTGATAGGTTTTTGGTTTATTATTCAATAATAAACCATTGTAATCGCCCAAGAAAAAAAATTTCTAACCCCCCTCAAAATTTGATGTTATACGTTTCAAGCCATGTAGAATCCGAATATCCAATAAAAAAAAATCTGCCCGTCCGCCGTACGCCGTCCGCCGATTACAATGGTTTATTATTGAATAATAAACCAAAAGTAAAGAACATTGTTAGCTGAGTCGAATAACATAAAATTTATAGACATCTGATGTAAAAACGTCAATATCAATAATTTTTTCCCACTTTTTTTTCAACGGTGATTTTTTTTAACTTCATCAGTGAAGAACGTTAAAAATGAAAAAATAGGTAGTGTTTCGAAAATAAAATATCTGAATATTTACGATTAAGTAGGTATTTTAAAAGTCAATTTTTAAATTATTTGAATTCTATCAGATTATTTTTGTTTCTTTTAATTTTAAGTATGGTTATAGATAAAAAATGTTATCGAGAAAAAATGATAATTAATTGTAAGTAGGTACCTAATGAAATTCCGCTGCCAAAGGTTAGTGAAAAGCTATCTAACTAGTGTTAGTCTTTATACCAGTGACGTCATACCGTGCGGGTTAGTATCGGATCGAGCCCACCTGTGTTCTAGTCACCTTGATCACTACACCTCTACAGTTCTCCCTTTTTCTATTATCTCAGATTCTCTTCCCGGATCCGGTGGTAGTCGAGTCAGTTGACATAACAATTTTGAACGTTGTCGAAACAATAACTTCTTATTACCGTTTTTATCAATTAACCAAGTATTAATTTCGGTCAACTCTACTTCGGAGAATGAAAGGCGTTAAATTGGAAGTTGATCCGT
Organism: Tupiocoris notatus; assembly: GCA_037159825.1. Classification (NCBI taxonomy): domain Eukaryota; kingdom Metazoa; phylum Arthropoda; class Insecta; order Hemiptera; family Miridae; genus Tupiocoris; species Tupiocoris notatus. The sequence continues at coordinate 700,308 of JASJUZ010000035.1, read as the reverse complement.
CCATTATTGAGAGAAACTTATTGCTAGCGGTAAGATTTTTTCGCATTTACTGGTAAACCTAGTTTAGCACGGTCTGCAGTGATCGACAAATGATTTAACTAATATTTTTCGATACTCTAGCGAGCATTTTTTCAAAGCAATGTCTTGTTGAATTGCTCTGTCAATGTGAAAGTTGATAGATCTCTACCCTGTAATTCAACTCAGTGTAGTCTGGAAGCTGTGAGTAGGATAGGAGACGAAGAGATAGTCACGTCATATTTTTACAAGTATTGTCATATTTATACACGATACAATAAACATTTTCTCGTCGTATTTTGATTGATTTCTCCCTCTCATTTTCAATGAAAATGGAGATTCTAATAAGTGAAATTCAAAAACGAGAAATTATTTGGAACAAGCGTTCCAAAGATTCTTAAATCATTACAAAGCGAAGGAATTCTTAAATCATTATTGAAGCAATTGAATAATAAAGTAGTGTACTGAAATGAATAGAATTAACTTGCTCGGCGGTCACACTAGAACTGAACATAATATATTTTTTGCTAAGTATTATTTGATGGTAACATATCACTGGAAACCTTACGTCGAATGGTAACACAATAGAGAGTTTTAGTGACTTTCGCGTTTTTGAAAACTTAAACGTGGGAGATTTGGTTACTTTGTTAAATCAATATGTCTCTAATGGTCACAACAATCCGCCATCAACAAGGTGGTAACCATAAGAACGTATGATTCAATGAAGTAACCAATACTCCTTCGTTTAAGTTTTCAAAAATTGCAAAATGCACTAAAACTCTCCATTGTGTGTTTCCCATTACATGTACTATCATTTGCAGCGTTTTAAAGTAATTTCTTGTGCACATTTCAGGAAACATCTCAATCCCCAACGAAGACCGACGATGACATAATCTCCAAATTATTCAGCCCTGATAAAAGTATGGAGGCTGATGACAAGGAAGTCCCTTGGGAATATGTGCGGCCGTCTCCAGGTACGTTTTAGTGAAATCTTGTTTTTCAACATTGAAAATAAATATCAGATATATATTATTAAATATATTAGGGGTATTCATGGTCGGTGTCACGAGATCGAGTTGTCGAGAACTGCGCGTACCATGAAGATCTCCCAGTAAAGCCCATGTCGAGATCCAGAAATCGACTAATCTATCAAGGCTATGGACAAACCGAGTGAATTTGGTTGCTGCCTGTTCGGTGACAATTGCATTCGTTTTGGTAAAAACCGTATAAGTGTGAAACGAGCCTAACGCACAGTTGGTGAGGGTTTTGTACAAAAGCAAACTGTTAGTGACACAGAAAAATTTATAGGTATGTACAGCAACTACTCAACAAGGAACTTAATTTGAACAAATCCCCTACGATTGTTTGTATTTTCTATAGAAACAGATCCACCTCTTTTTTACTACATTCATGCGGCTTTTTTTAGTCGTGTCCGCAACGACATGACGAACGCTAAATGAAATAACAGATAAAAATCGGAATCTGAGGAAAGATTCGTCGAATAGCCGTTGTTCGCTTGTTGTTTACATCAACATTTGGCCCAAACGCCGAATCTCAACTTCTTGACGGATTTCTCGAGGCTTTTTTGGCTCGAATTCGATTTCTCGATCGAGATGTGAAATGAAGGACTGCCCATTTCCAGTTGGGTTAGTTTCCATAACAACCTTATCCATCTCTCGACACTGACAATGAATACCCCTAGAGTATGCGTTGATTCGTCATCCATTGACGAATGAAACAATAAAATAAAAGTAAAACTGTACTCGAGCGATTCATTTAAAAAAGATGCCGACGGATACAGGGCTGAATAATTCAACAGCCTAGGCAACAGTTTAGAGCAGAAGAAAAACATATTTTATTAACTTCTTTGAGCAAAGCTGTTATCTCAGCCTCTCGGACAGTGTTGCCAACAATATACAAGTTATATATATCGTTATAATCGAATATTAAACAAAAAACTAATAATCTTGATTTTGGTATTTATTTCTCTGGACGAGCTTCTCGTGAAGAAATTCCATTTTTTACAGGTTTCTGCGTGAAAATGTTGAAAACTGATGGTAAAAAACTGTTCGCCAATATCTGCCACACCGCCAACATTCCAGCGCCTCGTGATATTACAGATCAAGAGCTGATCGATTTGTTAGAATCCGATTCGCCCTCGTCATTCAAATGCCCTCTAAGTATTGGAAATATTCGAGAAGAATCTGACAAAAGTTGGTGAAATGAAGAAATTATTATTATTATTTTTTTACCGCAACGCACTTTTTAAATTTGAAAGATGAAGAAAAAAATCAGATTATTTTGCCAGACTACTATTCGAATATTTTGAATGGCTTTCAGCTTTATCAAGATTTGATATAAACAAAATCTCATGTTTCAGGCGGTAATCCGTGCTCGGTCGTCGATGTCGCTATTAATTCGGCGTTTTGTCAGAAACTTGTGAAAAACGAATTATTCCGCACTTTCTTTCTGCTCGTTGTGTCTCAGGGGATAGAAGAGAAATTTAATCTCCAAGTGATGACTGAAAAAGCTAACAGTAAGTTCTTCGGATTTAGTCTCGATTCATTCTGCACAATTAAGCGCTAAGAAACGTTTTCCCAATTATTACGATCTATGAGCAGAGAATACGAATTCGCATCATGGTTGCCGAAATAATCTCGAAAATATTTCAATATTGCATTCTTGAGTTTTCATCTTCCAATAAAACTCCTCGCTGATTTGAATGGAAACCTAAAAATCGATATTTCTTCGGATAAAAATAAAAAATCCATCTCCGTTTATTCTATGTATGCTTGACACGTTTCTGCATTTGAATCGTCGCAGGTTTCGTCGTATTGAAGAACAGAAAACAAATAGGAACACTTCAGATTCACAGCATTCGTAAAGTACAGCCAAAGGAAAAATCGCCGACGAAACCTTTGATCGAAGTTCTTTCAAGCGTTGATGAGCCCTCGACAAGTAATGAAGAACGTCTCTCGGAGAAGAAAGATTCGCCAAAAGACGTCCCTACTTTTCCGTTGCCAGATGACGCTTGCAAAATAAAACTGTTTGTTGCTCCACAAGATGGCGAACCTCTTCTGCTATTAGCGCTTGTGAAAGTGAAAGCTGTAAGTTGTACTTAATATTTAAAAAAATAAAACTTATAAATTTAATTTAAATAATTTTTAAATAAATTTAAATTTAATTACATATTTAAAAAAATAACTATTAAATATGAAAAAAGAATTGTTGGTGCCTTTTGTAACTTTTCCAGTTGACACATAATATATTGTAGCGTGAAGAGTTGTGGAGGAGAAAAGGCATTTGATATCTGATAGTTCTAATTAGCCATGAAATTAACAAGTTGAATTGTTGCAGTTGTCCGGGAGTGACATTGAGCTGGACTTGAGCCATCAGAAATTGATAGTCTCGTGCGAGCGGAACGAGAAATTGGACTGCGATTTGCCCTATGAAGTTCTGCCACAAGAAGCCGTCGCTCAATATTTCGTCAACCTTCAGGTAAATAAAATTGTCGCGCACCTTACAAGTAAAAATTTATTAGCTATGCCCAGTGTTGGCTGGAGATATTTCTAAAGCAGAACATTTAGAAATCATTTATGCCAGTTTTCATTTCACCTGGCAAATACGATGGCGTCACCAAAAGTTCCCCAATTTTTTTAAACTAACTTTAAAGCCTGGGAAAAATCTGAAAATTGCAGGGAATGTAGGTTAGGGTGTTGTGGCAACACTGATACGACCTTAGCAGTCTTGTAAACATGGCGAGTGCATTAACTACCTTGTCCTCCTCGGAAGTGCGTGCTATCATCAGATTTTTTTCGCTGAAAGGGAAAACGGGAGCTGAACTGCGAATTGGCTTCAGTTACGGTGAGGACTGTAGTACGGTTCAAATTGTGCATCTTTAGCGTGACAGATTCGTGAAAGGACGAACAAGTTTGGAGGACGATCAACCATCAGGAAGACCCGGCACAGCTTGTTGATTTTCTGGATCGTGGCACCACAATAAATGCTGTGAGGTACTGAAACGTTTACGGGCAGCCATCAGAACCTTGTTTCTGATTTCAATTGGGACCTCCTCCAGACCTCGCACCATCAGATTTTCACCGCACTATGAAAGCGGCTTGAAAAAATTGGTACCACAGTATCCAAAATGCATAGAAGTAACGTAGTACAAAAATAGAAAAACCTTGCTGAATACGAATAAAATATCAAAACTTCAAAAGATAGGAACTTTTGGCAACGCTCTCGTACTTGCATTCGCATTGAACGTCAGTTTACACCAATTTCTTCGCGTTGTGAAATGGTAAATTTCACCGAATTGAAAAATGTGAATGCTGAGGAAATTGTAGAATGAAATTGAATTCAATACCCAATCAGCTATGAAGTTAGTGAAGTCTGAAGGACTTTGAACGTTCTTTTCATCTATCTAGTGCAAAAGAAACACAGAATGAAGCATATATTATTGATATACACATCATCAATTATCATTATGCCGAATTTGGGCGAAATCGATTTCAAAAAATTTTTCGCAATAAATCCAAGGGGTACCCCTGCGATTTTTTTGAACCGATCGGTTAACGATTTTTTACTCGACTCTCAATACAGATAAAAATCTGAAATTTTTAGGAAAGTTGTGTCTTACCGAGATGTATTTTTGTGATTTTTTTTATTTCTCGGAAAAATCTGCAAGTGGTCCAAAAAAATCGGTTTTTAAAAGCTCAAAAATTGGACTTTAACGGTGATTTTGGGGGTCAAAATAAATGCGAATCAATTGTTTTATTATGCAGGAGTCTTCATTTGAACGCCTTACACACGTACATAGCAAAAAATTTGGTGAAAAAAATTTAAACAGAGCCAGAGAAATTATTTTCCGTAAATCGAGTTTTTCGCCGGCCGAAATTCTGAGCTCCGCTGGCATCGGTAATAGTGAAAAATTAAATTTTCGTTTTAAAACGAATTTTGAAAGCTATTCTTATAGGAAATTTAACGCTGAATCCGAATATGACGTCAAAACGGCGGAAATTTCGCGACAACAATGAGTTTTTCCAGGTTTAATACTACGCCACTCCTACGTTTTTCAACTTTGAAATTCCGTTGCAAATACTTAAAGTACTGTTCAAATTTGATTAACTAATGATTCCTACAGGAAATTAGATGCACTGTTACAGTATATACTATATTGGTGTAGGTATAGGTATAGTAGTTATTATTTGTGTCTGGAGAGTGGGAATCTATAGGTATTTTTATAGTAGGTAGTACTTAGTAGTAGTTGCTATAATTTGGTATGTAGTTGGTGGTGTTTGAATGTACTTGTATCATAAAGTATTGGGTTTCTCAATTGGAGCAAAGTTGTAGCAGAATTAGACATTTCAACTTTTAAGTTTTCCAAGATTTGTAACTTGCACAGTGGATAACTCAAACAAAAAGTCGTCAATTCAGATGTTTGAATATACCAAAAGATAGGTAATTTATCTGTCTACATTTTCCCAATGTAATGTACCTATACATTTTTCACCGTTTTTGCGTTATTCAACAATATAAGTAGACTACACACAAAAACATGACATTTTTCAACTTTAAACGTTATTTTAATCCATTTAGTGCGAAAGAAACAAAGAATGAACCATATATTATTGATATACACAACATCAACTATCATTATGCTGAATTTGAGCAAAATCCATTTCGAAAAATTTTTCGCGAAAAATCCAAGGGGAACCCCTGCGATTTTTTTCAACCGAACAGTTAACGAATTTTTACTCGTCTTTCAATACAGATAAAAATCTGAAATTTTTTGGGAAGTTGTGTCTTACCATGATGTGTTTTTGTGATTTTTTTTATTTCTCGGAAAAATCTGCAACTGGTCCAAAAAAATCGGTTTTTAAAAGCTCGAAAATTGGACTTTAACGATGATTTTTGGGGTCAAAATTTATGATAATTAATTGTTTTATTATGCAGAAGTCTTCATTTGAACGCCTTACACACGTACATAGCAAAAAATTTGGTGAAAAAACTTTTAACAGAGCCAGAGAAATTATTTTCCGTAAATCGAGTTTTTCGCCGGCCGGAATTCCGAGCTCGGTGATAGTGAAAAATTAAATTTTTGTTATTAGGCGATTTTGAAAGCTATTCTTATAGGAAATTTAACGCCGAATCCGAATTTAACTTCAAAACGGCGGAATTTTAACGACAACTATAAGTTTTTCTCATTTTTAGTGTCAACTTTTAAGCATTTCAACTTTAAAAACTGTTGCAAATACTAACACAGTATTGTTCAATGTATATTATACCTCATTCTTGTAGCAAATTTAACGCTAAATCCGAATTTGACGTCAAAACTATGGAAATTTGACGACAAGGATTGGTTTTTCTCGTTTTAGTATTCCGCCGTCGTTATGTGTTTAAACTTTAAAAATCCGTTGCAAATACTTACAGTACTGTTCAAATGATATATTAATGATTCCTACAGGAAAGTAGACGTCGAATTCGAATTTAAAGTGAAAACAATCAAATTCTGACAATTAATTTTTTTTCTCGATTTTCATACTTTTGAAGTGTTAACGATAGCTTCATTGTGAAATATTCGTCGATTCTATCGCTGATAATGAAAATTTTCGTAATTGTAGATTTTATCTATTAAAAACGTCAAATCGAAATCTCTTATTAACCGAGGCCTCTCTATTCTAACGTTATCAGTTGGAGTTCAGGATTTGTCTCAAAAGAATGAAAAAATGGTAACCTAGAATATACCTAATTATTTTTAAAAACATTTATTTCAACAATTGGTAGGTATTCTATTTTTTACCTTTTTGCAGATCCTCAAGATTTTCATGGCCATCGATCACAAACAGAAAACGACTCGTCGTGTTGGCGATTTGACAAAACTGGCCCCAAAAGAGCTCGTCGTCGAACAACAAACCATCACAAGAGCCTTCAGTTTTCCAACCAAGGTCAAATAGTTGTCTTCGTGCTGATATTATTTAAAGTAATTTAATACTGAGAAAAATTTATTGATAATTTGTCGAATTTTTTCACTCGCCAATTTTGCATAAAAATTCCACTTCTTTTGTGTGTATAGGTAATAAATCGAATAAAACACGCTTCAGTAAAATACAATAATTTTATCGTTTTCTGAACCATTAAGATTAGTGAGGTGTCTTTTTAGCGATCGGTCTTGTAAACCGTGGCTCAGAATGCTTACAGTCTCATCAAGTAAGAATAGGTATTTTAAATAAACTATCAAAATATCGCTCCTTTGATGAACGCGGGGAGCACACAAAACTCGCTACGCAATAGATAAAAATAGCAAGACGAAGCTTGAAATCGTTGGAATTTATCGCGTAAACGTAAAAAAATAACCTCTACTTAAACGTACCCTGCATAGAAGAGAAAAACCGAAACCTTATCTGCTAACCCAGAAATTACAATGTTTCAGGAATGACTCGCGAATTTTAATTAGAGCGAATTACGTTCTTCATTTCAAAACTTCACGGTTACAAGCGCAATAAAATGGGCCAAGAATCAGCAGTGTATTTTACTTGTTCTCAAGTTAGCCATAAAAAATATTGGACACTAATTGATACAACGGGATTGGGTTTAACATCGGTTTCCAATCAATTGGTGAATACCTAATCAGAAAATGCATTCAAAGCGAGGGGAAATATTTATAATACAAAAAAGAAAAAACAATACTACGTTCAACACTGTGTAGCAGACCTAACCGAATGAAACCTACGACAGAAGACAATTATTTCAATTTCATCTGAACATTTCGCGGTAGACAGATTCTGCCGATAGGTATTTGAAAATCAACAACAAATAACATTTGTAAGGTTTGTTCAAGGGAAAAAATTAGAGCTCAAAATCTAGGCGATGAGGTTTCTAAGCAGATAGGATTACACTCAAGCCAACTGATAAACAGCTTTTTGCCTTCCATTGAGTGGTCAAATGTGAAATACGAAGAAAAAAAATTTTTAAAAAGAGAGCCGAAAAACATCTTAGTAGGAGTCGGCTTGCGACCTGATGGATAGCTATGGAAATTTCACCTTGATTGTACACAATTGAATGCCCAGAGCCTTCATTACCGAGATTTTGAGAGCCAGAACTTATTTTAATTGAACTTACGGGTATTGTTACTTCTAAGGCGACAGGATGGCCAACCCGAGCATATTATTATCAAAATTGGATCACAAGCGATACATATCGTTCATAACCCAACAGCCGGCTTGAAAAGCTTACGTAAATTAGTGGAATCGCTTTAAAAAAATATTTCTAAACCTTTCGTTGGCAATGAATTGATCGAAGCTTTCAAAAGTGAGCATGTCCACTTTCGAAAATTTTACAGGAGAGCCGAAAAACGCACCACAGCTTTTTATAGCCTTTTCAAACTGATGTGAATTAACATCTTTCTCCTTCTCCCTAGCAATAACTCTCGAAAAGATCATTTCCACCATTTTTAACCAAGTTTTCGAGAAAATCTGCCGGACATGTTCAGTTTTGTCGTAAACATGTCGACTTCTGTAAAAAAAACAGCTTACCAGGAACAGTTGATACTCAATTATTAATACTGGATGAAGGGCACGTTTTATGTTTAGAAAAAATAGAAATTGGTAGTATATAAAAAGATTTTTTTCTATTACTGTAAAACCTCATTTCACTGCTTAGGACTGGCTAATGCCGCAGAGGTATACTTCTATACGAACAATTCTTAAAATCGTGGCAGCAAGGTTACTATTTGAAATCGAACAAGCGTATGCTGCTACGATCCTGTAGCGAGTTTGAAGAATTAATTGTTAAAAATCATCAAACGAGTGAACCAGCAATACTAACATTTTTCAAATTAGCTCATTGAACTCCAGCGCAGAAATACTTCGATTTTTCATCCATTTTCGTCCTGAATCGTTCGCCATCTCTTACCGAAATTTTCCAAATGCTCCGAAACAATAAATTACCACCAAACATGAGTAAAATAGCTAAACGGAAGAGAAAGTGAAGTTGAAACACAAATGGTGGGTGAAAAGAGGACAGCACAAACACAGTTACGGCATGACCAAACCGGTTGTCGCAGAGTGACGCTGTGCACTCTATTGGGTGTGCGGGAAACCAATCTACAAGACCCTCCACGGTACATTTTGGCATCTTTCGAGTGAAGAAGATTTCTAGGTAGTGGGCAAGAGCAGTTTTGAAAGGGAAAGCTCACGAGTTTCTATAGAAAGTTGGAGGACAAGTTTGATGGAACAAAAGGGCATTGTTCTGGAAAGTCGCATTTAGGCCAAGTTTATTTTTACAAATAAACTATTAAAATTTTTAAAAAGTATTCTTTGGATTTTTACTAATAAACTTAAAAAATGAAAATAAAATAATTTTTTTGGAGCATTTGTACAGAAACAGTGATGTTCAAGGTGCAATTATGCAGGAAAAAATCAATTTTTAAATGGAACAGCGGGTGCGTGTACATCTCAAGCATCTGTACCAGAATCTGGGAAAACACTATTTCGACACAAAGTGGACATGTTCACTTTTGAAAGATACCTCCTCAATTCATGTATACATAAACATATGTAATTTCGCTCGACTACATTTTCTTCCATATTCCAAACAAAATATTGGAACTAAAATTACACAAGGCCTAGAATAGTCTATATTAACCGTACAAACTATTGCGACTTGGAATCGATTCGCATTTGAAGTTATCGCATTGAAGTGATGTGAAAATACGATGGCAATAGAAAACGTTTTATGGTACAAAAAAAATTTGCAAATTATTCGTAAAATTACATACATGGAAGCGATATCTTGGCACCAGGTTAGAAGGAATACCTGAGGAAAAAAACGTTGTTTAACATATTTAATAGAATTGATTGAACTACGTATAACTTTGAAAAAAAAAAACAACAACAAGCTCACATATTTTTTCTTACTTTGCGGGTGGGAGCGCTGCAGCACTCGGTTGATTCCCATGTCAACTTGAGATCTTGAGTTGGCAATTATGCAAGAGCATCTGTGAACAACAATGTTACCTTTTATGGTCACCAAATCAAATTTTATGCAAGCTTAATTTTAGAGCATTCTAGGCTATATTCCCCTTTATGCTGATTTACCCGGTGAGGACCCAAAAGTAACTGGAATTTCCTTGTAAAACGTTTATTATTCAACCAGTCATGTCCTCGTCAAGTCTGATGCCTTAAATTGCAAAGAAATTCTGGCCTTCAGAGCTACGAGCAGTCCATTGGTGGAGTCCACTAGTAGTTGATAGAATCCTTCCGAAAACGTCGATTTTTGCACCGTAACTCGTTATTATTTGCGCAAAATTTCGCAGCCTATTCCAATTGTAAAATTTTTCCGGATAAACCATTCGAAAGATCTGCCACATTTTTCAGGCTACTGGCGTGTAATCAGACGTTGCATTGTATACGTTTGAAAAAGTATGTTTTTTTAAATTTTCATAAAATTTGCTTTTTAGACTGATTTTTTGTCAGTTTACTGTGAGCGAAAAAATTGATCTGGCACTTGAAAGATAGGAAATTCAGCTTTCCTTCCAAAGTTATCCTCTGATTTGAATTTGCTACTGAATTAAGGAAGTTAAGGCGGTTTTAGTGACGTAAGGTCTAAAACACAAAACAAATCTTTTAAAAACCAGGGGAAAATATAAGAAAAAAAAACATTTATTAGCAGTTTACCTTCTTTTTTCTTTTGACATTGCACATCAAAGACTACTTCCATTTCCTCTTCAGCGTCAGAGGTCGAATGAAGTAGACGGTCGTTCTTTTCATTTTTCGGCCGCAAAAATAGCCTGCAAATCAAGTATCGTGAGGTAATCGTTGATAAATTTACCCAAGCCGTTTCATTGAATAAATTGAAAGAAGTTGCATGAGTAATATTCACGAATATTGCATAGAATAGAATTTATTCTTAGCAGCAGCTATTCATGGCAATACAAGTGTCAATAATGTGTCGAAATGTAACATTTATGAAAAAAATCTCTTAAAAAGTCTTCAATGCAATAAAGATGGGCTTCGATAAGCATCTCTTGCAGAGCCTTACAAAACTGAAAGACTGAGGGACCCTGCATCTGGAGGAGAAGATAGAAGAGTCGTGCTCCATTTTTCACCGGGCTTACAGCTATTGGTCTTGCCAGTCTCAGAGAGGAGTGCACAGATTTCTCTTTTTCCTCATATCGTGACCAAGGACATCAGCGCTGGTCATAAAAAGGTCCATGTTTAGCTTTACGAAGCGCAAGGACTTGAGGACAAAAGAGCAGGAACAGTGAGAATGCCCAGCTCCCGAAACTGCCCAACAGCTCTGGTTCGCCCTCGAACCGAGGGTAGCGGGGAGTATCTTTTGTTGTACAACACCCGAAAACTTTCCTTACAATTGCCCACCTGGCGAAAAAAGCGAAATACACTGCTCGAAAGACCTGCTGGGAAACAACCCTGGACCAACGGCAGAGCATGAAAATGCTTGACGCCAATTTCGGCAATGGTTGATCGATGTGGACCTTCCAGGAGAACTGATCATCAATAGCCTGAAGATTCAAACAGAAGTCCAACATCTGGGCCTTGTCCCTGTTGAGTGCCAACCAATTTACTCTACACCATTCTCCTTCGCCAGATTGCAATCCATGGACTTTTCACTTCAAGCGATTCACATGTTTGACCAACTTGAAGCACGGTGATGTCATCGGCAAACAAGAATATCTCATCTTGATCCTCAAAGTGGTGGGCAAGGTCGTTGATAAATAATAAAAATAGACCACATTTCCTTGTCGCCCTTTTTGATGTCCAGGGGGTGTGAGGGAGAGAAAAAAAACCTGGGCCCTATGGCTCCATGTAGCTCTGAGGATGCCCGAACGGGCGAAAGTGCTCGGCCAGCAAATCAAGAATCAGAGAATGAGTCGCCTGGTTTTTCTCTCCCTCACACTCCCTGGACATAAAAAATAGACTAAAGCCAGTTTTTGAATTTAATTCATGCTGCTGGAAATCTCGACTTGAAACTATAAATAATGTTATGTTAGCCTCATTAGCGCGTTCATAACAGGAGGAAATCATCTTACCTTGACAAGGTAGTAACCGACTGAGTTCTCGAAGGCCTATCGATATCGTCAACACCCCGATGGACAGAAATCGAGTCCAAATCGTCCGCAACTTCAGAACACATCTTATATGCTTCAGTTTCGAGCTGTTCCTTGGTCGCTTTCTTAAACCTTTACAAACACACCATCAATATTATGATCACCTGAAGCACATTATTTGAATTCGTAGATTGTAATGTTAAATTGCAAATTTTCACCTCTTCAGCCAAAGCGAAGAACAGACGACCGATACAGAGCTCATGGCCATAGCTATCGACGACATCCACGGCTGTGAAATATGAGATTATTAATAGTACACAGTCATTGGTTTTTTACTGCCAGATATAACTCTAGTACTTATCCGATAACTAACACTCCAATTTTCAAGATAAAAGGAGAAAACTTACGACAAGGATGAAACCAAATTCGGAGAGGGCGCCAGCGGCGATTGGTACACCGAGCATATTGTATACACTTGCAAAGATGAAATTAGCTCTAATTCTTTGGACAGTTTTCCTCGACAGATCCAGGCATCCGATGACGTCCAATAGATCGCTCTGCCAAGGGGTAAAAATGTACACATATAGCATAGCACAGTGTCAATTCGTATACTGGTTGATTGATCGATCCAATGAGGTGAAAACAGAGTTAATAGGTATCGAGTTAAGTATTAATAGGCTCACCCTCATAAGGACCACATCAGCAGAAGCAGAGGCAATTTCCGTCCCGGATGCGATGGCGATGCCGACGTCGGCCTGAGCTAAAGCAGGGGAATCGTTGACACCATCGCCGACCATAGCAACTCTAATGCCCTGATCTTGGAAATTCCTCACGTGTGTCGCTTTGTGCGAGGGAAGCACTTCGGCGAACACTTTCGATATTCCGACCTGGAAATGCCAAATTCGAGGTTAATATATCAGCGCTGGGAAAGTACTGAGTGTGACACAAGTAATAAAAATCAAGCGACGTTCAGCTGATATAAAGACAAATTCAAACTCCCCCATTGTTGAAACATATTGACATTTGCGGTCTGTAAAAATCAAAATATTATCAATACCCGAGAATAACGCAGAAGTATAGTATGTGACCGCCATGCAAAATCAGCAGACATTCAATTGCTCTCCCAGATATATCAAATATACTGAGTTTTGCAGCATGTAAAAATCAATATACACACTAGTGAAATAGCGATCAATTCTCATGACGTGGAAGTACCGTGTGTGAGCCATTAGATGAAAAATTAACGGTCATCTGCTAGTCATAACGAACATTTTGAGACCTCAAACTTTTAAAAATATAGACTATTATAAAAATTGAAATAGAAAAAATTTTGAACGGTTATATAGGTATACTGTGTGTTATCCTAAATCTGGAAACAGCTAACTTTGCACATTCACTGGGACTTTCATACATCTAAGAATAAAACGCTAGAAAATAGATTACGTTTATTTGTTTCATTGTGCAAGACCACCCTTTGCTGGAAAATCTTGCGAAAGTAATTGCCGGCTGATTTTGATTCGAGATTAGTCAGTCGTTGGTCAGTTAAGTCGAGAGCAAGAATTAGCAGCCTGTCGTGTTTTTCTTAGGGTCCGTAATTAATCGTAGATAGAGCCAGTTCCGATGAAATGATCAGTTCCGATGAAAAAATTTTAACGCGGCCAAATGGTCTATGAATGTTGTCACAATTTGCACTCCACATGACACACATACAATCTGTATAAGGGATTAAGACACTCACCTGTCTAGCTACAGCTACTGCGGTTTTCTTGTTGTCACCGGTGAGAAGTACAACGTTGTAACCTTTCTTCTTAAGAGTGAATACAGTCAGATTTGCTTCCGGTTTCACTGTGTCTGCCACACTTAACATAGCTGCGATTGTTCCTATAGAACAAAGAACGATTCCATAAGAAGATATAGTGATGAAAATGGAATCGGTATAAAACTTGATTCAAGTGAACAGCATTGATTCAACATTGGCTGGAATACATGGGAACTTGCCATTGACAGCGCATAGAACGGCCGTGTGTCCGAGATCTTCTTCAACGGACATTATATAGTCAGCTACTGACGGGATGGGCACATTGTTATGCTTTAGCCAAGATCTGTTCCCAATCATTATCTAAAAAACGATAAAAGCGCGAGGATTTGTTGCAATTACACCAATATATCACAAGTGACATTTGCGATGAACATTTGCTGCGATCTTTGCGCAAAAACAGAAAGTGCGACTTCATTGTCAATAATTGAGAAAATATAGGAATTACTTTGTACGATTGGTTGGCCTGCGTGTCAATCAATGTGCTGTTCACATCATTTTGGGCCGAAGTACACTGAAGTTCAACTGTGTCGACGGAGGCTCCGTTCAGCATTTTCTCCGCCTTGTCCCTGCCCAAATTGAACATTTTTGAACGAAGAAAACATCAAATCAAACACAAGTGCCCGCTAAATAATATTTCCTTACAGCGCTTTGAAGTCGACAATTTTCCCCGAGCGTTCGGCCTTTTCAAACATTTGGTCGATGTGAGAGACTTTGCAGATTATGCCCATTCCGCTCGCGCTCTCGAAATCATCGCATTTCCCTCCTACGTCCGTTTCGAGGGTCGATTTGACGTAATTGACAATCGCTGGAATTACAAGGGGAAATTTCGTTAGGCTTGACAATTTGGTTATTTGTTAAAGCGATAAGTGACTGTTATTAAATGCTTATACCATTAGCTATGGGGTGTTCACTGTTAGATTCAGCAGCCCCGATAAGGCAGAGCAATTTCTCGATGAACAGCGACGCATCGGGTACAAAGAGGCTGATTTTCGAAAGTACGGGTGTTCCCATTGTTAATGTGCCCGTCTTGTCAAAAATGATCGTTTTCACCTGATATCAAAACAAGGGACGGTTAAATTGAGGATACCGGATTAATGTTTAAATCAGTTCAATATCAAGACATGTATAATCTACCTTATGAGCGTTTTCCAAGGTTTCACCACCCTTTATGAGGATGCCGTTTTTGGCACCAACTCCAGTTCCAACCATGACGGCCGTAGGTGTCGCCAAGCCGAGCGTGCAAGGACAAGCTATCGCCAGAACGTTTAGAGCGCATCGGAAAGCGTATTGCCAGATCAATTCCGTCCGACTGTAGTGATGTAGATCGAAACTCTGCAACGGAATTTGCCAGAAGCTTTAAATGGCAGCTGCTACACCGCAAGCAAACTAGCATTCAACTATGAAAAACACTGCAAATTATTGACTACAATTATTAACTATAATAGCATGAAATTTTCAACAAAAATCAATCTCGGTCCTACGAAGGCCAAATTCTTGAACCAGCTTCCTAGCTCAATTATAAGGGTATTTTTGGGGGGTTTTGAGGAGGAGAAAATTCATATTTTCCAGGGTTTTTCAGAAAAATGTGTATTTGTATCAAATTATATAGATTTTTGGAAGCTGAATCGAATGAGACCATCGCGTGGTCGATGGCTTTATTAGTTCTCGAGTTATCGCAGCTTTTGTGCCGAATTTGGGAGATTTTCAGAAATTTGACATGAGAGTATAACTCGAGAGTTCTTGGAGCTATAAAAATCGTTCTATACTCATTGGAATGGTCGTCAAACACTCTCTCCAGCTGTATCTTTAGGCAACTTTCAAAGTGCTCACCGACAGTGGGAGATAAGCCAAATCAATGTAGCCAAGAGTGACCCAGATGAGCAGCGTGCCCACAGAAGCGATGAGTATCGCTGGGACGAAATATCCAGCTATTTTATCAGCAAGCTGTTGTATAGGCGCCTTGGACGTCTGCGCTTCTTCGACGAGCTGACATATTGTATGAAGCGTTGAGGATTTACCGACGTTTGTAGCGACCATGAGTATGGTACCGTTTTGATTTTGCGTACCGCCGATGACCAATGAGCCTGCCACACAAACATAAATATCAAACACTAGGCGCTTATTAATTAAGGCTTGGGCAAACAGGACGCGCCCTGCAATCGAGAACGGGCGTTCTAGGCGGTCAGAGATATAACGGCGCCCCACAGAAGCGCATTCTCAGAGTGAGCATTCCAGCATTAGGGTAACCTTGAAGCAGTATTTTTGTTCTAAGTTTGGTCCTCATATTTCGAGCAGCTTAAGAATAAAATTGTTTTATGGGAGAAATGGCAGGAAGAACAGAAACTTTCGTAGTTTAATTGTATTCAATGTCAACTGCCGTACCCTAGAATGAAGATAATTGCCTAATGAAAATGTAACCATTTGATTCAGTGAGAAAAATTATCTGAAAGATGAGTCCAAATCACAGAATGGGTAACAATATTTTTCATAAAAACACCCCATGATTTAGCCAGAAAAAAAAGTTTTCTCTCATTCACACCTAGTTTTCTTTCTGTAATTCAAGAGCAAAAATAAATTTGATAAGCGCTTTGGTACTTTTTACTTTCTTAATGAAAATTTCAGTTTCTTCTCCCATTTCGACCAAAAATTACCTCAGAAGCGGCCACAATTATCAACAGAACGCCGACAAGAGCTAATATTTTTGTAATTTTGTACGACGCGTTAGAACGCTGCTAGTGTGAAAGGGATAATGCATTACTACCATAACACCAGACTGGGGCAGTCAGAGAAAGTCCCCGGAACGCGTCCTGTGTGCCCAGGCTTAAGGTCTCAGAAGAGCATGGATAAATTATGAAAGCAAGGGTCCAGTCAGTACTCTTAGTATAATCAAAAGCTCACCTTCTTTCTTCACTACTGGCATAGATTCGCCTGTGATGAGTGACTCGTCACAAGTAGTGACACCTTGAATGACCCGGCCATCTACAGGTATTTTAGCGCCCGGAACCACCTTTTGCATAAACCAATAATTAGTTACACGAATGAGCATATAAAAAATAATGTTGCAGGTCGAGAACTGACCTTCAAGAAATCGCCGCGCCGAACTTGTTTAACAGGAACGTCTGACGATGAGAGGATTTCCAAATCCGTCCCCAGAACGACAACAGTGGCTTCAGCCGGTCGAAGCATCATCAACTGCGAAAGAGCCTCAGATGTCTTGCCCTGAGGAAGAAGAGACCACGATAATAATTTGGAAATGGGGTGTTTGAATGCTTTTTTTTATTTCCCCAATTGGTTAGGCTCTCTGAAACGTAAAATCTAGGAAACCATAATATAAGATAGAGTTCTGAAGGGAAACTTAGGGGAGAATTGAGATAATCGCAAAACGAGGGCTTGAACGATGAGGGAAACGTCAATCCAGTTGGCTTCGAAGGAGAGGAGAGGCTAGGGCCTGATCGTCACATATCTGGTCTAGGGACGGTACGATAGTAAAAATATATCGGAATATCGATACTCAGAAGAATACCCTAAAATTACATCCTAGTTTTTACTTCTTAACTTAGTAACACTTGCACACTCACTTTTGCAATACTCTCTAACCATCTGCCGAGTGAAACAAACACAAAGAGCATGGGAGGAGTGTCGAAAAATGTTTGCGGGCTATTTTCGTGGCCGAGTATGATCGCTAAGAGGAGGACGATCAGCGAGTAGAAATAGGCGATCGTTGTCGTCAATGAGATGAGAACGTCCATGTTGCTGCTTTTAAGTCTGATCGCCATCCAAGCCGCTTTATGCATTTCATAACCGCCGACAAACTGAGGACATTGAGACATCATAATATGCAGTAGTTGTGCTATTTAAGGTATTCATGGCTTCGATATAGAAATTGAAAAGTATAAATCTAGCGCCATAAGGTGGACAGAATCGACAAAGCATCTGTTGTTTAGTGAATTCTTAAAAATACAACGGGTAACAAAACGAGAGTTAAATCCAAACAAAACAATCTGCAATGGTTTACCTGTACAGGAGTCGATAGGAGGAACATGATGAAATTCTCCAATGACAAGCCCTTCATCAAATCCAACTTCTTCATCGCTTCGTGCGAATCGTGCCGAGTCATGAAATACATGAAGAATATCATGATGACCATGCAAGGGCCGCCGAACACCAACGACACGAGGAAAGCCTTTCGCCATTTGAGAATTTCTCCCCTGAAAATTGTAGCAACTTATAAATATGATTGAGCTTGTTCGCAAGAGTAATCTAACTAGTTAAGAGCTTTTTGGTTTATTTTTCAATAATAAACCATTGTAATCACACATGAAAAAATTTCTAACCCCCTCAAAATTTGATAGTTTATGTTTCAAGGCATGAAGAAAATCCAATAAAACAAATATGCTGTTTGTGCGCCATCAAAACTTTTCTGAGGAAACTACGCTACATGCAAAACAGCTAAATTCTTGACTTTTCCCCAAAAATTAATCCCGGTCTGTCAATGGTCCAATTCTTCAATTGAATCGCTAACTCAATTTTGAGTGTATTTTTGAGGGAGAGAAAATGCATATTTTCCAACGTTTTTCAGAAAAAGGTGTCTTTGGTATCAATTTCATATAGATTTTTGGACGCTGAATCGAATGAGACCATAGGGTGGTCGATAGCTTTGATGGTTCCCAAGTTATCGCTGCTTTTTTGTAGAATTTTTGAGATTTTCAGAAATTTGGCATGGAGATATAGTTTGAGAATTTCTGAAGTTATAATACGTTCTATACTCGTTGGGAGGGCCGTCAAACACTCTTCTGCTGTATCTTTAGGTGGAAAATTTAACTTTTAAATAGATTATTAAGAAGAAAAATAAAAATAATTGGAATTACGTTAGCTGCTAAGAGTTTACCGTTACCAATCTATTGTTGGGTGGAAATTTTCACGAATATTCAGGATATTTACCATCACCAGTGGATTGTTTTCTTAAATTATAATTGAAACAAAGGAATAATAAACCACTGTAAAATCCTTTGTAGCGTTTTCTGAGCGGACAGTTCCAATATCATGTAGCACGAGCATTGAAAAAACTCACGTGTGATCAAGAGCGTTCACCGGTTCAATGGTTCCATCATCTATTGGCACAGTTGGGTAGCCCATTTTGATTATTTCTTTTATTATAGTTTCCGCGTCCGTTTCCGTTTCGTCGAAGGTAAATATGCCTTTCTTCGTCGTTAAAGCGACGCTCGCCGATTTGACGCCTTTCTTTTTCAACATGGTCCGCTCGATCTTGTTAACGCAAGCTCCACAACTCATATTGTCTATCTGGATATTGGGAAAGAAAAAATGTAAAGAGATGCAATAAAGGAAAATTGATAGAAAAAAATTAATATCGGAAACTAACCGTAACTCTGATTCGGCCCGTATTGGAATCGCCCATAATTTCGGATGGAAAGCCTAATTCGGAAACGGAGAACGAAATTTCCGACGGTGATGTTATCTGAGGGTCGTAACTGATTTCAGCTTTGGCGCCCAGTAAATGCATGATGACGCCATCTACGCCTGAAAGATAATGGAATTATGAGAAAAACGGCAATTTTATCGCCTCATAGGAAAGTAATTGTTCGACTATTCATGATTCAAATTGCATTTTTAAATACCAGAATTCTGTTCAAAATACAAGTAAAATGGTACGTCTATAAATTCTACAAAAATTAAATTAACAACACAAAAAAGAATCGGAATAAGTTTGCAATAGCCAGGTTATAAAAAAATTGGGTGAAAAGCGGAAAAATTCCAATAATTATTTTTTTTACTTCAAACGATTGTAGAACACAATTTCAATTCCCATTTCCAGAAATTCCAGATTCCAATTTATATCCGAATATGATAAATAAAGCAATAGTAATTGTTCTAGTCATTGTAATAGTAATATAACTTCTAATTTTAACGAGAAACGAATGGATTCCAAATTAGGTCATTTCGAAGAGATAATTTTTTTATTAAGAGCAAAGAATTGGAGAGAGAATTGGAGTAAGACAGGAACGTATAGTTCACCTTGGTAAATCAGCTTCTTGGGTGAAAGTTGGCAATGAACTTAGATTGTTAGCAGGGGCTATTAAGAACAGAATTACAACCGGGTGGAAAATTAACTTTTATGAAGTAGAGAAAACAAATACGTCGCTATCAGTACAGAAAATGATTTGAAAATAATTTCACTTGAGAGAAACAAACCTTCCAAAGCAGTGATGTGCTTTTCAATGGCTGCTGCGCACGACGGTGAGAACATACCCTTTATGTGGAGGGTACAAGAATCCATTCGCAGTACTGGAACAATTCAAATACTAAATATAGACGCTAAATTACTATTTACCATACAAAAAATTTACTCACTCAAACTTCGCTATTTTATCGTGTTTATTATGAGTAAAAACAAAAAAAAAATACAGTCAAAAACACAAAAACACACAGTCAAAATACAGTCAAGACCAGAATCGTCAATAACACACGATATAAGACCAATGCTATTTACCACAACTTATATACGATTGTCACTTCCACTCTGGAACTGTTTAGTGAATATCACTTGTACTATATATCTCTTTTAACCCATTTAACGTAATGATAACGATTTTCCTCACCATTCATGGCGTCCTCATTGTTCGGCTCCGCCATTTGGCATTCGCTTGGGGCCGATCGGAGCGAAACTTCGAATCCCATATTACTGATGGTTTCTATAAGACTCTCAGCGTTCGCAGGCGGTTTCAAAATTGCGAAAACCGATTTATCGTTCAAATCAGCCTGTCGAGAAATCATGGAAAAATTTAGAGAATTATTACAAGACAGGAATGGAGTGATTTTAAGAAGCAATATCGATCGTTGCTGGTCAACAAAAGTTGAGAGGGTGAATCTAGGGAGGAAATCTCTCTCTCCTTTTTTGGGAGGGAATAATTCTTTATATTTTTTCGCCCGGGATTTTGGTGTGCCCAGAGAGTACGTAAATGATCTAGTTATCTAAATAGCTTAGTAAGACTATCATGGTGTTCGTACCATTTTATTTATTTATTTTTATTTTTTCTCCTGCTCGAACCAAATGGGATATTTATGAAAACGGCCGAAACGGCTGTAAAATATCCGACCCGAACTACCTTTTTTCGTCGCAAGTGGCGCAGAGAGCTTTGCTGGTTTGAGGCCTACGCCTTCTCAAGAAACCAACAATTTCAATCTACGTCAACATTTTCACTTTGTTAATTTTTTTTATCTTCGTTTTTGGGGGGTCGCTTCATATCTTCTTGATTTTGAAGTTTGCAGGGGAGAAAAACTGGGCGACTCGTTCTCAATTTTCTTTATTGCCCGCCGAGCACTTTCGCCCCTTCGGGCATCATCAGGGCTTGTAGCTTGCTACAAAGCTTGCTACAAAGCCCTGATGATGCCCGAAGGGGCGAAAGTGCTCGGCGGGTAATAAAGAAAATTGAGAACGAGTCGCCCAGTTTTTCTCCCCCGCAAACTTCAAAATCAAGAAGATTTTTTTTATGAGTCGAAAGCGTTCACCTCGATGGGCTTCGTTAGGAATCATTTGTAGGTTCCCTGGGTGAACCTATATTTATAACAAGAATAACGGCCAATTGTACAACTAACCCAAAAATTATTCCTGAAGAGACCGGTTACGGCAAAAAAGCTCAAAATTGACAAAATCTCAACTCACTAAAAAATATTCTGTACATTTACCCACTCAACGCAGTTAAAAAATCTAACAAAATCAAACTAAAAAAAAAAATTATACTGTAGAAATATGCATTATTAAACCTCTCAAAAATAATATTGAGAATATTTCAGCTGTTACCTTTATGTCGAGAACGCCTTCCATTTTCGTAGGGACGAAGGTTTGAATTTTATTCACGCAAGAGCCGCATTTCATTCCTAAAACGTTCAGTGTAACTTCTTCCGGCAAATCGTAGCCGAGCTCTTTGAGTTCCTCTTTCAAGGTCGACGGAGAGGTCCGCGACCGTTCGTAAGATATTTGAACGGTTTTCTCCTGTATGTTGACCTGCGAAACAAAATCGCTAAATTTAACTAAAAGTCAACCTATAGAAAAAAAAACTAGCGATCGTAAATATATTGGAACGGCGCAACAAAAAGGAAGTAACGAGTGTGATCTGCTATGTAACTGTATTTATCATTTAGGGCTCTAAATTTTCTTCAAATCCTCCTCCTCGGTATTTTATATTGAACTCAGTGAACCGCTATAACAACGCAAATGAAACAGCAGCTCAATAAAGGAAGGTTTTTTCACTTCGTTTTTATTGAACGGTTTTACGCAAAAATCTAGAGTAAGCTCAATTTACGCCGGTGAAAATTCAGATAGTTGCACCTAACAAATTATGGCCATCGAATTACAATTCAACGAAGGAGACAATGTATAGGCGATGTTAGAGTAGACTGCTCACGAAGCACTGGTAAAAATGAATATGTATTAACAAGTGTGCCATGAACGGCCGCCTTATCCGAACACGACCGCAACCGCTTCCTTCGATAAGCAACTCCAGAGGTGAAAAAAAATTTTCAAGTCGTTCATTAGAAAGTTATTTCTTCAGAAATGCGTAAATTAACGTCAATGTGAAGACGTGAATTAGAAACGGAGTGAAACTAGATTCAATAATTGAGAAAAGGAAACCAGCGGTGTGCATAGATCACACAGTACTTCCATATTTGAATCGGTAACTGGAATAACCAATTATAAAATCAAGAAGCTTCAACTAAGGGTGCAACGCTGTTAATCTACAACTGTTATTGAAAAACTAGCTAGGAGAACCGACAAATAAAAAACGCACAAACTAGGTTAATAATGCGGAAGGGCAATTTTTTTCAATTGCATCATTTTTCAATTCGCAAGCCAAGTTTTGTAAAATGGGAACATTTTTATGAACCTCCAGCGTCAAACAAATTGGTTGTCTCGCGGCCTGTAAAAATCGAAATAGTCAATAAACCCCATAACACGGAAGTACGGTGTGTGACCCAATCGATACAAAAAAGTTTTGCGAAATTGAGCCACCTTAAAAGCAAGTAGAACCAAATATACCTAAGTGAACAAATAAAATAGATGAAAAAGCGAATTACGAGGAAATATGGAAAATATGCGAGGCTCATTTGAATTTCCATTCTGAACCAAATCATATAATTTGATCGAAATCGTTAACATTGGTATTCAAATGCTGTTTTAAGGGAGCAAATGAATAGTAATTTATAGACCATCTGTGTCAGCTCACCTGCACATCGCGAACGCCTTCTTTCGGCCTGAGGGCATCTTTGATTTTATTGGCGCATTTACCGCACCTGATTCCAGGAACATGAATGGTCACATCTTCGGTGACAAAGGCGTCTTTGATTTCCTCGTCGTCGCTAGAATAGAAAAATATATTGTAGAACGAAGGAAATATCGTAAAAGTGCTGAGAAAAAAAAATCGTTAAAATGATTCAAAAGAGATATTTTCCAGTTTTTGGAATAACTATCAAAGTATTTCCCTAATTTTTGTTCCACCATAATTCAGTTTATTTTAATTAAATTATTATTTATTTAATTATATTTTATTAAATTATTGTAATTAAATTTTTTATTTACATTAATTGTTTTTTGGCACGGGAAAATACGTTTTGTTAATACGGAAAAAGCAGATAAAAATCTTTAACGCCTACTGGGACCCGGTTGTATTAAATTCTGATGATTATATCAGGATTTTCATCAATGACGCAACCGACTCACTTTGTTGCGGTAAAGTAATCCCACGGAATATATGAAGAAGTTGATGGAAGCTCTTCTTGCAAAAGCAATCGGGAAGTTTGAGACATATTTCGAAAAACAAATCGCACATCAACCAGGATATCCAAAAGAACAGCAGTACAGACTGACGAACTAATGCGATGTCCGAGAATTTACATAATCTAAATGATAAGATTAATACCGATGGCTATTATAGACGAGAGATGTAAAAAATTTCCCTTCTATATACATTTGTTTGTCGACAGTGTATCAGGCGTTTGCGTTTGGGTTATTCCGTCAGTTCGTAATTCACAATGGCGAATGTTGATCCCTGAATTACTCGCTCTCATTAATTTCCACCGTTATAAAAATCAGAGAAAAAAATTTTAAATCGACTTTTTTTCAAGGGACTTTCAGTTACGGCGGGAAAGCAAACTATAACCACATTTCAAAGCCAAGCGTATCGCTCCCATTTCTGGTAACGACGGGCGTTCTCCAAGGGTATTGGCTGAGCCCGATTCAGTTCCAGTGGATGATTGACCGTCGCCTCAGCTCCAGTAGAACTACGCACATTCCATAAAATTAAATACGGCTATCCTAGAGGCTAAATTAATCTCGTATTCCCTCTGATTTTGCAGCTGAAGGGACGTTAAAAATCTCAGGGCGATAGAGGCAACAGTTTGTCACACTCTTGGAACGATAACTAGGAAATTAAGGCAGATACGAGAAACCGTAAGAGGACATTTTTTATAGAAAATCTAAACAGCTATATTTTCGTTCATTATCATTATCCCGCTAAATTCAGTCGATCTCGAGATACTGACGGATTAGAATCGAAACTCAAAACGGCGAGGCATTCTAAGCCCCATAACTCCGAAAGTAAAACAGATACGAAAATTTTCTGATAATGTTTTCCATCGAGAATCATACGAACAACATTTTCGATATGGTTGAAAATTTCGCTTGATGCGACCGTTTTCAAGATACTGATGAAAATCTTCGCGCTAAAATCTTCAGATAAGGTTTGCACAAGCTCGCCATTGTTTTATTTTCATACTCCAACTAAACATGTAAACCAACAAGTTAGTCTTTCCTTTTTAATAATCGACACTAATTTATCTACAGCTCTGGGGCGATAGAGTAAAACGACGATCGCTAGTGAAGGCCTCAATGAAACGTGACGGCGAACGAAGGACGCCCAGTATCAAGGATAAGCGAGTAGAAATGGAGCGTTTTCATTGAAAAAATCTAACCAGCTTTCACTTCGGAGGTTCGCTCTAGACAATCGGGAAGGACGCTTCGCAGAAGGCATTGCGTAGGGTATACGCCAAGGCTCAGGTTCGGCTCAAGTTGAAGCCAGTTACGTAAAAGTCTTCGCAGGCTCCAACTTGCGAGTGAAAAGTAGATTGAGCTGTGGGAACGTACAGCACTACAGTGACCACGTTTCGAGGGCCGAAAATTGAAAAAAAAATTCCAGACCATCTCAATCGGCTGGACAAAATCGACTAAAACATCGCTGAATTCGCACACTATCGTGGTAAATTTTTTTAACCCTTTCTAAACCGACTTCAAATTCACATAGATTTAACAATAGATTTGCAATAAAATTTGACCTCTTGAAAAATGAAATTATTTTTCCTCGCCAATTCCGTTCTCCGATTTAGGGATACTTCAATTACGCTCTTGAGAAGTATAGACAAGCATAGAATAGACCGTTGTTTTAATAATTTAATTTCCACTATATTTACGCCTTTCCAGAAAATAAACTTTAATTTTCCCAACGGGGTTTTCTTGAATTATTTCCCTATAACTCTTTATTTTCCTTGAGTGGGTTACATCCCCAAGTATGTTTTATTTGTCGACCAATTTTTCCTTTTTTTTTAATTTTTTTTTCTCGTTCAAAATTTCTTATCATACTGGCATAAATATTCTAAAACAACGGCAAGGGCTCAGATCAATTTTGCTTATTTCGTCAGCCTTTGTTTGCGTTTAGCAGGTGCCGAAAGACGTCACTCATTGCCGCGGTGGTTTCAAATGTAAATCACAACAAACACTCTTCAGTTTAAATAATGCGACAAGTCGCCGAATCGCCTAAATACCGACGGCCGCGTGTTTTACGTGCACGTAAATTATTTATATAGCCGCTTCTTCTATTCGAAATAGACGAGCGAGAAAAAATGTCGAGTGAAAACAGGTACCTCAGATCTTTACTGCACAATTTTGACGTGTCAGTTGACGAGTTAACAGATTCAAAATAAATAAAATGGACGGTCGAAATTTGAGAAATGATGAGCGAAACTTGAAAACTCAAAAATAAAAACTGAGATAAAATTGCGAAAAAGCTAGCAACATAAACCGATTTAATACTTGTCCAAAAGCCGATCGAACGACAGGCGAAAACCCTGGAAATTCTCGAACTTCTTTCAGCCTGAGCCATCCAACATAATAAACGGTTTCAATAAAATCGTCCAAATATCGAAGAAATAAGTAATTTCACGTCGAATCAAAGGTGAAAACCGATCAAATTATGCAATCGTAAAGACTTGATCAATTTTGACGTCAAGCATCTAAAATTTTCGACAAACATTTTACCTGTGATACTGAACCAAGTTTAGTACCTATAATTTACAACCTATAAAGCGATTCAATTATTTCCAGCTCAATCTGGGCGTAATTGTTCCCCATAAATTTCCATATTGGATTTTATACGACAAGCTTGCGTATCGAATGACGTTATGTTGTTAAAAGCACGCGAAACTAGGAAGTCGAAAGATTGATCAACCGAATCGGATATCGCCGAATGCAATCGCGTAATCATTAATTGCTACAGCTGATTGGAAACAATCCTCGGATAACACGAGATTTCCAAGAGGCCACAAGAGAACTGACAGATGGCGCAAGTTTGATTACAAAAGGAGATAATCGAAGCCCAATAGTTGGTAATTTGCGTCACTAATTAGTTTTCGTGAAACTCGTAATTTTTGCCTTTGCAAACCAATAAAGGGTTGGGATTGCTCCGATTTTCTTTCTGTTGGAAGATAATTCTGGGAAAAGCACTCGACGGAAAATCGATTGCATAATCAATAATAGCGATACGGCATGAAAAAGAATATTGAACGAGGCGCAAAAGCCGATTCGCCGATTTTTAGCGAATAAAAAATGCAAAATAGCTAGGAAGCAATTTAACTGTTGAAACGTAAGGTGATAAAGTAGTAGCTTATAACTATTGCTTATAAATAAAGTAGGAATTTAAAATTATTTGTATAAAAATAAGGTACACAGATAAGTTGATAACGTACCTGAATAATCTACAGAATCTCTCATTTCAAGCGAATTAAAGGACCAATAATAATTATTCAATGTTTAAATACTAAATTTTCACATTGAGTTGAAAATAAGAACAATATAATAAGTAATAATATAATAATAAATAATAATAATATAATGATAATAAATATAAAAAAATAATATTATTATAATAAGTAATAAAAGATAAATAATAATAATATAATGATAATAAATATAAAAAAATAATATTATAATAATAAGTAATAAAAGAATAAATAAATACGAATATTCAGTCTCATAAAATGCTATTATAATACAACTTCATAGGAAAAATGTAAGAACAATTTATTGATAATATTTATGTCGACAAAAGTTACTCAAAATAAATACCAATTAAAATATTCTAACCTCACTCACAACACAATGTAGCTTAAAATTAACAACAAAAAATCCAACGAAGAACTTACCTATCGTCGGACAAACATTAATAAAACAAAATTCAAAAAATTGATAGTTTTTTTAAATAAAATTTTCCCTACACTGAGTTTTAGACAATTTTCCGGAGATTTATCGGACTAGAACGACAATAACAATACTTTTCGTCTTGAGAGATGGAAAATCTCAACAATTAACATAATACAAAAATGAGACGGAATTGTACAGTATAGTAGTTGATAAAATAGAAAAAAATATATACCTCGTCGCGAGAGGTATCCATTTCATTTTATCCCGATCGAACATGTTGCAACGGAAATCACTAGCACTCACTGTTACACATAATTTGCTGTCACTAAAAATAATTTACAAATCGGGAAAAACCGTCGAAATCGCTATCACATATTTTTCAACCGATGGAGGTCGACACAACTGAGTCACGAAGGCGACTAGTTTCCCTTTCACAAGTCGGTAGGAGAGGGCACAGGATCCTCTGAATCGTAGTGAGGGAAAAAAGGGGGGAGTAGCTAAGCCGGTTCAGATGACTATCAAGGTGGAACAATACACGAGAAGGTAATTAGTTAGAAAAATTGCGAAAAAACGACGATACGAAAGAGCTTGAGCATTGATACTATTTCACTAGACCTATATTAATCGACTGGACTATGAGTGAATTGAGAGATGAAATCTAACAAACGATAGAATTTTTGTCCCGTTGTGTATATATATTTTTTAAATATTTTTGTCCCGTTGTGTATATATATTTTTTAAATATTTACATTAATTATTCAATTTATTATTTTCATCCCTTTCCTCAATCTGCTGAAGTTTAGAGGTACTGCAGGATTAAAAAGTCGCAGGAAACAAATAATTGAAACGTGCGTTTCGATTTTTACAAGTCAGATTACTCCCGCGCCGAACAGATTAAAGGACTAAACAAGTGAAGAGCTTAGAGCGTGTTGATTGGGACGAACGACATGAGAGACAGGTCAAAAACCCGGTCGACGTGACGGAGAAATTCGTAACGGTTCGTTGGCTCGAAACTAAGTGATTTTCAGTAAACAACGATCGAAACGTGATAAGTTCATCAGTGAAAAGTTGAGCGCGGCGAATTCGAGGACACACAATTTTCTTCAACGTTGGGATAATTTGAATAACCAAAAATCGCTTCATTTTCTGCGAAGAAATTACTCATTAAGAAATTCTACTAAGATTGATCAACCAAGATCGCAGGGATTGAGAAAAGGAAGTTCCGAAAAAATAGATGCGCTTAAGACAATGTTTCCATAATTGGGTTGGCAAGGTGGAATTAAAAAAAAAAAAAAAAAAAAAAAAAAAAAAAAAAAAAAAAACTTTAATGAAGACATTTATATAAAAGCCACATTCAAGTCTAGTTAGGAAATCAATCATGAATAAATGACTAGAGGACCGCAAGCCTTGACAATTCAAAAACTCGTAATAAGCAATTTCGCGGGTATTCACTAAAATGCGACCAAGATATTTTCAGCCGATCGTTTCACAGAGTGCCCCCAAGGAAGGAGGACATGAAAAGTCTTTGCCTAGCTCGAAATAAACCAAAATTGGTAGGCCTTTCTGTCGCGACCAATAGTCAGCAGGAAACGCACAAAAATACTCTTAAAATTGAGGTAGCTATTTGGTTAAAGAATTATTGTCAGGCCAAGATTGATTTTTGGTGAAAATGTCAAAAAAAGAATTTTAAAGGCGATTAAAATAGTTTATTATTGAATAATACGTCAAAATGGGGAAAATGAACGCTTATATCATAGAAAAATCGAGTTATCTCAAATCCAGTAAAATTAATTTTGCACAATGACCAGACGAACAATTTTTTTAATATTATCAAACATGATC
This sequence comes from Tupiocoris notatus, assembly GCA_037159825.1. Lineage (NCBI taxonomy): Eukaryota > Metazoa > Arthropoda > Insecta > Hemiptera > Miridae > Tupiocoris > Tupiocoris notatus. The sequence continues at coordinate 671,079 of JASJUZ010000035.1, read as the reverse complement.
GGTAATTTTTTCGTTGTTCTGACTGAATTAGTTATTCAGGGAAGTATTCTGGGCATGTACGATATGTTTTTCCAATCCCTCCGAATTGAACTTTTATGACGATCACAATACTCAAAATAATTACTGCGTAAATATTTAATTAAAGTCTGTAGACCCCTAAATACGCCAGGTAATGGACAAAATTTTCAAAATAAGCAGAAACACGTTCCAAGCATGTCAAGAAAGCGAAATTTGACATTTCTCCAAATCACTCACTTCACTGGATCTCCAGCGACAGCACCAGCTGAAATTTCCGGTTCCATTCTGAAAATCGAGAGATATTCAGAGGGGAAACCTAATTGGCGAGCTGCTCTCTTTCACGACTCAATACCGAATGAATAGACGCGAAGGGGAAACCAAAAAAGTTTTGATCATCTCAAACGTGCTGAAACGTCTTGTCAGCCCAAACGTGGGAAGAAGGGAAAAATCGGGCGAATTTTCACCGGCTCCGCGATCACGATTCGTGACGAATGGGGAACGAAAAATGTTGATCTACCCGCACGAAAAGGATTAACAGGCGCTTCAAAAACAACGGATTTCGATAGGGACACTAAATCATCGCGGACAAGAGTTGAGATAAGCATGTAGGCTTCAAATTGATTACGGGAATATTTCATTTAGAAATATTCTGCTGAAACGCAGTGAAAATATTCAACACACGAAGAACCTTATTGTACTATTTCGGAAATGTGTAGCCCATTTCTTGCTAACAATTAACGAAAAGAGTGGGGGAACTTGTTTAATTACTTCAAAAAAAATTTCGCTGCCAAAGAACTTTTTTCTAAATTTGAATAACATGTTATTAGAACGCTGCAAAAAAAAAAAAAAAAATTGGTAAGGGAAAACTCCGTCGCTACTACGGTAATTTTAATGATTATTTGACATTTTTATGTCTTTGCTATGGCACAAAAGCTTGGAAAGCGTTATAAAAAAGCGTAAGAAAGAAATTTTCTGATGATTAAGTTTTCAACGGTTAACAATTAAGTTTTTTCTGAATTTTCAAATTAAAAGCTACATTTTTCGTCTATAGATACAGCTGAAGAGTGTTTGACAAGCATTCCAACAAGTAAGTATAAAACTTTTTTTTTTTGTTCGGGTGATGAATTAAATTCCACAATTTCAGGTCCACAACTATTATCTAGTTTATTTCAACTACCTATTTTCTAGTTTTTTTTTTGTTTTTTTTTTTCATTACCCTCAAACAAGATGGAGTCCCACAAAGTTACTGCTGCCACAATTACTAAAATGAAAAAGTATAAAACGATTTTTATAGTTCCAAAAATTCTCGAGCCTCAAGACAAATTTATGAAAATCTTCAACACGAAAGCTGCGCTAAATCTAGAATCAATTACGCTAGCGACCCCGCGATAGTCTCATTCGATTCAGTGTCCAAAAATCTATAAAAATTGATACCAAACACACCTTTTTCTGAAAAGTGTTGGAAAATAAGAATTTTTTCCCCCTCTAAGCCCCCAAAAAAAAACTTAAAATTGAGGTAGCGATTTGGTTAAAGAACTGAGCCATCGTCAGACCAAGATTAACTTTTGGTGACAGTTCAAAGAATTTTGCTATTATACTGTAAGTCAGAAATGTGTTAATAGCGGACGGACAGAATTTTTTTTAAATTGAATATTCGGACTCTACAGGCCATGAAACGTTTAAGCATCAAATTTCGAGTGGGTTGGATAATTTTTAACCGACTTCAAAAGGAAGAGTTTACTATAGTTGACTTGCGGGGTTTTTTCCGTGTGTTGTCCGCTGGCGTTCAGCTCCTGATAGCCCGATTGGGTTAATTTTTTTTTTGTTTTTCCTTGGGCGATTACAATGGTTTATAGTTGAATAATAAACCAAAAACTACCGTATTTGTGAATACAAAAGTCAAAAAAGCTCGCAAACCTTTTATTGACCTATTTCCACGCTTCATTATCGTTCATAGACAGGAGTTGTCTATTGTTATGAATTATCATTATTTTTTTAATCATTGATATAAAATCAATCTTCAAATGCAATTTGGAATTGGACTGTTTTGGTAGTCAACCCAACAAGTATTGCAAGAAAATTTCTGGCGCTAAAGAAAACATTTTATGCACTTGTATAGGTTTAACACAGAAGACTCTGACAATGGAAAATGAGTAGCCAGACTTCCAGACCGTCCGTCAACATTATCATCATATATCTCGCAATTAACTTGAACTGGTTAATCAGCAGTTGAATTTGACAAACGCGCTATCTGAGTAAATAAGCTTCCGTTATATAAAGACGACATCGCTACGAGGGGAATCGAACAATGGCGAAAAATACAAGCACAAAGACTCAACGATGGTTGAGTTGTATAAAAGCACCTTAAATACGAGGAGAATCGAACTATGGTAAAATACTAGCAAAACAGACAACACGATGACTTACCCATGACAGAGCTCGACATTTTCAGACTCCCGTTCTCGCCCCGCGTTCGTCTTCCCTCCGATTGAACCGCGATCGCCGAGGGCCGACATTGCCGACTAATAAACCGATATTTCTTCGGGAAAATGCCACAGAAAGAAATACGAATTCCGGCTGTTAGTCTGAACTGCTAGAAAGCGTCATCATACACGCAACAAGAGCGACGGCCGCTGCCGCTGCGATAAATTACTCATCAAGGGTCACAATCACGCGACGCACTTGCGGATTAAAAATTATTTAAAACTGATAAAATGATCGCGATCGAGACTTGCGAGCACAGGAGCAAACAAAGACGGGAGTGCTGTAGAGTTATCAAATTATAACAACCTTATCAAGAATCGCCCTTATCGGAGAGAAACGACATTTATGACCGAGAAACAAGCTATGTTGGACATATTATGGTATTAATCTCGGAAGTCTATTCCTTCCTCGAACATTTGAATCTATTTATGTGCGTCGAAACTAATACTACTAATTTGATAATAAACAAAATTAATCAATAAATTAAAACCATTAAAATCAAATTAATCAATAATTAATTAAAACAATTAAAATCAAATGAACTAATACTACTCCTTGCTCAAGGAAGGATGAAATTATTATGGTACTATTTATAACCAGAACCACTTTCTGAACTAGTGTCCATGTGTCTGTCTGTGGCAAAAAAAATACACAAACCGACATATTTCCTGAAAAATAAATGTAATGCAATTTTCAGGAAATGTTACAAGAAATGAATATGCAAAATGAGCTGTTTCCAGATTTAGGGTTGCTTACAGTATTTTCGAAATATAACCGTTCAAAGTTTTTTTCTATTTTGATTTTTACTGGCTATAATAGTCAATATTTTTAAACTTTTGACGTCTCAAAATGTTCGTTATGGCGAGCAATGACGCTTGATTTTTTGATATTTTCATCAACCGCTTTCGCCATCATAGGCCTCTTCAAGATGACATAACGTAAAATGAATGAATCTCCTAGGTAAAATGCTAACTACTCCAGCTTCAATCCTACTAGATCTCCTGCCTCGGCAAAAACATGTGCAGAAAAGGGCTTAGTGTGCTCGAGGCTCAAGGTGCAGGAACAAAGTTCTATCCGGCAAGCCGTTGAGGTGATGCGTTCCGCACACAGATTGGCAAGGTCTTTTCACTCCCGCTTCACGGATTGACAAATCCGGCGTCAGCCAAATATACTTTCGAACTTAACTCCATAATAGAATCGATCAGGAGTGCAAGATTGGATAAGGTTAGCGAAAAACACAGTTACACTTCGGAGTTTATTTCAAACCTTGGTAGAAAATTAGAAGTTCGTGTCGTAACTTCTTTTTCCTCTCCGTCATCTCTTTTTTGGTCGAGACTTTTCCCTTTCAAATTAACATCGATCGAATTCACAAAACCGCACAGCGTTGTGTGAAACAATAAATTTTGTACAGAAGTAGAAAGTGGGATTTTTCCTTATGACTAGGATTCCTATAGGTCAAATTAAAGCGAGCGACAATTTACAAATTGATCATTGGCTTGGGTATTTTGTACGGCGAAAGGTAAAAATTTGTCCCCGCATGAGAAAATATCGAACAGAGCGACAGAATTAATATCGAGGTCTGACAATAAATAAATAACAGTCAACAGTGGAGTTGATTTCGATGGGGGACCTGACTTCAAAAAATATCTTTGCCGAAGCAAACAATAGTCCAACACTACGGGCTAAAAGTATATTAGTCGCTTGACATCAGTTGGAAGAACTTAGTCTTTTTTGCCCTTTGCTGAGGGTGCTGGGACGAAAGTGGTTGACCACAAAAACTCGCATAATAATAAAGGTCAAGCTATTCTAGGCGAATGATGCGTAGGTCTTGAAAATATCCAAGCAGAGACACTTGACTGATGATCGGGCACAGGATTCGAACAATAGTTAACATCAAATACAACTCATGATAAACACAAAAAAATATAATTTTCACATCTGGATTTCAACCAATGCTCAAGCGACGTATTGAAATTACCAGCGGAATAATAATGATGACGCGTTGAAACACAAATTCTTTACTACAATAAAGAATACATTACACACGGTTTGTGTAAAAAAACCAATAATTGATAAGCTGGGGAAAATTCGAAGATGAAAGAAATGCAAAATGTAATGACAAGCTATTGAAACGTACGCACAATCGATAACGGAGACGTTTTGTCGACATTCAGTCCCAACTCGATAACCATCAATCGAACAGAAATAAATTTATAAAATACGAGCAAAATTGAACATAGCAATTTCTTGTATATTTTACACAGCTAACACTTATATTTACAAAAGGTATGTCCACTTTCTCAATAATCACTAGAGTCGAAACGAAGTAAATAAAATAGTTCCGGAGACAAATTCTTTACACGTCTTCTTCTCATATACAGAAAAATAGATTGATTTCCTGGAACAGAGGAATTTCAATTGTTGAGAGCGCTCGATTATGTCGGAAAATAATTGTGCTTGAAAAACCACGTAGAAGCCAGAGGACGTTTTGCATAATTGGATTCTATTCATCATTAGGTTAAAAGTTAATCAAACGCATACGGAGAATACATGATGAAATAATATTAGTAATGATCTTAAAATAGCACTCACCAAAATCAAACAAATGGTAAATATTCGCAACTATCGTTTCCACGAGCGCTCATCTTCCTCTTCATCTTCTCCCTCCTCCATTTCACCCTCGTTGGGGAAATAAACTGGCGACAAAGCGAGATACTGCAACACAAAGAATAAACAATTATTCCTAGAAGTTAAAGGAATTACGTTTTGTGACTGGATTGCTCAACCTGAATTGGAATTGTGAAGAAATTAGCAAAAAATAAGGTCCTAGTATGGCTTGAAATATGAGGGAAGAATGTAAGAATAACTGGGCTCTCGCCCGATCAAATCTGTTAGAAGAAATAAGGAAACTCACAGAATCATCTTCGTCACCCTCTTCCAGCATTTCTTCTCCGAGCTCATCATCCTCCATGACCATTACGGATCGCTGGACTGGGGTCGGAGGCTTGGTCACAACTCCTTTTCTATTTGACAAAAATAAAATAATAAATAATATAGGCAGTTGATTAGGACACTAGACTGGTTAACTAAGACCACTTCAAGACTAGTTGTTTATTTTCAAGCTCAAATTAACTCACCTTATGTTCATGTTGGAGGTGGCCCATGTAACAGAGAGCAGACGTTCGCTGAAATTGCGACCTTTGTTAATCGCGTTTTCCGCCTCTTTGCGCGATTTGAAATTGAGAACCAACGATGGAGTAGCATCGTCAGAGATATAGTCGACGATTTGGCCGTATTTCTGCAGAAAAATAAGACGAAGAGATTACAGAACTATTAGAGGAAAATAAAATGGCTGATTAGTTGTATACAGACGTGGACGTTAACCCAGTGGTGCTGTGAAGCATAGCATCACCAATGGTTGCATGAATTCCTGACGGTCAAAATTGTATAACGTACCTCGAAATGGGTGATGACATCAGCTTTATCGTCTTGCTCGTAGCCTGAGACCAAAACCTTGGTAGGACGATGATCGACGACGTTGTGCTCGTAGGAGACTTTGTTCACAAATTTCGCACCTCTGCCGCGTCCGCTGTAACGGAGTAGATCAAATGTTGAACAATTTTGTACGAGTTAAGAGCTTGACCAATTCTAACCACCTGTCGTGCGTGAGCAGGTTTAGCGGGGCAGGCTATATCTGCATTTAAGCTATGGAACATAATAGGCCTAGTGGAGAGTGCTACGTGTCCTTGGTATATTGCTACTAGCAGCAAGAAATCCAAGCTATTCTATTGCCACAATGGAATCTCAGTGATATCACTAAAGTAGCGATATCAGCAGCCATATTTTTGCCGATTTTTGGATAAAACAAAATTCGAAGGACACAGATGAAATTCAAATAAATATGCCAATTTTCAAGTTTGTTATGCAATGATACGAAATTGTCATCGCTTATGAATATAAATGTCCTTATCGCTATTTAGAAATTAAGGTTTCTTTGTGCGGATTAGGTAGCACAACAGAACTTTATCAGTCTATCCGCGGTTTGCTTTTCACTGAGGAAACTATGGATTAGGTACGCCTTCCAATTGTCATTAATGTCGAAGATTTTCCAATATTTTGGTGACACGGATAATTCGAGGTTCTGGGTTGTTGATAAATCGTAAAACGTGCAGACAATTAAGTTTGCAGGGCCAGTAGTGTTTGGCTCATGATAGACAAATTAATCACAATTTCCTAGAAATATCCAATAATGAACGCCACAAAAAAGAATAAAGGGAACAACAACAAATAAATACTAAAAAAGGGAAAAAATCCCGCTATATTTGCAAGACGCAGCACCTGAGTAGCAGTATCACCGAAATCGCCAAGCCCACCAGACCCACTGAACCTGTTTACGCAAGACCTGGCGTAAATTGAATTTGGGAAAGAAAATCGTCTCTTTCGTAAATCAAATGCAACATCTGTTTTTGGTGTCAGAATGGATTGCTTGAAGAGGTAGACACTAATTCACCTAAATGAATACTTAATCAGTGGGGTAAAAATTTAATTACCGTATTCTGACGGCGGTTCCTCGTCCTCTGAACGCTGTCCCGCGCGTAGACGTCAATCCTAGCGAGTAAGCGCGCATTTTCAAGTCGGCAACTTTTTTCCTCAGCGCCTCTGCTTCTTTACCCTCATTTTGCGAGTTGATAAGGTCCAATTCAGCGTCCAATAGTTCCCTCTGGGTCTGCGATGAATTGATAAGGGTTTGATCAAACCGGTAGCATTGATAAGACAAATAGACTTGGATTAATAAGAAATAAAAACGACACCTAAATTTAATTGTTTTTACCTCTTCGCGAGTCTTTTTGACGAGCGTGGCGTTGGCGTTGGGAACAACTACTGGGGCAGCGACGACAGGTTCAGGAACCTTTGGTGCGATCGCTTTCACCGACGTTTCAAGGTCTTTTCTAATATTTTCAATGCTATCCTGTAATTACAAAGGGATAAAATTAAAAAAAAAAAAAACTTCAAAGATAATAATGCGAGTTGGGAAAAGTTAAAATGAAATTCTAAATAAAAATTAATAAAAAGATAAGATAAATAAAAAATAAAAGGTAACTCGAATTATTGGTTTCAACAATGGTTTGAAGTGGCAATTAACTAGGTAACCTCTAATAAGAGCGAGTTAATCCTTCGAGAATCAATAATATAACTCGAGAAATAATATAATAATTTTATGTAATATTTTCTTCTTCTTTTTACTTCCATGTTTACGTAGTAAATGGAAGTATTGAGATCGTCTGAAAAGTCGAATTCGGAACCGAGGTCCTGATGGAAGAAATTTTCATAGTAGTATACTCAGAAACACTTTCTGAACAAGTGTCTGTGTGTCTGTGTGTCTGTGTGTCTGTGTGTCTGTCTGTCCGTCTGTCCGTCTGTCCGTCTGTCTGTGGTCACAAACTGACATAAATCGCCATATCTCCCTGAAAAATGGATGAAACCCCATGAAATTTTCAGGGAATGTTTTCCCAGTGATTGTGCAAAATTAGGTTTTTCCGGATTTTGAATTACACACAGTACTTCCGAGATATAAGCGTTCAAAGTTTTTTCTGTTTCGATTTTTACAGGCTATGAGAGTCAATATTTTTCTACGTTTGAGGGCTTGAAATGTCGGTTATGGCAAGCAGAAAACACTAGATTTTTTGTATAGTGGGTCACATACAATGCCTCCACGTTATGAGCGTTTTTCACGATTTCACAAGTGCATGTTTTGTATTTTGATTTTTACTGGCCGCAAAACTCAATGTATTTGAATGTTTGAGGTCTTAAAATGTTGGGGTTGGCGATTGAATGATGCCTGATTTTTATCAAATGGGTCACATGCAGTACATCCGCGTTATTTGCACATTTGCTACATTTTGATTTTTATAGACCACAAAAATGAATATATTTGAACGCTGGAGGACCTAAAATTTTTCGATATGACAGTTGAATATCCCTTGATTTTTATTATTGGGGTCACATGCAGTACCTCCTCGTAAAACGCATTTTCAGTTATTATGATTGTATTTTTTGGGTCTCTTTGCTTTAAATATGACCAACTTTGACCTCGTTCACAAAACTTGTTTTTTTCATAGTTTGGATAACACACAGTACTTCCGCATTATGCCTTTCTTTAACTTTTGAGATTTAATAGACTGCAAGAGTGAATATACATTAGACTTTGAATTTCCTATATGACAGCCTAATATTGCTTGACTTTTATTATTGGGGTCACCTGCAGTACTTCCTCGTAAAACCATTTTCAGTTATTTTAGTAAGCGTTATTGTACTTTTAGGGTCTCTTTGCTATAAATATGACCAACTTTGACGTCGTTCATAAAACTTGTTTTGTATGGTTTGGGTAACACACAGTACTTCCGCTTTATGCCATTTTTTAACTTTTGAGATTTTAATAGACCGCAAGAGTGAATATACATTAGACTTTAAATTTTCTATATGACAGCTGAATATTGCTTGTTTTTTATTATTGGGGTCACCTGCAGTACTTCCTCGCAAAACGCATTTTCAGTTACTGTACTTTTTGGGGCTCTTTGCTATATATTTGACCAACTCTGACCACGTTCACAGAACTTGTTTTGTATAGTTTGGATAACACACAGTACTTCCACCTTATGCCTTTTTTTGCATTAGAGATTTTTATAGACGACAAGAGTGAATATACTTTAGACTTTAAATTTTTCTTTATGACAGTTGAATTTTGCTTGATTTTTATTATCGAGGTCACATGCAGTACTTCCTCGTTAAACGCGATTTCAGTTATTTTATTCTAGCGCTCTTGTAAATTTCGGGTCTCTGCTTTAAATGTGACCAACAACGATCATGTTTTGTTTTGATCACATACCGTACTGCCGCCCTACGCCGTTTATCGCTGTTGAGCTTTTTACAGGGTGCAAAAATCAATACATTTGACGCTAGAGGTATTAAATATTTGTAATGGCGAGTGAATGACGCCTGATCTTTACCGCTAGGGTCACGTTTCGGCCTTTGTACGATTTTCTCGATTTTATAATTGGTTATACCAGTTACCGACTCAAACATGGAAGTACTGTGTGATCTATGCACACCACTGGTTTCTTTACTCAAAGATTTCTTTCTTTTCTTTTCTCAAAGACAATATCTACCGAAGAGACTTGGAAGAAGAAAAGGAACTCAATGTCCCTCAATCGCATACCTGTAGCGTCTTAATAGTGTCCATCAAGGTTGCCTTCTGTTGTGGCGTTACATTAGGAGCTTCCAGCCTTTGTATCAACAGTTTTTGCTGGTTGATCTGTTTCTCCAAGAGTTCAGTCTTACGTTTTCTCAAATCAGCATTCAACTTCATGCCGGCCTGAAATTGAAAAATTACAATATCTGAGTGATAGAGCGGTCATAAGCGAATATTTTTCGCAAGTCCTCCACCTATAAATGTTGGCTCATTTTAGCCCAAGTTCTGGAGACGTACCTTAATTGATTCTTGCTGCTTCTTCTTAGCAACTGCGACTTGCTCAATTTTCTTCATCAAAAGCTCATTAACCTGAGGAAGAAGAATACAAAGAGGGATAAAAATTCCGAAAAATTGAAACAGTTTGGAGAGGAAGAATAGTTAACAGAAAACCTCAGTAGCTATGCTATTGAATGAAACTTTTTTACCTCTTTTGTTTTGTTCTCTTGAGCGACAGGCTCCTTCTCGACTTTCTTCTCTTTCGGCAGCTCCTTCTTCATAGCCGACGGTATGTACAGAGTTTTCGAAAGTGAATTATTCACTCCGAGAGTGACTTGGGTCTGAAACAAATCACAATTAAAACATTGACCGGATGATAATAGAATAGAACGCACGATTTTTACCAACTAAGGGAATCGAACGCAGTGAGAATCGATGGGCAGGAAAACGCAGTCAACTCCTACCTTCTCTTCCGGTTGGACGGCGGAAGGTTGGATATTGTTCAATGGAACTTTAGCGGGATGATCCCCAAGCCGCTCCATAACGGACGGTCGCGTTGTGGGCGGAGCGTTTTCCTGTTTGTTCTGCACACATTCGACATACACACGATATTGAACAGAAACGTCGGAGAATTCGTTTTCATTTCACACAGGGATACGTAAACATTTATCATCCAGGGATTTGCGCCCATTAAGACGCAACGAGGCAACGAGGAATGTGCATGGTATTGAAAGTCACTTGTATGTCACACAAACTGTGAATGATCTTCTTTCAGTGGTCGCATGGCTAGCTTCAGATTGAAGAGGTGACTCGTACTCCAAACTCACCGAACCGAAATTTCAATCAACATTGATTCAAAAACAACGTCAGCCGAGGACAAGTTTATTTTAGATTTCCATATGTGTGACAAACGTTCACAAACATGAAGTAGAACAGCTTAGCCACATGATACTGAACACAATAATGACAAGTTTTAGTCCAATTAGTTCCAGACACAACCGCACTGAAGAACATAACTTAGATGTCAATCTGGCGAGGTCGCCCAGAGTGCGATATGACAGAACTTCTAAACGCGTACGATGAAATACATCAATCATACTCCATCAGAAGTTCGAGGACATTTTGAGCTTATTCTTCATTCACATTCCTCATTGTGTGAAAAATGGAACGAACGGGTTACAAATGCATGCGTATCAGAATCAAGGTGATGGTGTGGTTCTTTAGACAAACATTTTTCAAAATAGTGAAACCAACGTGCAAGTGCATTACTGCGGGGATTGTTCTAGTCGAACCAAAAAGCGGACGATTAAATTGCAAAACAAGTAGAGAAATTAATTACGTTAATTAGGACATTTTTCTCAACCGAACAATAGAGGGTGGTTATAAAATGAACAGCATCGGCTACACAGAAAATCCAATATTTCAGAACGATCGAACAATACATTAAATTATTTCAGTTCCTTAGTAAATGAAAGTAGGTAAACCTACAGAAAATCACACTGAATATGAACCAATGAAATGATTTTGGCCAATGAAACAGTTTGAATTTCAACGATCGATAAACAAAAAGCATTGTTGTTTTAACACTCGTTAACTGGTGGCAAATTTTGGAACAAAAAAATACCTCATTGTTAGCATTGCTCGCGTAGTCAGGGTTGTACCAGAAAACTCGGATGAAACGGTTGTTCAACACGGCCTCAGTACTCTTGTATGCGATGTTTGCCTCAGTAGGGCTTGAGAATGTTATCAGCGCTGACTCAGGATCTCCTTCGAACCCGACCTAGGAACAAATAAATTCATGAGATTGCCGTGAAAATATTTGTTAACAATACATGTAAGTAATTAACATCGTACAGCAGGTAAAAGGTATACATAACTAAATCTCATCCAAAATTGAGCGTGGAGACCCAAATTTTTTATTCGATTAAATACACTAGTCATTACCTGGATGTTGACGATTTTTCCAAATTTGGAAAAGTGACTATTTAGATGCGTGATATTGTTGACACCGGGTGGAACTTTCTTCAACTGAAGGGAAGCGTTGCCGCTTTTTCCGCTAAACGGCTGGCGGGGACCTCCACCAAGACGGTTGAAATCGAACGGTTTACCATCTGCGTTGGGGATCCGACCCTGGAAAATTGAATGGTGAGCGAAAATCGTAGGGAAAACCCTTTATAGAAGCATAATAAAATAAAAAACATACATTGCCGTAGTCATTCATCGAGTTCATAAGAGGCCGCTGATGGCGAAATGGGGGAATTGCTGATACGCAATTGATGAGATCTCTTTGGGGTGGAAATCCTCCCCTGCCACCAACTCCCCGCATCATGCCACGCATCACTGAAACATTAATCCACAATAATTTCGTCAATGAGGAATAGCTATGAAAGAAGATAGCAGTAGGACATTTAAGGCAGGTTACCCCAATCAAAACGGCACTGGCGGAGTAGCCTGAACAACAACCAGCCAACCATTCTTTGGCGCTGATCTCGTCCTCTAACTAACCTCTTCACCAACTAACAGTTTCCAGGAGAATTGTGAAGGTAATTGAACGAATAAACCACTGGACAAGAGGAATATAATCATCCCCAGCATCAGAATAAAGGTTTGAATGTGATGATGTTACAAAACGCCCCTTGACTTCATATGAAGTCATCTATTCTGAATGGGCTAAGAGAAATTTCAAGCATTTAACTTACTCGGCCCACGGAACAGAGATGGTCGGGCCCACATTCTGGCGTCCATGCTCGGAGCGTCAGGATTGTACTCGGCTAGAAAAAACGTCAACATTGCGAATCAGTAAGAGCAGGTTTATGGAAATGCGCGCGATGGCTTGCTTCAAAACTCAGGATTCAAAGATTTTACTGTACTCAACAATTCGACTATTTGTCTGATCATAAGTATGGTATTTAAAATGTCTGCAGCTACTCACTGGTCAAATTGATGGATGGCGGTGGAGGTCGCATTCCAGGATGAACCGGATGCCTCATGAGAGGAGGAGGAGGACCTCCTGGTGGTGGAATGACAGGGGGAGCAGGAGGCGGACCGCCACCTCCATTGTACATCTGGACATCCTCCAAAACGACAGGATCGGCACCGTGATCATAAGGACACAGATCTCCTCGGATACAAAAGCCTTGCTCTGTTTAGGAAAAATGGACATGTTGAAAAAAATTTTTTTTCTACATATATGTGTGCCCCCGGAAGTAAGCGTAGTAGCGCTAGGACGATACTAATTTACTAAGGCAAGCTATTATCGAATGTAATCCCTTTATTCATCTGCTTCTGACAGCGTGTCTGCAATTTTAGCAACTTATGTTCATCGTTTTTGGGTAGTCGCTTCATATCTTCTTGGTTTTGAAGTTTGCGGGGGAGAAAAACTGGGCAACTCGTTCTCCATTTTCTTTATTGCCCGCCCAATAAAGACAATAAAGAATAAAGCAAATTAAAAAGCAATAAAGAAAATGGAGAACGAGTTGCCCAGTTTTTCTCCCCCGCAAACTTCAAAACCAACTTATGTTCATGTCATACCTGAAATCACTCAAACCCTGATTTCTCCTCACTAGATAATGCACAGATTAAAAAAAAAATCACCTTCCCCTTAATTCAAAAACGAATATTCCCATCGGAATTACTTATGCGCTTACTTCTGTAACTAAGGTGAGCCATACTCTCGACGTTGCATAGCTTACCATCGAAATCGCGACATCGCCTTGCATACGACTGCAGATCGGGCATGTTGACCACACTCTGCAAACCTCTTGGATCTGCATCGCCATGGCTGTTCTCTCTTGACGTGAGGCCTATGGTGACGTCTTTTCGATCACGGCCAACTGGTGTTACAATATAGTAAATTAATAAAGGTCTGATCACTGTTATAACTGGGCAGTATAAAGATAGTATCCATATTAAGAAAGATAGTGAAAAGCTGCAATAGCTTCAGAGCCTTAAAACGAAAGTCGATCAAATTTTTGGAATGAAATACCACGGCTATAGTGAAACTGAATTATTAAAAAATGAAGATTTTTGGCGGACGCGCAGTCAATCCAAAATTAGCGCTAGTTTACGCTGAGTAAACTATCGTTTGCAAAATTTAATTAACTCAATTCCTGTGCTCCTAGATAAGGGTTAAGGTAAATTACCAACAATGCTATTCTGATTATAACAAAATTCTAAAAAAAATGCTTACTAATTGGACTTCTGGACCTTGAACGAGTCCTAGACCGTGAATGTGGAGGCGAGCGGTTCCTGTATCTGATTCTTTTGCCCTGAGGAGATCTCGACGAATACCGCCTATGAGGAGATTTCGAATACGACCTTCGGCTGCCGGATAATAAATGATAGATTATTACAAATTGAAGGGATCATAATACTTCACTGTTGACGGATTCTCTCGGGGTCAAAAAGAGAAAAGCAAGGAAAGTGAAACAAATCAACAGTTGTATACCTGATCCTCTTTGATTGAGGAGATCCTGATTTTAACCGCCGAGGTTGGGGAGATTTGGAGAAAGACCTGCGACTGTAATTCCTAACATTAGCGCAGTGCGGTCGCATAGACGCTGTAAGTTTATTTACACAACAGAAAAGGGAAAACAAACGGAACATTTGGTAACTTACCTTCTCTCATATCTTCTAAGAGGGGGACTCTTGTTTCGCCAAGCTCTCCCACGCTCCCTTTCCCTCGATCTGGATCGGCGACGATCGAACGATCTTGATCTGGATCTTCTGCGATCTGGTGACGGAGAAGAGCCCCGGCGACGGACTCCCCTGCGTAACGGTCTTTCATCCTTGTCCTAAAGGGAAGATGTAATACTATAAATTTTGCAACAATTTTGAAATAATGAAAGGAATTTGAGAAAATGAGAAGCAGCTGTATCAACTATAACCAAAAGAATATTGTAAATATTAAGAGACAAGCGATGGCAATTAAAAAACCCCAGACAGGTTCATGAAGGACCACAGGTAGCTCCACTGCTCCGTTTTCACAATCTCACACTACACGGAAGGCACGAAACTACAGCAGGCTTAATGAAATGACTAGGAATCGATGGAAAAATGAAAAAGGAGTAAATGCAGACGTTAATTTTCCTCTGTCGAACGATAGAAGAAGAAAATCAATCAAGACAAGCTCAAAGCATGGTCTCCAATAGCAAGAAAATGGAGTCAAAAGCAAGATAATCTAAGATAGAATGAAGCGAAAAGCCATGCAATGAATTCAAATTTAAGGATGCAAGGTTGGATGAACTTTCAGGATCCATTCGCCTACTAGATGAAAAAAGGTTCGCATCTACGTGTTAGGGACCTAAGAAGCATTCATACGCAGACGGGATGCAAATGATTGCGATAAGACGTTTCAGCTAGGACTCCAGCGACGTCGTTGAAACCTCAGGCAATCGTACTCACTGAGTCGATTTTTCGTATGTGCTTATCAGAGTCTCGACGGTTCGAAGCGGCCAAGAGAACGCAACCGAGGCTGTTGGAATTTTGCGCGGAAGACGCAATTGTGGCCAAGATGCCACCAGAATCCTGAAAATATTCAGAAGATCTAGAAACCCTTTTTTTCACTTTTAGCTCTTCAAGGCTGCCAGAAAAATTATAAAAGAAACGTAATCTTAGTTAGGAGGTTGAATGAAATTATCACGAGGCGCAGCATTTTTTAAATAACCGAATAGAATAGGAGCAGAGGGTGAATACAAGTGGAAAAATGATGCGATGAAAGAGAGACTATTACTCGAGAAGAGAGAAATGAGAAGTTTTCCAATTGTGCCAAGAATTGTGAAATTTCGCAGGCTACACGAGGTAGAAACTGAAGAAACTAACTTTAAGAGGCTATTAAAAGAAAAATCTCCGAAAAAATATAGAAAAACTATCAACGTCAGTACGGAACCTTAGTGTTTCACTCCCACAACGAATTTCCTGGCAAAGAATTCACCTGCACTGCCCCCTTTTGGAGAAATATTATTTGTAGTCCTATGTGACAACCAACGGCGAGTTCGGGTGATTTGAGGGTCTCCATATGGCGGGAAGAACTGGCTATAAAAAGCTCGCGGGTTATCGATGCTTAACTTTTATTTTTACACGCCGCTTTCATTCTGGTGACATTTATTTTACTCGACCTTCTTCCATTTAAATTGCAGTCGCGTCGCTCTCAAATGAACACAGTAAATTTCAAAAAAACTGGAGCAAGCGCCTAGGGCGTTTAAATCGAAAGACATAAATAGAGAAATTTACCGTTTCTTTGAGAGATTTCTTATCGGAATCTTCTTGCGAACTTAAAGCTGGCGGAGGAGGTTCTCTTAGGTCGACGTCGAGGTCACCTACTTTCGGAGCGGTTGGCGAAGGAGGAGCTGGCAGAGCGGCATTCTCGGTAGTCAAATCAAAAACTTGCGTCTCCAACGTCCGGAACAAGAGGTTGACAAAATTTTGCGTCTCTGCGTAAAAAAAAAAAAAAAAAATTACAACGGGTGAAATAATTATAAAAGAAAAAAAAACTACAAACGGAAAAATTCAAATATGTGAAAAAATCACATTTTTATAGGTAAATCATGTAAATATAATGTGTGTTTTTTTTTTTTTTTTTTTTTTTTTAAGAAGAACCAATCAAATGTTTACGATTCAGTTTGGCCCGAAATGCAATTCAAATCGAAGAACAAACGAGCATGGAAAGTCGGACAGTAGAAATAGAACGAAGGATGACAGGAGGCTTGGCGGGCCCAGAATTAGATTAGGACTCACGGTACGAGAGACCAACGGGGAAAGGTTTTTTTTCAAGAACTTGAACTGAAATCGAGATTTACAACCGGCGAATAAAAATAAACAGCACATTAGCATTTTTAATAGATTCATCGGGAACATACCCACCACTTTTTTTCAAATTTCCGATTCAAAAGATAATTACCGAGGCAAGGTTGATATTTTGTATTTAAACGTCACAAATGAATATGAAAATATTGTAGACATTTTACTATCGCACGATGAAAACATTTACGCGCAAAATGCAACGTGAATACTTCAAACCCCGATTGAATGGAAAACGTGATAGCGGTGAAAGTATAAACGATAAACTGTTTTCAACCGCTGCGTTAAAAACGTGACGAAATGGAATCGAAAGCGAAACAACTGGGGCGATTATGCAAGTCGACGAGGAATGAAAGAAAACAACGACATTCATCAAGCTTTGTAGATCAAACATTTGTCGAAAATTCGACGGATGCAAAAGCAGAAAATAGCACTAAAAACAAGTCATGTGAGTTTTCGTGAGAAAACAAAACACTAAAGGTCATGAAAATAATGATAGAATAGAAAAGTTTTGTGTTTGTGTGAAATAATTACGTTTTAAAGGTTTTCTGCAATAGTAGAAATTATTGTATCAATTTATAATTGTATCTAACTGGAGCCAAACTAATTTAAGAAGTTGGCTAATTTTAAAACTATTTTTTTTAAACAATACTTCATT
The DNA here is from genome assembly GCA_037159825.1 of Tupiocoris notatus. NCBI lineage: Eukaryota > Metazoa > Arthropoda > Insecta > Hemiptera > Miridae > Tupiocoris > Tupiocoris notatus. The sequence continues at coordinate 653,656 of JASJUZ010000035.1, read as the reverse complement.
TGTCAAAAATTCGACGGATGCAAAAGCAGAAAATAGCACAAAAAACCAGTCATGTGAGTTTTCGTGGGAAAACAAAACACTAAAGGTCATGAAAATAATAATAGAATAGAAACGTTTTGTGTTTGTGAGAAATAATAAATAATAAAATTATAATTTAAAGGTTTTCTGCAATAGTAGAAATTATCGTATCAATTTATAATTGTAAATTACTGTAGCCAAACTAATTTACTAAGTTGACTGATTTTAAAACTATTTTTTTACAATACATCAGATACCTGCGTGAGTTAATTTGGCTAGATAAATAATGAATGAATGAATGAATGAATGCAATTTTTATTTCCATAAATAACAACAACAACACAAGAATAATTGTTTGATGAATCAAATTTGAGGAGATGATACCGGTTGAACCAGAAAATGAACAGAACCTACTTGGATACGGAAATGGACAATGATACTCAAGATTATTAATCACAGGGAAATTATCAAAGGTATATAAATAAAGGGAGGTGAGCGTCCTGATCATTTTTCAGGAAAGCTACTAGCTACGCAAAACAATTTACCTCTTTGAAGGAAAACTTCGAGCTGTCCGACCATGCTCGCTCGGAGCTCATCGAGCGGCTTATCCTTCTTGACGAGGGCGTAAACATACTTAGCCAAAGCCTCCGGATCCGCATCGCACCTGCAAACACAGATTAAACTGATATGCCAAATATGGGCGATACTTTTGGGCGGGCTTGTCGAATATTTGCTCATACATAGGATTAGTTCCAGCGAATTAAGTTCAAGTAAATCGAGGTAAAGAGGGTTTAAAGGCCAGTTCATACGTTGAATCACTGAAAATTTTCAATAACTTGAGAAAAACGCTGCACATGATTTAACATTGGTTTATTATTCATTTGCTTCAATAATAAGAAGGCCATTCATTTGCGATAGTAACTAATGAAAAATTATTCACCTAACGGTACAGCCGAAGAGAATGTTTGACGACCATACCAACGAGTATAGTACGATTTTTATGGCTCCGAAAATTCACGAACTATTCCCTCAACATTTTCTTTTATTTCTAAAAATTTATTATATATTTATTTACTTATTTATTTCTTAAAATCACGAAAAACCGACAGGGAAGCTGCGATACCTCGAGAACCAATAAACCTATCGACTTCGCGATGGTTTCATTCGACTCAGCGTCCAAAAATCTATAGAAATTGTTACCTAATACACTTTTTCTGAAAATCGTTGGAAAGTACGAATTCTCTTCCCCTCAAACCCCCAAAAATGCCCTTGAAATTGAGGTAGCGATTTGGTTTAAAGAATAGAGCCACTGTTAATTCATTTGGTGAACATTTCAAAAATTTAGCTTTTATAGTTTTGTCAGAAAAGTGTTGACAGAAAGACAGCATTTTTTCATTGGATACTCGGATTCTACATGCCTTGAAACCTAAACATCAAATTTTGAGGGGGTTAGAAAAGTTTATAACTTAAGCGATTACAATGGTTTGTAATTGAATAATAAACTAAAACGGGTACGTTATTTGTACAATATCTAGTCAATTTTTCTTTACTTAGGCCTCCTTTTCAGAAAAACGGATACACGAAGCTGATTTTTACTTCTACTTTTCAGAGATTCTTGGAACTAGTCCAAAATAAAAAACCTGAAACGCCCAAGGAAATAAATCCATCAAACTTATACAGTCTTTAATCGATAGATGCTACCTGCTAAATAAATTCTATTGACAAAAGATAGGTAGTCAATGGCGGGTTCACCATAATCGTGATGATCTAACCGTTGATATTCATGTATAATCACAGCGCTTTCGCTAATACGGTCTCACAATGTTGGCTAGATTTCCGCTAGGACCTAGAAGGTTCCATGAGCACGAAGAGTATTAAAAAAACTCCCTAAAATGATCTCATCTGCCAATAGGTACTAAATGCGAGTAACTCGATTCGATTTCGCATATGGTCGCAAGTGAGGACCTCATTGAAAAATTCCACAATAAACATACGGTAATGACTCGCAAAATAACGATAACCTATCTTCCTCGCCAATTTCGATGGTCGATCGAATTTCGGAAAAAAACTAGAGCAACCCATATCGTGGATTTAACAGCGATAATTTTCTCAATTCCAATTGTTCGAAATCGGCCGAAACGAATTAAAATGTGGTCCATTCGTGGATCCTACGTTCTACTTACAGAGGCCCCAATTTGGCCGTCAACCATGCTTTGAAACTGTCTGGATCTTCGATGATCATGACGTTCTAAATAGAAGCGCAACGATGTTCGAACACAAACAGCGAAAAACGGGCAAAATATCAATCCACCATTTGCCTCGAATAAATGCGCGAATATCACTCTCACTATTTCGGCGATAACTAGTTCAACGTCTCACTTCGCGATCACTTTGTTGACTTGACTCCATTAAAAGACGGCCATGGCTACGTTTCTGACAAACAGTTGCCATTTGGATCGACGGGATCAGCAGGGGATCAAGGCTGCCGAACGTGAAGGTTGGCTCGAGTGTAGCAGCGCTTCTAGCGGCGGACGGAGGAAGCTCGTTTTACAGGCGCCTCATGAAATCAAGTAGTCCTACCTACCTGTTTTTCAATTTTGACCGGCGCCGACGATCGAAAGCGTGAAAATTTACCAATACCCATGACACTGTAATCCGTGGTATTTAATGTGGATATTATTAGTTGCTTGGAAAAAATAAATTCTGGTGAAAATAGGGCTTATCCCAACTTGAAGTAAAAAAAAAGAAAAAATATAGAAAAATAGTAATGGCAGGGATCATTATGCTTTCACTTCATCACGTTAAATCAAAATCTACTCTCAGAAGGGGTGTTTGTTCTTGCAAAGATGTCCTAAGCGGTAACCATTGTATGGCTTCTTGGGTCAGAAAAAAATATGGCTGAAGAACTGTGCGTGATACAGACTATACAGAACATTTTCTGTGAAAGTGGCTCATTTTCAACTTGGGGAGGCCCAAAAGTACAGAAGCGCTCAAATAAAATAACTGATAATGCAATTCACGAGGAGGTACTGTGTGTGGCACCAACAATAAAAATCAAGCAACACTCAACTGACATAAAGACAAATTTAAACTCCTCCTAGGTTAAAATATATTGAGTTTTTCAGTCTGTAAAACTCCAAATAAATAATACAAAATCTAATCCAAAATAAAAAACACGAAAATCTCTTGCTCGTCATAACAAAAATAATTACTAATAACGTGTAAAAATTGAAATGGATAAACTTAGATCAGTTATATCTCGAATGCGATCGTCCAATCGCATTATCCCAAATTCAATAAAAGCTAATCTTGCACATTCACTGGGAGAAAATCCTGAACATTTCATTGGGTTACATTGATTTTGCAGGGCGAAATGGCGATTTATCTCACTTGACTTATGTGACCACAGACTTGTCCAGAATGTGTTTCTGAGTATAGTAATTTGAAAAAAATATTCTAATAGGACCTCCATTCTGAATTCAAAATTTCAAAAGATCAAAATACTTCTATCTACTGTGTACACATGGAAGTAAAAAACGAAACGGTTAGAAAAAATTAAAACCCATTATATTGTCATTATAAGGTGCCAATAACTGATCACAAATACCACTCGAATTACGTGAAGGATCAAAGCTATTCTAATACAATATCAACGAGACATTAATGGAAGTACATTTAGAACTAGGTACCTAAAAAATTTTTCGTTAATTGTATCACACATCGTATTGTTTACTTAAAATGGCGTAACCTTTCAACTAGAGACCTTTTTGGATTTAAAACATGTCATAAAGGTGAAAGCTGTAGAACAGCGTTTTGGGCATTGCTCTAACTTACGGCCACTGGCTGTAAAATAACTCCTGGTAACTCGAACAGGAAAATCTATGACTGCTTTGTTGATACTGGGTAAGGTTAGTTTTAATTCTGGTGAGAGTGGCCATAAGATGAATGCCGCCCAGCAACAAGAGGCATAGTCGAGAATATTTTGCATTTCAGAGCTGTTCAGTAACATTTTCAGCTTTTTCCAACCAGCAAATATGAAGAATTCGGACATGACGGGAGCTTCCACGTGAGTAATGATAATTATGAAAGCAGCGAAGCCGAAAATTTCGCTGAGCATTTTCTCCTCGACAAGTGATCAAAATGTAATATACTAAATCGAGAAAAATTCAAATTATGATACTACAGCGATAGATTCTGTTATAAAATAGCTCTTGGGGTCTAGCCATGTTAGAATGTACAACTTAAAATTAATTGTAATTAAACTCTAATGTACTAGGTACCTAAAAAATTTTTCGTTAATTGTATCACACATCATATTGTTTACTTAAAATGGCGTAACCTTTCAACTAGAGACCTTTTTGGATTTAAAACATGTCATAAAGGTGAAAGCTGTAGAACAGCGTTTTGGGCATTGCTCTAACTTACGGCCACTGGCTGTAAAATAACTCCTGGTAACTCGAACAGGAAAATCTATGACTGCTTTGTTGATACTGGGTAAGGTTAGTTTTAATTCTGGTGAGAGTGGCCATAAGATGAATGCCGCCCAGCAACAAGAGGCATAGTCGAGAATATTTTGCATTTCAGAGCTGTTCAGTAACATTTTCAGCTTTTTCCAACCAGCAAATATGAAGAATTCGGACATGACGGGAGCTTCCACGTGAGTAATGATAATTATGAAAGCAGCGAAGCCGAAAATTTCGCTGAGCATTTTCTCCTCGACAAGTGATCAAAATGTAATATACTAAATCGAGAAAAATTCAAATTATGATACTACAGCGATAGATTCTGTTATAAAATAGCTCTTGGGGTCTAGCCATGTTAGAATGTACAACTTAAAATTAATTGTAATTAAACTCTAATGTACTAGGTACCTAAAAAATTTTTCGTTAATTGTATCACACATCATATTGTTTACTTAAAATGGCGTAACCTTTCAACTAGAGACCTTTTTGGATTTAAAACATGTCATAAAGGTGAAAGCTGTAGAACAGCGTTTTGGGCATTGCTCTAACTTACAGCCACTGGCTGTAAAATAACTCCTGGTAACTCGAACAGGAAAATCTATGACTGCTTTGTTGATACTGGGTAAGGTTAGTTTTAATTCTGGTGAGAGTGGCCATAAGATGAATGCCGCCCAGCAACAAGAGGCATAGTCGAGAATATTTTGCATTTCAGAGCTGTTCAGTAACATTTTCAGCTTTTTCCAACCAGCAAATATCAAGAATTCGGACATGACGGGAGCTTCCACGTCAGTAATGATAATTATGAAAGCAGCGAAGCCGAAAATTTCGCTGAGCATTTTCTCCTCGACAAGTGATCAAAATGTAATATACTAAATCGAGAAAAATTCAAATTATGATACTACAGCGATAGATTCTGTTATAAAATAGCTCTTGGGGTCTAGCCATGTTAGAATGTACAACTTAAAATTAATTGTAATTAAACTCTAATGTAGATACTTTATGACAACAGAAACATAAGTTGAAAGAAGAATGAACACAACTATAACATGACTCCATGTTTTTCCCTTTTCCTACACTAGAAGATTCAACCCAATAATAGAAAAAAACTTTTCTCTAAAGCATTCTCATAAAATTATAACTACTACATCGTTGTTATCTGTTACAACCAATTCTTCAGCAGTTAGCGAAAAATATAAATGGAATACTTAGCGAAAACTATCATTCATAATAGTTAAATCAATAATTTCCTTGTTAGGGCCCGATGAAAAATAATAAAACATTATCAGTAATCAGCACTTGACAGCTGTGAGACCAGGATTCGGCCGCATCTACAGCGTTGGATGGTAAAAGAGATAGGAAGACATTTCAGTATTATTGGAGTACTTGTGATTCTAGTTAATCGTGACAACAATGTTGCCTACGTCAATTTGTTCTCTCGATGTTGATTATGAGCCCACCAGATCATGTCGAGATCAAGACCATCTTCTGAAGAGATCAAACGCTGCAATTTACTGGACACCTACATGATTTTATCAGGTGCACCAAAATCACCCTATTTGATACAATCACCATCAACTTGATCAATCGAATCAATGGCCTATTTAGGGTCCACATGACTCGATTTTTGAAACTTCATCATGAATACCCTAACTGCATTATACAAACTTATTTGAATGAAATCGTTATGAGCACAAATCATTGGCCAGACTAGAAACAGAAATTGTATTATAATCTCAAATGCCCTCGAAGGATCTCCAACATTCGCGTCATCTCTACGATTCAGATATCGACGTGTATCCAAAAAATAGAAAACATTCTATACTAGACGTACGTATTTCAAAGGTGATTCCTGTATTGCCATTTCATCGGCCACTGAAGCCTTGAATTGTCCCTCAATGCGATAACTACAAATTTTTATTAAGCAGTATTTTCTTGGTAATGATAAGCAGTTTTGAAAAATGTATCCCAAATGAACAGCGGAAGAATAAATCCCTTTTGAGAGGACTTAGCGAAAAGGCTCTAAATGGAGAGGCAGGAGAAATTTTCGAAAGAACAAGTTTTTACTCTAATGCAGCTGATTTTCTTCATCAACTAGAGAGCAAAGCCAATACCAAATCAAGCTCCAATAGATCACCGGTAGAGCTGCTTTTTAAAATAGAATGCAACGTGTGCAAATAGCAAACTTCTTTCATGCAGCTAGTTCAGAGTAATTTGACTAGCCCAATTGCTTTGAGTACGTTGATAAATAATTGTTCTTTAATAAATTACCGCAGTCATATACTTACTAACTAATCCCGGCACGTCACCAACAAGTTTGCTGAGAGCAATTTGGGTGTGTTTAGGATGGAGGAATCATCGCGGGAGGATTACAGAAAAACAAGAGAAGCAGAGAATCTGTTGTACAAGTTCACGCTCCCTTCAAAGAGAGACACCGTTGGTAAGATGTGGTCAGAGTCGACTAGGAAGCTATGGTATGGCATAATTGCTCAACGCAAGGAGCTGATTGATAAGCAATGAACAATGGAGCTCTGAAAGCCTCTATAAGCATCCATGTTCCCATCTTTTCAACTTTTTGCACCCAATTGTCATTTTACTTCCATCAAAATCATACCCTAACTGCAAATAATGACTGAGAACTTCCGCGGCGAAAGATTAGATTCTCAATGTTACAACATACAGGTAGAGAAGATAGGATGAAAAAGAGAAAATAAGGGGGTTACCCGTTGGAAAATACGGAATGAAACAGTACAATCACTCCCTTTTATCTCTTCTCGGGGGTAGCAGTTTTTTAACTAAAGGCTTATACAAGATCCAACCGCCCCAGAATATGTGAGCGAAGAAATACGTTTGCGAGTAGATGTGCCACCATTTGTCGAATTTGAGAACTGCCAACGGAAGTATGCAGGGCCCCATGAAGATGAGCGTGTACAACTTGAGGACGAACCATTTGATTTTCGAAGCCACCGGATCCTGCAGTCGTTCGAGGAAGAATTCGTTCTTTTTCAGGATCGATTCAAACTACAAAACATAAAGATGTTCAAGATAGAAAATTAGAAAAAGAAAAAAAAGTACAGGCAACAGTCGTAGATTGTCGTACGATGCTCTGGCCCTGAGTGTTGCATGGTAATTGTAAAAAGGAGCGCTCGCAATCTTTTATGGAGAATTCAGATAGCCGTCTGGACAGACTAACTGGACAGCTAAATGGACAGCTAACTTCTTGATCACTAGGTCCCAAAAATTGATAATATCACCAAAACACCGCACAATGTTTAGATCCTTGCTTATAGCAAGCTTTTAATTGTTAGCTTATAAATCAATCAACTCCATGTACCTCTTTTTCCATCATAACTGATATGAACTCCATGAAGAAGCACATATAATAGCCAGAGTGCAGTCCGTGCCAAAGAGCGAGGTAAACCAAGACGCCAAGCTGGGAGTAATATTTGTTCCCCAAGAACTTCAACCTCTTGTAGATGTATCTGTAAAACGATTAAAAAATTAGCCACACAAATTATGAAAACACTAGAATATTTTTTATATGTTGAAAAAACATGTAGAACACTTACTGCAACATCCAATGGTTGGTATTGATGTTGAAAGCGCTTATGTAATCGCTGTTGAAATTCTGCGCGGTCTCAAACAGAAGCAATTTCACGTTGGCACTTCCGTTCCACTTGGATTCACCTTTTTCATCTCTTCCATTGTAAGCGATACCTGCATTCGGAGGAAAAAAAATTAGATTAACGCCACTGAATTACAGTTGAGAGTAGAAAGCTGCAATAGTGATACTAACCAATTAGAATGCAAGAGCCTTCGCAGAACAGCCATATTGTTATGTACTTATACAGGACGAAATGCCCCCACATACCAAGGAACCAGATTCTCCTCCACAAGGACATATCCTGTAAAATAACCGAAATCAATGTGTTCTTCTCCTAAACCACGACCCAAGGTAATAGCACAGAAAACAAAATAACTGCAAGGAAAAAACTAGAACATGAGAATCAATTTATTACTCATTGTACTGGGTAGGTGAGGGGGAGAAGAACCAGGCGACATATTCTCCGATTTTTTATTTTCTGGCCGAGTACTTTTCGGCTGTGGTAACCTATGGTTCCACATCGCCCTGAGGATGCCCGAAGGGGCGAAAGTACTCGGCCAGAAAATAAAAAATCGGAGAATATGTCGCCTGGTTCTTCTCCCCCTCACCTACCCAGTACAATGAGAGATGCGACGACTCAACCAAGAAGAATTTATTACTCGTTATTTTAATTTTTTTTTTTATTGCATAATATGGGAAGGTCAAGTGAGGTTGAAGGAATAAAAACGGGGCTGCTCGTTTTTCGATTCTTTAATACTTCAGACAGCATTTTCGCCCTTTGGGCATCATCGTTTGGGAACCATTGTGGCCAGACCTTATCCTCCGTTTAATCTCGCGCCACCAAAATTTTCTCTCTGAACTAACTAAAGAAATAGTTACTTACTCCGTAGGCGTCACTAAAGAGGAATTCTTCGCTGTAGTAGCTCGCTCCAATAGTGTGCAATCCTGCGTAACACAAGCCGAGTAGAAAAGTGCGAAGTGCAGGACCTACGTTGTCAGTGGGTACTACATTAGGCTGAAAAAATGAAGCAAAATGTATGAAAATGTGAACAGAACACGTCACGAGGATAAGGGTTATCCAGCTCAAAAATAGACAGACTAGTGAAGATTTTAACTCACTCCATGAAACTTTCCGCCGATAAAGTCCTGATATTTTTTAATTGGAAACTGCGGCCCGACCAGAAAACTGGTGGGGAAGTAAGTGTACCCTGCCATCTCTAGAAGAGAAGGAACTTCTCTTAATGCAACCTTCTTCTGATCGTTTGATAATTTATCCTATGTGAGAAAAATTACAGAACAGAGCAAATGATTAAAACCAGAGAAAAATGAATTAAATTAGTCACAAAAATTTAACAATAATTACCTCAGGTAATGAACCATCATACAGATCAAAAGCTAGGCCTGTAAGTCTCAAGGTAAGTATGCAGTGAGGCATTGTCCACACAATATCATATGAATCCGTCGACGTACAATAGTAGCCTGCAAATGAAAATATTTTTTCACGACTATCGATGAAGAAAATTAAATCATAGGTACTAACAGTAAAGGCCTAGTGAAGCATTAGTAACAGGAAGAACAAATCAAGTTAATATTTTTGTCCAATCAAATAAAAGAAATTATACATCATTTGAAAGAAAAATTATAGAAATGATTTTTTTCACTCAATTCCTCGTCATTATTTACATCACTAAAGAACAACTTAGTTGAAACGTGACAAAGTTTTCACCTTCTCTTGCGATAAAAGAGAAAAAATGCTGGATTGATTTCCATATGGAAATAAAAAAGTGAAGGCTTACTTACCAACCAACAAGTAGACAAGGTTGAACACGAAAATGATAATGACTGAATGCAATGTTCCACCGATCGTTTTCAGTATTCCATACACGACGAACAGGTTTGCAGCAGAATGGAGAAAATTGGTTCCTGAAAAGAGGCAGATTCAAAGAGAAGTTGAAACAATGCATTTGACATTTTTTCCAAGATTAAATATAAAAAAATCTATTGAAAAAATTAATTAAAAAAACGATCAGGTTAGTACATACCAAAGTTGTAGAACCCGAGGAAGAGGCCAGACAAGATAATGAAGGCATGTTGGATAGCTGGAGGCTTGCCAATGATAAAGGTTCGGTACACTATTGCGATTGGATAGCCTGAAAAATGCGTAGGATAAAAATGTAACTTATTTTGATGGTGTTCCACTTCTTTTATCCCCCTGGATGAAATGTTCTAGCAAAGGGTTAACGATTTTCCTCTCACTCTCCCACAGAAACGACCATTGATTAACATTTTACACCGATTTCTAAAGGGACGGTCGTGATGCCAGTTTCGACCGCCATTTCCAAAACTAACGTGAGCCTGTTTCCGTCCTCTTATGTATTTAAGAAAAGGTGCGGGTTATATTCCATTAGTTGGCAAGAAAATCCCATTGTAGTTCAGAGAATGGTCCTGAATATGGCGTTCGTAGTACTGCCACCAACCCTCCATTTTTTGTTTGGCAAGCTCAGCTTAAAAAATATATATATTGATATAATAATTATAACAAATATATATGTTTATATAGAAAATATATAACAATATATTTTTTTTAAATTAGGTACGTGGTAAGTTTCCAAAGAAGAGATCATGGAGATTGAACTTCACAATGAACTAAACATCGAAGAAAATTGTATTGGGTAGGTGAGGGGGAGAAGAACCAGGCGACATATTCTCCGATTTTTTATTTTCTGGCCGAGTACTTTTGCCCCTTCGGGCATCCTCAGGGCGATGTGGAACCATAGGTTACCACAGCCCCTCACGTACCCAATACAATGAGAGATGCGACGACTCAACCAAGAAAAAATCGAAGAGAATGACAATCAAGTTGTAACCATGGCAAGTCCACCAGTTGACAAAATCAAATCTCAACAAGTCGAAGAGAACAAGATTTATCCAATTAAAGATAATATCCCCCCAGTCGAAAATGATGGACTCCTTCCTATCAGATTTGTATTAGAGTATCAGCTCACAAGAAGAAATCTTGAATTCAGCTGAATTCATAAAACCTATTCCAGTCAAATGATGGCCAGGTTTTTCCCTGAATGTGACAATTACCTAAGTAGTACGTGATATCTTAGTGACAGATCCAAGTTCCTAAAGGTTTTTGATTTTCGTTAATTCTTTTGATTGTTACGTCGAAAAAATTAAGAGAGAACTTGACAATGTAAATACTTAGTATTTTGTCCAAGAATGTACTAATAACGCAAAAATCGATGAGACAATTACATAAAAAGGTTACTTGACCTTATTTTCTTATACTAAATAAAACGTGTACAGCAAGTTAAAAATGTAAACTTTATTAAAATTGGTTTTGAAATGGAAATTAAAATGTTTGAAAGCCCTGTCCTAGTCTACTGTGAGATATATATGAGAGTAACTATTTTATATGTCTCTTGAGTTTGTTTTAATAACTTTTAAGCGCTTTAAGTTAAAATAAACGAGTTTTCATATTCTGGATCATGCGTCTGTAACTAGTTTCTCATGGTGTCTGTAACTGGCGATTTCGAAAATTTGCATTTGTGAAACTGGTTCAAAATCAGCTTTTCAAATAAGTCATTAATTTATTTTCTGGTTGCTTTCCCCACGTATCGATGGTGTAGGATGTAAAAATCCTAGATTGGTGCGATAATCTTAGAAGACAAAACGTTATTATCAAAAAAGGGTGAAATGTTCTTAGTTTTATGTAGCTTCGCCCTATATAAAATATATAATACGTGTATATATAAAATAAAATACGAGTCAAGAAACCTCTACAACGATCCCATTCCAAACATTCAGAAATCGTTTTTTCCAGTCAACTGAAAAAATTAATAGGGCCACTTCAACATCGATATTTAATCTATTTAATTCACAGAGCTTCGCATTTGGAGTTATAAAATGCTAGACACCTCTGTCAAGAGCGGTTTCATCAATATTGCAAGTCATTCTACTCGAACTGTGAAAGATGACGAAACAGACATAGCGAGTAAATAAGATTACACCTACAAATATCGACGTACATTCTTATTATTTCGTTCAGAAGATTATCAATATAGCTTATTATACAAAGACTCTCGAGACAAAATAAATAGTAGACAACAGAAAAACAATTCGTCCACGAACCGAGCAGTATGGAAAGGAGCAGTTTTAAAGCAGGCACTCCGATTCCAATAACTTCGGCCAAAGAGCCCATAATGGTCCTTGAATCTTCCATGCCGCTGTCAGAAAAGTCTCGCCGTTTTCTCACAATATCATACTGTTCATGAAACAAGAGACACTAAACGAGTTGCACGAATGCGCGTAGAACAATGAATTCGATAGAACAGCTCTCACTCCACTCGAAAAAAGAACGCGATCTCGTCTCGGATTATGGATCGTGGAAAGCTACCGCTCCACTCCAGGTAATAGATTATTTCAAGAAAGTTTTACGATGACCGAATGAAAAGTGAAATCTCCTACGATTTCGCTCTATGGCAAATTCAGCTGTTTAGATAAGCGGAAAACCGAACTGATAACAGTTTCCAATCGCATTTCACGTCGCATCCGAGCTCTGTGGTAGACAGAATTTTGTTTTAGAAGTCACAATCGACTTTTAATACAAAAGGTTTAATTATTTTTTAAAAAATCGCTACAACCGTCGCTTTCTCACATTGAAGAAATATTCAAATCGAGCACTAAATATCTAGTGTCAAAATAGTTTATTCTTGCGAGTCGACACCTCATGAAAACGATGGAAGTTGTCGTTGAGCACGTTATCACGTGCCAGGAAATTCAAATTTTCTAAATAGCCTTGCTAAAACTCTCAAAAACGACCGCATTTCTCGGGATGGCGAAAATTCGAACAACCGGCGCTGCACGATGAACAATTACACCGCCAACATTGGTGATTTCCTAGGCAATCAACTGTAATAGCCGCGTTTTGTGTTGCTACTGATGTTGCAGATTGGCGAGATAGCTATTAAACGCTGATATTACTAGATCAAGATTATTCGCCTCTTTCCTGTTGCCTAAAGTGACAAATGAAGCGACCGAACGCTCAGAATGATATTCCGGTCAGTCAGGTAAGTAAAGACATTTCATAAAAGAATTTGACTAACTTGAAACTAATAGCAAGTAAAATCAATAAAAACAACGAAAATCATTTGCTTGAAAAATCAAATCCTGAACGGAGGTACATTCGGAAGAAATTATTATGGAACTATAATCAGAAACACTTCCTCAACAAGTGTAAAACTTTATTCCCCCCCCCCCCCCCATGAAAGTAACTCAAATAAGTAAGTTCACACGCAGTACTTCCAAAACGTTTCACAATTTTGATGTTTAGATCATCTTTTGAATGAGGCGTGATTCCTCCTTCAGGGCCGGCTGTACATTTTTGAGTGTCGTTGTAGATTTAAAATCCAGCTCAAACAGGCTTTCTCAACTCGACGATAACTTCTTTTAACGTAGTACTCCGTAAAAAAAAGGAGAGTAATTCGCCCTCCCCTCTTTCCAAATTAGGACAAATTTTGTGGTAAATTAGTAGTAAAAACGATCCTTTGGAGGTTTGCAGTACAATGGGTGTAATACTTCTTACTATTCTAGCTGGCAGTGAATGAAAGATTTCTTTTGAGAAATGAAATCAAATATGGCTCAGCGATGTTCTCCTCTTCTCGTCATCTGCATCATGTTTGTGTGTCCTGGAGAGGGAGAAGCTAAGCGATCAATGGTGGTACGTTTTTAACTTGTGGGCCATCACCTGGAAATAAAGCTGTGTCATTCTGCGTTTGGAAAAATTCTCTTAATAATCTTAATCTAACCAGGAAAAACTCAACTAGAACGCTCTAAAGATTAAATGATCTTGTACAAAACCATTGTTTTTGCGTTTGCAAAATAGACGAAGAGGATTGTTCGAATCGAAAAATTTGAAAACTGCCCGGACCGTCCGAACACTCCAGAGTATTTCAAAACTCGCAACTACATTGATGATGTGAGGCTTGAGAGAGTGAAAATGGAACAAGTCATCAATGCAGACTATGTCATCAATAAGCCGATGAAAAATTTGGTGGTGAGTTCATGTCGATTATGGGTAAGGGTGATGGAGAGGGGAACTATTTTGATGAAGTTCACAATTCGTTGGAATTCGCGGTTCGTTGGAGTCGATATATTGAGCTACAGGCTTTTGGATGCCAGACAAAATGGAACTAGAAAAGAAAACATAAATTAAAACTGCAGCAAGCGGATGATTCTGCTGTATTTAAAAGCAATTTATGAATGTCAAGGAATAAATCGCTCACAGCGGGTTCCGAAATTTCTCCATCATCACATTGAACGAATTAACAGTAATTTTTTATAGGCTGAAGTTCAAATGATGAAATGCGTTACTGCGGATCAAACATCGTGCGAACATTTGATGCGCTTCAAAATGACGGACCTTTGCAGGCGATTCACGGAGAAAAATCAGTTTTACTCGCCATTCATTCAATCTATGCAACCGCCCGTCAAATGTCCACTGGATAAGGTAATACAATAGAATGTGGTAAGATTTTACATAATTTTGGCCACTTGAATGACCGCACATATTTCCAGACATTATTCCGTTGGTTGAGGAGGAAATGTTTGTTTGATAGACGAGATCTAGTTATTCAATGATATATTAAAACAAAGACCACCTTTTTTTAAACGAGTACGTACAGGTGTGTCTTGCCATAATCGATCGTGGACATCCTCCTAGAGGATCTATTGTATCCCCGGTTTGCTTAGGCATGCTATACGCCTAGAAAAGCCAACAGGTCATAGCCTCAATTTCAAGATCAGCGGGCTTCTCGATTTGTTGTTCATAGAAACTCCAACAATGACGGAAAGGTCTAGTATAAGACGAGTAGAGACAGTCTCTCGGTTCAGTAGCTCAATACCATGGTCACCACGAGTGCTGGTGAGGTCGCAACACCCAGACGCTGCTGATCCCTAAGGTCCCTAGGCTAGAGCTATCGTTTTCCCGAGCTCAGGAGGCGTTTTTGAAGCCCCTCTTTCAATTTTTGGCCACGCTAGCTCCGAGGCCTGGGTTCAAACAAACTCAAGCTTTCTAGCATGAAAGTTGAAAATGAAGTAAAAATTAATTAACATGATCACACATTTTTCTACTTCTGTTAGTTGCTTTTCCACATAATTATTGGGGGCGAATGGGGGAAAGATCTTGGCAAATAATAGAATAGAGAGTTGCCATTTTTGTCCTCCTCACTCCAACAATTTACGCATTATTTGTTCCAACTTCCTGTTAGCTATACTATTGGAAAAATAACAATACAGCTTAGATTAAACCCAATTCAATTTTGATCTCTAGCACGAGCTCTAAGTTTAGTCTTAGTTCTGATTTCAGCCAGTATACCGAATTGTGAATGGGACTTTTTCAATCGAGGAGACAGTAAATGTTCTATCCACTCTGCCGGGTTCAATGGATAGTTACTGGGGCGTCAAATTCACATACAAGGACGACGCTCAAGTAAAAGAAGCCACATGCTTATACATCGTCATGAAAGTGTATCAATTGAGAGTGAAACAATAAATTAAACAATCTATTGCATGAACTGTACCCATAAAAGAGATATTAGTCAACACGAAGCTTCATTCTGGGATCCCTTCACATGATTTAAATTAGTATCAAACTATACTAAAAATATACCTTGAAGAGGACAAAAGCGTTTCAGCAAAAGCGAATTAAGTCCTGATACAGACTTCTTCACATAGAAGGGAAAATTTACCAAGATTATCCTGATCTAGGTGAGAATGTTTCTGCAACTATATCCTAAGTAAAAGTAGTCAAAAATTATTTCATCCAAGCGTCGCCAAAACAGGATATTTTTTTGATAATGTATTTTCTGAAACCGATTCTATAACATGAGAAATTGCTGCATGAGAAAGGAAAGTGAAGTGAAATGCTTTAGAGATCTTGGAATCGTATAATTTCCCATTTATAAAACGATAAATTAAGAGAAAATAAGAAGTTCACATCATAAGTAGTTGTTTCTAGGAACATTTAAGAACGTGTGATGTAACTAGAAACGGATTCGATTTTCAAAAAGCGGAGATTTGATTCGTAACCCGACCGGTGCTTTAAGCACACCACAATTAAATTCACATCTAACATCAAGACCGCCGGATAGAAATTGTCGCAAAATGTGAAGTGCGAAAAAATCAATAAATATAAATATAGGAAAACGAGTTGAAGGTGAAACTGAAAAGCTTACTTGCACACCGTATTTTTTAAATTAATTTTTTCAATCAGTACCACATGGGCCTATCTTTGTAGCCCTGACGATGCCCAAAGAGGTGAAAGAACTATGGTGTAAGAAATATGAAGAACGAGCCGCCTTTTCAGACTAATAACAGACGTGCGACAACATAAATAAGATAAAAAATCATCATGATGCTCTGCTCATTTTGAAGTAGCTTTTTACAAAATTACACTGTTGAGAGCAATTGATCAGCAAGAAAACTTTTCCAACCAATAATTTACATAACGGCTGAGAAAAATCAGAATGACGGCAGTAAAAATGATCGGTCGTGCCATAAACAGCTAAGAAAATGTTTGTTGGAAACACAAACGCTCAACAACAGTTAGAATCATGCAAAATGAGGCGCCGGCATAATTTAATTTGGCATTAATCAGGGAAACAATGCCCAGCGACTTGATACCTGAATTGCAATAAATTTGACCTTCCTTTGTACTCGGGCATTTTCAGGGTTGTTCAAAATCAATTCATAGAGCGAGCGGCCTCATGTTCCAGTAAATCGGCTAACAGAATTCTCCTAATTCGGAAAAAGAATTCGATACCAATTCCTAATTTAACACAAATAATAGCTCGACCAATGATTAATTTTTACGTTCATTCGATTCCGATAAATTGATTTTTTGAATAGTTCACATAGCTTTGACCTGCGCAATAACTAAGGCAAATGTTTCCACAGAAAATCGTGGGCAATGGTGCCCTAGGATTTTGCCAGATGAATTAACAGACTATATAATTACGAATTCAATTCAGGAGTAAACGTTGACGAAAGACGAGCTGCCATCGGTGTAAATCATTATATCGAAACGGGCAAGAAGTAGTTTGCAAAAACTGTTTTTAGCGTCTGAAACAGAAATTAACGCGTTTTTTTCATCACATTCTTTAATCAACCTAATTCTCAATAATGTGTGTCCTGAACGATTTTCTATGTGATCTACAGATGTGAAAGAGGCGTCATTTGCAGAAATTTTAGTTGATACTCACTATTAGAATATACGACGTTCCCTGTGATGGTGTCAATCAATGTGAACAGTTCTGGTTTACTAGGGATGATAATGCACATTTCGTTGACAAGAAGAGTGTCGTATAAGAGAAGGTTATCACATATCGAGTACCAAATTGACCGTTTTGCCCTGATATCGTACGCCGTCAACTGAAAAAGCGTTTTTGTAATTGAGTAAAAATAAAAACCGCAATCGATGCAAAATTTCATAGCCAAAACTTCAGCGAGTGAAATAAAAATGATTAAATAAATTTACAAAATAGAAATATACAAAATTTACCATCACTTGGTCAGCTAAATTGATTACCACGCAGTAGAGAATGTCAAGCCTTGGGTTTAGCTGTAAGGAATTCGTCGTGTGCGGGATTTCAAAAACTTTCTGACCTGTCCACTTGTCAAAACCGGAAACGCTCTAAAACACAACCTCAGCAATGAAACTAGTGACTTGCATTTGAAAAACACGCAACTATCGCATTTTCACTCACATTCGTACTCGGGACGACGAGAAGGTTTTTGTTGACCACAAGTCTCGAATTAAGACCGAGCCTTTCGTTGATCGTGTATTGTAATTCAGCCTGGCTGTTATACACTGAGATAGATTCAGCAGCGAAGTAAGCCTGCGAATATTTCAACGTCTTTCAACTAAAGAAAATATGGTATTTTTCCTGGTTGAAATACTACAACCAAACAGGTGTATTGCACGTTGACAAGAATGATCCACAGGGCCTAGCACCACGAAGGCATGATTCTGCATAATAATTTCTTAAAACCCGAATAATTAGAGCTGCTGGTATGAATCATGTGTACACCAGGAGAAAATACCTGCTCTTTATCTGCAATCAGCCCTCTCCTAAAATTGGACGAATTATCAGTCGAGTTTTTCAAGAGTACCTCCTCCTTCTCCAAATCCCAAGCGCACAGAACCTAAAACGTAGTAAATATTATTAATTTATAAGCTAGATACAACATAAAGCTTTAAACTTGGAAAGCGGATGTCCATGAAAAAATCCCACAACGCTCAATACTCACTCGGTCAGACATGTTGTAGATGAAGGCCGTGTTATTGACGAGGCAGATGTCATCGTCGATTCTAAGCAGCTCAAGAACGCTAATTAGGGAGCAGTGATATTTTCCGTCCAGAACATCTTTGACGTTGGAGATTTTATCGACGTGTCCGCTGTTTTTCCTTTCCAAAACGTACGCCACTTTATACGACGGTCTCTTCGTCTTACCTGAAATTGAAAGAATATTATTTATTGAACGTTTTCGATAAAAGAAAACAGGCGATCAAAACGACTATTGACGTACTGAGATGGTATATGATGAACAGAGAAGAAACAGCGACGATAATATACTCGGTGTTGGTCAATAGTCCGCATGTTCCCTTTTGCTTTATTCGTAGGTACTGAATTCTGACCAGCCTCCCTCGTTCAACCCGATACACGAAAACGCCACGTTTTGGGTAGTCCGAAAATGCGACCAGAGTTGTTCCTGGGAAAATTAAGGAAATACAGCTGCCAAGCAGTGCATAACAAAGTGATTACATGAAGCTGTCAAATTCAGTGATGAGACGGGAGATCTTCAAATCTCCACAGGAAATTAAAAGTTGATGACGCTCATCACTGTATTTGACAACAGTTGGTTATTGAGCATACATAACACTGCTTTCAGAGAAGAAGCAAGAGCCATAAAGAACGTTATCCTGAGCACTCGCACGTTATCCTCTAGCGGCGGAAAATACTTCAGGATCTGATACTTGGTCATGAATAACTCCCCCTCACCATAACAATTACGTGAAACTACAATAGAAATTTCTTGAAATTTTCACCAAAAACCAATCTTGGTCTGACATGGCTCAGTTCTTCAACCAAATTGCTATCTCCGAAAATTCTTATTGTCCAATACTTTCCAGACGCTTATTTACCATCAATCTGCTGGAAGCTGAATCAATAAGAACATCGGAGGTCGATAGCTTCAATGGTTCTCAAGTTACTGCAGTTTGTCAGTGGAATTTTCGAGAAAAAAATTTCCATGATGGTTTACTGTGAGAATTTAGGGAGCCATAAAAATCATTCTATAGTTGTTGTAACACTCTTCAGAATAGTTAACTTTTATTTATGTTTATTTTTATATAGGTGAAAATAATAAGTTAAAATTACTGAGTTTATTTATCCGGATTTAGGCATGCTATTTAGCTGACTTTATGCCAAGTTGGACTGATACGTGAGAATTTTCGTTCCTTGGAGATGCAATCAAAGTGAGCATAATTCTTATAGAGTATTTTTATTGATAGCTTCAGCCAATGCTGAAACTTAGAAGCTTCAGCTGCTAATGCTTTCATGGGTGAAAATAAAAATTAATATCGATAAAGGATAGTGGGGATTTAAAAAAGGGGATGAAGACATTGATTTTATAGAGTAGTGCTATCAAGCACGACTAGAGTGCTCAGGACCATGTACCTATTAAGGCACTCGCCTCTCCTGGTTTCAAGTGCTTTAAGATGTCTAAAAATGCATACCATCATAAGCGGCTAATAGGAAATTCTCGCTTAATTCAAAACGCTCGAAATCATTCGTGTACCAATTGTTCAAAATCCGTCGTTGGCTCAGCACTTTATGCTTTTTCTCGCAAGGTTGAATAGCAAAACTCCGTAATACTGTAAAGAGAAACATGCGTGAATTTTTAGAAGAAAAAATGTATTATTTCTGAAAAGAAAAATGATCTGATGGTATTTTTGTTTCCATTTTGGAATCTTGTCAATGAAAATTTCAACATGTTGTACGAAATAAATTTAAATTGTACTACCTCGACGAAAATTCGCTTCTTTATCGGGCAAATCTTCGTTGAAATAACGCTTCCAAACGTGATCACAGTTGAGCGCGTTGTTCCACGACCGGGAAACAGCTTGGCACTTGAGAACATCGTTGAAACTTAGATAACCAACTATTTTCCAGGAGAGTTCCAGCGGCAGGTTTGCGAAAATGTCGAACCTGGTGGGACGGAAAATATATTCACCATAATATTTCACTAGCACGTATGAAATGCAATAAAATATGATCCTCCTTTTGGTTTACTATCCAATAACAAACTATTGCAATCGCTCTCGGAAAAAATTTCAAACCCCTCTCAAAATTGAATATTTTACGGTTCAAGGTACTTAGAATCCGAATTAAAAATTTCTGTCCGCCTGCCATCGGCACTTTTTTGATAAATGTACACCAAAAATCAATTTTCGCCTGACAATAGGTGAGATTTTTTGAGCTACTTCGATTATAAGGGTATTTTTGGGCGTTTTAGGGAGGGGGAATTCGTATTTTTGAATGTTTTTTGGACAAAAGTGTGTTTGGTATCAATTTCTATAGATTTTTGGACGATGAATCGAATGATTTAATCTTTCTCCAATTATCATAGCTTTGATTTTGAGAAATTTGGCAAGATGGCATAACTAGAGACTTTCTAGAGCAATAAAAACATTCAATCTTCATTGGAATGCTCGTCAATCACTGTCAAGCAATATCACCAGGCGAATAATGTAACTTTAAAATGAGATAATTAAGAAAAATATAAACGTGATGGTTACGAACAAGAAAATTCGGCAAAGGAATAATAAACCGCTGAAAAATCATTTGCAGCGTTTTTCATGTTGGTTACATTTTATTGTCATCAGGTTGAGAGGGAGAAAGACATGGCGTTTTCACAGTATTTTTGTTTTCTCTCTAGATCTCTAGCCCTACGATTTGAGTCTGCCTCTCCTCAACCTGACAATAAAACAGATTGCGCTTACCGAGCGTCGTCGGAAGTATCCATTTCAAAATCCTCTTTCCTCAAGTTGTCCCGTCACATAAAGGAACCGAATTGTGACAGTTAACGGTTTTCATTTGAATACGGACCCATCCTCCAATGATAATCGGTGCAATTTATGCCCGACAAACTGCTCGGATATCGATAGATCCGCAACTAAAATGATAAAACACGAAAAATCAGTTCTGAAAACGAAAGGGATAACGACAAGTCGGATGTTTTTCGATGACAGTGATTGTGTCAATCATGGCAAAAACTTGACGAGAACCGTATTAGGATTTGGATACAAACAACAACAGACAGCGTCAGTTTCGTTATCGCGTTATCAAAACTACGTCTTTTCGAAAATTCAAGCCGTGTTGAACGTCGGGTATTACCAAATATTTTTCCGATGATTGATCTTTCCAATTATAAGAGACGAGTAGCCTTAATTTAAAAAACGCTGCAAACGATTACAGTGGTTTATTATTCCTTCGCCTCAATATTGATTTAGAAAGACTATCCATTTGTGATTGTAATTATTCCGAACATTAATTTGTGACGTTCCCACCGAAAAACAGATTAATAACTATCGGGGAAAATTCCGTAGCAACTATTGTACCTAATTTTAATCAATTTTATTTTTCTTAATTTTTTAATTAACAACACTAAATTTTTTGCCTAACGGTACAGCTGGAGAGAGTGTTTGACGACCATTCCAATGAGTATAGAACGATTTTTATAGCTCCAAGAACTCTAGAGTTATGTCAAATTTTTGAAAATCTCCCAAATTCGGCACAAAAGCTGCGATACTCGAGAACCATAAAAGCTATCAATCTGGCGATGGTCTCATTCGATTCAGCGTCCAAAAATCTATAAAATTTGATACCACGTACACATTTTTCTGAAAAACCGTGGAAAATATGAATTTTCTCCCCCTCAAAACCCCCCAAAAATACCCTTAAAATTGAGCTAGCAAGTTGGTTCAAGAATTGGGCCGTCGTAGGACCGAGATTGATTTTTGGTGAAAATTTCAAGAATTTAGCTATTATGGATTAGCCGGAAAACTGCTAACGGCGTACGGCGGACAGACAGAATTTTTTTTATTGGTTATTCGGATTCTACATGCCTTGAAACGTAAAACATCAAATTTTGAGGGGGGTTATAAAAATTTTTTTCTTGGGCGATTACAATGGTTTATTATTGAATAATAAACCAAAATTAAGAAAAAATTAAAATGATTAAAATTACAATAATTGCCACGTAGTTTTTCCTATATTGTTTTTTTCTAATCTGTTTTTTTTTTTTTTTTTTTTTTTTCTAACTTTATGTCACAAAAATGGATTACAGACGAAATCGTCTACATAACTGCTCACTGTTGGTAAAGCGGGATGTAATAAAATTCTAATAGGAACCGAAGGTTGTAGTGTCAAGCTTGAAGGTCAGAATTATTCATTGAGAACGCGGATTATGAAATATAAATCACCAGTTGGGCGCTAACCATGTCATTTGCCTCACGTGCTTTGTGTTCCTCGTGCTTCATAAATTTTAGCTCGCGCTTAGATTGTGCGGTAGAGAGCGGACGGGGAAGTGTTAAGGCATTACGCCGTCGCCATTTTAATTCCGAAACACAAATACGCGACTGAACGTTTCGTCCTGCTGGACAGACGGAAATTGGATAATTTCAAATCGACGATGAACTAATGAGGAGGGCAAATTGAAGTTTCCTTGCCTTGATTCATCATAAGTGTCTAATAAGTCACTTCTTTCTCTCGCGGGCGAATATGCTAGAGCTTCTATGACCTCAGGTAAAACTTCAATTAACCTCATATTTGTTGCAATAACGAGGTCAGCCGATTAAAAAAATATATTTTTAGTTTTTTTTTAAACATTTTAATATCATCAGTAAGTATAGGCAAATTTTTCGGTTTTTAGAGACGATTATAGTCTTTTTTGATTGATTTAAATACAGCCACATTCGAGGCTTTAGATTCCGTTTATATAATATAATTAGTAAAAAAAAAGAGGAAAAAAGGTGATTTGGTGCTTTTTGACGGGAGTCCTGAGCTAGCTACGTAATTGTAAAACACAATGGTTTATTATTGAATAATAAACCAAAATCAGCGAAATGACGCAATTTTCAGTATTCTGAATGTACCTCGCAAACGATCGGATCAATGAGAAGGTAACTTATTACTTAGTGAGGATAAAAATTACTTTAATTTGTAACCAACAATTGAAGGTAAATAGATTGCGTATCGGGCTGTGAAGCATTTTCTAAAAACAGCTTGTAAGATATGTGCAATCGCTTTCCTACTATTCTTGAAGCTGAGTCTGCTCCTATGGGTCCTGAAGGACCAGGGAAATGAATATTAGTAACCTGAGAGCCTAAAGTAGTAATTGATATAAATAAAATAGTCTTTTCGTGTAGTCGTATATCGGAAGCCAGTCAACTTCATGCGATTTTTCATTTATTGGAAATTAACCCGGTTTTATGGAGCTACTAGAAAGGAACTTATCAGTGAAGCGAATCATTACATTGATTTATTCCCTCCCTATCGACCTTTATAACATTCGTATTACGTGGAAAAAAGGTGGTAGTTCAAGAAGGCTACTTCGGAACTAAGGAGGAAAATGGTCATTTCTGAACCAAACAGTTTCTGTACAAAGGTCGGCGTATTAGTGCGACAGGGATTAAAAACATTTGATGATTTTTGTCATACCCCAGTGAAAGGAAAAAAATTGACAAACCTTTCGAAAAGTGTTTTTTTAGTACTTATACAAAAAATCAGATGTTCTATTTGAATTTTATTATTTTTTTTATGCTCTAAGAGATAAACGCTCAAAAATGTTCCCGATTGAAATTTCGACCTCATAAATTGATATTATAAAGCGCAACATTTTGAAATGCTCGCTACAGCGAATGATTATATTTGACTTTTATAGTCTCGCTCACACACCATACTTCGCTGTATATTTTCAATAAGAACGTTTGCGTACCTATATACAGCGTTTCTAATTTTGTGTTAACCGGCTAAACATATCACCCGATTCGCACACGTATTAACTCAAATCTAATCCAAAAGCGACATGGCCCTCAAATTTCAGTCTTTTTTTCAACTATAAATCATTTGCCCGGGCTTTTATTTAGAGGTGGATTAACAGCTGAAATTCTCGTCTTATCCTAGGTTAGCATATTTTAAACGTTTCTTTCTATTTTATCGGAGCTCTGCTTCTTCAAGCTATCCAACTTAGTACGTCTGTTAGTACGAGGGCAAACGTAAGAAAAGAAGGCTGCACACCCTCAGCTATCATACACAAGTTTATCGCGCACGCACCCCAGTTCTGTTTTCTCCCTTCGAGAATATTTCATTATTTAAGACACTGAGAATGAGTCATTCTCGGAGGATGAACATGGCCGACGGCTGAATGATGGGAATCGATATGTGAGTTTTACGAATGTATGCGATTTATCGAGCTAAGCCAATGCAACCCCTACGGGGGAGTCCTCCATTTTGTGCAGCCCCACCCCAACAACGCAAAGCAAACGGTGGGAGACAACAGCCGGCGAAACGCACGGACTTTTTTCGCTCTTCGAAACGGGACCGACGGAAGAAACTTTTTCCGTCGATAAATCTCGATCGACAGAAGAAGGAGAAATGGTTACCTCCCTGGTAAATTTTTTCAAACTGAAACGCATCTGTTGTATTCTCTTTTCGTTTCGCTATTATTTGTTTCTGTTGAGCGTAAAATTGCCAATCAGAAAATGCGACGATTAATTTACTCCAAATGATCGCTCGGTTTCACGAAAATTCCGTTTGTATTTTTTTTTGATAACCACTAATTATAACATGACACCGGTTGAGAAAGTGTCATAAAGAATGGTGCCGGTGAAGATGGTATACAGGGGAGTATAAATATATATTAGGGACACGTTTATTTACCTCTAGGTAACGCTCTAGTATACGAACTCTAAATGAAATGATTTTTTCCCATTTAAACCTAAATTACAACTCGAATCACAATAAAAACGCTGCAAATGATTGTACAGTGGTTGGCGGAAGTACGGTGTGTGATCCAATCAATACAGAGCAGGCTTTGTGAAATGGAGTCATTTTTAAAGCAAGGGTAGATACAAATATACAAAAGTGTTGAAATAAAATGAATGAAAATGCGAATTATGAAGAAGTACGATGTGTGACACCAATAATAAAAATCAAACGACGTTCAGCTGACATAAGGAAACATTCCAAGCCCCCCTATAATCAATCAATCAAACTATAGTCAATATGCGTATAACGCGGAAGTACGGTTTGTGGCCCACTTGATAAAAATCAGCCTTCATTCAATCGCCGTCCCAAACATTTCAACACCTTGACCGTTCGAATATATTGCTTTTTTCGGCATGTAAAAATCAAAATACAAAATACACACTAGTGAACGTGGAAGTACGGTATGTGACCCTATATACTGAAAACGCTCCAAATGAATGTACAGTGATTAATTATTCCTTTGCTTCAATAATGAGGATTTTTTGCCTTACGGTATAGTTGAAGAGCGTGTTCGACGAGCATTCCAAAGAGTAAAAAACGATTCTTATAGCTCCAAGAACTCACAAGTTATACTCTCATGCCAAATATAACAAAAGCTGTGATAACTTGAGAACTAATAAAAAGCTATCGACTCCGTTATGGCCCCATTCGATTCAGCGTCCAAAAATTTATGGAAATAGATACAAATTCTCCTTTTTCTGGAAAAAGTAGGAAAATAAGAATTGTTTCTCCCTCAAAACCTCCCATAGCAGCCTTAAAATTTAGGTAGCGATTTGGGGAAAGAACTGAGCCGTTGTGAGGCCAAGATTGATTTTTGCTGAAAATTTCAAGAATTTAGCTTTTATAGTTTTATCAGAAAAGAGTTTACGGCGGACAGACAGAATTTTTGGTTTTTTATTCAATAATAAACCATGGTAATCGCCCAAGAAAAAAATTGGTAACCACCCCTCAAAATTTGATGTTCTACGTTTCTCTTCAACTGCCCCGCAGGCTAAAAATTAAGCTTTTAATTTGGAAATTGAGAAAAATAAAAATGATTAAAATAAAATTATGATACGATGATTAAAATAATGATACGGAGTTTTCCAGTATAATTACCAATCTGTTTTTGGTTGGAACATTCACACATAATAATTACTATCAGAAATGGATAGTCTTCTTAAATCATTATTGAAGCGAAGGAATAATAAACCACTGTACAATAATTTGTAGCGTTTTTTTATTGGATAAACGGATTCTACATGCCTTGAAACGTAAATATCAAATTTTGAGGGGTTAGATATTTTTTCTCCATGGCGGTTACAATGGTTTATTATTGATAATAAACCAAAATCTAGCATCATTTTAGCTATAATAACATTTTAAGACCACTAACGTTTAAATATATCGACTCTTATAGCCTGTAAAAATCAAAAAATAATTTGAACGGTTATATTTAGGGAGTAGTGCATGATATCCTTAATCCAGACAGTGACTTCTTCGTAAAACACTATGTTACCGGAGGCAGTAAATAAAACTCGCCACGTTCACCGCTACGTACACGAACGCTACGTTCATCGAAACCACAAATTAAAGAATGAAACGCTGAAATTTGAAATAGCTTTGAATTGAAACTAAATCGAAATCGCGGCATCGCGAGCTCCTCAAGTTCCTCATTGACAATTTAACGCGCGCACGATTGACATCGCACCGTTTCATATCGGACCCGAATTGATACTGGATATTTTCAACAGCTTGACAGCTTGAAAACTGCCTCAGCACCTCGACAATCAACGGTTCTATTGGATCCCCTTCCCGGTGTCGCGTGGTCGCCGAATCGTCTATCGCATTCCATCTGCCGGATTTTGAAACAAAAGCTTCGTGCCGAAAACCGAGACGCGCGACAATGGAAACGTGAAAATCACAATTAACGGCGCGCGCCCCATTCCCTCTTGTTTCTTTTGTCTCGCCCGTACGTATGATACATGCTCACCCTTATACCTACGGGTGGATTATCATAATCAACCGGACGCTGAACTACCATCTTATTCGTCTTCTGTTATTATAATTAGGGCCTCCGCCGCGCTCGCGTCCTTTGTTTGTAGCCGACACGTACGGCAGATGCTCCTCGGTCCCTATTTAAACTTCCCCAGCCCTGCGACCTTTCTTTACATAGGACCTATTTGCATACGGAGAAAAAATTAATAAATAGCTACCTACCTATTCTTGGAAAAAAATGTTGAAAAAAAATTGGAGCAAAACAAAGAAGATCAAGTAGTAATTAGGGTCGCGCATCTGCGAGCATCGGTTAGCACGCGAGTGACGCCGTTCACCATTCGACTCGGTTTTCAGAGATCAGTTTCAAAACGGGACCCGGGAGAAGTGAACATCGAGGTACGCCATTTTTTTTAGCCTTTCGAAGATTTTGGTTCATTATTCAATAATAAACCATTGTAATCGCCCGAAAAAAGATTTTCTGACCACCTCAATATTTGATTTTTTCACTTTTCACTGAATGTAGAATCCTAATATCCAATAAAAAACGCTGCAAATGATCGTACAGTGGTTTATTATTATTTCGCTTCAATAATGATTTGAGAAGACTATCCATTTGTGATTTTAATTATTCCGAACATTTGTGAACGTTCCCACCGAAAAACAGATGGTAACTATAGGGGAAAACTCCGTAGCAACTACTGTAATTTTAATCATTTTTATTTTTCTTAATTTCCAAATTAAAATCTGAAATGTTCACCTCACGGTATAGATAAATAGAGTGTTCGACGAGCATTCGAGATTTTCAGAAATTTGGCGTAACTCGAGATTGATTGGAGCTATAAAAATCGTTCTCGCAAATTCTAGACGAAAGCTGCGGTTATTCGAGAACCATTAAAGCTATCGACTCCGCGATGTTTTCATTCGATTCGGCGTCCAAAAATCTATAGAAATTGATACCAAGCACACATTTTTCTGAAAAACCCTGGAAAATATGAATTTTCTCCCCCTCAAAACCCCCTGAAAATACCCTTAAAATTGAGCTAGCAATGTGGTTCAAGAATTGGGCCGTCGTAGGACCGAGGTTGATTTATGGTGAAAATTTCAAGAATTTAGCTATTATATTTAGTGTTGTTTTTACAAAAATACTACTACCCACAGAAATTGACGTTTAGCGTTTCATGGCATGTGAAGTCAGAATACCAATAATGTTTTTTTTTGTTTACGATTCAATTATCCAATTTCCCAAAACAATTTCTTTCTAACCCCCTAAAAATGTGATGTTTTACGTTTCAAGGCATGTAGAATCCGAATATCCATAAAAAAATCTGTCCGACCTCCGTCGACACTTTTCTGACGAAACTATAAAAGCTAAACCTTGAAGTTGTCACCAAAAATCGATTTTGGCCTGAAAATGGCTCAATTCTTCAGCCAAATCACTACCTCAATTTTATAAAGGTATGTTGTAATGTTTTGAGGTGTAGACAATTCGTATTTTCCAACGTTTTCAGAAAAAATAGTATTTGGTATCAATTTCTATAGATTTTTGTAAGACCATAACGGAGTCGATCGCTTTATTGGTTGTCGAGTTATCGCAGCTTTGGTGTTGATTTTAGAGATATTCAGAAATTTGGCATGATGGTATAACTCGAGAGTTCTTGGAGCTATAAAAATCGTTCTATACTCGTTGAATGGTCGTCGAACACTCTCTTCAACTATACCGTAAGGCGAAAAATTTAGCTTTTATTTGAAAATGAAGCAAATTAAAAATGATTAAAATGACTTTGGTTGCTACGGAGTTTTCCCTTATAGTTTTCCATCTGTTGTTTCATGGAAACGTTCACAAATTTTCGGAATAGTTACCATCGCAAATGGATAGTCTTCTTTCACCATGATTGAAGCAACGGAATAATAATATAGCAACGGAATAATAAATTATTATTGAATAATGTTTTTCATTGTGTAATAAACCAAAGAAGGGAAACTAAGGGATTTTGGAAATAATCCTATCGGAGAAACTAAAATCCGAAATTAGTTTCCGAATCGATCCTTGAGCTTTGTAAAGTGGGACTCCCTGTATTCGTAATTACCAAATAGTTTTTTTATTCATACGATATTTGAAATTTTTTCAAGTCGTGGCGCTATATCGTTTCATGGATAACGTCATCTCGTTGTAATTGAATTCCGTATTTTGTCGTTCGGAACAACGTTCGGCTTTGTATGGGAAGGCAAGTTAGTTAACTTTTGAAGAGTAATTTCGTTCGAGGGGGCGGCCATATTTTTCTCCATTCTCCCCATTCGGCTGATGTGCAACCCTCGTCTCTTTTCCTCATTTGCGACTCGAGTCGTCCCCTACTTAAAACTGTAGGCCCCCCCTTTTTTTAGGGTGGCCTTCCCTGCTTCTTGTTCTGTTTAAATGCTTCCCCCGCTCATACACTCCGTTTCGCGTGCCGCTATTGATTAGTGCGCATTATAAAAATCCTCCCTTTTTCTCATGATCGTTTCTGCTGTCTAGCCGAGCTCCTTCCGAGAACCGATTGAACCCAAAATTTCCCTGTGCGGCGATAAGTGTGGAATTTAGGTATGCCAACCGATCTCGGTCGATTAAATGGAATTTTTTATACTCCGATTTCGAGGAAAATAACGCTGCTAATGATTGTACAGTGGTTTATTATTCCTTCGCTTCAATAATGATTTAAGAAGACGATCCATTTGTGATTGTAATTATTCAGAACATTAGTGAACGTTTCCATCGAAAAACAGATTGGTAACTATGGGGAAAACGACGTAGCAACTATTGTAATTTTAATAATTTTTCTTTTTCTTTATTTCTTAATTAAAAGCTAAACTTTTTGCCTAACGGTACAGCTGGAGAGGTGTTTGACGACCATTCCACTGAGTATAGAACGATTTTTATAGCTCCAAGAACACTCGAGTTATACTCGCATCTCAAATTTCTGAAAATCTCCCCAAATTCAACACAAAAGCTGCGATAACGCGAAAAAAAATCAAGCTATCGACCGTTCGATGATCTCATTCAATTCAGCGTTCAAAAATCTAGAGAAATTGATAATACACATTTTTCTGAAAAACCTTGGAAAATATGAATTTTCTCCCCCTCAAAACCCCCCGAAAATACCCTTAAAATTGAGCTAGCAATGTGGTTCAAGAATTGGGCCGCCGTAGGACCGAGATTGATTTATGGTGAAAATTTCAAGAATGTAGCTATTATAGTTTGGCCGGAAAAAACTTGACGGCGTACGGCGGACAGACATTCCTTTTTCTTAATTTCCTAAGCAAAAGCTAAATTTTTTGCCTAACGGAACAGCTAGAGAGAGTGTTTGACGACCATTCCAACGAGTATAGAACAATTTTTGTTGCTCCAAGAACTCTCGAATATACTCTCGTGCCATATTTCTGAAAATCTCTCAAATTCAACACAAAAGCAGCGATAAATCGAGATGGTCTCATTCGATTTAGCATCAGAAAAGCTATAGACGTTGATACCAAATACACTAAAAATGGTAGTTAAGCTGGCTGGAGATTATTCGTTCAGAGTTGTCTCTATTGTTGAAGCTGGCCCATCACAACTCTGACCAAATACACAATATCTGGAAAAAGATGGAAAATGCATAAATATCTCCCTCTCTACGGCGGACAGACAGATTTTTTTTTAAAGTGGATGTTCGGATTCTACATGCTTAGGAACGTAAAACATCAAACTTTGAGGGGGTTAGAACATTTTTATTTCTTGGGCGATTACAATGGTTTATATATTGAATAATAAACCAAAAACACGCAATGAATTCCAACTCTTTATTTATCTAGTTGAAGTCTGAGTTGAACGGATTTTGAGGGCTGTAGGTTTTGGTATTGGAGCAATAAAAGTACCACATGCCCCTTAAGCTCTTAAGTCCTGCCCTAAATAAGCATGAAGGGATAAAATACTCGGTGAAATTAATATAAATAAGAGGAAGGTAATGAACAAACATAAAACAGGCTTCCAATATTCCTCAATTGAGAAATCCAAGTCATACGACCACATGGATAGGAATACTTGTTGAGAATATTTCATTTTAAATCATTTATTTATTTCAATCGCATTTGATTTTTCTTCCTCGCTATTATGTTTAGATCGCCTTCAAGAATGGCGAGTAAATCGAAAATCTGGCTCTAACGACACTTATCGTCATTACCGACGGCGACGAGCAAAGTTGGCAAAATCGACCCTAAGAATTCAACCGACTACTCTGCTGAAAATGCTCTTTCTCTTCTTTATCTTCATAGTTTACTCTCGCAGTCATTCTCGAGTCAACTTCCCCTTTTCTTCAAGCACTTTTCCGTATCTTTCCGCCAAAAACGACCCGACCCCTCACATTACGTCCTTTCCCTCTGAAGCCCTTTAAGAAGCAGTACACCCCCATACAATCCAATACACATGCGCGTTATTCCTTTTTCCACCCCGTCGACAATTAATGAAATATTTTATTTCCCCCGTTTCTTCGCGCCCTAGGAAATTACGATTCACAAAATGCTCGAGTTCAAGTCAGAGGGAAACAAAGGTGCTTAAAATAAGAACGTTGTACAACCCGTTTCATGAATTAGATTTTAAATTAATTGCAAACGTTTTAGAGGCCGAATTACATTCAGTTACTAAATATCAAACCGTTTCTAAGGGCCAAAAAAAGAAACTACCTACGCGGAAAAAAACAACTATGTCTACGATTGACTAATGAGCGGAGGTGCTGGAAAATTGTGCTGGAAAATGAGCCGAGGTGTTAAAACACGTTCAATCGTCAAACTATTAAACGGATTTGTGTTTTCAAAAAATACAAAGTAACTGATCAGATTTTTCCAAAAAAATCCGGCTTCGCCAGAAAACCTTTCCTTTCGCCAAACTTTCCTCTAACAAGGCGATTCCCGACTTTCCCCCGAAAGTCCGACTTTCCCTCAAAAGTCTAATTTTCCTCAAAAGTAGAAATACCAAAACACTAAAAAAAATATAAAAAAAATTAAAAAAAATACCTAATAGGAACTGAAAAGAGATAACAAGGTGAAACTAGAAAACAATTCCTTTATTGAGGATGATCGACCATTGCCTAACCGTGGTCAGAACATAGCGAAACAATAACTCGCTTCGGCGGTATTTATACTGAAATTGGAACGATTAGCAAAGGATGACACGCAAAATCGTGAAGCGTTCCACGTAAAAAAATATTCGAAATGCTAATAGTTGGGAAATGAACTCCTTCCATCGTAATTGAAGCAAACACTACAGAAATTGAAAAAACCTTCGTACAATTATACTTAGCAGCGCATATGGAAAACAGCCTTAGTAAAAATCCTCGGAATTTTAAGGCCTATAAGAGCGTCAGAGTTCACGCTGCGCTCCCAAAACATTCGTTCGTCAAATCGTCGAATTCGTCTCCTCTCGTCGATTCCTCGTAAAACTGGAACCGCATGACTAGACAACGTTTTATGCTTTTTACACTCAGCCTTTCTAAAGAGACATTTAGCATTTCAAAGGGCTCCCAGAGTGAGCACTGTGGCATTTAGGCAACTCAGGGCTTGGATGGGGTCTGAGGGTTCATCATCACTTGCTCGTCCGTCTAATGACTCCCTCCCCCGTCCGATGATTAATTATAGCTGAGTATGCTTGGGAAGGTTTTTATTTTGCACCAAAAAGAACTCATCAAAAGGTTAAACCGCTATGTCGCAGCCGAATGGGACCATTACTGTCGTTTTGCAGTCGATCACAGCAAAAACTACTTACCAGGAATAATTCTGTTGAGAGACTAAGTCATTCTGATTCTATTCATTACTCTAACGAAGCGCTGGAACTGTACAGGATTTTTTCTCAGTACTTATGGTTTATTATTCAATTATGAACCGTTCTAACCGCCCAATAGTAAGATTTCTACTGCCTCCTGTAAATGTGTTTTTTTTTCACGATTCCACTCATTTTGAACCCGAGTAACCAATTGAAAAAATTCTGCCCCTCCGCCGTCAAAAATTTTCTGTGGAAAATATACTTGAAATCTACTCGCAATTGCCACCAAAAATTGTTTTTCGTGTTTCGTTAGGTGAATCAATTCCTGAACTTAAGGGTATTTTTGAGGGATTTAAAAAGAAAAGTAAACTTGCTTTTTTCCATAGTTTTTCACACATTCACATAGGTGCGTTTGACATCGATTTGAATAGATTTTTTGACGCTGAATCGAATACGATCATAACAGGTTTGATAGTTTTAATGGTTTTCGATTTACCGCTGGCTAGGACTGGTTTAGTTGGTTGACAAGCTTTTGTGCGGAATTTTTTTTGTTGATTTTGAGAAACTTGGTTCGATGCTATAATTTGAAAATTTGAGGAAATCCAATATTATGAAATTGAAAAACAACCCCATTGATAAAATAATTTCAAATAAATTACTGGTCTTGGAATGCTAATTTATTTTGGTTTCTACAGGATATCATCAACGATGGATGAGGGATAGGACTCATTTTCTACACATTTATTACTC
This sequence comes from Tupiocoris notatus, assembly GCA_037159825.1. NCBI lineage: Eukaryota > Metazoa > Arthropoda > Insecta > Hemiptera > Miridae > Tupiocoris > Tupiocoris notatus. The sequence continues at coordinate 619,963 of JASJUZ010000035.1, read as the reverse complement.
GTTATAGGATAAATTAAAATGACAATCGCAATTTAAAATTATCTAGAATTTGGGGGAATGGGTATTCGATCGACAAATGGTCGACTCGCTGCTCTGAACAGTGCGGAGGTCGAACGCTGTTTTAGTGCAACGATAAAACGCTAGATGGTACGAGTGTCAACTCCATGTTGAGAGGGTAAATGATCAGAGGCTACTCGCATCGAATGGACGGTTTTTCGGCAATGAATAAACAGCAATTTCTATTGAAACAGAGACTTGAAATACATTGCGATCCTAGAACAGATGCAATGTGATTTCCTAGGTAAAATGCGACTCTAATAATTTATTCAGCGGTGTTTCTCCTATATAATTTCCACATAAACGGAAATTTGGTGTCGTCCAATTGTCTTTCGAAATGAAAAAGTAGACAATAGAAAATTCCCTTACTAAGACAAATGTATATTTTTTTATCCCGTGGAAGTTGAGAACGAGCAATCAATAAAGGTAGTTACTCTATTGAAAATTCGTATCCTTTCAAGCACCTGAAGAACGGAAAGCAACTGTAATGGGATAAAGACACCGAGGGAGGCTCAGTGCCAAACCGTCTTCCCTTTCAGCCGCTAGGAAGCTCCATGGAAATAAACCCCTTTAGATTGTTTTGCAGAAGAAACTTTGATCAAACTCCCTCCGCCGCAGAAAACAAACCGAATTTTCCGCTCGGATTCAATTCGAACGTTCTCTAATGGCGTAAACTTTTGAGTGTGAATGTGTGCCGATCTGAAAGGCGGAAATGAGGAATGCCGGTGAAATTAAACTAATTCAAACGCACCACGGTCCAACACTCCCGTCCTTTCAATCTTCGCATTCTATCCGACTTATTTCAGTGTATGCTTCGGCTTGCTCAACCGCAGACATTCGTTTTACCCTCCGAGTGCGTGTAGTATCCCTTTTGTACACCTTTTCCTTTTAATGACACCTTCTGCATTTTACTGAAGCTGAGCTCATTGGCATACGTGTCAAAATAGTAGGTAAGTTTTATTAAAATTTTATAAATAACAGAGAAACAGTATTTTACGACTAATTTCTGACCGACTTTGTCATATAGAACTTTTTTAAAACCAGAATTTTTTTCTAAATTTTCCCCTGCTTTTTCATTTACAAGATTTTCTCGTATTTTCGAGAAAATAATCTCTCAAAATATTATCAATGAATCCATAAATTACGAGAATAAATTCAGAGTTGGTTGTATCGCTGGAAAGAGTATTAAATTTCCCATCTCCCTCTGCTAAAGTAATTTTTTCCTAGCTGATGCAACTGGAGAAAAACCCTTTTGAAAAGGAAAATTAGTCAAATCTTAGAAGTTTCATGTTTCTTCAGTTGCCCTTGGTTTCTACATTTATTTCTATATTCTATCTATTTTCTATATTTCTATTTTGTTTCTATTATTTCTATATTTCTCTAAATTTTTAGCATGCCCAAAAGTCACTAAGCTTTCCATGATTTTAGTAAAAATATTATTGATCGAATAAACGTGAAAATAGCGTTTCCCTTAAAAAACGAGAGTTTTCCTTGCAAAATCAAGGGGACAAAATCGGGTCGAGTTTTGTGTCAATTAAAGTGTTTAAGTGCATTTCTTGTTTTATAAAAATTTAAACGTAGGTTTTGTAGTGAATCATGTGTCTCTAATAGACACCATAATTCGCCATCCACTATAGGCGGTAACCATAAGAAACTTATAATTTAATGATATCGAATGTTGACGCTCTAAAAGTTTTAGAAATATTAGGCACCAAGGTGACTGAAAACATGATATATCTGAGATTGAACACGTTTTGTAATCCTGATGGATTTTTGTCATATAGTATACGATACGTTAAAAAAAAATTTAATTTTACATCAGAGAGATGGGAAATTCATCGCTTCCAACAAATATATAATACTCGTAATATTTGAATTTACCCGTACTTGAGGTGCTTTTTTCATTTTCAAGATACAGATACAGAGAAACTGGTGTGCCATCACCCAAGTGTGAATTTTACGACTAATTTCTGACCGACTTTGTCCTATAGACATTTTTTTTTAACCAAAATTTTTTTCAAATTCTTTCTCTGTCTTCAAGATTTTCTCGTATTTTCGACTTTAGCTCAGTAAAATCGCAAGAAAGCCATAAATTACGATAGTAAATTCGAATATATTGTTATATCACTGTAAACAGCATTAAAGTTCCAATTTTTCTATGCCGAAAGTATTATTTTCCAAGCAGATGCAACTGGAGAAATATAGTTGGTAAAAATAGTTGTTAAAAATAGTCTGCGGTTTTATCGAGTCAAAAAGTCTAAAACACGAAAAAAATGCCTTGAAATTGAAAAAAAATTGGGTGAAACGGAGTTTAAAAAAAATGTCATAGCACGAATTTGGTAAAAAATTATTCGTATAAATTAATTCCGTATTTATACCTGACCGAGAGCACGCCCGTTTCATTAATAATTTCAACCTAAAAACCGCCAAATGTTCACTGAAGAGGCCATCGGTGGCGAAAGCGATAAAAATACAAACGATTTACCTGAGAGAGCGTCGCTTTTTTCTCGTCCGTGTCGTTCCAGCGGTTCATCATCTTGAAAACACTCGAAGTCCGGAAATTCGGTAAACTGAAAACTTATCGAGCTTGAGGACAACAAGTAGCGACAGGTAACGCGCAACTGAGTGTTAATATCGACATGTTGAACCTTTCGAGTCTTGGGACTTTGGACGATTTCCATAACTAAATCCTCGGAGTTTACCTGATTGGACCGGTCCCACGCCATCTGCCCCACCCATGTTTCACTTTGCGCTTTTATAAATCCGTCGCTCCGTTCTTATTTTAATATCTAGATATAAAAAAGGGGTGAATAATCAATTGGAATATTATTATTCATTTAATTAAACAATAAATGCAAATTCTCCGCCACTCGCCGGTGAGTTGGTCCTTCAGTCGATTGAATATTTATCCGCCTCTATATTTTGTTGTATAATGTACAATCGAGAGAGAAGGGCCCTCTCGGGTTGTTCGAGTGCCAGAAAGGGCGAGGAAGTGTTGGGAGTGAAATCGGTAAGGGGTCGTCTCCTCTTGTCAAAGGCCGTAAAATTATTCTCCACTCGATAGGTACTATTCAAAACCGTCCGAGTAAATCTGAATCTACTCGATCCTTTATTGAGTAACCCCTCTGCGCGTTGAGTTCTAATTTATGAAAATATTCCCGGTACAACAGAACCGTTAACATTGTAATACTGTGTTCGTGGGAAAAGTCAAACATACCTCGATACCATCAATAATGAAAAACAGTGCGGATGAAAAATTTCGATCCAATAATAAACCATTGTAATCGCCCAAGAAAAACAATTTTCTAACCCCCCTCAAAATTTGATGTTTTACGTTTCAAGGCATGTAGAATCCGAATATCCAATAAAAAAAATTCTGTCCGTCCGCCGTACGCCGTACGCCGTACGCCGTCCGCCGTTAGCAGCTTTGGCCAAACTGGAAGAGAAAAATTTGAAATCGACTCAACTCTACGACTGTACAATTCTTGAACCAACTTGCTAGCTCAATTTTAAGGGTATTTTTGGAGGGTTTTGAGGGGGAGAAAATTCATATTTTCCAAGGTTTTTCAGAAAAATGCGTAAGAGATGTATGAAAAGAAGATTTTAGAACTGAATCGAATGAGACCATCGCCGGGGCGATAGCTTTATTGATTCTCGAGTTATCGCAGCTTTTGTGCCGAATTTGGGAGATTTTTAGAAATTTGACATGAGGGTATAACTCGAGAGTTCTTGGAGCTATAAAAATCGTTCTATACTCATTGGAATGGTCGTCAAACACTCTCTCCAGCTGTATCGTTGGGCAATAAGTTTAGCTTTTAATTAGGAAATTAAGAAAAATAAAAATGATTAAAATTACAATAGTTGCTACGGAGTTTTCCCCTATAGTTACCATCTGTTTTTCGGTGGGAACGTTCACAAACGTTCGGAATATTTAAAATGACAAATAATGGATAGTCTTCTTGAATCAATATTGAAGCGAAATAATAATAAACCACTGTAGAATCATTTGCAGCGTTTTTTACGAGAAGATAAAAAGTTATTTGAATAATTTCCAAGTTTTAAAAAATTTATTTTCGATTTTTGATTAATTATTCTATTATAAACCTTGCAATCGCCAAAAAATTTAGAGAACTATTAGAATTGGCCGTTCTATATAAATTAAATTACAATTAAAATGAATTAAATAAGTCCATAGTTTCAAGGGTCAATTAACAAAGTCAATGAACTAAAATAATATAAATATTACGATTACCTTTGGTTGCATAATTTTTATCGGTAATTCAATTAAAAGGCGAACGAAAAGGAATAAATGGGAAAAATGCAGTAAACACGAAAAAACTCCAGCTGTTTTCAGTTTTGGCATATCGGACCGTTCTGCATAACGACAGAATGCAGATTCGGTACGGATGTTTTTTATGTTATCAGCAAAAGAGGAGGAAATTTCTTATCATTCCGCATTCGAGGTTGGAAAGTTGAAGTTAACCGGCAATTAGCGGCAAACAAGCGCCGACCAGGTTTTAACGAGCTTGAGATGTTGAACAGCAAAACGGTGGCCCGATTGTTATCGGAAACATCACATGCAATACTCGAAGCGAAGGTGAAGTTGAAAACCAAGGTTGAGAGATGGCGGTTCGTCGAGGGATGAGAAAGGTCCCTCGGCTTAATTTATTATGCTAATTGCCTTCCCTCGCCGAGAGATCTAATCGGAACAACAACACGTGACATCGCCCGAGTTTCGTCGGCGTCGGATAATTTTTTAAAAATTATCAAACTTCTACCGGTGGCGAGATGCGGGACGTTCACGTCGACAAGATGAAGAAAAATATCGGAAAGAGGAAGGCGGGAGGAAGAAGGTGAAAAAACACAAAGTTTTCGGTTCCCAAGTTAATTATGAAAAGCTCTACGGCTGCTACAGGCCGCCGCCGTTGATTTATTAGCGCGGCGTAATTACCACGTTACACTTTGCGAGTAATTAAGAAAAATAAGTTGGAAGGCCCCGGTGCCAATTAGATAGGTAAATTAGATTTTGAAAAGTGGTTAGGCGTCGGTGCGAGGATTCGGGCGAAGTGCGAGGAAGGACTTTGGTGAAGTCCCTGAAATCCAAAGGCGGGGGCGACTTCGGGGGCTGAGTTGTGGCGGCTTGCGGAGGAATCGATCGATCGCACGAGTGTCGAGAGAAGACCGGCTGCACGGGGTAGTTAATGAGAGAAAGAGAAAGAAACGCTAAGGAACGAGGGCTTGAGTTTTTAAAAATCGTCAGGCGAGAAAGAGAGGGAGAGATTTCAAAAGCGCGTACGCGCCGACGTGCGACGAAGACGAAGATGCGTGGCCGGAGAAGGGGAAATGAGTGCGAAAGAACCTTCGAGGGTGAGGATCTCTGTTTAAAAGATGGGGGTAAAACACCCCCCGCGGGGGGCGGAGTGATGGAAAAAGGGAGCACGCATGTGAAAGGAAGAGAGACGGACGACGATGATGAAGAACACGGCAGACGTTGGAAGTGTGAATATTGATGAGTGTTCTTCGTCCAAGGTTGCCTTTTTCTTGTCCTCCCGGTTCCCGAATTCCCTTCCAATTGCAACGGAATCTTATTATCCCGGTGAAAAAGAGGAAACCCACCCCTGACAACGTCGCCCTATTAGAGATTTCTCGAAATCAACCTAATGAAAGAGAACGGCGGCGGAGAGCCAGCGAAAAGAAATAATGCCATCTTTGTCCAGGTTCTACAGCGGGTTCGAATTTCCAGGCGATTTCCTTCATCGACATTGCCGCTCAAAAAGTTGGAAAATAAAATAGAGACAATAACAACTAAAAAAAAAAAAAGAATAATAAATAATAAATCGAATAACGAATAATAAATCTATATTTTTTAAAGTGAAAACGGCTATTACGTTACCGTAGAACTGGACCTCCACTGGAAGCGTTTTGACGCGATGAAGCGACGACGCGATTACGTCCGTTTCGAGCGACAGATCCCATCGTAAAGAAGTGAATTGGGAGTCCTCCACTGCTCGCGATTTGAAGCGTCAGTTTGGCGCGAAACGGAGCGACGGGCGACGGATCCCATTTCGATGGGATCCGTCGCTCGTTTACGCGCGATGAGCCCCCCGCTCTCCCGTCACCACCATCCTTTCGGTGCGCACCTAGCAATCGATGTTCACTGTTCCTGTTCGCAATTCCTGTTCAATCCTGTTCTCACATTTTTGCAGTAGTTGTCTCTATCGACTCAGTTTTTTTTTCTTTTTGTCCCTGTCGACGTTTTTTTTCTTTTTGTCTCTATCGACATTTTTTTTTCTTTTCCTCGCCAAAAATGGATGTGGAAATTTTGATTGAGCAGGAGAGAACGTATTGTGGGACATGAGAGAGTCGAGGTACCACCATCGGGACGTACAAAGAAAACTTTGGGCTCAAGTTGCTCAACATAAATATGAAGATTACGCGCGGCTAAACGCCTCCAATGGAGGACCCTCCGTCGCCTCGTAACGCCTGCCTCGCCGCTTGTCGTCGCGCCTCTCATCGCGTCGCATCAAAACGCTTCCAGTGGAGGTTCAGGCTAAAACCGTTGATGAGGTCGGCGTGAAACTTCGAGTTTAGAAAAAATTTTTCGGCGGAAAAATCCGAGGTAATTTTGAGAAAAAATAGGTTCGCGGAAATTTCGAACCTGCTGAAAGGAAAATATATAATTTTTTTCCATCATATCACAAAATATATAAATAAAAGAATAATGAAGCGGAAATTAATTCTCCATATGGGCACAGCCCGTGTTGGAGAATGAGCGAGTGAGCGAAAACACAAAAAATCTAACTATTACAAATTACATGGGTATTTTAATCATTTCTTCCCAATGTCCTCCTTAAGGTAAATATATTTTCAATAAGCCCTTCACTTCGCTAAATTTATGGTGAATTTATTCACCATAATATATCAATAGCACGTATGAAATACAATAAAGTATGATCCTCATTTATTCAATAACAAACTATTGCGATTTTTAATCGCTCTCGAAAAAATGAAACTTTAAGAGATACATAAATGGAAATGTTCACTAAAAATCAATCTTGGCAAGACAATGAGTCAATTCTTTAGCCGAATTGCTACTTCAGCTATCGCCAAGCGAACAATTCAATTTTAAATTAAATAAGTAGTTAAATAATAAATTAATAATTTCGACGATCAAATTAATATAATAAAATAAAATAATTAATAATAAATTGGAATGATTAAAATGACATAGTTGCTGTGGAAACTGTTCTCGGATGGAAACGTTCACAAAAATATAGTTATTCTCACAAGTTGAAGGTCTTCTTTAATTATAATTGAAGCAAAGGAATACTAAACCTCTGTACAAACATTTCCACATAATCAATTCGTCCCATTCATGAAAATCACCGGCGATTCTCTCTCTGCGAATAATTCCCAAGCACAATCGCCTACCCTCGTCACTGGAAACTCGTGTATCACCGGAAAAATAGGAACCGCGGACGTCCGGAATTCTATTATACTGCAGCGGACCTGCAAAGAGCCGGAGAAAAAGGGTTGATTCGGCCGTGTAGCGAAATTAGGCTACCGTTCTCGGGATGCGTTTCATACTAGGGAGAATAGATTGGGGACAATGGCGATTGACCGGAAGACCTTTGTTGATGTCGGACCTCAATGGAAGACACTTGTAACACAATTAACCCTCGAGGGGTGTGAAAAGGTTGAGGAAGAATCGAGTCCGGTTTAGGAGGTCAACCGGTCATTTTTAAGCCGGAATGCCCTCGGAATAGGACGTCCGGACTTTTGTTACGATGGGGTTGCGGTGTTTATTATTGCTAGGGGTCGGTCCGCTGGATCCGGCTTCTTTCCCCCGCTTTTCACCGACCGATATACCTAAACTGTCGACAATGAGGCCGCAGACATAGGGCAATGAGCAGGTTGCGGAGTCAAGTTTGAAACGATTATTTAGGCGAAAACCGCCGGCCTCCCTTTATCACAAGGAGTCAACCCCCGTTTTGTTGGCAAGTCCGCTTAAATTATTCAGCCCGTGGGTTAACCTGAGGAGGGAAACCTTTATTACGTTCATGATGAACTTCCGAACCTCAGAGGAGGGGCAATTTTGTTGTGCGAATCAACTATTTCAAATACGGAGAATAATGACACGAATAATGATTCGAATATGAATGAAAATTTCATCATAATTTATCGCGAACGACTAGGAAACTAATATAATTTTATTATACCAGTATTTCACAGTTATTATATCGTTAAAAAAAAAAGAAATAATAAACTACGACAAAGGACAAGGATTAATTTACGTGATATATTTCATGACTGGCCAATTTTACCGAATGGTGCATAATATTCCATTCGATCTCAAATCTTCGAAATAGAGCGATATAATTGTAGCGGCATAGATCATTCAAGACCGATAAAGGTATGATACAATCCAATATCTTTTTGAAATTAATACATTACTAAAAAAAATTATTTTCAGTACATATAGGTAAATTATGCGGATACCTTCGAAAAACCTGATATTGTCCCTGCGGCGACGAGTGGAATCAATCATTTCCAAGGCAGATGCTTTTCTCCCCTTGAAAGAAAACACAGATTCGAACACAGATTGGAGATTTCGCCCCTGAGATGGTTACCCTCTTTTTCCCGAGGTCAACAAAAAAGAGGGCGGTCTGCGAGAGGAGCTCAAGGGCTCTAGAATCTTTTTAGGTGGCGATGAGGCTGATTTATGATGCTTTCCCTACCGACGGCAGCGTTTTTCAGTCACGACTGTCGACATTCGGTGCTTGAATTGCGAACGATCGCTCACCAGATGACACCGCGGTCTGAAAAATGGTAAAGCGTTTGAAATATTTTTACATTCGCCTACAACATTTATTTATTTCATTTGAAACCTAATTGGAACATTTAATATAAATAAAATGGAAATAATAATAATAAAAGGAAAATAAAATGAACTCTAGACATCATCAAATACAATAAACTAAGCGAACGCATCATCAAATAATTAATTGAATAATAAAATAATGAATTCATGATAGTTCTAAAATCATTTGAATAGTTTTAAGCTGATTAAAACCGCTAGATTATCTGCTACTTATCGACTATTCGCTGCTTACTCCTCGCAAAATCATTCAGCCTCTTGAAGCAGTTTTTATAGCTCACTAATACATTCTGACAGGCCAAATTTTCGATATTCTCCAAAAATACTCGAAAATGGCAATAATTTGATTTATCGTATACAGACTGCAAACAAGCCGATGTTTTTAGAATATCGGATAATATTATCCCCTCCTAAAACCCCCAAAAATCTATAAAATTGTCACAGCTGTGCGGCTACTTCTGGTCAATAATAATTTCCAACGAAAATTCATATTATTTTTCAATAGTAAACCGAAATTCATGGTACGAAATGTTCTCTCGGCATTCTCCCCGCGAAGTACAAGTTGTCTCGGGCGAGTTTGAAGGAAACGGGAAGAAACGATTCCCCCTTTTTTCTCCCCGCCGAGAATACTTCCGCTAATTGCAAAGATTCGGATTAAGAATTAACGCGAAGGGAAGGCTGAGCGAGGAAGAAAAACCGTGAAGAGAAAGGGGAAGTAAGACGCGGAAGCGAAGAGGAAACGGAGTGAAGAAATGGAAGAAGGAGATAACTTATTTTTCCTACGTACGTCACATCCCCTCGTGCCGAGTGAGATTAGCGAGAGTGGAAAATTAACGTGAGCTTCATTCCTTTCCCGCTCTTTCCATTACCGGCATGCCAGCTCGCCGTTTTTTCCCCATCGGCCCTTCTCTCTCTTAGCTTCGCCTTCTCTTTCAACTTCTTCCGAATCAAGAAGAAGACGAAGAAGTTTTATTCAAAATAAGAAAACCCTCGGAGAGCGAGGACTCAACCCTTTCTCGGCTAACATCCCTTCGGCCTTTTCGAGACAACAATCCTCCTTTACCACCCTTATTTTTACCAACCCCAAAGGGGGCCCGCCCTTTCTTTCTGCCGAACCTTCGCTCTTCAAGCGAAATAAGAATTCTTTGTGCTTGTTCACCCCTTTTCTTCCGATCCAGATGATTATTCCGCTCCACCTTGCGCGCTCTCTTTCTCTCGCGCGAATCGCCCGCTTTCCCCTCTCTTTTCACGAAAATTGATTACGACCTTTTCGACTTGTACACGCTCGAATTTCTCCGCCGGTTGAAAAAAAGTACAAGGAAAAAACCCATGCAAATCAAAATCAACATCTCGAAAACTTTGAAGGGTGAAACGATTCATCCTGGGATGGAATTTCAAATGAATCTCACGAGAAATAAAACGGAGTCGTACCGTTCTACAAAGATTCTCACGTGTCGAGTTTTGTCAAAAGTATTTTAATTCAGCATAATGTAAACGAAGTATTGTGATCCTGATTTAGAAACCCTCTTAAAAACGCTGCATGTGATTGTAAAGTGGTTTATTATCCCTTTGCTTCAATAATCACTTGAGAAGACCATCCCATTTGTGATACCTAGTATTATTCCGAACATTTGTGAACGTTCCCACTATAAGGGACAACTCCGCAGAACTATTGTAATTTCAATAATCTTTATTTTTCTTAATCCTCTTGCCAAATTGGTTAAAATCGCCCATATTTTACACTAAAGCTGCGATAATTCGTAAACCAATAAAGCTATCGACCCCGCAAAGGTTTTTTTCTGATTCAGCGTCCAAAAATCTATAGAAATTGATACCATATACACCTTTTTCTGAAAAACGTTGGAAAATACGAATTTTTTCCCTCTCAAAACCCCTAAAAAATACCCTTAACATCGAGGTAGCGATTTTGTTAAAGAATTAGGCCATTGACAGGACAAAATAGATTTTTAGTGAAAAGTTGAAAAATTTAGCTTTTATATAGCTTCGTCAGGAAAGTGTCGACGGCATATTGTGGACGGACAGAATTTTAAAAAAATTGGATATTCCGATTCTACATGCCTTGAAATGTAAAACATCCAATTTCGAGGCTGGGTGAGATTTTTTGTTTTTCTTGGGCGGTTTCCAATAGTTTATTTTTGAATCATAAACTAAATCGGATCGAAAACTCTTTTCATCACACGCTTTACTTCCTCGATATATTCACATTTTACTCATTTTCCTCTTTTTTTCTACGAAACGTTTATAACTGGATTTTTCCTAAGATCCCATCTGCCTATACTGCGTGTTCTGTTCAATTTTCATTCTCCCTTTCCGTTTAACGTTTCATGAACAAGGAACTGAAAACAAAAAAATTAATTAAAAAACGAAAGTGAGTTTCAAATCTAAGAGCTTTCTTACCTAGTTAACCGACCTTGAGCAAAGATGCCTGAACGCATTGGAGGCGTTTAAGTCGGCAGTGTTAAAAGGGTCTTCCCTTAAAGGAAGGGTTGTTCTGTTATATTAGGCGTGAAAGCCAAAGGTCGTCGTGAATGCAGAAAGAATCTTTGCAATTTATTGCTATGATATGCAGGTAACTTCGAGATCCCTTGTTCCTTGTGAACTTCTCATTTCTGAAGCTGACTGGACATAATCATGCAAAGCCATTGATAGTAATTAGAAGTCATGTTCCAAAAAGCGAACGATTTACGAAAAAATTCACCGGTCAATTTTTACAGAAAATTTGAAAACCGCACTTATATCAAATGGACTTCTGGGGGCTTTTTAGATCAATCTTCTGCGGGATCATGTATTAAATTTATGCACAATAATAATTATAAACCATACGTAACCATTTTTCTGAATAGTTCCATTCCTCCTTCGGCCTCATAATCACGATTCAGTTATTCTTTTCTTTATTAAGAGTTTTGACAGATTCACACACTAGCGGAAAAAAACGGGAACCGTTGAACGGAAAGCGATCTGATTGGCCGAAAGTCAGTTCACTTATCAGTCGTCCTTTCCGCGCCGCGTCTTCCGCGACATGTGAATCAAGCTTCAAGCGGTGCTCCAAGGCAGGCATCCGTCAATGCGTCATGCGTTGCTGTGTTCTTCATCTAATTGAAGCGAAAATGCTATCGCCAAGCCAATCATAATAAAAATTGCATCAACGCGAACGCAATATCGAGTTTTGCGTTCCGGTTGAAGCGGTCATTGCGTCCCAGCTTCGGGCAGCCCATCGCTTAGCGCATTGAATGAAGCCTATGAACCCTGTTGTCTGAAATAAGAACAACGGTATTTGACTCTCGACTTCCTCCTCTTTTTTCCCCAGCTTGCTGTTTCCGTTTTACTCAGTCGTTTTATATGAACAATCGTCTACCGTCGCGGGACGATACTCGAAATCTGGCGCCTTTTCTTTCGCTGGCGAGGCGCCTTAGGCGGTCGAGGGAAAACTAGCGGAACATGTTTTAAATGCTTCTTCTTCACCCCCGTTCTTTCCCGCAGAGTGACAATCGCTCTTTTGAGTTTCGATTTGACCGTGTCGCCAGCGGGTCAGGGGTTTTTATCGCGGTCAAGTGCTTTTCTCTCCGTGTCGCAGAACACGTTTCCGCAGTTCGTGACCCTCGCGGGCCACTTGCGAGACGAGCGATGCCTTTCGGATCGGCGCCATTGGTTCAGTAAATGATGAAGCAGTTCTTCGGCTGGGCATTGTTTTTCCACCATGTTTTCCAATAGGAATGGACGTTTGACCGTTGTCCCGCCCCTGGAAAATCGATTGACTGGACAAATGGAACGGAAACGGAAAAACTGGTGAAAGGAAGACGTGTAAGCATCTGACGGATGAAAATAAATAAATATTTAAAAAAAAGAAATAAATACATAAATTTAAAAAACGCTGCAAATGATTGTACAGCGGTGTATATTATTCCTTCGCTTTAATGATGATTTAATAAGACTATCCATTTGTGATATATTATTGCGAAAATTTGTAAATGTTCCCTCACAACAACAAATTAGTATATGGGAAATTCCGTAGCAACTATATATAGTCATTTTAATTATTTGTATTTTTTCTTAATTTTCGATTTTTATGGCCCCAAAGATTCTTGAGATACAACCCCATGTCAGGTCAAGATTGATATTTGGTGAAAATTTCAAGAATTTAGCTATAATAGTTTCGAAATAGGGGTTAGGCAGTTTTTGGGCCGAATTCAATAGTTTATATTGAATAATAAACCTTGGTCTGACAATTGCTCAATTTTTTCACCAAATTGCTACTTCATTTACAGCTATTTGGTTTAATGTTCAATAATATACCGTTGTAATTTGATGTTCTACGTTCATGGCCGATACGAGTAGAATCAGAATATCCATTAAAAAAATTCTGTCCGTCCACCAAACGGACACTTTTTTGCCAAACTATAAAATCTAAGATCTTGAAATTTTCGTCAAAAATCAATCTTGGACAAACATTGGCTCGATTCTTTAACGCTTTAACCAAATCGCTACCTCAATATTAAAGATATTTTTAAAGGTTTTTGTTGAAGAGAAAATTCGTATTTCCCAACGTTTTTCTGATAGAGGTGTATTTGGTATCAATTTCGATAGATTTTCGGACTCTGAACCGAAAGAGACCATTGTTGAAGCAATAAAAATCGTTCTATACTCGGTGGATTGATCGTCGAACGCTCTCTTCAACTGCACAATTATGCGAACAGTTTAGCTCTTTATTTGGAAATTAAAAACAATGAAAAATTAAAATTACCATAGTTAACTAATTACATAAAAAATTTCTATAAAATTCCTAAAAATAAAAATTTTCGAACGAAAATACAATTTTCATAAAGATAAAATATTCCAAAAACTTTTCATTTAATTTTTTATTCAATTCATCTTTTTTGTATTCATTAAATTCACCATTCAATGCATAATTTTCAATTCATAATTTTTTTAGTCAAAAATTTTCATAAAAATAAAATATTTAAAAATAATAATAAAATAACAATGAAAAAAATAAAAATTTCAAATTAAAATAAAATTTCTCTCGAAATTTTTCGACTCAAGGGTAGTATTTTTGCCACAGATTTCTCCGAAATTCCTTTCGGCGCCTTAAACTTGGAAAATATTCGACTTTCCTTCAGAAATTTCCAACGTTGCCGCTCGCGTAACGGAATTTCCGCGTGTTCTCGACGAATCGTGCGCTTCCAATTTCTTCACATTTTCACTAAATGGAAGGCGAGCGATTCGTTTCGGCACATCGTGATCGGGCGTGATCCGATCTTATTGAAAAAAGAAACAATAAAAGAAAGGGAGAAAAATGCTTTAGAAACGTTCCGCCTTTAGTAACTTATCGCCGATCTATATCGGACATGCCTGGACGGATTCGATCTGATCTCATCTGTTTTGACGAGAAACGGAGCACGCGAAATGGCATCGGATGAAAATTACATTGGAAATTCCACATAGGCGGTGGAAATAACAGAGGCATTTCCGTGCTACGTGTGCATATTCGTACGTAGATGGAAAAGGAGAACTAAGTAGCTGACCAAGATAGGAAGATTGGTGCTGTCGGGAAATCTTGGTCTTGAACACACGAAAAATCGAACGCTAATAGCGAACTGAAGTTTTTGTGCTCTTTTAAGGTCGAGCGAACTTTTTTGCACGAGTTCCAACGACTACGTGATCCTAGCTTTGAGAATCATTGAGAAATATTTGCGGGAAAATTATTAATTTGAAATCTAAAAGTTTTTCGAGTCGATTGTGGAGTTTTTTCATGCACGGTTAGTGATATTTAAAGTCAATTTGGATTAATAATAGGAGTAAAATTATATGAAAGAGGATAAGTTTGTTCTTAAAAAAAGCTTCATAACGACAGAAAAAGGTTGGAGGAATCGAGAATTCTTAATTTGACTCACAAAAGCCCTTGTTAAGCTTAAAAACCGTCTAATATGACGACGAATATAATTGGAACAACGTGAAACAAAAACGAATGAATGAATGAACGAGTTATTTTTGTACGCAGTTTAGAGCATTACTCTTACAAATATACGGAATTGAAGAAAAAAATAAAAAATAAAATTGCACATTTACAGCTCAATGAGCCCTTCAGAATATATAATTATACGAAAAAAGAAAGGAATAAAATAACAAGGTATTCCCCATTATCGTGCAATGCTCCAATCTTTTGCATGTGAGAACATTAAAAAAAATAATGAATCCACAAGTAAAGAACAAATAAAAAATTCTAATTATTAAAATTAAATACATAAAAACTTTTAAATTAAATTAACAACATACTTTGACAATAGGTTATATATCTAAGCTCACTTCGAAACCCTCCAAACTTTTCATTTCTTTAACGTTAGACTAAAAATAGTCACAGAGCATGCGTTCGTTCGTGTTTTCAAAAGGTTTCCCTCCTCTTGAGGTTTTTCTTCCAACGGGGGATGCTAAATCTCCGAATACGGGAGCAAGTCGCCGTATACGGCCGCTGATAAGGAAAAGGTAGTTAAAATTCTTCTTGGATGAACACTTCCCCCTAAAAGTGAAGTATTTAATTTTTCCTCCAGAGCGGCGTGATACCGGAGTAGAAACACCATCTTTCCTTCCATCTTCCTCGTTTCCCTGCGCTCTGCTATTCTACCGTCTACTATACTAGGGAAAAAAGGGGTAGCAAGCAATTTACCCAAAGTAAATAACGTCCGCGATAAAATCGTGCGGCTACACTGTTTTCGTCTTTCTCGCTCGTTTTCCGAAACCGAATTTTCCCTTTTTTCCAACCGAGAGAGGGAAAGCGTGCGAGAAGGCCGTGCGAGAAGAACGGAAGCATTTCAGAAGGACTGGGATTTTTCGAGCGGAATTGCGCTTGCTTTGGGGATGGAGAGATAAAAAGATGGCAAAGAAGCGAACGAAGGGAGGAGATGAGCTAATGAAAAATAGAACTAAGAGGGCATGCATCGAGAAATCGATTCATTCCCTTATTAGTAGTCAAGGAGGGGAGCCCCATCACGAAGGCGATTTTTCCTCCCCTGTTTCAACCTTGGATTCTTCAAGCCGCCTTTAGATTTGAGAAGAATTTAAATTATTGCATCATTACGTACGGGCAAATGCCCAATATATAATTTATAATATTTCTATAATAATATATAATAATAATAATAATTTATAATTATAATATTATCAATTGTATTATAATATATAATATAATTTATTTATATTTCTTCTTATATCATTATGGAAGCGAAGGATTAATAAACCACTGTACAATCATTTGCAGCGTTTTTTTTTTCTTCAAAAATTTATCCCGGATTAATAGAAACGCCGGATTATATGTGTCGCGGCTCTCGCGTCTTTTCCGATTGCACCTCGCTCTCAGTCACATAGCACACCTCATCAGCTCGTCCGAAGGTATGGGACTCGGCGGCACGTGACCGGCCGGTAGTCACGCCGCGGTGATGGCCCCTCATCTCCACCTGGTGATCAGAAGGAAGAGACCTTTGGAACGCACATATTATACACGCCGCCGAAGGAAGCTCCTTATTCTCAGCAGCGCTACATGAGATGAGAACCACGCGCGTTCTACCTGCGGCACCTGCTTATTTCGACGGCTCCGCGCACGGTCGCTGCGGTCGCATTGACGAAATCGAACCTTCCGTGTCCCGCAGGACGAGTTAAAATAAATTTTTCCAGATAATTAGAACTCAGGGTTGACGATGGAATATTTTACTTTTTCCAGTACAGTTTTTTTTCTCCGAAAGTTTTAATCTACATTATTTATACATTCTTTTTGATACCTGGAGAGCGTCATATAACGACAGGCTCAGTACTTGAGTGATGGAAATGGACTGTTGTCTCCGTTTATACTCTCTCCTCCTCCTTTTCATCCTCCTCCTACTCTTCCTCTTTCTTCTCCTTTTCCTCCTTCTCCAACTCATGAAACACCTTCTACGCCTTCTCTTCTACCTTTATCTCCTTCCCTTTTATTCCTTTTCTTCTCATCCTCCTCCTTTTTTTCAATATCTTCTCATCCTCCTCATTTACCTCCTCTTTTTATTCTTCTACTTTTTCTAATCTATTTCTACCTACTTCTCTTGTTTTCATTCCCCTTATTCGTCTCCTCCACCTCCTCATTTAATTTCCCACTGCAAAACGCAGATAAATTCATCTTCCGCTTGAACCGAGCATCTGTAATCTATATAAACCGACTTTTCGTCGTGAATCTTATAGGACAGAATCTTTTTTCTCTCGTTTCGGTCTTGAATGTGCCTTCATACAACGATCATCGTGATCTCAAGCCGACGGAGAGGCTCACATTATTGCCTTCGCGTAGATGAGCATTGTGGGCCTTCACCAGCGGAGGAAAACATGCCTAGATATCCTCGTGCTGGCATGTACGCGGGAGGCATCTTCTACCTACTTAGTTCCAATCCCGAGCCATTGCCGCCTTATCATTAGAATCGTATGCGGACTTGGCGCAAAGTGACAACGGACGTCGCGGCTTTTTCCAATCAGCAGGTTTTACCGCCTCGATCGACTCTGCACTTGGAAAGATTGATAAATCAAAATATAAAATGCCGTTGTAAAATTTAATTTTATAATTTTATATTGCTTTTATCTTTTTCAGATGAATTTTAGCCATGAATAATTAATAAATAATTAATTAATTTAATTCACGGTCGAGGAGTGACTTTTAAGTCGGCGAATTGTGCTGAACTTGATGTTTGTTGGTAACTGTCCTATAGCTCGAAGCCATACCATCGTAAGGTACTTAAATACCCTTACTATTCAACAGATATTATTTTATGAAAGTCATCGATGACGACCTGGCGCGTTCGCAGCTGCGCCTATATCTCATTTGTAGAGCAATCATCTTTGAAAGCGAACGGACGAAATCCACGCGGCTCAATTGAATTTCATTCTCCTATATAAATGATAACGTCGCTATTTTTATGAAACCGTAAAGTGTGGAGTCATTAAAGCGCAATAAAGGAGGCGGTTAATTTCGGGAACGGTCCGAAAGGCGTTTTCCCACTGGTTTACCGCTAAAATATTAACCCACGGAGTAAAGAGTATATTGTACACATAATCGCCCGATTCCCCTCCGCCGGCAATTCAGCGTTTTAAACTCCCGTCCTGAGTTTATGATGATTCTGTGAGGAAAAAGAGGTTTTATACGAAGAGCAGCAAGGAAACGGAGGACGGGGTAAAAGGAGATTACACTGAAGACCTGGAATCTCAGGAATAGGCGATTTTGTAACATTGATCATCCATAATAAGAAAATCTGAAGGGCCCGTACACAATTATTTACACTCATCACTTATTTTCTACTCAAATTCGTAAAAACTCAACCAGCTACTCGAATGATAATTTTTCCTTAAATATATATTAGTTATTCTCATCGTATATATGAAAACTAGGGAGTTCGCATTCCAAAACCGCAACGGAAACAATATATTTGTCACGTTTTTGGGAGATTTACTCACTGACATCGATTCTGTGTAAAATGAGTCTATCTTCGTCAAATTGCCGTCGACTTGATTTCAAATAAGGCCGTGGCAACTGTAGAATCACTGCGTGTGTTTAGAG
The DNA here is from genome assembly GCA_037159825.1 of Tupiocoris notatus. Taxonomy (NCBI): domain Eukaryota; kingdom Metazoa; phylum Arthropoda; class Insecta; order Hemiptera; family Miridae; genus Tupiocoris; species Tupiocoris notatus. The sequence goes on along the minus strand of JASJUZ010000035.1, from coordinate 601,445 downwards.
AAAAACCAACTAAGGGGTGGGATTGTAAAGGAAGAAAACGAGGGTGGAAGACTCGCATTTTAATCGATTTCATTTACGCGCATGTGAGACTGTAGCAACGGGCATCGGAGGAGAGGAATAAGAAAAGAAAGAGAAGATGAATAAGACGAGAATGGAATAGGTGGAAAAGGAGAGGAATTGCTCACCTAGCTACGCAAAGTGGAGATAAAAAGAGAAGAAAAACGGAGGAGGGAAGGAGGGAAGAAGCGCGGAAAGAGAAAGACAGTAGAAAAAGCGTGAAAAGAGAGTGGAAGAGGTGAGGAAATGCTGGTCTTGCTGGAGCGGGGAGTTATACAGACGGAGTTCTCTTGTCCTGTAAGATAAGGACATAGGGAAATGTGATTAATTTTTTCGAGGGATGAAAATCGTTTGCAGTAGTGAGACGGGTGAAAACAATTAAAAAAAATTAATGGAAAAAAATTGAATGAAATTAAAACCTGTAATCAATATTATTGAATTTCATACCTTAGCTGAATGTCATACAATAGGTAAGTAAATATGGATGAGTGATGTGAAAAGGCTCTGATGAAAAATGTAACCGAAACGTGCACCAGTTGTGGCTCCAAAAAATGGCCTCTCTTTTTTTTACGTAAACTATATGAAAATCATATTATGGCATTTACTCCAGGAAAAAAGCTTCAAAAAGCGTTGCAACTTAGAAATTTCTTTTTTTCTTTAGGAAATTATGAAAAAGAGTATAAATACCTGTTATGCAATATATGATTTATAAAATATTATTATAAAATAAAATATAGAATTATAAATATAAAATATAATTGTAGAGTTGTTATAATTTATAAAATATATGGTAAAATATATTTATAACATTTCATTTATTATATATATGAAAATATATATTGTTATAATTTATGAATATAATATAAATTTACATTTTAAGTGTATTAATTATAAAAACTAGGAATAAGAAGGACTACTTTTTTATAAACTACTCACTGATAACAATCTGTACTGAGGCATTGCTGAATATGAGGCCTTCTTTTTAAATTATATAAATAAATAAACTCTACTCGATTCATCGGACAATAGGTACCTACTCTTGCTGAAAAGTGCAGTAATTTTTGAAAATTTTGGAGATCCGCCCCGCAAGTTTTGAACATTAACGTTGCCCCAAGGTTTTTCCCGGCTGATCCTGGAGGACAACACAACTGTACGTGTAGTCGAAAACGGGGCGGAAAGGGTAGAACTCCGTGAAATACGAAGCTCCACCCTGAACTTCGCCAGCATCTGACTTAGCTCCCCTACTTCCTCTCACCAGTTTCAGCAACATCTCTGATCACAAAACGTGCTGTCCTATTCCTCTTTGTCTTCTCTTTTTCCTCTTGTCATGCGGGATGGTCGTTCAAATTTAGAAAAGAAATATTTAAAACGTTTCGGTTCAAAAAACT